>CM029599.1:50747083-51947083 GCA_017311375.1 Mytilus coruscus
TTGCAAGTTTCATTTCCATGGAGATTATATAACCCCACCCCTAATTATGGTTCATTGACTTTGAAACTTTTACATAGTTTACAATTTAAATAAATGTTTGTGTTTAGGTTTGTTTAAAGGAAACGACTTAGGAAAAGTCAATGGTATTTGGTTTGCAGTTGTATTAGCATTGGCACATCTCAAGTCCATCCTTCAGTTATGATTCATTGACTTTTAATATTTGCATAACTTACATGTTAAAGTATTGCTATTTTAAATTTCAACATTTGCATTATCAAAATAACAAATTGGCGAGACATATTTCTGTGTTAACTGTTTATTAGGATGATTTTTTCACTAACAACTGTCGCCGGAGGCAGAGATGCAAATTAATGCTTCAAAAAGATCAATCTTTTATCTTTCTGAGGATTTTTTTGCGGCAGAATTTATGCTTATGCACAAAAAAGATCCACATGTATTTGCACTTACCACAATCGACTGTTTTGTGAAAATTTGTCTATAATTTACAAGTTTACAAATATCTCGAAGCTCCATACTATAATTTAAGTAAAACATGTATATAAGATGCTTAAAATCCTAAATTATGCACCGTCATTAAACTTTTAAAGCCCATAGAAACAGATGTAAACAATTCAAATATACCAACTTGGCCTTTTTCACCTTCTCTAATGAAGAGTTCCATTTCTTTTGTTTAATTTCGACTGGCTATCCGCCTGTTAAATCAAGCGCCTGCTGTACTTGTCGTTTGCTATTTAAGGAGGGAATGATAACATTAAATGGAAGTTTTGTTTTTATTTCGACTTATTTCTATTTCTACTCTTTACCAAAATGTGTTCCCTTGAATTCAAAATTGATAGCGTCCTTGCTTTAAAGGGACAAACATTGAAAAGATCTAGTTTTCAGTGTTTACAGGGGAGGTACATTGTAATATTTCATCGCTAGACGTAATTACACTTGTACGTTACAAGAACGCAATTATTTGTTTACATTTTTACCGGCTAGTTTTTTTTACCCCAAGATGGTACTAGAATAGAATCCTGTACGGCTTCTGATTGGATGATACAGAATTGGAATTACTTTTAATCGAAAGCTTATCCAACTAGGTTTAAAAAATCCAGAAAATCAAGTTCACATTTTGCAAAGTATAGAAAATATCTTCCATTTCTGCACGTCGGGGCCATTAACAATATGCCTTTTTCATTAAGCGAAAAAAATAGACGATCCTTTTCAACTGCATTTTAAGTCAATTTTTGTCACATGACCATATTTATTTTTTTGGTTGTAATGCAACACTGGCATTTCTAGTAACAGGAACTGCTACCCGTTTTCCCTAGTTTGTGTAGTCTTCGAGAAAAAAAATACGGAACACCACTGGTACCCTATGGAAAATGCATTACGAATAATTGCGCTCTTGTAACCTGTAAAAGACCTTCAAAGGAACGTACCAGTAAAGTTTTGATTTTAATTGTTTTTCTAGTTAAAGTGAACAAAAAATCTTTCACAGTGTGACCTATCCCACCCATTTTAGGCACCTCAGTCACATTGGATTTCTCAACAGGAACAAAATCACATCATTTAGTCATTATTTTCTATAAACACTCGAGCATTTTAATACATATCTTTTCATTGAATTTTCATATAACTTTTTCCTAATTTCAAAACTCATTAAATTTTCATTTATTCTTTGCATCGGTGTAGTTGTTCATTATAGAATTAAACTACGAAGCTGTGTATATCAACTATTATTACAAAACACTTGTGAACATAAACAAAATATTAAAAAAATAATCGCTAAAGCCTGTGCAGAAAGCACTCACCAACAGTATATAGTGGTAAACAAGTCTCCATATATTTTTAAAATTTTTATTGACACTATAGAGTTTTAAAAGTGAAAAGCAAACAGGTATTGAGCATAAAAGTTTTGTTTTTTCCGTTTATGTCATTTTAACAGATTTGTAGTAATTATAAGTGGTCGATGCTTTATCTCATGCAGGTTTTGATCACGTTGTAAATTTTCTACTTTTGTCTCTAAATTGATTCATTATTGTAGGTTAAATTTTCTAAACCTAAGGCGTTATGGCTTAATATCAAAGTAGGGTATCTTTTGAAGTACTTCCCTGAATAGACATAAAACTGGTATCTCCTTCTAAAGATGTTAAATACACGAGTTTATGTAGACTGTCTCTTAACTGTGTTTTATTTCTAAAGGTTTTAGCCAAATAAGAACGTATACTCTGAAAACAGTTGCTTCAAAATTGCGAATTAGGATGAGATGCTTTTGAAATTTATGTTTAAACTTGGTCCCTTTGACAAAGATATTTTTCTAAACCTAATGCGTTTTGAGTTTACGTAAGAGGAGACGGAATGAACGTCCGAAATATATCAGCAGGAATTCATAAAAGTTAATTTGATAAATCGATAAAAAAAACCCTCATTAATGATACCAGATTATAAGTTGGTACCCTAGACGTGAGTTTCTGCATAAGACTAAAAGTAGCGCTGGGATTAAAAGAGTTGAAAGGCCACATGGAAAACGAAGTTCAAATGCATTGAAAACGAAAATTTCTATAAAGTTCTTTCGACTTAGGACATCTATGACTTTCAGTATAGTGTTTCAATGAAGTGTCTATATATAATGACATCAAGACGTCTATATTGGTTGGAAAAATGGCGATATTTTGATATGTAGTTTTCATTCATTTTTTTGTACTTTTAGGTTTTTAATATTGCTACCTTTCATAGAAAAAATCAAAAGTCGATTCACGATGTAGGAGTAGATGGCTAGAAACTACTATCTTATATGCAACCCGCATATACAACAATGTCATAAATTATCAATGTTGGAACAATGCATGAATAATATCTGCTTAATTTGTTTTCAATTCAAACAAATTAGTTTCAAATAGATTAAATGTCAAATTATTCATTTTCAGACAATAAAGATTCTATGTCTCAAATTTCAACATTTCCCTTGCATATACCGTTACAATTGAATATATATTATTAATTTGCATTTCGTAGAATTGCAAGTGTTTCATGATTGCAAATGTCAAATGGTGGTGGGTTTTTTCCTGGTCAGTCGATTTAGCAGACGAACACAAGTTAGCATTAAGTTATCATAAAATGAACCACAATTGTATTCGAGAATTAAAAAAAAAAGAACTTTACTTTTGTAAGTTATCTCAGACCCCAAAAATATTTTAAAAAATACGCGAGGGTTATTAAAATAACTCATCAAATTTACTAGGTTTATAATTTGTTACGCCAAAACAGCGTTTCGTCTTTCTAAGACTCATCAGGGGCGCTCGAATCAAAACAGTTTGAAGGCCAAGTTAAATACGAAGTTGAAGCTTTATAAAAAAATAGAAAATTCCGAAAAGTAAACTGAATACTAAATCAAAGCGTCTTCAACTATGCTTGAGGAAGTTGGAAATTATGAATCAAAATCATCGACCAGAGTCCACTATAAAGAATAAATTTTAAAAAAATGTTTTCCTAGATGCGAGTCTTATTTCGTGATACCGATAGAGTCCAATGAGAGGGGTTGTATAGCATTTTTTAAAATCCCGTTATCTATAATAATTATGGAAAATGTCATCGAATGATCCATCTCTATTGCTTTATAAGCCTCGCAGAGAATAAAGCAATCTTTTCCAAATGAGAAAATGCAATGAACTTCAATTGTGAATACAAAATTAGGGAATGGTACAAGTGATGAGTGGACAGAAACTTTGACTTCTTTTAAATGTTGAATATTTTCTACCGTGTCGTTTCCGAAAGTGTGCATTAAAAACTTTAAAATAGGGAGCATACAGCATTCTTCACCCGTGATGTCGAATTTAAATGTTTTCAATTTATCCGAAAAATTATCTAATAGTAACACAACAAATCTATGCGAACTAAAGGATCGGATGCCTGTATGATTATAATGTGTAGTCATTTGAATGACACCAAATTGTGCAAGATTCAATCAATGAAATAACTCACAAAAAGCATTTATCGCTGTGATATTTAAACCCTGATGATATGCAAGAAGATACAGAGACACAAATAAAACAGTAGAAAATTTGATGAATAAAATTGAGAATGGAAATGGGGAATATGTCAAAGAGACAACAACCCGACCAAAGATCAGACAACAGCCGAAGGCGACCAATGGGTCTTCAACGCTGCAAGAAAATCCCGCACCCGGAGGTGGTCCTCAGCTGGCCCCTAAATAAAATTGTGTACTAGTTCAGTGAAAATGGACGTCACACTAAACTCCAAAACATATAAATGAACTAAATTGAAGAACATCAAAACCAACTTAATTTTAATCGTAAAAAAGATAGATTGTTTTTGCATCATGAAACAAGTCAATAGAAGACACTATGACAGTTTTTATTCTTAACAATAATCTGAGTCCCTCCAAAAAAAAACAACAAACAAAACAAAAACAAAATTAATCCAAACAAACAAACACACGCATTTTAGTCACTCTGTTCGCTCTCTATAATTTATAAACGTACAGAAAGTCAAATAACAAAAAGTACACAGTATTGTGTTTATTTTCCGGGTTCATTAATCTTTGCGCTTTGTTTTAATTAATTTATAAAAATTGCCTCGTGCGGCAAATACAATAAATAAATTAATAATAAGTTGAAACAAATGCAAACACATCCTGTTGTGTATATACAGCAAAGTTATGATTTGTGTTCTAGATTCTTGTGTATCTTATATTATACTCTGAAAATTGGCATTTTTAAACAAAACTGAAAAAGTAAAAACGGGATTGCTAATTATCTCCAGTAATCGACTATTCTACTGTCTTTTTGTCGTTTTGTCCTCTGTTTAGTTGCTGCCTCTTTTATAAATTTTTCTGCAAGTAGTTCATACTTTGTTTTTTGATTTACTTCACACTCTTGAAAAGAATCGTTAATGACAGCTTGGTTGGCTGTGTCGTTGACATTATCAGAAAATGTATTGTCCTTTAATTCAATTTCTGACTTTTGTTTAACAGTTGCATGTTTTAAAGATTTCATTGTATCAGCATAACTTGGTTCTCCTCTATTAGCAAAATTGTTACACTGATTACTTACATTTTTCGAAAAAGGCGATGAGATTTTGTCCATTTGTGAATTTGTATTATTTGTCCGATACTTTTCGTGCCTATAATGTGCGGAACTACCACGCATTTTGTAACTGAGCTGTTCTATAGAGGAGTATGATGGGGGGTCGTCGGAATTTATTTTCTCTCCATTGTTCTTAAATACTAATTCTTCACTATTTGATAGTTTAGGCGAATTAATCGAAAGTGGTTCAGGTTTTTCATTTAAGTCTATATATCTTGTTGATATTTCTGACCTTTCACACGAACAATCGTCACTATCGAGCATATTTTCTGAACTATGGCTGACATTTTCAATATTTTTCTGTACACTTGGTTTTATTGGTGAAATAAGTATGGAGGGAAAATATGATGAAGCTTCTGTGGATCCTTTAAAAACAGACAGCTCTATATTTGTTAATTTTGATTCCATTTGTCGCTGGTTTGAACTTTCTTCATAGTGTTTTGTTGTATAAGGTAATTGTGCTTGTATTTCTTTGTCAGATACATAAGACCGACTCTTCACAAAAGCTGCCTTTCCAACGCCAGGTGCTGTAAAACTAACGTTGCTTTTTTGTCGATATACTGAATTTGGTTCAAAAACAGTGCTATGTACAAGTGCAGCCTTTCCAGGTGTTTGTACAGAAAATAACAAATCTCTATTTTGTTCAACAATAGCAGTACCACGATCCAAAAATCTACTGTTTGAATGCTTTTCGGGGATCGGAGTTTGAATTCCGAATGGATGATCCTCAACACTGACCGCACAGCTAATTATAGTAGACTCGGTCAGTGTTGATAACGGCGAGTTATGAAAATCGTGTATAGAAACATCAGACTGGGAATTTGTAGATGAGCTGGTAAATGATTTATTTTCTGGGAAATAAGATATCCCGGGTGTTGACATAACTGATCTTATCTCATCTAAATCACCTTTATTGCTGTTTCTTCTATAATATTGAATACTTTTGGCTGATGATGGACGGCTTCTTTTATTTAATTGATCTAAAAATCGCTGTTTTCGTAACTTGTTTTTCCCAGTTATTAAATCTCGAACATTATATATCTTTTGCTTAACACTTGAAACAGGATCGTTTTCTTTCATATATCTTCTACACTTATAGCAACCATAAAGTCCACAACAGCTACAGAAAACAAGAAATAAAATCGGCGCTACAATATACATTGCAATATTATTTTTATCGTCGAAAAAATCCTCAGCTGATCGCCGAAATCTAGATGATCTTTCATAGTAAGGATACTTAAAAACTGACTCGTTAATATATAACCCGACAGAAGAGTTAAGTCGATCAGCGTTATGATATTCGTACATTTCCATTTCCACTAACTGAATTTCAAATCCTGTTGAGTCTGCTATGGTATAAAAAAAACTCTTTTTCATATATAAGCAAGATGTGTGTTACTATGTCACGTGGTTATAGACTTTTTTCACCATATTTAATCTGTAAAAGAAGTAAAAACGTGTTAAAGTTTGATCATGTTAAAAACATATAGAAAAAAAAAGGAAATAGACAAACGCCAAAATAAAAAAAAAAAAAAAGAATGTCATGTTCAACTTAAATAGGGCAGTTTGGAGAGATTGCAACACATCATTATAAATTCTCGTGAGTACATTCAACAAACTCACAATGAAACAGCAATAACCCCCCAAAAAAAAATATAATAAAATAAACAGCTGTGCCATGAGCGCATGATACGCCCGTCTTCTTGTGTGTGAATTTTTATGCAATAATCATAAATAGTTTCTGACATACGGCCTGACATGCGAAAACCCCCCCTTTTTTTACAAAAAACTCAATATCTCTAAAATGAAATTTTGAATCAAAACCAAAAAGTATATAGATCTTTAGATTAATATAACTAAGAAGTGTGTAAAATTTTAAGCAATAATCATAAATCGTTTTTGAGATACGGCGCGACATGTGAAAACCACCCTTTAAAAAAAATCAATATCTCAAAAATAAAATTTTGAATCAAACCCAAAAAGTATACAGATCTTTAGATTAATATAACTAAGAAGTATGTAAAATTTTAAGCAATAATCATAAATTGTTTTTGAGATACGGCGCGACATGTGAAAAACCCCTCCCCCTTTTTTTACAAAATACTCAATAACTCAAAAATAAAATTTTGAACCATCACCAAATATTATACAGATCAGACAAACAAACCTACCACAAAATATACAAAATAGTTAATATGTTTTTGTCATTTTGAACATTAATTTAACCTGTCACAATTTGTATGGAAATGTACAAATGTGATTTCTTAAAAGCCAATCAAGTAAGAACATTTGTATATATGTAATGTCAACATTTTGTCATATCATTGTAAACCAACAAACCAAAATATCTTCCGCCTCTTTTTCCAACTACCACACAATAAAACAAGCAAACCAAATAACTACAAAATAAACAATATCAAAGCAAAATATTAAATAAGTTTTTTTCATTTCTAACCGATTATTAACCTTACACAATTTGCATGGAGTGGTTTCTTATTCAATAAATCGTCATACACCATAGTGAAATAATATAATCATGAAATAAACAAACAGTTGCAATCAACATTTTCATTCAAGCTATATTGATAGAAACCCAACAATAACTCTCTTGCTTTATCTTTGTCTATAGAATAAGATTTGCATAAGAATACGATAAACTTAATGACTTTTATAAACTTTTAAGTTTATAGACGTCCTTGAAACGTCACATAGTGAAACACCTACGTAACCGTAAATAAAACAGAAATCATATACAGGAGATTTATTTACCTCCCGTCTCGCGTATGTTAATTTTTTATAGTGTTAGTTCCTAATTTGAATGTCTTAAAACAGTGAAAAGACGATATTGAACATTTAACGGTACCGATTCTACAGCACCAAATACGCCTTTCACGATTTAATGTCACTTCAGGGATGCTTCAGGCCAAAATGTTGAACTTTAGAATCTACTACAAACGTTGAAGAGCAGATAAAACCGAAAAGGACCAAGAGTATAGCCAAAACTGGACAAGGAATTAGAGCTATAAACTAGGGAGATACATTCCTTACTTTCAAATGATCCCCTAGCTTTAAAACAGCAGATTTCAATGAAACAATATCTTTTAAACAAAATATTTAACGAAAAAAGACGGAAATATATACTACCCAAATGTTAAGGTCGCCATTAAGAATTGGTTGGCATAAACAATGTGTTTGTGGCTCAACTCAATAGCGACATGTTTAGCGGTTTCAGATGTTAAGATATCAGAATAGTCGTCTGATCTGTAAATTATCGATTGTGTCCTATTCATGATTGTGACATTTTGAGTGTCGATTCGCATGGCGGGTGAAACATGCAAACATTCATGCCATTTGAACTCTGGTTGGTGAAAACCTGTCTCATTGTCAAGCATACCACATCTTCTTAATTTGTATATAACAGGAGTCGCTTATCCTGTTTCGCTCTTTTAGGAGTTCATGCAATTCCCGCAGTTTTGGGTTTTTCCCCCTTGATTTGATCTTTTTAATGGATTTATGAGATTTGTACATCGGTAAGCTACTGTGCATCACATTTTCATGCCAGTACTGAGGTTCTGAGCTAATGGGCTGGTCATACCCTCGGGAACTAACAGTTGTTAAACAAGTAATTGTTTTCCAGCTCCAAATGTATTGTCAACAAAGGACCTTCAGTAAACAATTGTTTTTCTAAAAAAAATTATTACTTGTTCTATGCTGCAACAAATTACCATATGATTCGTTTTAAAGGTTTTTAATAACCAACACTGTAAATAACATGTGATGAAAACACGGACATTAATTGGGCATTAGCTGTCAAATTTATGTTCACCGATTTGACTCGAATTCTCATATTTGATTTATAACATACTAAAACGTATATCCAAATTACAATAAGTTTGAAATAAACAATTAACAATGCGTTGACTTGATAGTATACATCAACATTTTGCGTGTATTTAGTCTAGACGCCATCTAATTAACCATCGAGATGACCTCCGAAGACTGCCGACGGTCACATAACCCGATATAAACATAAACAGTGTATATAAAGTGCGAATCCAGATAGTTCATTATGACTGTCATATGCGAGTATTACTATAATACTCTATTACCCTTCACGGAGATGCTTGATCAAGTGTGCGCTTTATTAAATACGGATGGTTGTTATGTAGAAGATGTCATAGTTTATTACTTTGAATTTGAAATTTAATAGACAGTAATAACAGAACATTCAGTATAATAAATTAAATAACACATATCTGAGAGGCTGATAGGGCAGATTGTTACCACTCGAAAAGACATTGTCAACCTTGGCTTCGCCTCAGTTGACAATGTTTTCTCGGGGTAACAATCTGTTCTATCACCCTCTCAGCTATGTGTTATTTATATAATGCGATACATCGTTCTAAGTTTGCCATTAATGTGTTAGGGATTCGAAAATATTCGGGAGTAGACAATCCATGAGTGCAACGTATTTTTACGGCGAATTTTCCTTACAAAGTAGTAGTACTTGATTAAACAAGCTTTGAAAAGTTGTCAAGCAGTATTATTATGTTATATACATATTTTCACCATATTGATCGTCTTTGAGTTGTCACTATGCACAACAAACAGTGCAAGGATTTGCAATGAACGGTACTAAACAAAAACACTATTATAGAGACAACGAAATATGACGAAATTCGGAGTTTGGTCTTTTAACATGTATAAATAAAATATAGCAACGTGTTTCTCACTCGTTGTGACTATTTTTAATAGACGTGTGTATAAATTACTTGTAAACATCGAGAAACAAAGATTCTGTGTAACACAAACTTGAATTCACTATAAATAAAAGCATGGTATGTTGACTCGAAAACTAAATGTGACCGTGTGTTTAATGAGTTTTGTTGTTGTTTAAATTAATAATGGGTGTTCATGTTTTATAAAAAATAAACAATGCTGTCAGGAAGCAGTAAACTTTGTTTTCCTAAACATGTTATACCTACTGTTACGGCCATAAGTCTTTGAAGAAAAATATTTGAATGTTCTATCTACCAACTTCGCTTCGCGACGCAGCAACATCCAAAATCAACTGTACGGTGGAGATACCAGGAAAACCAGTAAAACATGTAACACTAAACTGTTCTCAATATGTCACTCACGGTAATTTCAAAATTGCGTATTCTTTTTAAGTCCAAGAAATACGCACTGATGAAGTTTCATCGATACGTAATGTATAGCTCCTTATATTTAAAAATAAACTGCATAGTACACTAAATATAGACCGAAACCCAAAACTTAAGCATAGTGTTCGGTGGCCGTTCGTGTGCTAAACTGTGCAAGGTATATGTATTCAATGATGAAGTGTCAATGGAATGGATAAAATTAACCCTTCATGTATATCCTGATGAATTATTAAAAACATAGAATTGAATATTTTTAGCAATAAATGCTCTTATTTTTACGGAATTCATTTTTGTAATTCGTTAGACTTTCACTCACCAAGAAAGCATTATCAAATCATTCTGACTTTATTTAGTTTGTCAGTAAGTCAGCTAAACTAACACTCTGCACCGCATGTACAATAGAAATGAATCGCCCCTACAGTGAAAATGAAAGTATTGTATCATTATTGGACAGTAAACACGAATCGCATAACGAAAGTAGCTTAGTGGAATTTAACTCAATATCAGCAAACTGAAAAACAAAACCTGTTGAAAGTTACACAATATTAATGATTAAGTTAAAAGGTATATTTTCTGAAAACAAAACTTAACTGTTGCTTTTAAATCTCATACATGCTATGTTCGTGAAATATTCTTAATATTTACTTATTTGTGTAACGATTTCCCACCTTGATCGTTGTATGTGCGATATAAACCCGTCTGCATCTCTTGCCTATATCACAGGTTTATTAAAATAATCCATTCGATATATTATTTATTATTTTATTCCAAAATCATAAATTTTTCGTCTGTTTATTTATCATTCTACATCAGAAATGTATGGCATATACATTGAAAATGGTATTTCAGGATCCGCACTTTATATACACTGATAAACATAAATATAAATATATAGCGACCTCGTGCAAATGGACATTTCTAGGTCTGTTTGATTTTATGTTACAGGTTGAAAAAATAAGTTGATCATCGTTTTTACCTGTATAAGAATGATTTTTTGTTGATTGAATCAGTCAACGAAATGGTTCACCTTTGTTTCACTTTCATTGTTGACATTCTTTTCCTTTCAATGGCTGAGCACGACTAATACATGCGTAACCAATCTCTAGCTTATGGATTAAATTGAAGGTCACATGAATACGGATTCAGTGAGCTCGAACTATTTACTTGCAAGTGAATAATTCATCAGCGATGTTTCTTAGCTTTTTGACAAAATTGAACTAAACTGGCTGCTAAAAGCAAATTATTATTTCACTATTTCACTTTCATCAATGATTGAACAAAAAAAAAAAATCATATTTTATTTTTTTTTTCATATCTCGTAGCTTATGCCCCTTTGAGTGGAATGTTACAAAAAACGTAATCAGGGCAATTGAAAGACAATTGTCAAACAATGATATAGACGGGGACAGCGATGCGATAAATTGAAATTGTTTACTTTAAGTTAATTTTTATTTCCACGAATTCTCTGACGTCATGTCAAATTCGATGGAAGGTTTTATTTGACACGCCTGTTACGTCATTCCGTACATGACATTGTTTCTATATATATAAAAATAAGGAGATGTGGCATGATTGCCAATGAGATAACTCAGTCTCCACCAGAGACCAAATGACATAAAAGTTTACAACTATAGGTCACCGTACGGCCTTCAACAATGAGCAAAATCAATACCGCATAGTCAGCTATAAAAGGCCCCAAAATGACAAATGTCAAGAAATTCAAACGAGAAAACTAACGGCCTGATTTAAGTACAAAACAAGGAACGAAAAACAAATACGATTAAATATATAGCTATAAGTTGGTCGTAGTAAGGTCAATAAATTTTCTTACTTGAAAATGTATACATTTCTGAATCACTAAAATGTTCCTAATTGGTTAGTCTGTTTCAATACGGTACCATAAATAAAATGATGTCAAACATTAGATGTGTAGGAATTTAATTAATGAAAAAAATCATATCGATTTCAATCGATGAAATTTCTACGCTAAACTGTAACAACTAGTATATTTGGCTAATGTAGTAAACTTTCTCCAGGGATTAATGACATAATTTAGATTACAATATTCAATATATTTTATTTACAGTCATTGACATAAATTGATATGTTTTCACATCAAAAACGTTAATGTTATCTCATTATAGATGAATTTCGTGCGATTTCGTTTGCATGAAATAAATGAAATAGATACAATTAATATAGCAAAATGCAAAATCATGATTTAATAGCTGGATTATCAATACCTAATAAAGATAGTTTATAAGAAATAATACTAAGTAGAACAATGATTTAAGAGATTTGTATATTTTGTCAGCTGCTCTTTTAATTCACACAATGTTTATAATGACTGTTATATATTTTTCTTTTGTAACGTTTACATTTTCTGCATCAAGTCAATGATGCATCATGAGATATTCTTTAATTTCTGGATGACATTCTTAATTTTCCAAAGGGTTTATACTCGACGAAGATATAGATACTGGGCTAATAAAGAAATAATATATTTAAATTCGCAAAATATATCTGCTGATAATACTTCAAGATGAATGTTAGGTCATTAAAAAGTTAACAATAGTCCATGTAAACACCAATAGAAACATTTGCAAGGTTCCCAATTATGACGTTCTATACAAATGTGACAAATTGTTGTGAATTGAGAAAATGAAAAGATTTTATGATCCGGGGATTCTTATTATAATTATACCCTTACTTTATGATTCTTTTAAACAAATGGAAAATGAATCCGCTGAGTGTCTGGCAAAATGAGAAGGGTGATTTTGTTTACATATTCACTGCCCATTAGTTTGTTTGGGATAAATTAAGTCTCTGACTTTTTCATGCTTTATGACTTAGTCGACACATTTGAATATGTTACCTTAAATATTGTAATTTTATAAGTGTTTTTTTTTTCCATTAATTAAGTTTCTACGATACTAAAGTTTAAAGTGACCTTTTGGTCACATAGCTCTTTATTTTCTTTAGGTACATTGTTCGAATAAAGGTAAATCTATAAAAGCGCTCAAGGCGCACGAAATTTGTCAATTCTTATTTTCATTAAAACGGAAACAGGAGTTAAGTATTAGATACAATACAAAGGTAACAAAGAAACAGGCCGGTAGCAACCGTTGCCGGATAGTTTTCTGCACGAGTAGTCAGGTCAAGGTCCGAGGCGCTGGCCGAGGACCTGACTGACTACAAGTGCAGACAAACTATACGGCAGGTTGTTTCCGGCCTATTTTTGTTACCTTTGTTTTGTATCTGACTTGTACGACGTTTCAGGAAGGAAGTAGTACATTTTGCATTTAGAAGAGGTAGCAAAACTAAATATATTAGAAACTTCAATGGCCATATACCAGTTAATGTAAGTTACAGTTTAAACACATTTTTTTCACTTCCTTAAGCCGAGAATTTTTTCTAAAAAATTTCAAGAATTTAATAACTTTATAAAAAGAACCATTTCAAGGAAAAGATGAATGTTGTTTACATTTGAGACTTTTAGAATGCAACTTCGCTAGTAAGTAATTCATAAAAAAACAGAGCCAGCATTTGATTTTTTTTATTGTGGAAAAACGGAAGGAAGGGGGTTGGTTAATCCATTTAAAATAAACAGAACTGATATTAAGCGAATGAAATGTTATGAAAACTGGATTTTGTCTTGTTATTTGATATATATATATAAAGGCATATATTTTTGGATTTTTTTATAATAGTTCATACATATAGGTTTTTTTTTATATGTCTCTGATAGTGTTGATCAGGATTTAACACGTGTCACTATATGATCCAATCGCAGCTTACCGTTCAAAATTGATGACATTAGTTGAATGATTTTTCTTCACGATTTGCTGCATATTTGAACATGTATTACATGGACACTTTTTATTTATAGGATCAATCGTGCATTGGTGAGTTGATAGGGATTTTATCTTTTGATTAGATTTGATTTTTATATATATTTCCTGTCTTTTTATTGAAATATAAACATTGGTACCAGCATTTCTTTACTTTCAGCATTGTCCAGAATACTTTTCATGTCCATATGTTGAAGGAAAAAAACACTTATGGACCGACCATTTAGCTTCAAAAGGGGTATCTTCTTTTCTGAGTAAGAACATTATTTATTTTTCAACGCTATCACCCAACTATTTTCATTTTTTCGAAATTAGACGATTATATACGGTATACGGAAAATCGGGCATCAGAACATTATTTTGTCATCTGCTTGACCACAATATATTTTTCTCATAAAATTTGGTATCAAAATATTTTTTAGAAAAAGACATACCCCCTTTTTTAAAGTTAAATGGTCAATCCCTTAGTGTACTGATATGAATAGTAATTTACTGGAATTGTTTGAAAAATAGTTATTGATGCTAACGTAAATATTTCAATCAAAAGACAGGAAATATGTCGGTGAAACAAAAGTTCAAATCTAATTGAAATTTAAAGTGCCCATGAACTCTCTGATCATGCACGAGTGATTCTATTCATAAAAAGTGTCCGTGTAACAACTAAAAGTGTCCGTGTATCATCTAAAAAGTGTCCGTGTAACACCCGTTAATGTACTGTTTTTCTATAGCTCTGCTGGGGGTAAAGTCGTACAAATAAAGCATATAGAACGATCAAAATCAATAATAGCTTCAAAATTTCATCAATTTAAAAAGTAAAATCCTTTCCTTTTACCAGTTATATATGGTATTGTGGGGCTTCGGTGGCCATTTTTTTTCTAATTAGTTCAACTCCTTATCACTAGCCTTTCAACATTGAGGTTGTGAGTTCGAACCCCGAATGTGCCAGGAGAGCTCGACTCCAATCTAATTGACAAGGATTGTCAATACAGTGACACAATTTTCAGGGAGAACCCAAATCAGAGTCAGAAGAACGGTATTTGTAAAAGAGAAATTTGTCAAATCTTTATAAAAATACAATATTTCTTTATCAAAGTAAGATTTAATGGTCGAAAAGTTTGCAAAAGCTGATCGCTTTCCTAACAATGTCTGTAAAGAAACCTTGACGAAATTCGAGCCTACTGCTCCTTAAAATCAAACTATTTACTTCCAAACATTCCCATATCAAGTACAACAATAGAGAGTACCTACGATTCTTTTTCAGTGGCATTCATTTTTAGACAAAAAACTTATAAATATATTACATACCTTCTAATTTCATGATGTAATCAGATAATTTCAGTATTGCTGTACTTATCAACAATAAATGAAGATCCATAGCAACTTTTCATTTCACGAACTATGCACACCAGAAAAAAAATAATAATGAAACGACATCAATGTTTTATTTATGAGTTTTCACATCCTATAACTCGTTTCAACAAAGATGATAATTATCTCACTTTTTCTCCAAATCAGTTCAATAAAAATAACTGTTAAAACAAGTCAATACTTTATATTTGAACTAATCATTGTATGTATATCTATTGGATTTTTTTATTTCCTAAACTTTATAGTCGAACATTATCACTTTGTCTCTTATTGGAGAAACAAATCAGTATGTACACAAACTTGCTGTGATTTTTTCTATGAATTTTGTTATGTTATTTACAGACATTTATTTGTACGCTTTGCAATTATCATGTCTTATAATGCGCCGAACGCCCTTATAAAACAACAGACACAAATTCCGTATTGTTAACAAGTTACTATTTTGATCGATTACTTATTTCAAAAACTGTCCTACAATTAATAAGTTTTTAAAAAAGTAATTTTCAGTTTGAAAGTGATAATCTATAATTCTCATTTACGGAAACAAAACATAGCTTTCTGACGTAAGCCTGTTAGGAGTAACCAATATTTCTTCTCTACTTCCATTTTTAATTGAATGCGCAAAGAGCAATCTAAATAGAAAACTAAATCAAAAGTGAAACACGGTTTTCAGGTTTTCTTTTTGGCAGTTTCATTCAGAACAACTAAGCGTCTAAACTCTTTTTCGCTAATATTAACTGTGCGGGGACTTCTTTTTACATGTGTACCAGGTTTATTCCGTATATTGTCTACTAAAGAATGAATTTTCTTCGATTTTAGCCAAATTTCAGACTGAATGATCAAGTTTTATTACTCATGTCAATATTTCGAAAAAATTCAATTTTGAACTTCAAAACAGCATTAGATTATATTAAAGTATTGCTGTAAGAAATCGATTTCAAATACACAGAATGAAATTTTAGAGAAAAAAAAACATGCTTTTTTGCAGAGTATATTAAAAAAAAAAAGACTACTTACATACTAGTAATGATTTCGTAAAAGACTTACTTACTGCCAAGAACCATGTCTGTTTGAAAGTTGTAATAACAAAAAACACGGGGGTATATCGAATATTTATAAAAACCTTTATACTAATACAACTAGATCTATTTTTTATTAAAAATTGACGGTATGTAATTACTATACTTATGTACCAAACAAACGGTTATTGATTAGGCGTTTCATCTGTCATCAAGCGTTTTAAATCTTTTATAAAACTCCATTATTTGTTTTAATGTTTTTTTTCATCAATACTACAACTTTAAAAAAACATACAACACTTGTATTTAATGCTCCTTTTACCCCATGTTGAATGACGAACAAAATATGCATGAATTGTGTTTCCAGTTAGAAAATAAAAAAGATAAAGTTTAAATCCAACTTGCTGTTTCAAATGGAAAATGACGCACTGAACACATTGGAAATCGTTTTGGCCTGCATTTAAAAATGATAAATAATTAATTCAAATATTCCCAAGTAAGGTTGTGGTAAGCCTATTTTTTGACGTTATATTGTACATTTTAAACAGGTATTTTAATGTATGAAACCAAACTCAATTGATAGTGGGATTTATCAAAATATGTAACAATATTTTACAGTTATGTTTATTGACAAGACCAAACGTTTAAGGAGAGGAGGTGATTTTCATATTTATTTTGGGAATGTTTAATTTCGAGAGAAATTGTCAATTTTGTACATTTATATATATTTTAACCAAACGTTGAAGGGAAGGAGGCAATTTCATTTTTCGTGATTTTTAAGAGTAAAAACGAGGCACTGACAATGCCATGGCAAAAAAGGAAAACTGACCATAATGACCACAGAAAACTTTACACTGAGTTACTCGAACCTCATGAAAATACCAGGGGCGGTCTCAGGTGCTCTGGTGTTCTGGAAGGATAATTGTCGTGTCAATTTAAAAATGTTATAACCTATTATTTACATTTTGAAAAATCGAAATAAACAATTTCTGCTACCTTTTACCCTTTTAGCAGTTTTCATTGATCATATGATTGTCTTTACCACATTAAACTGGTTTAACCCCACCACATTCTTTCCCTGTACCAAATTAGACTATTGTCTTTACCACGTTAAACTGGTTAAACCCCACCACATTATGTCCCTGTACCAAGTTAGACTATCTTCTATCATTGATTAATCTTTTTGTTTCAAAACTTTCTATATTTTCTGCGAGTGCAAGAGAGTATATTTGATATAAAAACATGAACAAATCGATCTTTTCCAGATTCAAAATTGTCGAGGGACACTAAAATCGTACCATGTGACCTACAAAAATTTGCATACAGCACCTAAGGCTGTCGCCCTTCCTCTGTGATCATGTATTGTAACGGTTGTAAATTGTCTTTGTCCTTTTTTTCGGTGGTGTAGAGTATTGATTTTTGGTCTGTTGTTATATCCAATATTTTTGGAAACTGCTGCTTTCTTTTTTTTTATGTATTTTATACTTTGGTGTTGTATTTCTATTATGCAGTGCTTAGTCAAAAAATTAGCTGGCTAGAAATTCTATGTTGACATCATTCGAATCATTACAAGATGACTAAACATCGCTTTTTGAAGTAGACAAGTAATACGACTTTACAAACATAGTAATGAGGAGAGTAACTTCGACAAGCAATGATAGTAGCGTTATACACATAAAAACTTATGATAATAGTAACGAGTTATAGTAGTTTATCAAAATCCTGATTTGAACCTACTCGCTCCGGGAAGGTTAGCATTACTTGACTTGTCATTTTGTATGCAGCCAAAACTTAACATTTGCTTTTTATCAGTGAGTAAATCACATCACGGTCACATGACAAAATTATGATAGACAAAAAACTTCCAGCCAATCAGAAGACGTGTTTTACATCTAAATTAAATATTATAACAATAACGTGCATATAATATTCTGCGTAACAACAAATGCGTTTTTTTTTACAATGCCAAATAATTTGTTCACAAATGATGAAACTTTTGATTTACATTATATTTATATATATGTTTAATGATTTTTTTAAATGTAGGCACTTTGTATAATGCCTGAAAACTTTAGGCGTTTTCTAAAATGCCTGTAAGATTTAGGCAATTTGTATATTAACTAATTTTTTCAGGCATTTTACATTATGCCTTGAAAAATTGAAAGGCATTTTACAAAATGCCTTAAATATTTTATAGAATGAAATGTACACACAAACTGAAAGTATAGAACAACACAACAGTTTATATAGTATGATAATAACTGGATTTTAACGTTTGCATTTAAAGAGATAAAATTATCAAAAATAAATTCAACTGAATTATCTAAAATTCCCACAAGTACTGAACTCGACAATTATTTGTTATTTAATAAAATATTTGGATGGCAGGGTATGTGGCACATTTGTCTTGATTTATTGGCAAATATATCGTTTTGCTTTAAATCTGGTCTTAGCACTACAAACACATTTAATGAAACCCGGACCATGACTTTTCAGCTTTGTCAACATTTAAAAGTTTAAAAAAATTGGCAGTTCGAAAACAGCACACACATAAATAACTGCTTTTCATGTGTTTCCAAAAGATTCGAAGCATTATTAGCGTGATTAGGTTGACTTACATCTTTTGGGTTATCAGAGCATTCATCAGACTGAATCAGATTCGTCGCATAGTGGGTAAGGCATGTCTAGCAGAAGACACTCGCCATTTTTGACGCACCTTGTTTTGTCTCTTCTTGGTTTGCTGTTCTATTCTAGCATCAGTACACTACTGTCGCATTAATTCAACAGATTATAAAGACCTAAGAATGTCCTTGAGGCAGTGACGATGAAGATATTCATATCTTTACTTTATAATCAAACACAACCTTGTATGGTGAAATCAATGCTTAAGAGGGGAATTCGTTTTGCTGTATTATCTGTCCCTTTCCAACATACTTTCTTTTCAAGCGGCAGTCAAAATTCATGTCCTTTATCCGATCAATCCATTGCAGAACTTGACCTATTTGATTTTTTATCAATTTGTTCTCGTCCTAAATAAGCATAAAATATTTGCCACTTAACGCAAACAAACAACGATCCGTCAATCAAACAACATACTTCTCTTTCTCTGCTTCATATATCACTTTTGTTTTGAATCTAGATTTTCTAAAAAAATATTTGTAAATTTTGTTTTATTGTAAGAATAACTTGTCCTTCTGTCACCATGACAAGAAAGTCATGAAATTATTATCTGAAATATAAAGTAAGTACAAAAAATCTATGAAATACATACAAACTTTCCCAGCTGGTAATTTGAAGAAGAAACTTCATGTAACTATACCATTGGGTATTTTCTTTTTTTTTTGTTTTGGTCATAACTCAATGATACTCTTTTCTACAAATTACCTGAAACTGAAAAGGCAATTTGTTGAATTTTGTTTAAAAATTCCAGTCATTTTACAAAAATAACTAATCGAATACTGGTATTGTTTTTGTTTACCCATCATGATTATCGGCTCTGCATTCTATTACTGATCTATGGAGCCTTCAGAAGAAAGGTCATTAAAACATCTAATATACATTGTGGGGAGTTCGTACCATAAACTACATATCAAGGTCATCTTTCTCCTCGAGTACAACATCCCGTCTGATAATCCGATTTGTAATAGGTTCACATAGAAATAATGCCGATGACAGTAAAGCCAGCGCTCCTATTGTATGGAAAGATGCTATGAAGTCACCTGTGGAGTCTCTTAAAAGACCTGAAAAAAGAAAGAATTCCTAAAAATATATTGTTTAATTGGTAACTGTTTATTTAAAAAGTATTTGAAAGGTGGATTGTTAACGTTCGTTATACTATATTGCTTTACAAACATGTACACTTGAATCGAAATGTATAAACTATTTCTGATCAAGAGTTAAACTACATATTTGAATTTCCACAAACAATTGTTGTCCATAGTAGAAAAAAAAGTATTGATTCCTTTAAATGTTTTCTTTGGATAGCACGTGTTGTGGGGTGCCTCATCCAAGATTACCAAGTTTTTCAATTTCTCTATGTTCACTCATGTGCTATGTCATTCGGTGAACTCACATGCCAGTATAAATTTAGTATTCTACCATTATATTAAAAAGTATATCAAACATACCAAATTCTAAGGTACATTCAATAAAATGCTCCACTGGGCGCTGCTTTATACGACCGCAGAGGTCGAACTCTGAACAGTTGGGGCAAGTATGGACACTACATTCAAGCATGATACAGCTCTGAATTTGGATTATGATTAAATATTTGACACAGCATAGGTTTCTGACACATAATGAATGTGGTGAAAGAACTGAAAAAATGTGAAATTGGACTTTTACCTTTCATGGTCCAATATCCAAAATCTAAATACACAGTACTATTCAGTATATCCAAGTACACAAAGAATTGAATTTATTTATTTATTAATAGACAACATTGGCTCAGTTTTAAAGGGGTTCGCTTCACCAAAAAATATATATATAGCATTCTGAAAATTAATTTATACAGAATAACAAACAAACCTTCCATGAAGTTCTTCAAAACATTTACAAAAAAAAAAAAAAAAAAGAATGAAAAAGATAAACAATTTCCAAAATATCATTTACAAACACAATGTCTTTAAAAATCCATAAAACTTACCTTTCACCATTTTCAAAATATCTAATAATGAACAGTAAATTTCAAACTATTTTATACATAATTTCTTCTCTAAAAATAGAATTAATGTTGTATCTATTTTCAACTATGAATCTACTTATAATTTTATAAATTGTGCAATTTATGATTAAATATTTGACATAGCATAGGTTTCTGAAACAGAATGAATGTGGTCTAAGAACTTAAAAATTTTAAATTGGACATTTACCTATTATGGTCCAATATCCAAAATCTAAATATATGATTAGATTCGGCATATCAAAGAGCCCCGAGAATTCAATTTTTAATGAAATCAAACAAAGTTTAATGTTGGACCCTTCGGACCTCAATGTAGACCAATTTAATAACGAGGCCCAAAATCCAAAATCTAAATGACGGTTAGATTCAGCATATCAAAGAATCCCAAGAATTATTTTTTTGTTGAAATTAAACACTGTTTAATTTTGGACCCTTTGGACCTTAATGTGGGATAATTTGAAATCAGGCCCCAAAATAAAAAAAATCTAAATACACGTTCAATTCACCATAAAAAAGAACCCAAACAATTCATTTTTTATGAATTCAAACAAAGTTAAAATTTGGACCCTTTAATCCTCAAAGTAGACTAATTTAAAAACTGGGCTCAAAATCCAAAATCTTAATACACGGTTAGATTCGGCATATTAAAGACCCCAAGAATTCAAGAATTTGAATTAAAACTCCATTGAAATTGGTCAAGAAATAAGCAATTCACACAAAGTATTAGAAAAGTATTGTTTTTGGCCCCTTTTCCCTAAACGGTTAGGGCCATAACCCCAAAATCAATCTCAACCTCCCTTTTGAGGTATGGAACCTTGTGGTACAATTTCATAGAGATCCATACACTTATACACAAGTTATTATCCTAAAACAAGAAAAGTGCTTGTTTTGACCCCTTTTTAGCCCCTAATTTCTAAACAGTAAGAATAATTACCCCAATTATCAATCCAAACCTTCTTTTTGTGGTATGGAACCTTGTGGTACAATTTCATAGAGATCCATACACCTTTACTCAAGTTATTGTCTGGAAACCAAATGACTTCGGAGGACGACGACAACGTCATAATATTATACGACTGCAAATTTTGCGGTCGTATCAAAATGGGGAGTTCTTACAAACTGACAAAACCAAACGCTACCAACCAACGGAAACTATGTTTTAATTTCAGAATCGAGTATTTTTTATAGTCACTCATTCATGGAAGTATCCGTTTATTAAAATTGTCGTAGTTTGAAATAAAAGATTTTACTAAAGCTACTTACCGAAAATAAGTGGTCCAAATATAAACGCAGGTAGTTGACCAACAATGAGGATCGATACGGCAGGAGGTGTTAACTCAAGTCCAACTATTTCTACAGTATGACTAAACATTAATACAAGTTGAACTCCAGCAAATAGACCAATTGCAACACAAAGTACTACTAGCCCAGCAAACGATGTCAGTAGTGGATTACAATTATATATCACACCACATACACCCTGCGATATTGCCAAGATATGGTATGTTTTTATATGTGGTATGTCAGCCATAATTCCAGAACATATTCTCCCAACAAAATCCACTGCTCCAGTGAGGGAAACTAAAATAACTATTTTGATATTGTCAGTGTTATGATGACTGGCATAGAGAGGAAGGTAAGATAAAAATGTAGCAGTGACAGTTGTTGCCAAACAGTTTGCAATAACGAAAAGAAGGAACGTTGGATTCAAGAAAGGAGTACATGGATGAGGACATTTCTGTACCTCAACAGGCGAATCGCTAACTTGATCATCGCTGGAATTCAGTTTTGTCATCGATAATGCTAAAGATGCACTACTATTTCCAAATGTTAATGAATCTGATATTGAAAAACCTCGCTTATTATAATGTTCATCGTGTAATTGTGTGTCAACGTTTCTGTAAAGACCATTTTCACTTGATGATAACAGTATAACTTTGCTCTCCTTTTTATACAACAACGGATCTGATCCATTAGAAAAATTATACATGTTCACGTCACCATTATTAATGCGATGATCTTTTACAATGTTCTGAATACGTACTGGTCTTTCTGATTCTGTTTTATTTCTTTTGTTGTCGGTCTCTTTCTCGGTTGGATTTTTAGAAATGTTTGATAACTTGCCGTTTGGCCTTAATAAACATGCCATTGGAATATCGTGCATCAAAATACCACCAGTTAGCAACAGAGCTCCCCGTAAACCATAATTGTCCAGTAAGTATCTGTAAAGAGGAGGACAAATAAGTCCCCCTAAACAACAGCCAGAGATAGCTATTCCATTTGCCATAGCTCGCCGCTTTGAAAAATACGTCCCAAGTAAATAGATCGAGGGTGGTAAAATCAAAGCCATTCCAACGCCTGAATTGAAGAAAAAAGTGTTTGGCATAATATTTTTAAAATCATTCGTGTAAAAGTCCTTTGATGGTATTTGCTACTCAAAATAAATAAATTAAATTCCGATTTTTTACTTCACATTAATATTTTCTTAGATTATCTTATCATTTTCATACAATCTGTGATAATTAAAACGTTACTTGTGCTTTCGATTGTTCAGAAGAATTTTATGATTTGTTTCAATGTTAAATATTATACATATAATATATAAATAACTACAGGGAACAATTCATTTTATAAAATAAAAGTCGTCAAATGTCAATGTCGACGAGATTGTCGAAATTGAATATCGAGTTTGATACCAAGTATATACTGTTTCTCATGCGAAACACTTTGTGAGAAACATGTAACACACGAGAAACATAACAACACATGTATCAAGTCATCTACGAGACACTCGTTTTGAATAGTCAACCAACAAAAGGATAACCTTACATCGTCAAAAATTATAATTACCATCATGTTCTGAGACGGTAAGGACGTCATTATATTTGACAAATTTCTCGAAATTGAATTACATTTACAATGAATGAAAGGAGACATAAGGTATACGTCAGTGAGAAAGCAACCTAGCAACAAAACATACGACATCTTCTATTATAATATTTTCACGTAGGAAACCTGGGTTTATTTTAACCCGAATAATTCAGTTGTTATATTCCGCTGTTCTACGATGGCTACATTAACCTCGCGAGTGGGAGAGTCTATCACGGGCGAGGACTGAATTATTCGGGTTAGGTTGATTTCTACTAAAGTGAATTAATTATTACTTGTTTCTATGAATATTTGCCATTATATTATGAGATATTAGTGGCCTTTGTTCACCTACTTTCATTTCTCTTTGAATCGCGGGAAACTGAAGTACATGTTTGTGTTCAACTTTTTTTGATTATCTGATTCAGTTGTTTTGTGTGTATGCAGGAATGAAGAAGACGTATTTACGCCCTCTTTAATTACTTGCACAGTAGGATAGATAATAGTTAATTATACTATCTGACAACACAGAAATAGGTTCCATAATATTCGCATTGAACTCCTGAAGCAGTACAAGATTATATATAAAGGTTTCTAAAATCGAAGGTAAAATTCCAAAACGGGAACGTTCTTGAAATATTAATATGATATCTCTACAGGTGGTAGTCATGGTCAAATGTTAATTTAAATAAGATTATATTCAACAAAATAGTATACAAGACGATCCTTTTGGGCTAATTGTACATCTAATCTATGTTTAATGGCATTAATCGTTGGTGTTATAGTCGATAGTTGCACATTGCATACTATTAATCCAGTAAACGGTAAACAGCAACCATGAAATCTTATGTATGTGATTCTAGACTATTTGATAGGCATGAACTTTGAAATACTCATAGTATTCAAAATGACATTATATCAATTTTATTCGGATACGCCGATCAATAAGGAATTCGGGTTCGGTCTGAAAGAACATACCAGAAAGTAGTACATATTTTAAAAAAATAGTTCCTACGCATGGGTGTTGCTTTCAAAATATGTAGATTTTTTTTTTGTAATCAAATGAAAGCTGAATGAAAAGTGATTATTGTAGAACACTATTTGACTTATAATTTTGAATAATAAAGAAATTGACGTATAAAAAAAAAAAAAAAGGATTCATTAATCCTGTTTCTCAGATCTTAATTACCTGTTATGGTACTTCCGAAGTTTCGGGAACAAGTACTATCGTATATGCAATTAAAAGTATGTTGATTTTTTTCAGTACAAGACACCATAAGGTGTTGCTTTGACATGCAATGACTGTCACTTTATTTGAACTTAATATAAAAGAGCTGCGACTGCTTGAAATTGAGGAATTCAACATAGAAAGCAAAGGGGCGATGAATTAGTAATGGCCCTCCATAACATACGACATATGTTCAATTAGATTAAAAGTAAAAAAGTGCAAAGTGAAAAAAAAAAAAATATAAGTTGATCGATCGTTGTTGGCTCTACGTCCAGTGGCAAATATTACATGCATTTTCTGGACGAAAATAAATTAACAATGAATATAATAGGTAGGTCCTGCAATAGTAGGAGGACCGGGATGATGGGCGGGAAATTTGGAATGCCACTGGAAAATGGGGCTTTATACGGTAGCGGCAGACATTTAGCCTTGTAACTTGTCTCTTTCTTTTTTAGCCATGGCTTTGTCAGTTTATTTTCGATTTATGAGTTTGAATGTCCCTTTTGTATCCTTCGCTTCTCTTTTCGTAGTTTTTTGTTGTAAACTTAAACCAGTTTCATCAGGCCGGTTGTTTTCTCTTTTGAATTGTTAAACATTAAGTCATCCCGGGTCGTTTATAGCTTACTGTATGTGTTTTGTTCATAGTGAAGGCCGTACGGTGATTTGTCCTTTGGTGGATATTCTACTAATATTTGGCCAGAATATCATATCTCTTTATTTTATGTTTATTTGAAGAAAAAAAAAATCTTGAAAGGCAAAAGAGACAGTACTTTTAAATCATGTTCTGTTTTGTGTATGCAACATATATAATAGATGTAAACTTGCCCACAAGGAAGCTGAGAGTAAAGAACAGGAAGTATATGTTTCCAGCCAGACAACTTAGACTATACCCACAAGTTGTTACGAAGCTACCAAGTATTACAGTTGTTCTTGGTTTCAATACTTTAATCAAATACATCATTATTGGAAGAGCTTAAAATAAATATAAAAGAGATCCAATAGACATAGTTCTTGCGTTTTAAATTTAAGATAAACATTACCAAAAAAAAAAAAAAAAAAAAAAAAACCAAGTTGAACTGTGAGCTATTGCTCAATTATGATATACCTCTATAAGTATTCAGGAAGTTGAAAAGTTATGGATGTGAAAATGCTTCACTTATTATAGCATGCTCACATAATTCTTGATTCAAAATCTTAGAAAGCCTTCCTTTGATAATTCCTAAGAAAAAAAGCGATGAAATTTGTCAGAACATATACGTATTCGGTAAATTTGTATATGAGCAATCGATCTAAAAATTCACCACAGAGTAACATGCTCACATTAAGCTGTTATACCAAAAAAGGGAGCTCTCTTTGTGCTTTCTGAGAAAAAATGCTACCAAAATTGTACGAGACGGATAGAAACACGATCGGGCACACGTTAAACAGTATACCCCCTCCTTTGGAACGAGGTAGTCATAATGACCAAGGTAGATTTCTACTCTCCACATTATAATCTTAATTTCCTATAATAATAATGGTAGCTATTACAGAGATTGCGTCCTGAAAAGATTCATCTTTAGACACATTGCTAATATTTACATTCGAATAGATTATATTTCTACATATATTTGTATGTTCTCCGTAAGTTTTGTCGACAAATTTTATGAAGAAGTAGTGATTATCGTTTACAGATTGTGGATAACGTTTTAACGTAGGATTCAATTTTGTAAAAGTTTACAATTTATCCGAACATTTGTTTGACCGTCACACCTTAATATGGCTTTTTAATCATTTCTTTTTTCTTTGGTTATTAAAAAATATAAAATAGAATCCAGAGATATACACTGCTTTCTGTACGGACCTTTCTATAGGAAATATATTAACTGTTTTGTAAGAGTACAATTTACAAGTATATTCTGCTAGATCTCTCAGATCGGTACTTTGTGTCTTTCAAGTCTTTGGTTTTCGCTTGTTGCCGTATATCATTTGTTATTTATTTACATAAAACAGGCATTTGGTTTTCTCGTTTGAATTGTTTTACAATCTGTCATGCGAGGCCATCTATTAGCTAGCTATGCGGTATGGGCTTTGTTTAATGTTGACTGAAGGCGTTGGTTACCTATGAAACTAACATGTACGTCATTTGGACTCTGGCAGATAGTTGTCTTATTGGTAAGCATACCACATATTATATGAACATAATTTGAACACTGGCAAGTTGACAATAATATAAAAACTTGACATTTGAATAGATATTCTACTAGTATTTGGCCAGAATATCATAGATATAAGAAAAAGTGGTATGAGTGCCAATGAGACAACTCTCCATCCAAGTCAAAATTTAGTCAAGAAAAAGTAAACCATTATAGGTCAAAGTACGGTCTTCAACACGGAGCCTTGGCTCACACCGAACAGCAAGCTATAAAGGGCCTCAAAAATTACTAGTGTAAAACCATTCAAACGGCGAAACCAACGGTCTAATCTATATAAAAAACGAGAAACACTTATGAACCACATCAACAAACGACAACTACTGAACATCAGATTCCTGACTTAGGACAGGTGCAAACAATTGCAGCGGGTTTAAACGTTTTAATGGTACCAAACCTTCACCCTTATCTGAAACAATAGTGCAACATCACAACATAGAAAGACACACTATAAAATATCAATTGAAATGGCTTAACTCAATCAAAAGACATATTAACACCAATGAACATACACTGAACAAATAAATTTGATCTATGATATAATGTAAATACAAAATAAATCTTTTTTTAATATTTGAAATGAAACTAAAATTTTGAACCATAACTGTTTCATTCGCTCTATTATTACCTATGAATATATCTTATATCAATTATGTTTTGATAAGATCAACTTAAAATCATTGTGTAGATGGCTTAAATGTAATTATGAAAATGCATCTTCAAGATCCAATAATATTTGAACCTACCATATAGCCGATATTTAAATGTATTTTTGTCATATAAAAGGCCGAGAACAGTTATTTCGTAGTGCATTTCTTTTAGACAAAAACGCAAATGAAAAAAATCGCACCTGCTCTATCCAAAAAAGATTTTTACAGTGTAGTGAACTACTTTTGGGACAAATTATATCAAAATTATAGAAAAGTCTATCGGTTCTAACTCAAAATATAGACAATATTATGTTTAGGGGTTTATAATTTCAGTTTGACAGCTTCAGACATACTAATTGTTTTCCTTTTCAAACTGGACCAAATCACTACTTAACTTAAAAATTCATGCCCCAAATTGTTATACATGTAATGTTATCCCCCTAATTACTATTTTATGCATAAAATATAAAGAAATAAATTTGGAAGCTGTATGAAAAAAAATTGCAAGTTATACATTGTCCACACTAGGGACAACAAAAATCAAAGGACGATAACTGTGTCTCCGAACAAAAGATAATTACATCTTATAGTCCCATACTGTAAGTTTTAAGTAAAAAAGTACATGTATATGACAGAAAAAAATCTTAACCTACAAGACTGCAATAGACTTAACCAAGAAAACAGGTCAAGTTATATATTTTTTATTTGTATGATTTAGAGCTCAATTTGTATTAATTAATTTCAACTGAATATCTGCTTAGATTAATATTGAATATGTCCATATAAACTGTATTCAATTTTGAACTTGCATACACACAACTTACATGACAAACAGTAAGCTCCATTCATCATTCCCATGATAAGGGTTGCAGTGGACACCTTTTCATCGTATACCTCAAGAATTTCAACGAAAAACAGACCGAAAGAACTGACAACCCCTGATGTCAGACACTGCAGGACGACACAAGCTACAATGAATAAGAAATACGTACAGTTACTTATACAATATTTATGCATATAAAACTTTGAAGATGCTTTTTTATGAATTTTGAAATTCTCTGGAACGAAAAAAAATCATAAGCTCCCCTTTTGAACAGGACAGTTGGAATCGGAATAATGTATTGTTAGAAATAATAGTCTTTGTATATCCTATGTAACAAACATTATATTGGCGATTAATTTCATTGCGTATTAAAATATAAACAATACTTTGAAGAAAACAGAAAACTTTTTATGTCCCATTGTTAATTTGTGACACAATTTTGTTGAAAATTACAAAGTTCTTATGACTGGTAGTTTAACAAAAATCTTCGGAACAATTCCATAATAGCAGATCCACAACTTCAATATATGTGCAATATTCCTTTGAAGTCTCAGTAAACTGGCTTGAAAATTGTAGGTGTTCAATATACAAAACGTGTACCCTCTTTCATAAATTTGAAAAAAACATAAAACTTTGTATGTCCCATTGTTAATTTGTGACACAATTTTGTTGAAAATTACAAAGTTCTTATGTCTGGTAGTTTAAGAAAATACTCGGAACAATTCCATAATAGCAGATGCACAACTTCAAGAGTTCCAAATGGTGAAGTTGAAATCATCCCTTCGTAAATTTTACGGACGCCATCACGAGTTGGTTGACCGTTATGGAATAACCGTTTCACAGATGATATCGGATATGTTCTTTATGTCGTAACTACAATACCCTTCCCTTTTCACGAATGTGACCTACCGAATTAGACCATTTACCGGATTTGTTATAACATAAGCAACACGACGGGTGCCACATGTGGAGCAGGATCTGCTTACCCTTCCGGAGCACCTGAGATCACCCCCAGTTTTTGGTGGGGTTCGTGTTGCTTAGTCTATAGTTTTGTATGTTGTGTCATTTGTACTATTATTTGTCCGTTTGTCTTTTTATTTTTGGCTATGGCGTTGTCAGTTTGTTTTCGATCTATGAGTTTGACTGTCCCTCTGGTATCTTTCGTCCCTCTTTTTCAATAAATGTGCAATATTCCTTTGAAGTTTCAGTAAACTGTCTTGAAAATTGTAGGTGTTCAATACACAAAACGTGTACCCTCTTTCATAAATTTTGCTGGAAAAAGTTCCAAAATCTTGAAAAATATGAAAAATTCCTTAAACAATTCCATAATAGCAGGTGCACATTCTCAACTTATGTGCTGTCTTTCTTGTGAAGCTTCAGGGATCTGGTTTGAAAAATGTAGGAGAACAAGTTGACTTTTTACAAACTAGGTATTCACTTTTCCCCGTCCAACATCACAATACTATAAGACAGTTTTGGACTCAAATCAGGTAAAAAATGCAAATATTATTAAATACAGTCATATTATGATTTCAAAAACAAATTATTATTGTTTAAAGTTTATAAGTTTATAAAGAATATGTGCTCCTGGCTAAAATTACACTTCATATATTGATAAGCATTTTTATGTTGTTTTGTTGTAAGTATTGAAAATAAATGTCTTATCTCCATTTATGCATATGATTTATTGAGAATGAAGGCAAGTTATTTTAATAACTATTTTTATGTAGTCGAAGGAAACCATTAATTTGTTTCGAAATTTACATTTTCCTAGTACCCGATCGGGAACCCCTGCATTACTGTCATTTGGCTGGATGATCATTAGCCAGTTTCTACACAATGTATTTTATTACACATTCTTGCTGATCTACAAATGGATAATTTGTAAACAAGATTTTTATTTGGGATTTATAAATTTTCCCTCCCTCCATCCCCTTAAGCATTTTTGGGGTTTATTTTGATGTTTGTTAGATGTTCATCTATCTTTGGGTCCATCACAAATGTAATTTTGTTAATAAGCCAGTTTTAGGTTTGGAGCATCTTTATTTCTGAATTCTTACAAATGTAAGTTGCTGGTGCTACACTTAGCATTTCAATATCTTTATAAGGCTTAGTTGACCCCTTCCTAGGCCAAGCTATTGTATTCTGTATTATTGTATTATCGTTTCATGTTTTTTCATTCATTATTATCTTGTATAAATGCATATATACAATGTATATATTGTTTTTTTTATAAGACGAAATTGTTGTTTTTCTCGGTTTGTCATAGAATCAAAGACAACCGTTATTGTAAAAGATGAAATCGCCAATGACAAAATTTGAATGACATATGCATCTAACTGTCTGTTGGTTAGATAACTACTGTCCTTAGCAATAAAGAACAAGTATGTATTGATATATACCGGGTTGCCTTAAATTACCCAATTTCAACTAACCTGATAAAACCACCCAAGCATATCCTCCATCTGTATTGTCGTTGTTCCTCATATCGTCAAAACCTTTCCAAATAAAAAGAGAAACATTCAATAGATAAACACGACCAACAAATACTTTTAAGTTATCAATCCAAATTTATTTTTATGATTATTTTGATATTTGTAGAAATAAGAAGATGTGGTATGAGTGCCAATGAGACAACTCTCCATCTAAGTCATAATGTGTAAAAAGTAAGCAATTATAGGTCTAAGTACGGCCTTCAACACGGAGCCTTGGCTCACACCGAACAGCAAGCTATAAATGGCCCCAAAACGACTAGTGTAAAACAATTAAAATAGGAAAACCAACGGTCTAATCTATATAAAAAACGAGAAACACTTATGAACCACATCAACAGACGACAACCACTTAACAGGCTTCTGACTTAGGACAGGCGCATACAAATGCAGCGGGTTTAAACGTTTTAACAGGCGCCAACCTTCACCCTAACCTGAAACAGTAGTGTAACATCACAACATAAAAAGACACACTATAAAATATCAATTGAAATGACCTAACTCGATCAAAAAGACATTAATAGACAAAAACAAGTAAACATACACTGAACGAATAAATTTGATCTATGACACAATATAAATACAATATTTATAAAAAAGATTTAAAACAATGTCAAAAAGACAATTCTAACCTGGGACAAAATGGCGTTAAATAAAATAGTGTACACAGGAAAATTTAAATATAATAATTTTGTTGTTAGGAGTACGGAAATATTTTTTTATATTTACAAATAAGATAAATGTGTTGCTCACAGTACGAGTATAGATGTGAAAATTTATCGTAATACTAAATACTTATCAAAGACGAGATATAACACAAAATAAGTAAACATTGAATAACAAAAACGCATTACAAATTGTGTCAGCAGGTCAAATTAACACGAAAGTACGATTTGAGAGTACTCGCAGTTACTGAAACCTAGTTAAAAGCCAAAAACTATTAATATTAAAAAATCATGCATCAGAGACTAAAATCAATTAAAACACATCCTAGGATAGACAGTCAACGAAGACTTGACTTGTTCAATGCCAAAATAAAAGTATCGACAGGCAGTAGGATAGTTAGGAATTAACCTCATAATAAATATGTATCATGTTATATATCTATATAGAAAATAAACGTGGATGTGTATTTATACATAACAAAAAATCCATTCGAAAAGAATACAAATTTAGTTAATTTTTAATTTGTTGATGACAAAATCGATATTTGTGCCAATGTAAACAGTAAACAAAGATCTTGTTACAACATTAATAAGATAACCTTTACTAATAAGTTTGTTTAAGGGTTCGATGAGTGTACACGGATCATATAGTGATTTCCGCGCTTTTAGTACAATATTACCGTAAAATTTAGGATGTGAAATACCGTTTTCATAAGTTAAAGCCAAATTTACTAATCAAATCTTTGTATATTATGCATGCATGTGCACACGATAGAAAGTTTTATTCGAACAAGTAAATCTTTATATAGTTTTACACTACTGCCACCGTCGTATTGGACTTTGAAATTATTTTAATTCGTAATGTCAATTATTTAAAGCAAATATAAACGTAATCTATTGACACAAAGATATGTCACGCCTGTTTTAATTTCGATAGTATATTGCAAATGTTTACATCAAAATGTCAACAAAGTATGACTATCTGTACACCTGGTAAAATGCAACGATTGAAATCCCGAATACAACCATATTCAAATTCTTTGAAAAAAGGTTTTATGAACATCATTTGCAAGAAACAATAAAGAGGTATAACGATATACTGACCTTATTACACGCTTTAACATGTAAACTATGCAAAAGTTACTAGGTCAATGGACGACGACTAATGGGCGGGGTCAAATAATCTCCATGAAATTATATGTGCCAATGCTAATTAATATGCGTATTAAATATTGACTTCGTCTGAAAATGACCAAAACACAAACTTTTAATTGTTAACTATGCAATATTTTCATAGGCAATGGATCATGGCTGAGGGTCTGGGGAAAACAATTGGGAAAGAAAAGAGATTTCATTTATGCTGCAAGCATGGTAGCATTTAAGTTGCAAGCTGGAAGCATAAAAGAAATCTTGTTGCACGTATGGTAGTACTGTGACATAATAAATCTACTAAAATGCTTCCAGGCGCAGCTTGAAACGACCGCAATGGTCGAACCCTGAATAGTTGGGGCAAATATGGACACAAGATTCAAGGTTGATGCAGCTCTGAATTTGGATTGTGATTAAATATTTGACAAAGCATAGGGTTCTGACACAGAATGATTGTGGTCTAAGAACTTAAAAATTTGAAATTGGACATTTACTTATTATGGTCCAATATCAAAATATGGTATAGATTCAGCATATCAAAGAACCTCAATAATTCAATTTTTGATGAAATCAAAGTTTAATTTAGACCTCGATTTGGACCTACTTGAAATATGGGCCTAAAAAATAAATCTAAATACATGTTTAGATTCAGCATATCAAAGAACCCCAGGAATTCAATTTTTGTTAAAATCAAACTAAGTTTAATTTTGAACCTTTTTTACCTTAATGTGCAGAATTTGAAAACCGGGCCCAAAATCAAAAATCTAAGTACAAAAATGTACACGGTTAGATTCAGCATATCAAAGAACCCCATGAATTCAATTTTTGTTGTTTATTTTTGGATGGTTAGGGTCATAACCCCCAAAATCAATCCCAACCTACCTTTTTTTGGTATGGAACCGTATGATGAAATTTCATAGAGATCCATATACTTGTACTCAAGTTATTGTCCGGAAACCAGAAAATCCTTAGTTTTTGGCCCCTGATTCCTAAACGATTTGGGCCTTAACCCCGAAAATCAATCCCAACTTTCCTTTAGAGGTATGGAACCTTTTGATACAATTCCATAGAGATCCATATACTTATACACAAGTTATTGTCCAGAAACAAGTATGTCCTGAAACAAGTAAAATGCTTGTTTTGGCTCCTTTTTGGCCCCTAATTCCTAATCAGTTGAGACAATAACCCCCTAAATCAATCCTCACCTTCCTTTTGTGGTATGGATCCTTGTGGTACAATTATATAGAGATCCATAAACTTATACTCAAGTTATTGTCTAGAAACCAAATGTCTTCAGACGATGAGGACGTCATATTAATATACGACCGCAAATATTTTGCGGTCGTATAAAAATAGGTGAAAAAATCAAGTTCCATTTAAATTGGTACATTATTCAAAACAAAATGTTCTTCCTTCAACTAGAACTATAAACATTAATTTAATTTCTTGTAATTGTTTTCTCTTTGTATTAGGTTCATCCGAAAAGGTTCATTTCCGTAGTCTTATAACATTTTGATAAAACTCGGTCCTATTGGATCAGTCGAAAAGCCATTTCTATTTCGTGAAACCATTTTAAAAATCCTGACGAATAAATTAAAATATACTCAGGACAACAGTCAATATTAGACCGATGAAGCTTAACTTTAACCATTCAAAGGCTGTAACCACTGAGGGTATGTTTTTATATAATTTAAAAATAAGAAGATGTGGTATAATTGCCAATGAGACAACTTTCCACCAGAGACCAAATGACATAGAAGTTAACAGCTATAGGTCACCGTACGATCTGCAACAATGAGCAAAACCCATACCGCATAGTCAGCTATAAAAGGCCCCGAAATGACAAATATAAAACAAATTCAAACGAGAAAACTAACGGCCTGATTTATGTACAAAATGAAGAACGAAAAACAAATATAATATACAGCAACAAACGACAACCACTGAATTACAGGCTAAGCCCTTTATAACGATTCTCTCTTACACATGGAATTCTTCACTATAAAGACAAGAAAGTCATATGGAATTAATTGAAGGATAGCAGACTGTTTCCGGATAATCACATTAGTTTCAAAGGAATTTAAGAAAAAGTGTTATAGCTGTGATGAAGATGCTTACAGTGAGATAAGACAACACGAGATAACAACCACCATATTTTTACTGCCTAGAAGAGCAGGAACCTTGGAGTTTATTGTTAGACACGAGATAACAACCACTACATGTTTTACCGCCTAGAGGAGCAGGAACCTTGGAGTTTATTGTTAGACACGAGATAACAACCATGACATGTTTTACCGCCTAGAAGAGCAGAAACCTAGGAGTTTATGGTTAGACACGAGATAACAACCACTAAATGTTTTACCCTCTTAGAACAGCTAGAACCTTGGCTGTTTATGATTATACTCAAAGCCAGGTGAAATAATATTATACATTAAGAAGACAATATTTTGAGATAACAACCACTACATGTTTTACCGCTCAGAAGATCAGGAACCTTGGATGGAGTTTATGGTTAGACTCAAAGCCAGGTGAAATAATATTAGACAGCAAGACGACACTATTTTAGAGATTACTACATACATTCATTTAAAAAAAGACACGAATAAGAAATACTCTTTTGTATTAAGTTCATTCAGGTAAATGTATTGTCGTAAGGGTATGCAAATACCTTTTTATAAAGATTGGAACAGTTGCGACATAACTATAAGCCAATCTCGGTACTTCCTGCTTTATATGCATTGTCGTAAGGTATGCAAATACATTTTTTTAATGAAGATTGGAACAGTTGCACAGTTGTGCTATAAGCCAATCTCGGTACTTCCTGCTTTATCTGCATTGTCGTAAGGTATACAAATACATTTTTTTAAATAAAGATGGAAACAGTTACGACATAACTATGAGCCAATCTCGGTACTTCCTGCTTTATATATGTTATTTGGAAAGAAGACATGCTGACAATTCTATGATCAGGAATTTGACAGTTGTTTTCCAGTCATTTGATGTGTTTGGGCTTTTGATGTTGCCATTTGATAAGGGACTTGGAGTTTATTTTACTTTTTATGATACAAATTAAATCACGTGATTTCGAGTGTCAGATAATTCATGCGTAACTGCTTTTACAAAATTAGTTGATGAATGAGTAAAGAAAATGAATGATTTACCACCTCGCCTGTAATTAATCTCTTGTGGATAGTTGTCTCATTGGCTTTCATACCACTTGTCATATTTTTTATATTTTAATGGTATTTCTTGATTTTGGAAAATTCCTTTATATGATCAATCATTTAATTTTACTATCCAGATCTAAGGCATACAGACTTGTGATTTATCTAAGTCTGCAGTGGTTTTCATTATATCTATCGGAAAAAATTATTTAATGTAGAATAAGGCAATTACTATATTAATGTGATACTTCTATATTAGAATCGACTTCAAAAGATATTTATTTCAAGGTAACTGCTCTTTCATCATATTTATAATGCTGAATGATCGTTAGTTGCTTAAAGTCCAGTGGCAGATATTTCGTGCATGTTCAGGACGAGAAAAATAATCAACATTAAATACAATTAGTAGGTCCTGAAACTGAGGCCGTCCTGGATGACGGTTGGGGAAATATAGATTCCACCACTGTATCAAGTGTGTTACGATATTTCTCAACTCGAGACAGTTAAGTATTAGATACAGAAAAAAGGTATAAAAAAAACCAAGGCTGGTAACAACCGTTGCCGTATAGTTTTTCTGCAAGAGTAGTCAAGTCAAGTCCGATGCGATAGCCGATGATATTGACCTGACTACAAGTACAAAAAAAATATACGGCGATTTTTAACCATCCGTTTATTTTGTAACTTTTGTTTTGTATCTGACTTGTACGACGTTTTTAATTAAAAGATATACATTTTCCATTTCAGACGATTGCATAATTAAAAGATTGAACACAAAAATGTGCATACCGCTTTATGTACCACGATGTTTGGAGAAGTAGGAGTTAGGAGTAGATTGAAAAGTTGAGAAGGAAGAGGGGAGCTTACATAATAGTCTAATAGTCTAGAAATAAGTTAATGTCCTCTTTCGTAGCCATTTTACATTTTAAAAACAAAATAAATTGCCAAAGTGGGGGAGGGTAGTTTTGCCCCTCACCTTTGTGTAATGCGGGTCAAACAAACAAAGACAAACACAGAGTGGGGTGGCAATTGCCTTATTCTTCGGCTTATACCCCCACATAAAATAACAACAAATATATGAATAGCAGATTTAAGACTTTTAAAAATTCAACACGTATGCAAATGAAATAAGAAATGGTAATCAGACAAACGTAAATACAACATGTATAAATATTGTAAAAAAAATCAATTTAATAAAGAACAAAATACATAAATATAAAAAAGCTGTTTCTCTTTTTTTTATGAGGAATAACATGTAATGACAAATAATTGATGTTGTCTCGTTTTTACTTTTTTGTCCACTTATTTTGAAAATCATATTTTGTTTGTTTAATTTCATACTCATTACAGTAATGTGATATTCGAGTAGACCCAAATATTGATCACGTGACACAATATTTTTTTCCATCCCTATAGCCAAAATGTGTGGTAGATTATTTGACGTTGAGACTGATTTTGTGCTATCATAATTCGACTTAAGCAAATTCCTTGAACACGAAGAAAAAGGGGAAATATGTGACGTCATCAGGCATTGTCGTCTTTTTTCATGACGTCACAATAGGAAATTCAGAAGAAAATTAGTTGTCATAAAATTTCGACCAATTATTTACCGAGAACAAAGTTTTCTCTACAGATGAGAAATTTTTTACCACACCGATCGAGAAATGTGTAAAAAGCATGAAAATTAGAGAAATCTGGCCTTCCAACAGGCCACCTACGGACCCCTTGTTTTAAGAGTTGTTGCACGGGTTCTTAACGTGCAAAAGAACGTGGCATGCTCTTTACAAGAGGCATCGGACTTAACGTCTCCATTCTGACCGGACGTGGCTGCGAACTTGTACATCCGGACGCCCCTTTTTGGCAAGGGTTTTACTGGCGGTCGGAAGAAGACCTAAGTGACCATGTTTCTATTCCCAAGTCACCCTTGGGGTTCAATGATTTACCTTTATATTTTATATATAGTGATTCAGATTGCACTACTGTCCATCATTGAACTATATTCAGATATCATTAAAGGACATACGTGCATTACAGATACTGATATGGTAATAAATATCATAAAATTGCAACACGACGGGTCATTTGGAGTAAGATCTGCTTACCCTTCCGGAGCACATGAAATCACCCCGGTATTAGTTCGGGGCTTGTGTTGTTCAGTCTTGAGTCTTCTTAGGGGACGACCATTTGATATTCTGGGGGCAGGAGGATTTGTTTTGGATCGGTTATTTATTTTGTAAACTAAGAAGACAGATTATCTATTTTCTGCACTATTGAAGCAAGATTTTTATTTTCATTAAAGCAAGGGACTGATTATTTATTTTCACAACTATATTTATAATATTCGAAAACATACAATTTTTAAATTATTTGTTTATTATAAATAATACATGTATAGTCTTGAGTCATTATGTACCATTTAATCAGAATTAATTATTATCCTCTGCAGAAATGAATCTTCTATATTCCCCAATGCACATACATGTATTGCATACATACACAGTATTAAAGTTTGGTTGTAACTAAGGCTCTTTTAAAAGTATTGGCAAACATGTTTCGCCGAGCGGAGCGAGGCAAAACTTTTTTTGAAGGGTTTTGATCCGCTGAAGACCCAAGAAGCTATATAACAAATGATGCAAAATCATGCTTTCTGGGTGTTCCCCAGACCCTTTCTTAAACTGAAAATGCAAGTTCTGTTTTAATAATTTTTTGACAATATTTTGGTCTCAAAGCAAAATCACGTTACTCAATATGAGATTCAGTGTAAGACTTAAGTTTCTAGGGACAACATCAAAAGACAAATATGCATGATAAAGCAAAAATGTAATTCACATAGTTAAGTCTGTGGCTGCTGTGTTTTTAAACTCATGATCAAGTTAATAATAAAATTACTAAATTACAAAATGAATGCAACACTAACAGAATACAGAAGGGCAATCAATGAACAAAAGAGAAATAAATAAGAAACATTGGGTAACAAGACAAATGTGCATACCGCTTTATGTACCACGATGTTTGGAGAAGTAGGAGTTAGGAGTAGATTGAAAAGTTGAGAAGGAAGGGGGATCTTACATAATAGTTTAATAGTCTAGAAATAAGTTAATGTCCTCTTTCGTAGCCATTTTACATTTTAAAAACAAAATAAATTGCCAAAGTGGGGGATGTGTTTATAGTTTTGCCCCTCACCTTTGTGTAATGCGGGTCAAACAAACAAAGACAAACACAGAGTGGGGTGGCAATTGCCTTATTCTTCGGCTTATTCCCCCACATAAAATAACAACAAATATATGAATAACAGATTTAAGACTTTTAAAAATTCAACGACGTATGCAAATGAAATAAAAAATGGTAATCAGACAAACGTAAATACAACATGTATAAATATTGTAAAAAAAAATCATTTAAATAAAGAACAAAATACATAAATATAAAAAAAGCTGTTTCTCTTTTTTTATGAGGAATAACTATAATGGCAAATAATTGATGTTGTCTCGTTTTTACTTTTTTTATCCACTTATTTTGAAAATCATATTTTGTTTGTTTAATTTCATACTCATTACAGTAATGTGATATTCGAGTAGACCCAAATATTGATCACGTGACACAATATTTTTTTTTCCATTTTCCATCCCTATAGCCAAAATGGGGGGTAGATTATTTGACGTTGAGACTGATTTTGTGCTATCATAATTCGACTTAAGCAAATTCCTTGAACACGAAGAAAAAGGGGAAATATGTGACGTCATCAGGCATTGTCGTCTTTTTTCATGACGTCACAATAGGAAATTCAGAAGAAAATGAGTTGTCATAAAATTTCGACCAATTATTTACCGAGAACAAAGTTTTCTCTACAGATGAGAAATATTTTTCCCACACCGATCGAGAAATGTGTAAAAAGCTTGAAAATTAGAGAAATTTGGCCTTCCAACAGGCCACCTTGTTTTAAGAGTTGTTGCACGGGTTCTTAACGTGCAAAAGAACGTGGCATGCTCTTTACAAGAGGCATCGGACTTAAAGTCTCCATTCTGACCGGACGTGGCTGCAAACTTGTACATCCGGACGCCCCACTTTGGCAAGGGTTTTACTGGCGGTCGGAAGAAGACCTAAGTGACCATGTTTCTATTCCCAAGTCACCCTTGGAGTTCAATGACTTACCTTTATATTTTATATATAGTGATTCAGATTGCACTACTGTCCATCATTAAACTATATTCAGATATCATTAAAGGACATACGTGCTTTACAGATACTGATATGGTAATAAATATCATAAAATTGCAACATGACGGGTCATTTGGAGTAAGATCTGCTTACCCTTCCGGAGCACATGAAATCACCCCGGTATTAGTTCGGGACTTGTGTTGTTCAGTCTTGAGTCTTCTTAGGGACGACCGTTTGATATTTTGGGGGCAGGAGGATTTGTTTTGGATCGGTTATTTATTTTGTAAACTAAGAAGACAGATTATCTATTTTCTGCACTATTGAAGCAAGATTTTTATTTTCATTAAAGCAAGGGACTGATTATTTATTTTCACAACTATATTTATAATATTCGAAAACATACAATTTTAAATTATTTGTTTATTATAAATAATACATGTATAGTCTTGAGTCATTATGTACCATTTAATCAGAATTAATTATTATCCTCTGCAGAAATGAATCTTCTATATTCCCCAATGCACATACATGTATTGCATACATACACAGTATTAAAGTTTGGTTGTAACTAAGGCTCTTTTAAAAGTATTGGCAAACATGTTTCGCCGAGCGGAGCGAGGCAAAACTTTTGAAGGGTTTTGATCCGCTGAAGACCCAAGAAGCTATATAACAAATGATGCAAAATCATGCTTTCTGGGTGTTCCCAGACCCTTTCTTAAACTGAAAATGCAAGTTCTGTTTTAATAATTTTTGACAATATTTTGGTCTCAAAGCAAAATCACGTTACTCAATATGAGATTCAGTGTAAGACTTAAGTTTCTAGGGACAACATCAAAAGACAAATATGCATGATAAAGCAAAATGTAATTCACATAGTTAAGTCTGTGGCTGCTGTGTTTTTAAACTCATGATCAAGTTAATAATAAAATTACTAAATTACAAAATGAATGCAACACTAACAGAATACAGAAGGGCAATCAATGAACAAAGGAGAAATAAATAAGAAACATTGGGTAACAAGACATTTCGGCACCCAAGCCCGAAGACATTTCGGGACCAAGACAATTCGGCACCTTATTTTTTAGAATATATTTATTAGGAAATATTAAAGAATTGTTGCAGTAATATTATAATTCGTAGATAAAATATGCATAACAAAAAAAATAATCATCATTTAATTTAACCCTAAATGATTATGTATGTATGAATAAACATCATTTAATTAAATCATAATTGATTGTTAGATATGTTGTTGTTTGAATAAACATTATTGGTCATTATTTAATTAAATCATAATTAATTGTAGTTATGCATTAATCCGATAGAGCTGATAGCATTTGTACATAAGGGAGTAAAGGGAAATTTTTCATTATTGCCAAATAAACAGTAATATTAGAAATCCTTATAAATGCAAGGTAAATAATTGCCCAATTGGTCTAATTTTTACAGAGTGTTATTTTCTTATTTTCTTATCAAAACCTAACCCGAATAATTCAGTCCCTCCCCGTAATCGATCTCGCCTACTTGCGAGGGCCTGAATTCCTTACACGATAAAAACTTCACGAATCCTGGATTTTGATTGGTGCCCTGTAGAAGAGGTGACCAATCAGCAATTTGAACTTAAAATTTTAAACTTGAACATGGTCTGCTTAAAATTTTGAATGCATTTGCATATAATTGAATACTTAATTCTAACCTTTAAAATTAAGTGCCGACTTTTGTCATCATTTTCAGCAAAATAAAATAGTGCTGGAAACAAATTAGTAATTTGTAAAAACAGTCAAACATAATTGCTATATATTAACACTAAACTTGCAAATTGAGTTCAGGCCCTCATACATATATCAGCGCCAGGAAATTTTAATTTTTGGTTCACTATATTTAGATCAAAGATAAACTAATTTATAAGGTGCCGATTTGTCTATGTTATGTGCCGATTTTTCTAGGTGCCGAAGTGTCTTTCGCGGGTGCCGATTTGTCCGGATGCCGATTTGTCTGGGTACCGAACTGTCTAGAATTCGAAACATTGATCCCGAAACATCAGGGCTACGTCTGAGGAGAACAGAACTTGCTTCTTGCAAGGCACTCACGGTGAACACAATTTGATATGGAGACAAGCGTTTGGTTTTGAAATTTCCGACATGTTATATATATAGCACGCCTTTACGAATTAACGTATTTAATTCACGAAAAGCGTAGCTTTGAGTGGATTATATATATATAGCACGCCTTTTACGAATTAACGTATTTAATTCACGAAAAGCGTAGCTTTGAGTGGATTAAATATGTTAATGAGTAAGGCGTGGCTATATATGATTTGTAACATAAATGGGCTATGACAGACGTCAAAGGTTAAATGCTAACCAATTAAACTTTACTGTACTTTTCAATATGTCAATCAAATAGTGGTGTGATACTATATCTGATTTCCAGAAAATTAACGCATGCAGCAGATGTCAGTTGGATTTGTATGTCAGATACAGGTACATTTAAACGAATTGTTGCCGTAGGATTCAGGCTCGATAGCCACTTACGTGTTATTGAATATTTTTTCTCCCAAAAAACTCTTGAAAAGAGTGGGGGTTGCAAAATTTTATTCGATGTTTATCTGCCCTCCAACTCGAAAATGGCATGTAATTTAAAAGGAGTTTTATCGTTGTGATAAGAAGGAAACATTTTCTAATACCAATTATGAAGGTAATAAATACTATTCTTCCATTCCCAAGAACTGGAAAAGATCGGTTAATTGATTGCAATGGTTGCATGTTGAATGAGTGTAAGATCCAGGAACAAATATTTGAAGCATGATCAATTCACGGAGATAGGCCTTTATAGAATGAAAAAAATACTAAACATCCAGTGACATATATTTTTAGAATATTATTAATTTCGACACGATAAAACAGGTATCCAACCAAAATAACAATAGGAAAATTCATAGTCATTTCTATTACATTTTGTTTTATTCTTTCATTAAGTGGAGGAAATTAAACGACCAAAATTTCCAGAGACAATTTTTGGAATATTTATATAGTCACGATAAAAAAAGTATCTACCAATTTATCAATATCGCCTCTTCGTTTATAGACCACGGTATTTCTTTTGTAGCTCTCATCGAGCATTCATTTGTTTCAAGTACAATGTATAATATATATAGGGAATCATTTTAAATTGGGGTTAGGTTTACAAGTTTGGCTAGTGTTAGGTAAGTCCCATCACCCCACCCTTTTCTCGATTTGTTTTGATATATTGTTGTGTATGCATTTTGTTTACATTTATAAGGACATTTTAGGTCATTGACTTCATAGTTTAGTAGGCCAAGGAGGCGGAGCTAGACAGTGAAATAACAACTTTTGAGATGGAAGTTAGAGCACTGGTCTAAGCTCCTCCCATTCTTTGCTTTTCCTATGACAAGCGACACACGGCGGGACTGGAGAGTGCAATAACTAAAAAATCATTCAGTTAACGCACTCCTCTAAAAATAACCGAAGTTAACTCACTCGAAGATCAAAGGAAAATTACTATTCATGTTACAAGAGGCATTTGTCTTAATGTAGTTACGGCCTAATTTAATAAAAGTGAGGTAAGTGTTCCTGAGACAATTAACCTCAAGTTAAATGAAACCAATTTTGGTGCCATTAGTGGCAAGGTTCCGGTGCAAAAAATAGTTGAGATGCATTTTGTAGCCGGACACACGGACACAACGATAAATTATAAATATTGAATACTAATTCAGTTTAAAGACTTAATTTATTACAAATGACCTTGTTCTAATGTAAAATGCCACAAATGTAAATTTTAATTAAATATAATTTTCTGGAACACAAATTATACTGTAAATTCGTATTGGCTGCGTAGGCACCGGACACATCCATCTAAAACACCAATACCAATATTTAATATTCAAATAGTTCCAGTGTAATGCTGTGTGTTATTAAGAAATAGAGTTAATTGATCGTCTATACAATTTTATACCCTTAAAGGACACTTGCTGTGACAAAACTCTTGCAACTTTTACTTATTGCACTTTCAATATTTGCATTACGCAGGCGCATGCAAAATCGATTGTTAGATATTGTAATCCAGCGTACATCCAAACGTGTAGAGCCGATTTTAACTTGGGCATACTATAAATAATAAAATCGAATGGCAATGCAACTAGATGTACATTCCTTGATAATTATCAGATGTAGGCTTATCAGACTTTTCTTCCCCGATCTTCCCGATTCGCAGCGGGAGCTTTGCGTATATAGCCTTTGATTTTCATATAGTGTGAACAATGTATTTCTTCTACTGATGTCGTCCTATTTTTCTTACGCATTCCCAATATTTATATGTGTTCATGCCTTAAAGATGAAATCATATTCATTTGGATATGGTTCAGTATAACAGGAACATGTATGTATTTATATACATGTACTGTTCCCAGGGTACGGAGCTGTACGTCAAACTGAATTAAATTGTCCAGTCAGTTGTGACATACAATTATCCATGACTTGAGTTTGAGCAGGTAGATGTTTCTTTGAGTTTATATCCTAAAAGTATTCACCACACACACTGTTAAGGTCTTATTAGTCTATAGATTATTGAGAAAACACAAGAGGGTCCGAAAGAAAGGGGTGGGGAAGGGGGGTAAATTGTTTGAAGAACATTTAGTTTTAAAATAAATCTTGTTCCTGTCTATATTTGATATTGAAGAAAATAGTTTTATTCTAAATTGATTTGCATTAATGTAAAGAAATTCACTGCATTTTGTGCTTAATCTATTGTGTTCTTAGGCTTAAGAATTGCGTTAATTGACAGACGTCAAAGGTTAAATGCTGACCAATTAAACTTTACTGTACTTTTCAATATGTCAATCAAATAGTGGTGTGATACTATATCTGATTTCCAGAAAATTAACGCATGCAGCAGATGTCAGTTGGATTTGTATGTCAGATACAGGTACATTTAAACGAATTGTTGCCGTAGGATTCAGGCTCGATAGCCACTTACGTGTTATTGAATATTTTTTCCCAAAAACTCTTGAAAAGAGTGGGGGTTGCAAAATTTTATTCGATGTTTATCTGCCTCCAACTCGAAAATGGCATGTAATTTAAAAGGAGTTTTATCGTTGTGATAAGAAAGAAACATTTTCTAATACCAATTATGAAGGTAATAAATACTATTCTTCCATTCCCAAGAACTGGAAAAAGATCGGTTAATTGATTGCAATGGTTGCATGTTGAATGAGTGTAAGATCCAGGAACAAATATTTGAAGCATGATCAATTCACGGAGATAGGCCTTTATAGAATGAAAAAAAATACTAAACATCCAGTGACATATATTTTTTAGAATATTATTAATTTCGACACGATAAAAACAGGTATCCAACCAAAATAACAATAGGAAAATTCATAGTCATTTCTATTACATTTTGTTTTATTCTTTCATTAAGTGGAGGAAATTAAACGACCAAAATTTCCAGAGACAATTTTTTTGGAATATTTATATAGTCACGATAAAAAAAAAGTATCTACCAATTTATCAATATCGCCTCTTCGTTTATAGACCACGGTATTTCTTTTGTAGCTCTCATCGAGCATTCATTTGTTTCAAGTACAATGTATAATATATATAGGGAATCATTTTAAATTGGGGTTAGGTTTACAAGTTTGGCTAGTGTTAGGTAAGTCCCATCACCCCACCCTTTTCTCGATTTGTTTTGATATATTGTTGTGTATGCATTTTGTTTACATTTATAAGGACATTTTAGGGTCATTGATTTCATAGTTTAGTAGGCCAAGGAGGCGGAGCTAGACAGTGAAATAACAACTTTTGAGATGGAAGTTAGAGCACTGGTCTAAGCTCCTCCCATTCTTTGCTTTTCCTATGACAAGCGACACACGGCGGGACTGGAGAGTGCAATAACTAAAAAATCATTCAGTTAACGCACTCCTCTAAAAATAACCGAAGTTAACTCACTCGAAGATCAAAGGAAAAATTACTATTCATGTTACAAGAGGCATTTGTCTTAATGTAGTTACGGCCCTAATTTAATAAAAGTGAGGTAAGTGTTCCTGAGACAATTAACCTCAAGTTAAATGAAACCAATTTTTGGTGCCATTAGTGGCAAGGTTCCGGTGCAAAAAATAGTTGAGATGCATTTTGTAGCCGGACACACGGACACAACGATAAATTATAAATATTGAATACTAATTCAGTTTAAAGACTTAATTTATTACAAATGACCTTGTTCTAATGTAAATGCCACAAATGTAAATTTTAATTAAATATAATTTTCTGGAACACAAATTATACTGTAAATTCGTATTGGCTGCGTAGGCACCGGACACATCCATCTAAAACACCAATACCAATATTTAATATTCAAATAGTTCCAGTGTAATGCTGTGTGTTATTAAGAAATAGAGTTAATTGATCGTCTATACAATTTTATACCCTTAAAGGACACTTGCTGTGACAAAACTCTTGCAACTTTTACTTATTGCACTTTCAATATTTGCATTACGCAGGCGCATGCAAAATCGATTGTTAGATATTGTAATCCAGCGTACATCCAAACGTGTAGAGCCGATTTTAACTTGGGCATACTATAAATAATAAAATCGAATGGCAATGCAACTAGATGTACATTCCTTGATAATTATCAGATGTAGGCTTATCAGACTTTTCTTCCCCGATCTTCCCGATTCGCAGCGGGAGCTTTGCGTATATAGCCTTTGATTTTCATATAGTGTGAACAATGTATTTCTTCTACTGATGTCCTATTTTTCTTACGCATTCCCAATATTTATATGTGTTCATGCCTTAAAGATGAAATCATATTCATTTGGATATGGTTCAGTATAACAGGAACATGTATGTATTTATATACATGTACTGTTCCCAGGGTACGGAGCTGTACGTCAAACTGAATTAAATTGTCCAGTCAGTTGTGACATACAATTATCCATGACTTGAGTTTGAGCAGGTAGATGTTTCTTTGAGTTTATATCCTAAAAGTATTCACCACACACACTGTTAAGGTCTTATTAGTCTATAGATTATTGAGAAAACACAAGAGGGGTCCGAAAGAAAGGGTGGGGGAAAGGGGGGTAAATTGTTTGAAGAACATTTAGTTTTAAAATAAATCTTGTTCCTGTCTATATTTGATATTGAAGAAAATAGTTTTTATTCTAAATTGATTTGCATTAATGTAAAGAAATTCACTGCATTTTGTGCTTAATCTATTGTGTTCTTAGGCTTAAGAATTGCGTTAATTAAACATGAAACTGGTTTTGCCAACTACTGGTATCAATTTGTTAAACAAAAAAATATGTAATGGATTTCCACTTTTTTATAGAAAATTGTAGAAATGTATATACATTTAGAATTATATGCCCAAAATACAGCCTCGAAAATTTTCCATTTCAAGTTTTCATCCAAATCTACAATGTTGACTTTCTATCTGAAATGTTTTATGTTCTGATATTTATGTGCCTAGGCTGGTGTCAATGTTTATTGATCATTTGTGAAATCCAGAAAAAAGTATATTTACATTGAGAAAAATGTATTTATGGTCCTGGTTCTGGTGTGTTTTAAGTTATCCAAATGTGAGGTGCTTAATTTACATAAAAAGATGAAGTCCTTCATAAAATTTTCCCAAAATCTTTATAAAAATTTAAGAATAATTGTTTTGCCTGATCTATTTCACATCTAACTTCTGTAGGATAACTAGCGGTTCAAATATATGCTTTCAATCAAGTATCCACAAAGTGAAACATTGCCTCAAACCATACTGTCTGGAAGAAAAGTATAAAGCAAGAGTTCTTTCCATTCAGGCTTCTTGTATTAATAAAAGAAAACAAATTTCTACTTCTATGGCATCTGCATGCATTTTTATAAGTAAGTATGTGCTATCACTTAAATTGACCCACAGTTATTTCCAGCGTTATAAGGCTTAAGACCATTTTATACTAATCTAGTATGCTATTTGTTCCTTTTCTTTCTGTTGAAAGTACATTTAATATATGCAGAAGGATTATTTTCAACAAAAAACTTCATAAATTTTTATTTGTACAAAATATTTACAGTTTTATACAAGCCCTTGCATTATTTGATAATTAACTCTTATTTTCAGACACAGACTCATATAGGTTAACTGACTTTAAGAAATCTTTTACATCAAATGATTATTTTTCTATTGTTACATTGAATATATGATCACTAAATGGTACCTTATGATCAGAACATTTTAGAACTTATTTATTAAAAAAGTTATTTTTCTTTTCTCACTTTGAAATAGAGGATTTCTGAGGATCAGTTGTATTTCTTATGTTATATTTTAGGTATCTGTATAATATGTCAAGATCTAAACTTTTTTTCGCATTAATTAAGAATGCCAATATGCGTTCTTTTAATTGAAAATCTTGTAGATATAAAAATAAGAAGATGTGGTATAATTGCAAATGAGACAACTCTCCACAAGAGACCAAATGACACAGAAATTAACAACTATAGGTCACCGTACAGCCTTCAACAATGACCAAAGCCCACACCACATAGTAGATAGTATAGTAAACTTGGTATCTCAACTATGATGAATTATATTATTTACGATATGAGTAAAATAAAATGTTCAGTTATTGTTATTTTCATAGACAGGAACAAAAATAACATATATTCTTATACTTGATCATTCTAAGGATCTTTCATCCCAATTTTGGTTGATATAGGACCTGACAAATGGATTTAAATTTTAAAAAGTTTATGACCGCTTCAACAAACAACAAGTTATAGCAATAGATCACATGATTCAGATTCATATTCAATAGTTTATTAAAGTCTCACCACATACAACATACATTTAAAACCAGATACATGTATATGAAATCTAAAGTAAACATATATAAAAACAAGTAAAATTTATGTATGTGCCATTCTTAAAAGAATGAGAGACTATTTAAAATAAATCTATACCAATTTATACATGAAATACTACAAAGAGCAATTAATGATATAGAATACTGGTTCTCCTTGTTAAAATGTTATTGCAGGTTTCGGCAACAATGTAACAAATATGGATATTTTTAAAAAGATATATAAATTTTTCTTCATCAGACCAATTTAAAACCATATCATTATGATACAATATATCAATAAACATTTCATGTCTTAGATCCTCATATAATGGACAATTTAAAAGTATAAGTTTTTTCATCCTATGAAATATTGCAGTTAAAACAAACTCTATTGTCAAGATTTTCCATTTCATATCGACCAGTTTCAATTTCTAACGGTGCTGCATCACATCTAAATCTTGAAAAAAAGCATTACGCTGACATAGTGGTATTTTCTGTAGCAATTATTGTTCAGTGTTATAACTATGTTTTAAAAAATCATATGTTCTCAATGTTTCTAGTATGGTCAGGCAAGCTAAAAAAATAAACCTAAGCAGTAACCACTATAAAAAAAAAATCAGGTTTTGGCTGATTAAATTTAGACAAAAAATTATTGGAAAACTAATGTATCATTTATTGAAATAGATTGTTGTCACACCAGATTTAAATGCATTAATAGTTATTTAAGGGTTTTAACGACCTTGACTGGCTATAAAGCCCTCCACGGTCGGCTTATTGATAGTTCAAACCTTTTACTGTGCTGTATAGTATATACCAGCATTGAATTTAATTAAGAATACAATTAAACCTATCATTGTAAAAAAAAGACTTTATATATCATTAGTTTTATTAGATTTTGGTTTCTTTTTATCCTTTGAGTGCAAAACGTTCTTTGGAATCTATTTATTTATTTATTTATTTATTTATTTATTTATTCTATTTTATTCTATTTTATTTATTTATTTATTTATTTATTTATTTATTTATTTATTTATTTATTTATTATCTATTCATTTATTTCATTTATTTGTTTTATTCATTTTATTTATGTTATTCATTTTTCTTATTTCCATGTATTCTTTACTTTTTTAAGCATTTTTTCCCTATTCCTATACATTTTGGCCTATTCATGTTTCTCTTTATTTATTCTTTTTGTCTTTTTTTCTGTAGGCAATGACCCATAATCTCTATTCTGTTAAGCCGACCAGACCCTCTTTACAGGATAGACATGCATTTCAGTACCCCGATTGAATTAAGTGTTTGGCCATCGAAAGCCACTTTCGTCCTCATAATAAAAAACAAACGAAGGAAACAGAATGAATGAGAGAAACAACACAGCAAAATTTAAGAATTAGGAATACTCATCGTTATCAGTGGCGATCCAAATGTTTCGCCCTTCATTCTGGTCGACCCACTTAATAGATTCATTGTTGATTTGTAATCGTTCTTTACAAGTCACAAGAGAGGACCTGTGAAATATTGTTTTCCCTGGAAAATAAACTCCAGTCCGGTCGGAATGGGGACGTTTGATCGTGTGCTTTGTGTAGATAGTCTGTCGCTGTAGGAATTAGATCTTATTCCAGTTGCAATAGAATGTTCTGTCCTTCCTCATGGTGGACCCACTCCGAAGAGCATATCTATTCGATTGTTGTTTAATAAATTTGCTTCTGTCTTAACTATGCATGCAGTATTGCCACAAGACGTTTAGCAAACGACCAAACCTGTATAAAAAAATTTCAGCTTTTGTACCTGTAATATTACGACGCCGGTTTCAGTAATTTAAAGGATGCTTACGTACATGAACAGTAAAAACTATTTTCGCGAAAGCTGCACTGCGGTTTTGGAAACGCACTATACAGCAAATAAACTCAAGTTTCAAATTATTTTACCTTAGTAACCTACTACACGGGAAGGTAAAGCTACGCCATTGAAACAGCATACAAATAATTTGAAATATGGTACCCTGTGCATATTTGTAATGTGTTGTCGTAGATAGTAAGGCGAAGGAGAAAGGCGGAGGATACCAAAGGGACATTCAAACTCATAAATCAAAAACAAACGCACAACGCCATGGCTAAAACTAAAAAGATAAACAGACAAACAACAATGCACAAAACACAACATAGAAACCAAAGACTGAGCAACACGAACCCCACCAAAAACTGAGGGTAATCTCAGGTGCTCCGGAGGGAACAGCATATCCTGCTCCACATGTGGCACCCATCGTGTTGCTCATGTTAGTACAAACCCGGTGTACTAACATGAGCAACATGCTATTGTTTCAAATAAAAGCAAATTATGTGTGTAATTCTGATACTACAAAATAGCCGTAGTTTTTTACCCCCAAATATACAGGACATGAAGCCGTGCCACTGGATACTGAAATTTTAAAGTACTTCTGAAAAGCATTACTATCTTTTAATGTTATCTAAACATTCTTTTTTGGCGATGAATACAAAATAGCTTAGTGTATTTCTATATTTGTTTATACGGATAAGGATTTCGGGGTCAAAATGAAAACAAAACTTAAACGCTTTCAGAAATAATTAAGGCTGTGTAACAACGTGATTGATAGAATTCGCCTTTGGTATAATACTTATTATTCATTCATTTCTCTGTATTATAATATTGGCAAAAAGGGTATAGTTTCCAACCTATCTGGCTCAGTAAAAACAATATTTTATTATATGGTACAATAAATATGAAATAATAAAGGTTTTGCCTATATGATTATAATGAACCATCTAGATCAAAGATTATACAAAAACACCGAAATACCCAAAATATTCCATAATACCCCAATATTTAATAAAAAAAAAAAAAAAATGCTTGAACTATACGTTTTAAAACAAAAAAATCTATAAGTTGAAAAAAAAAAGATAAATTTATGATTTTTTCTCCAATCTATGTTTATATATGATATACTAGTAGCGTTTTCTGTATTGGGTCTTCTTCGTATTCATGCCTTAAAAGGAAGGAATTCTCTGTCTGTTCATTTTTGTGCTGAGGGCAGGAATATTTCTTAAAAAAATGTGTTGTATTATTTCTTGAAAGAAAAAATGGTTTCAGAATGGAAATCAGTGAAAAACATTTTATCAGAAATTAAAAACAAGGATTTTAATTGTAATATTTTCACTATAAAAGTATTTATTTTCAATATTTTGTTCTTTTAATTTATTGAAATCATTGGGGAGTTTAACGATGAAAATTAATTGTTTGTACAAAACAACACTGACGCGCCCCCACAAAAGAAAAGAAAAAGTCCTGTTGTCATAAAGATAAAAAAAGTGCAAAGTCCTGTGCCCGCTTTCATGCGCAGGACGTTTGCGCTTATTAATAGAACATTTGCGATTTAAAAAAGAGAACATTTGCGTTTTTTCTACAGGACATTTGCCCTTTTTTATATGACTTTTGAGCTTAATAAACATACCTATAATGGTTTACTTTTATAAATTGTTATTTGGATGGAGAGTTGTCTCATTGGCACTCACACCACATCTTCCTATATCTATAACATTTCAGTTATGGCTTAAAGTTTAAAAATCATTAAATAATTAAAAAAACAGCACATTTATTTATTTATATACAACTTAAAGTTGTCCTTTTCTGTCTTAGTTGTTGGGTTTCTTTTCCGCTGACCAATATCACACAGGATTCCTCTGTTTTTGGGGAATGTTAATTTCAGTAAGTCAACTAATTACAATCTAATACAGATGTACAGATAACACGAAGCGATAAACATATATTAGACGTTTATAGTCTCCTGGTATCCTGCTTCTGTTGCGAGCGAACGGTTATGTCAAATTACCGTTTACATCACAGTTCCAGTTGGGGTCCTCATTGCGGTCCGCGTTTAAGTCATGTCGATTTCATTCAAAAACAAATTCAACGATTGGAATGGAAATAAATGTTTAAAATTTATTGCAGGATAAAGACAATAACTGTTTATAGTCTTTAAATATCAGCTGTATTTGAACCCGGCACTCAACAGGAGTAATAGCTCGCTGAAACTCGCATTACACCTGTTTCTTAGCCTCATACAAATACAGCTGATAAAAGTATTCCAAATATACAATACAATACAAATTGTTTATTTACCATTTATTTAATATTACCAAAACATAACATAACACATGAATACATAAAATAATTTAAAATAATAATGACATTTTTTTTAAAATTGAATGTTCTGACAAAAATGATTAAAAAAAGTTCAGTTCCCAGGTCATTGTACGGCAGGAGTCCATTTGCGCCAATTATTGTTTTTCAGGGGTATCATTTGCGCCAATCTTTTTTCTTTCAAATGTTTCAATTGCGCCAATGTTCGGAATTCATGTTCGCCAATTTACAATGGACACTATAACAGTACATGTTCCTCAGTTTGAACAATTAATGTTGCTACAAGTTTTACTAGTTCGTTGTTGCACGGGTAGTCTCTTATCACCGACATGAGGGTAAAGACTTTAATAGGAAAAACGTTTTTTTTTTAAATATGACTGTTGAAATTGTACATATATATCGCTGCTTAATTTGAATGTGATTGACATTTGTGATACGTGCTTTGATATTTATGTGTTTTTATAGTTCTTAACTTTTATCGTTAATATTCTTAATTACATGATTATTGGTATCCTTAACAGTTTATGAGTTACTTGATATGATGTACATGTATATTCCTTATCTTCGTTTATATATCTTTAATATATGCTTAGACTATTAGTAGCTATAACATTAGACATGTGTTATAGTAGTCTCAGATATAATTTCAATGAAATGTCAGATCTAAAAGATTTTTTTTAACATTGCTTCAAAACAAACTCAATTTCCTGACTTATAAAAAAAACTGAAAAATAATTATACAAAAATATTTATTTATCGCAAACAAACAGAAAAAGGGTATTATGTAATACCTTGACTTTTAATTGTATGCACACATTATAATTACTGTTTGACAAACTTTGTTAATTTTAATCAGACACTATTCCGTCATTGCCATAAGATTTTTATTTGTACTTTGTCGACATAAAAAAGGATGTAGTCATTTAAGGAATAAACCCTAAGGCATTATAGTACGGTATTTGTTTCGACAATCCTAGGATATTCAGACAGCTTCAATATACTGATGTTATGTTTATGTTATGTTATGTTTATGTTCCAGACCATATAAGTATTTGGACCGTATGCCTATACCCATACGGTCCTACCATTCGCGTACACTCATACGGTCTAGTACGAGTCAGACTATACGTGTATTTGAATCATATTGGGTTAATTTTAGACAAAACATTTATCAAAATCTTTTATTGAGTTTTACAAATTATTATTACTACAATTTGATGAATAAAAAATAAAGTGAATAAGTGAACATTCAATCAATTGAAATAAAATATTTATTTAATTGTCTATCTGAATTCTATTTTGGCACTCTCGCCCATGGTGACATTTGCTAGGGGCGCATTACGTTTGCGCGCGTTTGTGGATTCATTCTTTTACGTTTGCGCGCAGCTTTTGATTACATTTGCGCGCATTTATTTTACAGGTTAACTCAGGTAGAATAAAAGTAATATAAATCAAAATAATATGAAGATATAAATGACTATTATTTGTTAATTTTCATAATAAATATGACTAAAATAAAGAAAATTATACTCTTTTGTATTGGTACAGAAATATATATTGAAAAGTAAAAGATTCACACCATAATATGAAAGCTTCATTTATATGTTTTCCTTGCATTTCATTTAGCTCATTTCATTCACTTGTTTGTTTGTTTGTTTGTTTGGTTTTTTTCTCCATTTTTTTCTCAAACTATACAATCAATTCTTATTTTGTATTTACTATTCTTAATATATTCCAGTTGACAGAGCATGCTCCAAGTATTCATTATATTGTATGTCAATATTCTTTTGGAGACAGATTAAAATAAGCAATGTTGCTTGTTTCTGGATCCCATTGTTTATACTGTATTACATTATATAGCATGATTTGACTTATCGAATAAAATATTGTTTAAACCAATAAATATGACTATAAATTATGTATTTTGAAAATATTTGTCAATTCAAATTATATATTGTGTGTATTGAATTCTAAAATAAAATATAAAGTGATCATGATAAATCCCGTTATAACGTAAGACATACATGTAAATAATTAAAGTTAGTTTGTAAAGTTGCGTCAAGGCACACACATGGAGTTTCGTTTTTTCTGAAACAAATCGCGGAAAAAATCAATAGAATACGATGGATTTAATTTCCGTATTGATAGAACACTGAAGTCAGGGTATATTTCTTGGTCTTACACTGTCAAGTATTGCAAAGGCAGAATAAAAACTAACGAACATTCAACAGCCATTCTAAATGGTTACTGTGAACATAAACATGAGTCCGGTGCTCGAAAACTTGAGAGGCAGATAAAGAAAAAAAAAACGACAAAAGACATATCTTCTAGACCTATGAAATTAGTCCGTTGTAAATTCATGAATTATAGAAGAAGAAACACTTATTGAGAAAGACCTGAAGAGTTTGACCATGGCTATATACCGAGAAAGGCGCAAGGAATACCCAACTCTACCAAAGTCAAGAGATGAGGATCACAACACCATGGATGTCTTAGAATTACAAACCAACAAAAAGGAATCATTTTATCATATTCTATAAATTTTATATAAAAATAACGTTCGTTGTGTCAACTTGTGTCCGCCTGTAGCCCCCTGTTTCTATAATTTTTATATAGAAATTGCACTGTGTCCAGCTGTGTCCACCTGTAGCCACCAGTTTCTATAAGTTTTATATAGAAATTACGTTGTGTCCACTTGTGTCCGCCTGTGGCCCCCTGTTTCTTAAAGTTTTATATAGAAATATCACTGTGTCCAGCTGTGTCCGCCTGTAGCCAGCAGATTCCATAAGTTTTATATAGAAATTACGTTGTGTCCACTTGTGTCCGCCTGTAGCCCCCTGTTTCTTAAATTTTTATATAGAAATAGCACTGTGTCCAGCTGTGTCCGCCTGTAGCCAGCAGATTCTATAAGTTTTATATACAAATTACGTTGTGTCCACTTGTGTCCGCCTGTAGCCCCAGGCCACCGTTTCACAAGGCCTTCTTAACTTACGATCATCGTATCATTTTACGATCCGTTTACGTGTGGTTCTACGTTCCCGTTACATGTGTTTCACAAAGGCATCGTAAAGAACTACTAAGTTGATCGCAAGTTACGCACTGTGCATCATCGTAAGTGTATCGTAAAACGGAACTCTGTAACAGGAGGCGTGAATCGTAGTTTATTTACATCGGAATATGGCACACTCTTCTTTCACAGATCGATGAGTCCAGCATGCCGATGAGAGCGGACGTGAAAATGTTTGCAGAGAGAATTCTTCAACATCATTGAAATTGTTTTGCCAAATTGGTTTCATGGATAAATATTATTATCCTTACATCTTATATTTTATGTTTTGGATTATATTTTTTTGTTGAGGAAAGTTTCTGCAGATATTTTCAGGTTTGTTTGAGACATGTGGTCAGATGGGATCCATTAGTAGTTTCCATGTGGGAAACTATCAGACTAATCTATTTGATGTCTGAGGGTTTAATTTTAGCTGTTGTTCCCCTAGTGGATCGGCTTTCTTCTACCAGGAATACAGCTGGGCATTTAGCGGTATCGGTTTGGAATCAAAGTATGTCCTTTCCGGTTTCTCGTTCGTTGCCTTGGCATTTGTGCGGCATCCTAGGTGACCTAATCCTTTATTTTGTATATAATTGTTTTTATATTTTGAATTTTTATATTTTTGAGGACAAGCGAATCAGGTGAGTGGGTGTGTTCGTATGTTTTTCATTTGTAGACGAAACACAAGCCTTGTATCTTTGATGGGTTACTTCCTTTGATATTCAATAATACTTTTTTTCTTTGTATCGGACATTTGAAATAATAGGAGAGTGACGAGACGTGTTTATATCTGATCAAAGGATTAAACGAACTTTTTAACAATTATTTGATAATGTCTAAAGTTATTATAGTACTGCAATTTTAGAGGAGATATGATTGATTGATTGCTGTTTTCTGAACGTACAGTGGCAAATATTTCATGCAGATTTATGACCAAGAGAAGAATTTTCAAACAAGAAATAAGAAGTTGCATGCGTTGTCGTTGAAAAAGAATTTTAAAAAAGTCAAATAAAAATAAACAAAACCAGTGTATATAATGTGCGAATCCTGAAATACCATTTTCACTGTATCCGTTATAAATTTCTAATGTAGAATGATAAATAAACAGACGACCAATCAGAGTCATGATTTTTGAATAGAATAAGAAATAAGATATAATGTGTACTGTTTTTATAAATTCATGATATAGGTATGAGATGCGGACGGGTTTTCATCGCGCCTACAGCCATCCAGGTGTAAAATTTATACACAAATAGATAAATATTAAGAATAGTTCACGAACAAAGCGTGCAAGAGATTTAAAAGCAGCAGTTAAGTTTCATTTGCAGAAAAATGTACCTTTTAACATAATTATTAATGTTGTATAACTTAAAACAGGTTTTGTTATTCAGCTTGTTGATATTGAATTAAATTCCACTATGCTGTTTTCGTTATGCGATTCATGTTTACTGTCGAAAAATGATACTAGACTTTCATTTTCACTGTAGGGTGATTCATTTCTATTGCACATGCGATGCATTTTCACGGAAGGAAATAAATTAATTTTCATCATATAACGTCTTAATTCAGCCGACTCTCTAACAAAATTTATGAAGTCGGAAGGATTGATTATATGTGACCCGCCACGACATTTCCAGGCTTATGGAGGTAGAACATCATTGCGAGAAAAACGCCGTTAACTATATGTGACTAGCCACTTCAAGGCTTATGAGGGTACATTGTCTAAAATTTGCTTTTTGTATATTTATCTAGAAGATTCTGAAGCAAAAAAGTTCTGTCATGTTATTATGACCTATTTTTTGTAATAACAATGAAACGAGTCATTTCGAATACCGACATGACAATGAGACTGTTCGATGACGAATTTTTCATTATCGAAGACACTTATTTATAAAATACAAAATTATTGTATTTTATTGGCGCTTAGTAATCTTCAACAGCGTATTTGAATGAAAATTTCAAACGAATTAAATTTACAACATTACAAACAGTTCTTAGCTCTATTTTAGAAAATGTAATTTAATCTTGTTAAAATGAAGCTAGTATAAAATAGAATTCCTTTTTTTTTTTAATTTGTCTTTTAATTTCGATTTATGATGCATGTCTCTATACATAGTATGCGACACGTAGCAGTTTATAAGTACTTGTTCTCATATATGCATTTGATACGGTGCATTTATTATGGATATATTTTATACTCCATTTATGAAAATCTATAGAGCAGAGAATTTTGATTTTTTGTATCAATTTAAAATGTAGATTTAAATATTTTTCATTTTAAACGATAACGTAAAACTTCTTCAGAACTTATATATGATGTATTATATACTAGTCAACAAAAGAATCGATACACATGTTTGAACTTCAATTTATCATAAAATATAATTAATAGGAAAAACTTTTAAATTATCCAATGAAAAACATTCATTTGCAAAGCAAATGCACATGATTAAAAGAATCTGACCAAATTGGAAAGTGAGAAAATACCGTGTTATTGAACACAGGGGTCAAATTCATTTTTGCGGAAAATGATGACAAAAGTCGGCACTTAATTTCGAAGATGAGAATTAAGTATTCAAATATTTGCAAAGGCATTAAAAATTTTAAGCAGACCATGTTTAAGTTTAAAGTTTTAAGTTCTAATATCGAATTTTGAATTTTGGGGTGAAAATACCATTTTTGAAATAACAAAAATTGCAAAAAAAATAAATTCGCGTATTTGCCTTAAATCAATGGTTTTGATAAGAAAATAACACTCTGTAAATAATATTAGGCCAATTGGGCAATTATTTACCTTGGTACAGTGTATCCAATTTCATTATATATGGAAAATACATTGCCTGGTATCGTTTCTTTTGTTGACTAGTATAGTTCTGTATCAGCGAACAAGAAGCCAAGGTAAAGTGTTTATCTCTTCTTCACAAATACGTAAACAATTGAATCTCGATATTTATCATGTTTATAATAAGTAAAGGCGTTTTTCTAAAAATGACGTTCTACCTCCATAAGCCTGGAAATGTCATGGCGGGTCACATATATAGATATGAGAAGATGTGGTATGAGTGCCAATGAGACAACTCTCCATCCAAGTCAAAATTTATAAATGTAAACCATTATAGGTCAAAGTACGGTCTTCAACACGGAGCCTAGGCTCACACCGAACAGTAAGCTATAAAGGGCCCCAAAAATTACTAGTGTAAAACCATTCAAACGGGAAAACCAACGGTCTAATCTATATAAAAACGAGAAACGAGAAACACTTATGAACCACATCAACAAACGACGACTACTGAACATCAGATTCCTGACTTAGGACAGGTGCAAACAAATGCAGCGGGTTTAAACGTTTTAATGGTACCAAACCTTCACCCTTTTTCTGAAACAATAGTGTAACATCACAACATAGAAAAACACACTATAAAATATCAACTGAAATAGCTTAACTCAATCAAAGGACATATTAACACCATTGAACATACACTGAACAAATAAATTTGACCTATGATACAATGTAAATTCAAAATAAATAAACTAAGGAAGAATAATAAAAGTAACATGTTATAACGGTATGAAATGTTAAACAATTTAAGAAAAACAATATGCTCGAACAAAAATATCAGCTATTTGCAATAACTTTAAACACAGGTAAATAAAATAATTTTGTTGTTAGATATACGTATACAGTTACAATAGAGAAAGGAAATATTTTAACAAAATAAATAATTTTGATGTTCATAGTACGAAGTGGAAATTTATATTAGTACCAAACACTTATCAAAGCTGGTATGTAGACCAGATATAACCCTGAATAACATTAAATAACAAAAAAGCATTACAATTAGTATCAACAGGTCAAATAAACAAGAAAGTACGATTTGAGAGTAATCGCAGTTACTGACAGCTAGTTAAAAGCCAAAACAATTAATAATAAAAAATCATGCATCAGAGACTAAAATCAACTAAAACACATCCCAGGGATTTAGTATTTTAACGTCATGGACAGTCAAAGAAGACATGACTAGTGCAATGCCAAAAATAAATGTAACGACAGACAGTATGGTAGTTAGGAGTTTAACCTCTTTATAGATCAAAATGAACGTGGGTGTGTCTTTAAACATCCCGTTTGAAAAGAATACAAATTTAGTTATGTTTTAATTTGCTGATGACAAAATCGATATTAGTGCCAATGTAAACTATATTCAAAGATCTAATTACAACATTGGTAAGATAACCTGAACTAATAAGTTTATTTAAAGGTTCGATGAGTTTACACGGATCATATAGTGATTTCCGCGCTTTAAGTACAATATTACCGTAAAATTTAGGATGTGAAATACCGTTTTAATCAGTTTTCTACAGGTACAGCCAAATTTACTAATCAAATCTTTGTATCTATGAAAGAACTTAGTAAAAGTTTTACGTAATTTATGGTAACGAAATCCCTGACTTAATAATTTACTAGTGATGCATTGATTACGTTCGTTAAAATCTATGACATCACTACACACACGGGCATAACGAACGAGTTGGGATATATACACACCGTATGATGGAGCCAAAGGAACATCGCCGTCTAAAAAGGAAAATTAACAATAGGGAATGAAAAATCGTCTCTTTTGTCGTAAATTTTCGTATGGAGTTTTCCTTTAGAGATTGAAATGTCCAAGTCCAGAAAAGGACAACTACTGCTGTTTATGTTAGATTTAGTTAAAGTAAGTTCTATTGGGTAAATTTCGGTAGTATATTTAGAGAACTCTGGATTATTTAACGAAAAATATCATCTAGATAACGGAAGGTATTGTTGAATGTATCAACCAAATGTAACAATGACGTGTCTTTACTGAGTTTGGTCATAAACTGAGATTCATAGCAATACAGGAATAAATCTGCCATTAAAGGGCGCAGTTAGTGCCCATAGGAATACCTACTACCTGTCGATACACTTTATCGCCGAAACGTACATATATGTTGTCCAGGAGAAAATTTAAAGCTTCAATCATATCTTCACATTTCCAGTAAGTGTATCTAGCATACTTTCCTTTTCGTTACAGAAAAAGGCTTTAAACGAGTTACAGCAAATAAATTTGTAATGAGATTTTCAAAAGACTATTTAATTAAATATGAAAACTTTTTCTTGATAAGATTGTGTGGAAGTGTAGTATAGAGAGTAGAAAATCATAACTGTCAACAGAATTAAAAGGACCATCAAAAGCATGTATTTTATCTAAAACCTCTAAAGAATTTTAACACTCCAAAAATAATTAATACCATTATTTTCATAAGCTTTATTACAAAAGTTAATAACAAGTTCTTTGATAGTAGTAAGGAGGTAGTTAGAAGAACTGATAGATTGGTAGTAGAACACTTACTAGATGCGGAGATGAAACGGAATTTAAATGGTTTTTGTGCAATTTAGGTAACCAGTACATAGTAGGGACTTTCAAATGTTCGGAAGAGGCTTTAACTGGGTAGTGGCAGTGATATGCTTGTTTACAATTTGACTCTCTGTGGAGCGTACGGACCTGAATGTAGATGAATTTGTAATTTCGTTTTGGAGAACTTCCGTGTAGTATATGCGTCACACCACCACTACATTATTTGCTGCTTTATCTGCCGGTACGAACACAAACCGCTTTGCAGTACTTGGGTTTATTTTTATTCTGGAAATGGGAATATCATGGACCCTATTACTAATTTCAGAATTGTTTTCAAAATGAGATATACGAATATTAACAGTATTCATAATTTTATTCAAATAACTGTCTAGAGATTTTTTATCAGATTTTTCACGTTTACACCAATTTTTACAGTAGACAGACAGAGCGTCTTTAATAACCTGATGACACTGTTTCCAATCTATTTTAGATGGAGGACGATATTTCGGTCCTTTCTTAAGAAAAGTTATGACCTCACGGTCTTTATATATATGCATACTTTGTGAGTGAAAGTCTGAGGTAATATATCAATAAATTCCGTAAAAATAGCATTTATAGTCAACTCTATTTTCTCTAATAATTTGTCCATATCCAGATCTATATGTAGGATAAAATTTATCCTTTCCTATGACACGCCATCATTGAATACATATATCTTGGACAATTAAGCCAATCCACGTCACCGAAAAAGCAAAGTTTTCGGTTTCAGTCTAAATCTACATCACATACTAATAAAACGTCATTTGAGCTGTTTCCTAATGCTTGTAGTTTAAAGGTATGGTTGGCTTGCTTGCTTTGTTTGCATGAATGTTTACTTAAGCATTGTAATTAAGATTGAGCAAACATTTATACAAATAAAACAAGCAAGCCAACCAAACCTTTAAACTACAAGCATTAGGAAAAAAGCACTAATGGATGCATCTTAGATAAGAAAGAGCGTTCACAAAACGATCTTCATTTCACGATTAAGTGAGTGGTAACGTTTTCATCTCGCACAAACAATTGCCTTACATTTAACGCTTGGATGATTGGATAATTGATATTTATCATGCCATTGTGTATGCATAAAAAGTAAAATCACAAAAATACCGAACTCCGAGGAAAATTCTAAACGGAAAGTACCTTATCAAATGGCAAAATCAAAAGCTCAAACACATCAAACGAATGGATAATAACTGTCATACTCCTGACTTGGTACAGGCATCTTCTTATGTAGAAAATGGTGGATTAAACCGGGTTTTATAGCTAGCTAAAACTCTCACTTGTATGACAGTCGCATAAAATTCCATTATATTGACAACGATGTGTGAACAAAACAAACGGACATAATAGGTAAAAATGTCAAAATAGGGGTACAACAGTCAACATTGTGTTATAATCTTAATCACTAAAATAATAAACAAATATGTAACAAAGAAACACAAAAAGGCATACAAACAAAGCACACAAACAAAAATGAAAGACAAGAATACAAAAATTTACCATAGCACAATAACACAATGACGGGATGTATAAGTACCGAGCCACGTCAAATGGATATCACCAAAAATAAACTAAACAGTGAAAGTAATATTCAAAAAGACAATTAAAAGAATACTATAACACGTTATTAAGATGATAAACAACGTCAGTACCCAGCATCTATACTTCAAGACCATCGTGTGTTACTTGTGAAGTTGATACGGAATATTTATCAACAAGGTCTTGGTACCTTCCGATGAACTTTTTAAGAAAAAGGACGAAACGTTCTTTGACATACCCCTGGTTCATCAACTTTCTGCTCAGATACTGGTGACGTTTTACAAAGTCTGAGTACATCTTATTCAGTAAAGAAAGTTCGAGCAACCTAAATTTATGTATGAATTTCTTATAAATCGTTGTAACAAAGAATGTTGGTAGATAGACCGTCCTAATATTTTCACCAAAGACTAATTGACGTACTGTTCAGTTAAGTATTCAATGTTTATGAAAACAAAGTTTACTGCTCCTGACAGCATTGTATATTATTTATATTACATGAACACCCTGTGACTATTTTAAATAGACAGGTCTGTGAATTACTTGTAAACATCGCGAAACAAACACTCTGTGTAACTCAAACTTGATTAAACTACAAATAGAACATAGTTGGTTGGCTCTTACACTAAATGCGACCGTGTATTTTGTGATTTGTTGTTTGAAATACATAATGCGAATGAGAAACCCGTTGTTTTATTTTATTTGCAGACATTTACTTGAAAAACTGACCTCAGAATTTTGGCACTGTACTATTCGTTCTCTTTGTAGTTTGTTTGCTTTCTTTAGTACTGTTCGTTGTACATTCTTGTACTGTTCGTTGTGCAAAAGCCTATCAATATGGTAGAAATATGTATGGTACGGCGTGACAAATTTTCAAAGCTTTTTTAAGCGAGTACTAAAACTTTTCAAGGAAAATTCGCCATAAAAATACGTTATATTCATAGATGCTCTTCTCCAGTATATTTTCGGATCCATGACACACTAATAGCGAACTCACCAAAAATATTTGAATATGCATGATATGAACGTGTATCACCTTAAGACGATGTGGCGCATATCACCCTGACCTTCGTGTGATCTTGACCTTTGACCTCAAGATCAAAATACTGGATTTCTAAGGAACTGGATTGCATTCAGGCGCTCCCGATAAGTGAGCTTCTCTAGCTCCAGTAAGATCACGTCAAACCAATACAAAATTCTGGTTGTTTTAATCTTCAATATGAAATGTAAGAAATGTCAAATAGTTTTAGTAGTTGCAAATGCTTGCTAACAAAAAAATAAAAGATAGGTATTTCAATAGAAACAGCTAATTATGTTCTCGATGTTTCACTAACGAACGGCACAGAACTATGACGAAGACACGCAACGAACGTACAGAAAAAAAATCGACGAACGGTACACAATGCACAACGTCCGGAATCAACCATACGTTGGTTATATCCGTGTATATTCAAGTAAGCATCTACGACTAGCTTGCATTTCAAATTGTAAATATAATCAATATTAAAGTCATTAAAAGACTATTTTCAGTTGTTGCATGTCGAATTATCATATAAAACAACAATGAAAATTCATCGCACCTCCAAAAATCCCACATCAGAAATCGCATATATAGTTAAAATGAATCGCATATATAGTTAAAATGAATCGCATTCAGTAATCAATATTATGGATTCAGCTGCTTTAATCACACTTTTTTGGACTTTAATCCTGTTATTATACATTAAAAAGTGATATTCTATTGAAATTGTGTTAGAACAAACATTCAAATCAATTATTTTCTATTTTCAAAAAGTAAACAAACGCAGTTTTCCCCATCATCCTTTATTCTACAATAGACATACTCGCATACGACAGTGAAAATGAACTTACTGGATTCGCACTTTATAAACACTGAAAACCATGACCAGAGAGAAGACAAACAGCAAAATATAAAATATGAAAAACATTTTCCATATATTTTTTCATTAATAGTAGGCAACCCTCTTTGTTTGATTGGTTGTAGTATATTAATCTCACCGACTTTTAAAAGAGCCCACCAAAAAGCGACCAAGTAAACAGCTTCTCCTTGTAGATACTCTTATACTAGTAGTATTATGCATCCTATCCCGCTTGAATATCAGATATTTATTTGAAATTACCCAAGATATACGAGGTGGTTTACAGAATATAAAATAATGCCCCCCCCTCCACCCCTCAAAAAAAGAATGAAGAAAAATGGGCAAAAAAATAAAGAATAGAGAATAATGGGGTGCTAAAATGTACAAAAAAAAAAAAAAAAAAAATGTATAAAATTAAGAATAAGGTAAAATTAATGAAATGTTCAACTGGTCGTAATCGGAACTGGTTCATTGATGTTAGCGATGCAAATTCTATACATTCGTAAGCATCGATATTTTCCTCTAAAATCACGATCTTGCACGAGTTAACAAATCTTGACGTATCATTACGTCCACCATTGCAGACAAAATTAACCTCACATCCATGCATCCTTGCATTGTGTCAGCAATGATTACACATTACAACACTAATAAAACAGTTCGTGACAGAGGTCAGACCAAGATACCCATTGAGAACAAAAAGCTCTGCAATAGTGGGGGAAAAAAGAAAACAAGTTATAAATTTCATGCGTCCGAAGCGGTCTTCTGAATTTATCTTCATCATTTACGCTCAGAGCCGAATATTTGAAAGCCTAGGATGCAAAAGAACAGAAACAGTAGAAGAGCTATATGATCAAAAGGACATAAAAAATATAGCCAAATCAGTCGAAGGTCAACTTTACCCGATGGAGTTGAAACCTTAGTTTCTTTATAATTTCAAAATTTATAAATGAACAATTGGAGGAAATTGAATGGAATTGCAGAATCAAAACATCTCTTTAGTCGGCATGATTCCTACGTCTTCAGTTTCATATTTGTAAGATCCATAATCCATTACAATTTCAAACAACAATTTATTGGTAAGGGCTGGAAGACTGATACTCGAGAACGGATAGCATTGTCTCTGATTTTTCTTGGGCGGTATGGCATTTTTTTTTCAATACCAATAAATGTTAAATACATTTTAATAATCTCCAAAACAATTGATTGATAGGCAATATTTTTATATTTTGTTGGATAGTTGGGCTATCAAGGATAATATCTAGTTCAGGTGATCGAATTTTTATTCTATCAGATTTGAGATTTCTCTTAAATCTACTTTTTACGATTTACTACCGGTACTTTAATTAGATTGCAGTACTAGTACCTCATATTACAAACCAAATACATGTATGATCAAATATACCTAATGTCATCTTATCTACTGCTTATTATCCCAGATATCCAAATTATTACAAAGAAATTAAAATACTTTTTCCCCGTGTTTTGTTTTAATCAGATATTAATCAAAATTGATAAATGGTATCATTTATGCAGTACAGTGACATATTCAGGGGTGAGGGGTCACGGGGTAGTGTCGTCATACATATGTCGTTGATACAGACAAAAAAATCTATCATGTCAAAATCATGATACAACAGGAAATTTTCATATGCACGATCTGAACACAAGAATTTACAGAATAAGCATATTTCTTACTGAATAGAGAAAAATGGCCAAAAGAATTACAGAATACAGAAATGTAACCCCCATCCCCAACCCACCCCACTTTTTACCCCTAATCCAGACCCTCATATATCATTGTGACGGATAGTTTTGTTTGTTCTATTTAACTGTTTTTATTTTCGAAAAGAATATTTGTACAAGGTGTTGTTAATAAATGTAACGGACAATATATACCATGCCCTCTCAGCCGACGTCGTAATTTCATTTTTAATGAAAGAAAGTATTTAAAAGCTTCTCTCCCTGTGCAATATGATTTATTAAACTCATTAGGCAGAGCAATTTATATGACTACTTGCATAATTGTTTAATCGTATTAAATTCTGTATCAAATTTATATTAATAATAAAAGTTTCAGATCTTTGATATTGACAACGGGTTAAAATTATTTACTTGCATTAATATTGATATAAAAACATCCAGATCGTTTTTTTTTTTTTTTTTTTTTTTTGTAGATCTAAGAAAAAAAGCAACTCTGTTACTCTAAAACAATTGACTAATTAAAATTGTCTCATGGTGTCTTCTTATGTCGTCTGAATTACAATATATGTTATTGATCTGTAATTTATATATTCGCCATCCGTAATTATTATCTAAAATGTTTCTTTGGCATTCCATACTCGATAAAAGTGCGGACGTGAAAGAAAGCACTCTTCACCAAAACGTGAACGGAGATTACATTTCGATGATTTCGTCATTTATAAAACATAATACGTGAATCTGAAGATAGAAATTGTATTAAAATTGAATGTTGGCACCGATATTGATCTGTTGGATGTAGAATTTATTTTCAAAATAGGTGTTTGTTTAGAATATACCATTCCACGGAGATTGTACATGCTTAACAAATCTCTGCAGTTTTCAACTTTGTTTAGTTTTCAAGACTGATATGATTTGGAATAAATGACCATTTATTTATAGTAACCTTATTATCAAATTTAACTCATATCACACTCTATGTTGTGCTAAATATTTAGTCTTGCTTGGTCTTCTATCCGTTAACGTGAATTACAGGTTTACGAAGAAAACATTATGACGGCCGGTACGATCACGATCGTTGTGCAATATGTACTTTATAAAAATAAAAAAATATAGATAATAAAGAAATATAAAAATCTCAGATATAAGTATAACAAGCTACGGGTATATAACTCGAAGTCGTTAGTTTTGCTTTGCTACGGTGGGACAAATCAGCGTCATAAAATGGGCGCTTTACCGGAGAACCAGTGAGTAGCGCAAAGCTAACAAAACCTGCGTTTCAGGAGTAAGTGCATATGGGACCTATTTGTGTCATGTTTTATATCTGGTTCTATTGCCAATGTGTCTATCCAGTCTGTATTTGGATATAATATCCATTTCATTTTCAAAATGATCAAATGAAGAAAGTGTGGTTGTAATATTGAAGATTTTTCTTCGTTTTCTAACATTTGCGGCATCTTGATCGAGAATAAAGCCATCTTAGATATGGTTTAATTCATATTCGCGGAAAAACTACGATCGAGATACGACTGGGTATAGCTGTAGTAAGTTACGCCAGGATTTACGTATTATTTACGCTCATCTTAACTTACGACGGCTTTGTGAAACGGCTGTAAAACCTACGATTTATTTACGATGAACGTACGATGACACGTAGACTTACGAAGGCTTTGTGAAACGGTACCCTGGTTCTTAAAAGTTTTATATAGAACTATCACTGTGTCCAGCTGTGTCCGCCTGTAGCCAGCAGTTTCTATAAGTTTTATATAGAAATTACATTGTGTCCACTTGTGTCCGCCTGAAGCCCCCTGTTTCTCAAAGTTTTATATAGAAATAGCACTGTGTCCAGCTGTGTCCGCCTGTAGCGAGCATATTCTATAAGTTTTATATAGAAACTACGTTTTGTCCACTTGTGTCCGCCTGTAGCCCCTGTTTATTAAATTTTTATATAGAAATAGCACTGTGTCCAGCTGTGTCCGCCTGTATCCAGCAGTTTCTATAAGTTTTATATAAAAATTACATTGTGTCCACTTGTGTCCGCCTGTAGCCCCCTGTTTCTGTAATTTTTATATAGAAATAGCACTGTGTCCAGCTGTGTCCGCCTGTAGCCAGCAGATTCTATAAGTTTTATATAGAAATTACGTTGTGTCCAGCTGTGTCCGCCTGTATCCTAAGTTTTATATAAGAAATAGCACTGGGTTACTGTATCCACTTTTGTCCACTATTTAATTAATGTTTATATATAGATATAACACTGTTTATATATGATGAAGCCATACATACGTGTCCATGTATCCCCGGACACAAAATGCATGCGAACTATATTTTGCACCGAAAATAGGACATATCTATCTGGTGCCATCTCATACTTTCGATAAGACCTGCTGAGTTATTTATTTTCAATACATTGCAAGTCAGGTAATTTATTTTCAAACTACCACAGAACAAAACCATTTATTTTGTCATTATCAAGGCTGAGTTATTTATTTTCAAAATCCTCCTGACCCCAGAATATCAAATGGTCGTCCCTTAGTAATGTTTTGTGAACGGTTGTTTGTCTTTTCATCGTTTTCCCGTGTTTTGCAATGATTTCGTCAGTTTCTCTTCGTCTCAGGAGTTTTGCATGTCCCCTTTAAATCATTCGCTTCTTTTGATGGAAAGGACGTTAAGTCTAAAATTTCAAAACAAAAACGGTACTCCTGATAATGTATACTAATGTAAAATGATATGACGACAAGTCCAAAAATCTACTTGGTATTTCATTTTGTCACTCTCTGTCATGGTCTGAACAAATAAATACTATGGTTTTTATAATGATTTAAAACACGTATGAAGTAGCAGAACGATATCGAAATCTTTTTAACAAATTGTCTTTACGAATGTTTCTTTTCTGTGAATATAGGGATAATGCCAGAAAATATACGTTAATATGTTAACAGCTACAGCTTAATATTATATATTGTGATGTGTAGTTCAAAACGCAGTGTGATCATCATAACAAAATTAAATTAAATAATTTTCATCCATATCTTTTGAAAATTTAAGTAGTATCTTTATGGTCTACAGATCTTCTATGCAATAAATTAAACATTATATTAACTATATCATATTTTCTAGTTAAATCATGATATATGTCATTTTAAAATTAACATATTAAGCCCACATATTATTTACGTGTGCATGTTAGCAAATAAAAGTTTTTCGTATTACGATTAATATTTCTTACTCAAGCTTTATATCAAAATATTCCTCCAGGCAGGACATAATGTGTCGAGGCATCTGATTTATCGTCCCTATTCTGACCGGACGTGGCTGCGTACTTGAACATCCCACACAGCCAAACGGATGATCCACTTTGGCAAGGGTTTTACTGGCGGTCGGACGAAGACCAAGATTGACCACCCCAGTCAGCATAGGGAGGATTTTGAAAAATAGAAATGAATATCATAAAGAAGTATAGATCGTTCTTTCTTGAATTTCTCACAATAATTTGTACGAGCCGGTTACCATTTGTGTTTAACAGAGAAAAAACACATATCGTTAAAAATAATTTATAGTTAATCGTCACATGGGTTATCCCATTCCCACCCTCAATCACGTTTAAATTCGGTAAAAAAGGACAGTGGAAAATTTTGGCTATATTTCAATACGACATAAAATGGCTTTCCAGTAATGTATGTAAATATGGCGCGGAATCGAGGTAATGTGTATTCATTTTAGCATATACTAAATTCAATTAAGCATAATCTAAGGTCAACTCAGCATATCCTAAAATCAATTAAGCATATACTTTTTAGTATATGCTTAAATGATTTTGTTCACAAATGTAACTATGTAAAGTTAGCTTTCTGAACATGCGGACCTCATGATAACCGGAACTTTATTATCAGCGAATCAAATGATTTTCGCTATCAGCATCTACATAGTCTAACAGAGGACGTCACACGGATCACAATTTTTATAACATTATTTGACAACGTGTAATGAAATTGAGCAGGATGTTATACGTTTACTAAGAACAGATGATAGGAACCCAGAATATGTCGATGGCGTGAATGAAAAGCGTTGCAAGAAAAATTTTGAGGGTTGCTACGAGAATTCCAGTGTTATGACATTTTACAGCTGATCAAGTCTTTGTTGCAAGATATTCAAGATTTGAAATAAAATGTATAATCAGACTATCAGACTAGAAAGAGAATACATGTGCGGATAACCATCACTTATCTAATTGTCAAAATGGAACACTTTTTTACGATATTTTTAAAGATAGCTTGGACCTCGGCTAAAGGCATATCAAAGAGAGGCGAAAGATATCAAAGGGACATTCAAACTCATAAGTCGAAAGTAAACAGACAACGCCATGGCACTAAGAGAAAAAGAAAAAGACTAAAGACAAACAACAGCACACAAAACACAACATAGAAAACTAGAGACTGAGCAACAATTAAACGATTTTTCGATCATTTTACATAATCCATTTACTCAAAATGTTATTTGGCTCCAAGCCATGTGTTGAAGGCATTTCTCTGTGCTGAGTGTCCTTACGTTTGTTTCTACTGTCACTTAGTGTTGTCATTTTAGCGATATATTTGTTAACATTGCCATATAAGCGGGAGGTTTAATGCATTATTTTTTCAAAAAGAAGAAATTTCTACATAAACGTTTCAAACTTATGTTGGATTTGCTGGTGCAATATAACAAAGATACGGTGTTCTAACATTTTTCAGGACTTTGAGAAATAATGCTGGACCAATGCAATTAACTCGGAAAGGATATATAATTAATATTAAACAAAGTAGGTCAAGCTTATCTCACCATCTGTGCCAAAAATAATACATTATTCCCTTGTTTTCTTTCTAAGGCGTTCCGTTTTATATAATTTCCATTTTAGTACGAAATTTCCGTTTCAAAATGGGATATTTCTACAAATAAAACTTTACCGAGTGGTTGAAATATTGTAAAGATCCAAATGAAGAGTCACCACACCGAATGCATATATTATTGTCGCCAAGATATGGCTTAATTAACTTAAAGATTTTCTATAATTTATGATTGTTAAGCGATGATATGTAGTAAATAGTTGCCGGCAAGAAAAATCATGACATACACTCCAAAAATAAAACTAAAGCATTAGGTAAATCATATTCCATTAAACACTAATTGAAATAGATTGAAAGAAAAGCAAACAAAATCCACCTTAAACCAAAACAGAGATATAGGAATACAAAGAAGTTAATGCTATTTGTTAAAATTAAATTTTCTACCCCAGAAGACTTGAACAGGACAGAATATTCGGAAATGAAATCTGGGCTAAATGGGATAAACATCATTGAATTGATTGATTGGTAATTGCTTTATGCCGCATCAGCATTGAAAGAAAACGTTGTATAATTGGCATCGCTTTGATCACTACTAACATATGTCTATCAGCTAAATGATTTTTTAACCGCGGGGATTGATTGATTGTTGGTTGCTGAACCTCCCAGTGGCAAATATGCATGTTCAGGAAGAGAAATAATTTAAAACAATATATACAATAGGTAGGTCCTGTAATAGATGTCGTTCGGAATGAAGTCGAGGAAATTTGGACAACCACTGAAAAGTGAGGGTATATTGGAAAGGGACAAAAAAAATTGCATTGCAACAGGCCACCTTAGGATTCCTCAAAAAGATGTTGCAATGCTTTTAGCGTGCAAAGAGCGAGCGTGGTTCTCTCTCCACACGAGGCATCGGATTTAACGTCCCCATTATGACCGGACGTGGCTGAGTACTTGTACATTCCGCACAGCCAAACGGACGCCCCACTTTGGCAAGGGGTTTACTTTCGGTCGGAAGAAGACCTTGTGTGACCATATTTTTAATTACCAGGTCGCCCTGGGATATCAAAATAGGACTGTGTTATAGGCATTTTAGTACTGACTGTGGAAAATTTACTAAAGTAACTTCATTTCTATGTCCAGTATTTAGAAACTTGAATATATATTTGACATAACGGACTCCGTGTTACAGTTGAACATTCCTCTAAGAAACTGTAACATTCATTTTTTATACGGTTCGTAGGATAGCCTGAAAGTACTGTCTGAAAGTTTCCGTCATATTGTTTATGTGCCAATGATGTATACCTTATTCACCTTTAAAATTTTAAACCATTATTATTATTGAAACTATTTCCAAATAATCTTAAAAATCGTGTATTCATTGGACAAACATACCAACAGAATTAAAGCAGCAAAGAAGCATATGCAAATAAGAAATATTTTCCCGATAAAAAGGTTCCTTACCAGAATATTTATATGTAAATAATCACATATGCTCGTACACAACTTGAAGTCTTATTGTTGACAATTTAAATTAAGGTTTATTTCTACCAACTGTGACGACAATCTTTTTTTCTGTTAGATTGTATTCTCTGCATGAGATGAACATTAGGTGTTTTAAATATATATATATATTGTATGGTTGTCACTTGCTTAGACTTGTTTGTATGATATACTTATTTCTAGTGACTGTATAATGAATTGAATCATTATCCCATATGGTATATAAAAATTGCTGAGTTAGATTGCTGACAAATGAAAATACATTGTGTAAATAATAATGATATAACATCTTCACACGCTTAAAACACGTGTCTTATGTCTATCTCTAGATTCGCCTTACGTGACAAGATAACACTACGACTATTGAAGTTATATTTTTATATAGCGGATGTGGTCGTGTAGTCTAGAGCGCTGAACATGAGGCTAAGCGATTGGTGCTGTAGTGTCTCAAAGGTGCGAGTTCGAATCCCGTTGAGGGACAAAAATTTGTCAGCATAAAAATCTTATTCTAACACTGTTGGGTGTAATTTTCAGACTTATATATATATATATTTATTGTCGAAATACGGATATGGTGTACTTATGTTTGCACCTTTTGTTTGCGGTATACCGTCTTTTCCGCAAGTTAATTGTTTTCTGTTTGATACTAAATTAATATTTAAGATCCATTTTGTTACATTTGGTGATCATTTTATTTGGCAATCGCCAATGGCAGTCAGCAGGGTTTAAGAACACCAGTTGTTCTACCTGTTAGTCAAATGCGTTTTGTTAAAATGTACTTTGTCACTTTTTTTGGTCTTTTGGAAAATGTTGTTTGTGCTGTATTTAGACCCCTTTACCAAGAAATTTGTTTTGCATGCACACGTATAAAAATTACGGAAAAACCGACGCAATCATAGGTTTGAACGTTGTTTTCAATTTAGACTTATATTTACTTAATTTATCTAGCTGTTTTTGTAATTCTTCCAGGCGTTCCTTGAATTTATCCTGTAAAGTATTCAGATTTTGAAAATGTGAAAACCATGTAGATGAATCAATTGTAGAATAATTGTCATCATGTTTTTTGGTGTCCTTCAAGTCATTTATAAGGTTCCAGTATACACAGCTACTTTAGTACAAGTAATCTTGATGTACAGTTCTAAGGATGCATATCAAATGTACATCTGTAAAGCTGTATGTAAACTGTACATCCGTAAGGCTGTATATAAAATGTACACCTGTAAAGCTGTATATCAACTGTACAGCTGTATATAAACTGTACATCTGTAAAGCTGTAAAATAACCATACATCTGTAAAGCTGTATATAAACTGTACATCTGTAAAACTGTATATAAACTGTAAATAGATAGCGTATCACACAAGATGCAGTGGTAGAATCTATATGTTTAGCTATACATATATTTAAAAATGTGCAGTTAATGTACATTTTTACAGAGTTGCAGTTTATATACAGCTTTAAAAATTTACAGTTTATATACAGTTTTACAGATGTACAGTTTATATACAGCTTAACAGATGTCCAGTTTATATACAGCTTTAAAGATATACAGTTTATATACAGCTTTACAGCTGTACAGTTTATATACAGCTTTACAGATGTACATTTGATACGCATCTTTAGAACTGTACATCAAGATTACTTGTACTAAAGTAGCTGTGTAGACCCGTTTGGTGTATGACATGTATATGTACCAAACATATCACCCAGCACTCTTCCATTTAAAAATCTTAGTTGATTACTTATACATAAATCTAATAGGTCTTTTCCCCTGGTATCTAAGACTTTATCTTGATTTTTTCTAGTGAGAAGTTCTTCATCTATTATATAATCAGTATTTACTGGGATAAATTTACTACTGTCATTAGCAATATAGTCAGGCTCTGATGAAACTTTAGCATTAAAATCTCCACAGAGTAAAATTTTAGAAAATGAAAGGATATGGAGTAAATGTACATGGGACAAAATCGCACACAATACATAGAAAACATAGAAAATTATCAATGAACAGGGCTTTTATTCCTGTTCTTGTTTTTGAAATTTGGAGATATCATTTTCAATACTATCTAAAATGTCTTGGTCGAGTCACTGGGTGTATGCTGAACAACTAGGTGGAAAATATACTAAATATATATACAGATCTTCTGTAAAACCAAAATAATTCTTTTGCAAAAGTACCCATTGATAATCTCGGTTTGTATTATTTAAGATTTTAATATATGGTTATAATTTTCTTTAATCAAAACTGCTAAGCCTCCAAAATATCTATTATTATGCTTGGATTGTTTTCTGCAAATTGCATGATAGTGAAAAGATCCCATTCTGTTCATGTTTATGTTAGGACCTGTATGTGTTTCTGCTAAAAAGACCATGTCATATTTTTCAATATTTTGTATGAAAAGAGGATCATGTGTTTTATCATTATATTTTGAAATTAAGCCCCCGACATTCCAGAAACACATTTTAATCGAGGATTGGTTTGAAAATCTTGACATTATACTTTAACAGTAAATTTTCACAAAATAAAAAATGTCTTATGACTAAAAAAAAATTAAAAAAAATCTATAAACTAACAAAGACCTCTTTCTTGGAGCTTGCTTATAATGAACAAAAATATAGCTTTTAAGGTAATTTGTTAATATGATCTCAGATATAATGTATACTTATATAAGTATCTCTGATATTAATGATCAAGCAATAAAAATCGATGAAAAATAGCTATATATAGTACAATATCAGATCAACTTCTTGTTGAGAGTTCTGATGATGATCACAAGTCAATGAAAATCATTCATAATCACGCCCACGTCCTCGTCCACGGTTTGGTCTCTGTCTGGATTTACTTCGGGACCTTGCAGGTGGTAGAGGAATGTGCAACCCAGTATGTATTGCTCTTTTGATGTTGCTTGCAAGTATTGATATTCCCTTGTCATTTAAGTGAATTTTATCCTCGCAGAGCAGATTGTCATTAGGATTTCCATTTATCAGCATATTAGTATGGTCGGCGAAGTAAATATTGTCGACACCACTGAACTTTTGCTTCAGCAAAGCATTACTTATCCGCGCATTTGTAAAATTGGTCATACTGTCCCTCCTTGGAGTGGTGAATGAGATGACGCACTTAAGTAGTGGCCATTTAGCTGATGCCTCAGATACTATATGAAACAGTCTATCAATACACTGGGTTGGTTGCATTGTTTTAAGTTCATTTGTTATTGAGGGAAGAACCAGCATATCTGGAGTATCAGTAAATGTTGATAAAAATTCTGAAGTATCATCTAGAGTGTACTAAATTACCTTTTTTATATCTGCAGCTTGTGTTAATTTGTCTACATGTATATCTTGAATATTAGATGTCCCCACAAACAGTAATTTTGGCTTGGCTGGGGGAACTTCTCGAAGTACTTCCTTTTGCGTAGTGCGTGGTGTTGCTTCATATATATTGTACTTATATGTAATATAAGTACTGTTTATACAAACAGCCATTCCAGCTTACACTTAATAATGAATGTGATAATAAAGATGCTGACATTATGGATACATTTAATTAACATACACACACCACTTGTTATATCTTGAGGTTAATTTCCCTGGCATTTGACACTTTGAAGTTACAACTGGAATCTCACTAGGAGGCACACTAATCTTTTCTTAATCAGATACATGTCATAAACAATCACTGTTGGTGAGGAAATGCAGATTATGATACCAGATCTTATAAAAAAATTAATTACACAACAATTAGTATATTATCTAAAGGTCAGTGAGGCCAGACTCCTCCCACTATATGATTGATGTACCCTATCTGTGTGTTAAGCCATATGCATGGTCTTTGTATAATCACTTTCTTGGTTCATAGCAGTCTTGACTAGTTGATATAGTTTTACAGTGCTATTATTTAATTTATCATTTAATTTAAACAACTACCTATAACTTGGATTACTTTATTCACTCGCTACATTATGTCTGGCAGAGGAAAAGGTGTTCGCACAAGAAGGAATAGAGTTTCTCCATATGCAAATCTAGCTATTTCTGATAGACAATGGGATTTAAACAATCCATCCAACTGGCCATGGACTACACAAAAATTTAGAGAAGAATTGGACAAAAAAGGCATAAGGACACCAAGTTCTTTACCCAAATCGGTGTTAAAACAATTATATATCGAAAATTCTAGCACAAGTGGGATTAATACACCACAAATTCAACAAAACAGGACTATTTCTGACAATGGTACTTCCAGTCCATTGAGTGCAGAACCTGAAATAGCTACAGACAGTGGGATCAATGGACAACCCTTAGCTTCTATGGACATAAACAATATTTCTGTTCCCAATACTTCCTTGGCAGAACAGGACACAATTAGTGTTAATCATCAAGTAGCAAGCAGTAATACAGGTGGAATTACCAGTGACATTCCAATGCAGAACTCTAATTTCAACAGTATGGCTACAATGTCTACCATGCTGGCACATTGTTTTAATGGCTTTCAACAAAGTTTGAATCAGTTTAATCAGAATTTAAACAAAGGGACTAATACTGACAGCAATGGATTCAACCTTCAGCAATGGTATAAAGCACAAAGTTCTACAACTAATCAAATGGATCAAGTTCGGAATATTCCCATGTTTCAAACAGGATTACAACAGGATTCGATTTATCCATCTCCAACCGTACAGCAATTAGATGCCCGAGACTCATCTACTCAACATGGATTTCAAGGAGTACGCTCAGATTCTTTTTCCAATGTGGATATTATTTCTCCTACGCTTCAAAAACAGATCATTGAGGGTAAGGATATTAACTTGGCATCTCTGTTAATACCAAAATATGAATGCCCCCAAACAAATAATATTTTGGCTAATGGTATAGAATTAAATGTTTCAGGAAAGCCTGATCCACGTTTGAACAGAAAGTTGTCTTTGCAAGAATTTATTAGGGCTTTTGGCAAATATAAAAGGGTTATGACAACTGTTTTCCCAGATAGACGTGCCGAATTGGATGCATATCAAGATGACATCATTGATATATGCAACTTTTTTGGAGATAAATTTTATGACTACCATAAAATGTTCTCTGCAAAAGCTGCAACTTTGTTAAGAGAAAAGTTTGTTAAAATAGATTGGAGTAAAAGGGATCGCGATATTTTAAATTTAGTTACAGCTAGGGCTAGAATAAACATTTGTAAAATCTGTAATATGGCAGATCATACCACAGCTTTCTGTTCAATACAAACTTCTGGGGATTACCAGTCACATTTTAACAAAAGTGCAAGGCAGTTTGAAGCTTCCATTGATTCAGGTCCTACATCTGATAAGATAGACAAAAATGGCAGAACCCGTGTATATTTCAAGGGGGAAGAGATTTGCAACAATTTCAACACTGTCAGGGGGTGCTTTACGATCAACTGTCAGTATAGGCATGTCTGTACGAGGTGTAACTTATCTAACCATTCCCATCCAAATTGCAGAGTTGCAGTCTCAAACAAAGGTGGAGAACAGAATATACCTTCTAACCCCTTTTACCCAGTACATCTCAGAATAGTGGGAAACATATTAAAAAATGACTAGTATTAGAGGACTTTCCAAAGGAAGCTACTTCCCGGTTAATGTGGGTAAGCTTGAATTTGAACTGTTAAGTTATCCTGACAAATCATTTGTTAAATATTTATGCAATGGTCTTCGAAAGGGTTTTGATACTATGATATCAGAAGTAAATTTACCTACAAAAGAATGCAGAAATAGTTTTTCAGCAAGGTCACAACCCGAAATTACAAGTGCTTTAATATCAGTTGAGGTAGAGAGAGGATACATGTATAGGCCTTTTAACAAACCCCCTTTTCAGAAATATAGGGTTAGTCCGATAGGGATAGCAGAGGGGAAATACTCAAACAAAAAACGCTTAATATTAGATTTATCCTCCCCTCACAATGATGATGAACATTCAAGCATAAATGATTTGATTGATAAAAATAATTGTTCAATGTCGTATGTCAAGATAGATGATGCCATTGATATAATTTTGCGTCTAGGTAGAAACTCCTGGCTTTGTAAATACGATATTTCCGACGCATTTAAAATTTGTCCTATCTTTCCGAGCCAGTGGCCACTTTTCTGTATAAAATGGTGTGAGATGTATTATTTTTTCGTTAGGTTAACCTTTGGTTGTCGTTCCAGCCCAAAAATTTTTGATCATGTGTCACAAGCTATTTGCCACATAGCAACACAAAATTACAATATTCCAAACATATTACATTTGCTTGATGACTTTTTGACCATTGATTCACCATCAGCAGATGGAGAAAGAACAATGGCTATTTTGATGATGATTTTTAAGAAGCTTAACATACCAGTAGCTAGTCACAAAACTATAGGTCCTGTTAAATGTTTGGAATATCTGGGTATTATACTGGACACTGAAAAAATGGAAGCTCGACTGCCACTTAATAAAGTTGAACGTATTTGCGAGTTCATATCAAAAATTTATAGGAAAAGAAAATGCACAAAAAGGGAACTTTTACAGCTTTTAGGTCATCTAAATTTTGCTTCAAGGGTGGTTCTTCCTGGTCGAACCTTTGTTTCATATCTTATTTATCTGTCCACTACCGTCAATGATCTGCACCATTATGTTTACCTAAGTAAGGAGTGCCGAACAGATTTAGACTTTTGGTTGCGTTTTCTTAGCAATTGGAATGGTGTAAATATGTTTTACAATAAAGATTACATTTCAAGCTTCGACATGGAACTCTTTACAGATGCATCATCAACTAAAGGCTTCGGAGGTTATCATAAAGGAGACTGGTTTTATTCTTCATGGTCAGGAAATTTGGAATTACCAGATGAGAAAAAATATTCAATGGCTTTCCTGGAACTGTACCCTATCGTAGTGGCAGCTATTCTATGGGGTTCCAAGTGGTCTAAAAAACGTATTCTTTTCTGGTGTGATAATGAGGCAACAGTTGCAATAGTTAAGAAAGGTCGTTCTAAATGCTTACAGATCATGACTTTAATGCGACAATTAACATGGTGTGCCTGTAAATATAACTTTCATTTCAGTGCAAAACATGTACCAGAATATGAAAATGAAATAAGTGACGCTTTGTCTCGTTTTCAGATAGACCGTTTCCGCAGGCTGGCTCCAAATGCAGCACTTCACCCTCATCAGTGCCCACCCAGTTCAGAAGTAATGTGGTCCTGAACCAAATTGTGAATCAACTTTGGGACATTGCTATTGCAAGCAAAACAAGAAGCGCATATGAAACTGGATTTAAACATTTTGAGAGATTTATGTTGCTGAACAATTTTAAATTTAATTACCTACCACCTATTTCAGAAGACATTTTGATTTATTTTATTGCATATTGTTTCCATTTTTTGAAACTACAGTATTCTACCATAAAATTGTATTTATGTGGAATAAGATACAAATATTTACAAAATAGTTGTAAGGATCCCTTAGAATCTGACAACAACACACCCTTAGATAGACTCTCTTACATTTTGAACTCTGTCAAAAAACTTCAAAAACCAAGGAACAAGAAGAGATTACCTATTACTTTCGAAATTTTAGAGAAAATTATATTTCGTCTGAGACAAGGTGTGTTTACCCCTTTCATTGATTTAATGTTAGAAGCAGTCTGTACTGTAGGTTTTTATGGCTTTATGAGATGTGGAGAATTTACTGTCTTGAAAGCCAACCAATTTGACCCATCTGTTAATTTATGTATTGGAGATATTATGTTTCATAAAGATATGATAGTTTTGAAACTGAAACAGTCTAAAACAGACCCTTTCAGGAAGGGTATAGATATTCAACTCCATAAAGTACAAAATCAAATTTGTCCTTTTAAAATCTTAGTTAAATATTTACAAGTTAGAGAGAGTCTTAACCAAAATCTCCCATCTGATCCACTTTTTATCTCACAAAATTCTTTGGCCTTAGAAAGAAATTATTTCATTAACTGTATAAAACAAGTACTTAGTATATGTGGCTTCAATCCTGATCACTACAATGGTCACAGCCTACGCATAGGAGCTGCCACAACTGCAGGAAAAGCACATATTGAAGACCATTTGGTCAAAATACTAGGACGCTGGTCCTCTGATAGTTACTGCAGGTATATAAGAGTGTCATCTACTTCAATTAAACATGCACAAGATTTGTTAGGGAAATATTAACATAAACCATTATAATGTTTTAATACTAACTACCTTTAGTTACATAATTGTATATTAGAATGTAGATCTACACATATATACATCATATACATAGGTATTTTCATTGTTATTTTTTTCTTTTCTCATGACTTTATTGAAGGTGAATAAATCTTAATCCTAAATCCTTGGGGGCACTCAGCTGTTCCATCTGAGTTTTTGGACCTTGATGGAATTTTATCACTGGTTATTTCTAAAATTTCATTCATCCCCAAGCATTTCGGGGACAAATTTTATCAAATTTATTCCAGCGCCAGTTTGATAGACCCAGATGAGACGCCTAGTCTCATCACCGAAGTGGAGAACCCTCGCTTCACATTCCCCGGCTGGCGTATTGTCGGGCAGGCAGGTTCTTCCTCACACTGGAGGTTGCAAGCTGACTTGCTCAGGCAGGAACTCAAAATTGTCTTGTATGCTGAGTGTTTCCCTAGGGCCAAAACCAGATTGATTAATTGTTTTTTATAATAAAATTATTATTCATCCTAAAATATCTTTCTGCTTTAAGCCAGTATGATTTTGCTAAGACTATGTTTATGGTTTACACACAGATATCCCTTATGTTACATTTGGTATTGTTTTTTCGGAGCTGGTATCTGCTCAATTACAAGGATGAGATCTGGACATTTATTGAGATTTGCTCTATTAGGAGAGAGTTTTACTCTAAATAAGTGTGGGTTGTCAGGACTTGCTCATCAATACAAACAGAACATAATTTTACCTGAAAAGTTACACCTGTTAAAATATAGGTCGATGTGATCATTAAACATTTCATCTTATCAATGGAAGGCTTGCATATTGAAACCTTGATCTTTGTAAAAGGTAAATAAAATAATGTTTAGATAATAGAAATTTAGTAAGCCTGCCACTGGTGACCTGGAATGTTTTGATCACTGACACTACAGGCATAGACAAGGAGTATTTACAGACCATTCTAACAACTATACAAGAACTATACAACCTCATACTAAAAGTACAGAAACAATATTTCACTTTATGAGACCCAATAAATATACAACATTAGACTGGAGAAAAATAAAATATGAGACTACAGAAAAGAATTACAATATGAGACAACAGAATACAAATTTGGTTGTTTGTATAAATTTGATTTTAGTTGGAGAATTTCATCTTGAGCTAAAATATTCAAAAAATATGTAAGTTGAGTAATTTCTTCATTTTTTTCTTCAAGTCTTTTAGATTTGAAATCAATTTCATTGTTATTTGAAGATACCATTAATTTTATTTGATTTCTGGTGTCTTCCAACATACCCTGTTCATGCTTAATGGCACTGTTAAACTGTTCCTGGAGGACATTGTACCCTTTTTCTGTTTTTAGTTGCGATTTTAAAGACTGAATTTCATCTTCAAGTAATTGCACCTTTTTTTTAAGTGCTGTAACATCTGCAGGTTGAATAGTTTCAACAGCTGTCAATTTTAATTGTTTAATGGATTGTGGTATATTCTCTATAGCTTTTTCACAGTTTGTAATTGCTTTTAATATTTTTTCTGTATTAAAGGAGTTGCTACTCTCAAGTTTAGATACAGTTTCTGTAAGCCCAAATTGAAGCCTTTTAATATTATCTGCATAATTTCCATTTTCATCTGTGTTGACATGTTGATCTTTTGTGTATGATTGTTTAACGGATGTTTCTAAGTGTTCACCATGTGATCCCTGATGATCAGTATTTGTATTTATTGTGGATTGCGTGATTTTCTCAACTAATTTGAGGAGTTGCGGAAAATCATTTTTTACAAATTTTTCATGATTATTTCCTTGACATTGAATCAGGCCAGTCTTTATGAAGAATGTTATTTTATACAAAAGTTTATTGTCTTAAGTTGATTTGATGTCGATTGTAACTGACTTGAGGGACTGGCTTTGGGATAGCGTCGGGGGGCTGTCAACCCAGGAAATTTCTTTGTCAGAATGTTTTCCGTAGAACTCAAAATAGAAAATGTTCAGTGCTTTTATCCAAGGTTGCACTCGTTCGTATGTGGTTCTGAAGGCAACCATTCTCGCCTCCTCTTCGTAGATGGTTGTATCTATTTGTTCGAACTGGCAACTTTTCCCTTTTTCGGTTGATGGATGGACCAATTGTTTTGGTAGGTGTGAATGTGGATAACAATCAGTAATTGAGTCACTTTCAATCAATAGTTTTGTAGCGGGGTCATCAAAGTTTATAATGTCCATGTTTTCGTTCATTAATTTACCGATATAGGACTTTAGGACTTGTGTGAGCCTGATTACTCGATCAGCAAAAAATAAGAGCTGCCATCTTGGTTATGTCCAAAGACCTGCAGCTAGATCAGACAAAGTCAGGGAAAAAATTCCAAAGTAATCGATTGATGTGCAGCAAAGATTGGCACTTTTGAAATTAAGTTACTAAGCAAATTTAAACGGACCTTATCCCGATGTAAACATTGAATGTGAATAGATCGAGAAGACCGCAAATACATGTACAAAAATCGAGACGACCTTTTCTTAAACTTGTATAAAAAATAGTAAAAAGATGCCTACTTTATAAGAATATTTATCTTTAATATTTTAACCTGCACAGACAAACTTTTATATTGTTATATTCATGAAAAGACAATATTTCTATATTGAATTTTCATGCGACAAGAGCAGACCGGTGTACACGAAAACTTAGAATGTGAAATATAAGTATATTTTTGGAAATTGTAACATGCTTAGGACATTGTGGAACACTCCAAAAATTGGTGACCCGAAAGATCTTTAGATTTTTTCTAATTTTTCTTATCAATATGCAGCAAAGATTGGCTTTTTTTTAGATTTCAGTTTCACAAGCTTCTAATGCAATGACCTCGATAAATACTGAACATAAAACATCGCGTATTTGCATGTATATTTCTAATAACACAGTTTAACAAATAATTTCTTTAAAATGTACAGTTGTTATTTAGAAATAACTTTTGATCAGTGTCGTCACCGGCATTGTTTTATTATTGATTTTCTCGACTCTATCATAAAAAGAGGTAGTTTTCCTTTGTTCTATTCACTAGATTTCCCACTGTGATGAGGTAAATCCAGAAAAGAGCTTCGGACGCATGAAATTTATAAAGTGTTGTTTTCATTTTCTACGATAACGTCATTCACAAAACAAAACCACACAAAAGTAGAAAATTGAGCAAGAAACCCAACCAACAAACAATGGAGAAATCATTTCAAGTTCTTGCTTTAATATTGACACCCGTCATTAGTCAATATAATCCTTCGTAGGTCTATATCGTTTGCCTTTAACGTTTTCTTAAAACAAATTTCAGCATAGATAGTAAAAAAAATATCCGATAAAAAACGTTGAAAGCAAACGATACGGACCTACGAGGGTTTATATTATAGGACTAACTCGTCATGTGATTCTGAGAACATGAATTGACAAAACAAAGAACTACACTGAATATTAGAGCACAAGCAACAGAAACCAATTTAAAAGATATCTATGGCACTTTCTGTTCCACTAATGGCAGCCGTCGGTTTGCTCATGGCTAGAAAAAAAAAATGAATTGCAAGTCCCATTCAGTGATGGCACAATCGTGGAAAAGATGAGGGAATTGTGTCCAAGATAAGTGGAACATACCCGTGGTTTATAGTAAGCATCCCGTCATTCTTCATTTTAATAGATCACTACTACTTATCTTTTACTTAAAATAAACGTAAGTGTACCAAATATAAACATATGCAAACCATGATAAAAGGTTTGATTAAAAATATGCAAAACCAGACCCTTAAAATCCTCAATTTGGACAAACTCAATGTTATTAGACCCTCTAGTTAATCTTTCCACGTTGTTTTCGTTTTGATCATACGGACTATTTCAGTTCATTCATTTTAGCATTGTTTGATGTAGCTATTTATAACTGATACATGTATAGAAGAATATACGCTCAACACAACAAACTTGTGTTGCTAAGCTGTGATATTAATTCATAATTTTGCTCTACATAGATATACAAATTAAATGATAGTCCAGGTGAACCCATTCATACTAAAGTGTAAATATTTACATACCTTAAGTGTGTTGACCTGGTGTTGTATTTAAACAAATCACATTTCTTCACCATCATGTGGTTTAATAAACTGGAAGTTATTATCTTGACAAGTATTAGATACAATACAAAGGTAACAAAGAAACAGGCCGGTAACAACCGTTGCCGGATAGTTTTTCTGCACGAGTAGTCAGGTCAAGGTCCGAGGCGCTAGCCGAGGACCTTGACATGACTACAAGTGCAGACAAACTATACGGCAGGTTGTTTCCGGCCTGTTTTTTGTTACCTTTGTTTTGTATCTGACTTGTACGACGTTTCAGGAAGGAAGTAGTACATTTTGCATTTAGAAGAGGTAGCAAAACTAAACATATTAGAAACTTCAATGGCCATATACCAGTTAATGTAAGTTACAGTTTAAACACATTTTTTTCACTTCCTTAAGCCGAGAACTTTTTCTAGTAAATAAATTTCAAGAATTTAATAACTTTATCAAAAAGAACCATTTCAAGGAAAAGATGAATGTTGTTTACATTTGAGACTTTTAGAATGCAACTTCGCTAGTAAGTAATTCATAAAAAAAAAAAAACAGAGCTACCATTTGATTTTTTTATTGTGGAAAAACGGAAGGAAAGCGGGGGAGGGGGTTAATCCATTTAGAATAAACAGAACTGATATTAAGTGAATGAAATGTTATGAAAACTGGACTTTGTCTTATTATTTGATATATATATAGGCATATATTTTGGATTTTTTTAATAGTTCATACATATAGGTTTTTTTATATGTCTCTGATAGTGTTGATCAGGATTTAACACGTGTCACTATATGATCCAATCGCAGCTTACCGTTCAAAATTGATGACATTAGTTGAATGATTTTTCTTCACGATTTGCTGCATATTTGAACATGTATTACATGGACACTTTTTATTTATAGGATCAATCGTGCATTGGTGAGTTGATAGGATTTTATCTTTTGATTAGATTTGATTTTTATATATGTTTCCTGTCTTTTTATTGAAATATAAACGTTGGTACCAGCATTTCTTTACTTTCAGCATTGTCCAGAATACTATTCGTGTCCATATGTTGAAGGAAAAAACACTTACGGACCGACCATTTAGCTTCAAAGAGGGTATCTTCTTTTCTGAGTAAGAACATTATTTATTTTTCAACGCTATCACCCAACTATTTTCATTTTTTCGAAATTAGACGATTATATACGGTATACGGAAAATCGAGAATCAGAACATTATTTTGTCATCTGCTTGACCACAATATATTTTTCTCATAAAATTGGGTATCAAAATATTTTTAGAAAAGACATACCCCTTTTTTAAGTTAAATGGTCAATCCCTTAGTGTACTGATATGAATAGTAATTTACTGGAATTGTTTGAAATATAGTTATTGATGCTAACGTAAATATTTTAATCAAAAGACAGGAAATATGTCGGTGAAACAAAAGTTCAAATCTAATTGAAATTTAAAGTGCCCATGAACTCTCTGATCATGCACGAGTGATTCCATTCATAAAAGTGTCCGTGTAACAACTAAAAGTGTCCGTGTATCATCTAAAAGTGTCCGTGTAACACCCGTTAATGTACTGTTTTTCTATAGCTCTGCTGGGGGTAAAGTCGTACAAACCTACTTAAATGTACACATGTTAGGGTTCTTCGGTACAAATTTAAAGCAAGTATATTTATTTGACAATGTTACGTATATTTGAATTTGAACGGTCAATCTTTCACTTGTATCTAAAACACAAACGTTTTAGTGTGTAGGTAATAAATGTTTATCAAACAAATCAGAAATATATAGTAATCAATCAAATTAGTAGTCAATGTTTATCAACCAGTCAATAACTATTCTGGTCAACTACATGTACTCACCATCATATTGTGTTTATTAATTACGAATTTGTGATTATTCTTCTAATCCTGAGCGTCCTGATGGGCTATTGAAAATGAGTCGGTTTGGTAACATCGCATTATATTTACCATTTATAGTACATATTTGTATAACCTTGATTGTCGTTTGCTTATCATCCAGTGGCAAATATTTCAAGCATGTTAAGGAAACTCTGAGAACTTATTCACAACAAATACAATAGATTGGTCCTACAATAGAGGTCGACGGGCGGGAAACTTGGAATGCTACTGGAAAATCAGGATATATTAAAAAGAGACAGAAATTTGGCCTTGTAACAGGCTACCTACGGACATCTCAAAGAGTTCTTGGGAAGGTTCTAAAAGAGAAGTGAAAGATACCAAAGAAACATTCAAACTCACAAGTCGTAAATAAAATGACAAAGCAATGGCTAAAAAAGAAAAAGACAAACAACATAAAACACAACATAGATAACTAAAGACAGCACGATGTACATTATTTAACGTGGCAGCTTATGTATATATCCCGCACCACCAAACGGACGCATCACACTGGTAAGCATTTTACTACTGATCTGAAGAAGACCAAGCGATAACCATACTTCTATAACTCAATCAACCCTTGGGGTATTGTTACCCAAGATTATACAAGAGAAAATAGTTAATGGTACGTCGAGAAAGGGGAAAGAAATGATCCAAGTCTATCGGTCTATCTGTTCGAGAACTTTTACTTTGATACATTAGGTATGTTTGACAATGATGTGTAGTTGATTATAGTCCAAACATTGATTTTTTTAATTTGTAACCTTGATATTGAATTTTGAAATTTTTCAAATGCCTAAAATCAAAATGAAACATTTTGTTACACAACTTCTTGCGATCATCATCTCATATTAAGTAGGATATTTCGTCATGGCTTGTAGACGATGGTTTCCTTCATGTTATTTTGCAAATTTATCTGGCAATCGAGGTCTTTTAGTGTCCATCGAGAGCATAATACTCTGTGAACGAAACTGCTTTAAGGTCGTTTTACAATGTATTCTCATTTCAGCTAGCAAAGTGTGTAGTTATATCAAATTATCCTGCCATTTGATTTGTCAACTGTTCAAATTATCCTGCTATTTGATTTGTCAATACAGTTGCCAGACTCATGAAGTTATAGATTGGTTGATTGTTTTATTATGCATATTCAAGACGCTTTCAAAGTGAAGACTAAAACTTGAAAATACGAACATTTTGGATAGGGCAGATTGTTCACGACATGCAACAAACGGAAGCCCAACAATGTTGTTGTATAAAAGAAATTTGAACGTGCAGATACCCAGGATGCATCTGATTCAACGTATATTAACCTCCAAATAAACGACCTTTTTTAGTTCTACTCATTAAAAGGAACACTGTAGCACCTTGGTGGGTAGTTGTAGACTTTCGTAACACAATGAAATATACATTCTTGTTAACATGTACAGAAGTGGTGGTGGTGGTTTTCACTAAATTGCGAAATCGATGTTTATCAATTATTCTAATTTGGAACTTATCTGATGCGATGTGTAGGGAGGAATTTGCTTACTATTCCTGAGCACAACAGATCAACCCCGGTATTCGATTTGATTCGTATTTCTCAGCCTTTTGATTTCTATGAAGCGTTTTGTGGACTGATGTTTGCGTCCTTTCGACGTCTTATGATTTTTGTCTGTCTATTGATGTTTTGTACCTCCTTTTTATGAAATAGTCTGTCTAATTTAAACTTTATTTTACAGACGTAACTGTAAAATCAGCAATTCGTCTATATTTAAAATAATTTCTTTAAAACGGAATGTTATTAAAATCGTTTCAATAGGGTATTTGATTTTTAAGTGTAGTTTATTCATTGTCACGCTATCGTTTCCGTTTTCGAGGTCAAACATATTTTTCGTTTTTTCCTTCATATACGTAATCCAAGTAAGCAAATTACAAATTATTATAAATAATCACACATATTATCTATACCAGTAATTTTTGCAATGTTATGAATATAAACAAATGTCAGTTTTTGAGGAGTTTTTAATTGTTCTTCATGCTACTAGTGAACGTCTAAACTACCAAGCTTTCTCTCACACTCTCATATTACTAGCACTTAAATTTGAAAAAACCCATTAAAATGATTACATTTTCATTTTGATACTGACTTCATTATCTCGCTTGATTCTCTTCCTAATAGTCAGTATCAACAACAAAAATGTCAGTATTCAATGAGTATTCACCTCTTTAACATGCTATAATTGTATATTTACAAAATAAAATAAAATATTTTTCTTCTAGTTTTTTGCTGCTGCTTTTTTTGTGTGTTTATTTTTAGGAGGGAGGGGTGGGGTCTTAAGATAAGTACTATTTTAATCATTTCTTAAAAGACGTAACAAGCTTATAAATATTGGTGTTCAACTTGCCCTTCATACTTCGAGACTCTAAGCCAACATAACAATTAGCACTGTGAGCAAATTACTAAAACAAAATCATAGTTGAAGAGATCCAATCCCTCATGATTCAAGTTTGTATCGTACTATATTGTGCAAATATAAATGTTGTTGTCCTCTGTAGTATATATACCATGTAGCACTCATAAGATTAAACACTTTGGTATATTGTTTTACGGAATCGGTCCTTGATTGATTGTTTATTGGTAGCTTAACGTCCAGTGGCAAATGTTTCATTCATGTTCTGATTGAGCAAAGACACAATACTGAATAGTGAAGAAATAATAGAATGTAAGAAGACTTTTATTGTACACTTTCTTTATTCAACTGCTTGGCCATGAACTTCAGTGAAGCGTACAAGAACTGGTAATACATTGGATTTAGATAACAATTAAGGGTTATGTAATTGTAAATTTACCATATGAAAAATCATAAGATTGTCTTCAATTTAACGTTATCTAAGAAAAGTCCCACAAAAAAATGGCCTTTCTGTATCAAACAAATCAATTTATGAAAAATGTGTACCGATCATTCGTGATTCAGTACTGCATTAACACTCATGTTGTATATAATAGTTTGAATCACATCTGAATTGATTGATGATATAGACGATAGAACCGATTAATAACAGACAATTAAAATAGTTAGATCTTGCTAGTCGAGATGATACGTGTATTCGACTCGTCTTTGATGAAAAAGTTTTTGACAGGTAAGTGCTCCTAAAACTTTCATATTTTATACATCTCATATTGTACTGAAAGAAAACAGGCTTTTGATTGGACAATAAACCACGAATATCACCTTATGCTGTGGATACAAATTGGGTTCACAGGGAAATCTTTGAAAGAGCTTAAAACTCAGCATTTTATTTAATTTTTCATTTATTGAAGACGAATGAACAACTTGCATACACTTTAATCTTTATCTTATTAACACTAGAACATATTTTCAACAAAAGGCTAGAGGTTCCTGACTTGGGACAGGCGCAAAAATGCGCCGTGGTTAAACATGTTGTGTGAGATCTCAATCCTTCCCCTTTACCTCTTTATGTTGAATAAACAAACACACATCTATAGGGTATGGTGATCTCGACACAGAAGTCAACGAGTAGTTCCTTTGTGAGTTAAAAAGCCGATAGTACATGTTCATGTCAGTGTGCGGTAAAAAAGTACATGTACATGTCAATGTGCAAAGTAAAAAGAGACCTTAGTGTTTTTCATTGGCAATCCAGAAAAAATGATAGAGAAAACATTTCTCTATAAGTATTTGCAGAAATAAGGTATCAATGGTATCAGTCCTTGATAACACATTTTGTAATAGATGAAGACCGCTGCATCGAGAAGTGGGGAAGGTTTCATAGGAAAAACTTTTCAAAGCTGAGGGAGTAGAAGTACCAATTTATGTATTTTTTTCATATCAGCTATATAATTAGCTCCTTTCAAAGGCTTCGACCAAGTTAACAGGACTATATGTGGACGCAAGTTATCATCCTTTTATTTATTTTATATTTTTTCACTGCATTTCACAAATAACCTTAAAAAATATTTATTGTTGCTAATGGCTATTATTGATTGGTTGTTGGTTGCTTAACGTCCAGTGGCAAATATTTCATGCATGTTCAGGACGAAAACAAATTAACAATAAATACAATAGGTACTTCCTGTAATAGAGGCCGTCTGGGATGTATGGTCGGGAAAATGTAGACTGCCACTGGAAAATGAAGTAAATTTGATAGACAGAAATTTAGCCATGCAACAGGCCCCTATGGACCCCTCAAAGGGTTGTTGCAAGGGTTCTTAACGTGCAAAGAGCGTGGCACTCTCTGTACACGATGCATCGGATTTAACGTCCCCATTCTCACCGGACGTTGCTGCGTACTTGTACATCCCGCACAGCCAAACGGACACTCCACTTTGGCAAGGGTTTTACTGGCGGTCGGACGAAGACCAAGATTGACCACCCCAGTCACCCTAGGGAGGAATTTGAAAAATAGAAATGAATATCATAAAGAAGTATAGGGAGGGGGGCTATTGTTAAGTCATTTTATAAATTTTAATTCTTCTACTCAAGATTAATTCTATTGACATGCGACGAATATTTTCACCGAGTTAATGAAAAATAGCAAACTTTAGTTTCTGATGTCATAATATTACTATATACTATATACATATTATAGACATTTTCGAAAAATGTTTAAAACTTTTATGTTTACATAGTTGGTGACATTTACAGATAATTCTTTAGGAACCATCTCAAAGTGTACAATGTTGATAAATTGAAAAGCTAAATCAACAAAAGAAGTCGCGACGCCTGTATACAAAAGCAGCACAGATATTTGTAATTTGATAGAGTTTTCTGCTGGAATGTCTGCAAAGATTTCCTATATCTCTTTAATTTTCCAACTGAATATTCTAATTACTCTGTATTCTTTGATAACATTATTAATTTTTCGACACCTCCCTTCTAAATTGTCCGGTTTTCGCTGTAATTGTTGTCGTGTATAGGGTGCCATAAGAGGATATCTATTAGGAAATATTTTATCAGCCAGTAAAACTATCCCTTCAAGAAAGTCAAGCTTAGTATTTCTACCAGTTGACCCCATCATTGCAAACTGTTGCGCATCAAATTGATGTCCAAGAAATCGGAATCAATATGACAAATTTTGACTAAATTATCGATAATGACAAAAATATGGATGCAATCATAAGGAAAATGACGATGTCCCGAAAAATAATGCTTCTGAGGCTCAATTATAATAAGTGGCCTGTAAATTTCCGTTGAGGTACCGTCAATAGCATCCACTGTCATTAAGAGATTTTCCCAGTTTCCGACTTTTGCTCTCCATTCATTTAAAGATGGCCACTGTACCAGATTATGAAAATGATGGTAAACACGGAAATGCACTAATTAATTTCATCATGTATTGTGGTGATTTAGAAGCTTACTTCAAAAATTAAGGTTAGCTAATGAAAACACGAATATAATCATAGCCAAAGCATGAACAACATTACTCTATTTCTAGGATATGTTCGTGTGTCATGCCAGTGTTACGATGGAAAAAATCCAGCAGCCCGGACCTAGTGCTCCAACGACAAAGAAAGCCGAGTCAAAAAGCATTTCATTGATGCAGCTAGTTAAAAGGAATCAGCTTAGCTATTAGAAGTTCATGACTAAGAAAATTCTTAAAATATTGAAAGCCTTGAGAGTCAGCTCTTCTTCAGAATCAGACGATTAAAACAGATTAAATACTGTCGATGTATAACTGATTTCATCTAAAATATCTCTCGTTTAGCATGTAGCCACTTCTTCGAGACATTGTGTATTTTGAGATGACCCACAGGCAAGTTTACATGTAATTATCATCATCAACTTGAAAGTTATTGTGAACTATAGCATCCGAATGTGTCTTATAGTAACTTATGACGAAAAAAATAATATTTAACTTTGACCGACAAATTTAACTTTTTTATTTTGAAACCCAAATTTTAAATAAAATAAAAATTCTTTTCAAGAAGCCCTATTTCAGAAGGGTAATATATACAGGTATCACTTTGTATACAAGTGGTTATATGTTTATCAGACAGTGAAGAAAGTCTGTATAACTAGGAAGGTCAAATGTCTCAAGGTGAACAATTACAAAATGAGGCCAGTATACGTATGATGGTTGTTTACATTGGGTACATTTACGATTTTGTTGCGAAGTTAGAGCCCTAAGGACACGGACTGTTCTCTTTTGTCCCTGTCCAGGCAATATTTGCAGTAGGAATACACCAATTTGTTGCAACAGCAAGTACATTTTGTTAAGCACAGAAATGCCAAAAAGAATAGGAAAACAAATCACATAATTATGTGAATAGAACTTCCTCATTGTGGTAGTTAAATCCAAATATTTTGTAAATTTACCTAAACTAAAATTCCGATGTATTTATCTAGCAACAAACTAATAGCAGGTTAAAAACTCACAAACAAACATTCTATTCTAATTAACACCTTGATAATTATTTTCGTTAGTTAACACGAAAATAAAATATAATATTTTGTTCTTATACCCTCCTGGACGTAGCAAGCATTGATCATAAACAGAACAAATTAGATATAGGAAGATGTGGTGTGAGTGCCAATGAGACAACTCTCCATCCAAATAACAATTTATAAAAGTAAACCATTATAGGTCAATGTTCATGCACATTTATTCACCAGGATTTGAAAAATAAGTTCGCTTAATGTCCATAACGGCTCTCACAAATGACCACAGCTGACAAAAATTTGTAAACAAAACTTGGAGAGACGGACGGACGGACAAATGTCCGGACATTTTGACTAAATTATCGATAATGACAAAATATGGATGCAATCATAAGGAAAATGACGATGTCCCGAAAATAATGCTTCTGAGGCTCAATTATAATAAGTGGCCTGTAAATTTCCGTTGAGGTACCGTCAATAGCATCCACTGTCATTAAGAGATTTTCCCAGTTTCCGACTTTTAAATAGTAAACCATTATAGGTCAATGTACGGCCTTCAACACGGAGCCTTGGCTCACACCGAACAACAAGCTATAAAGGGCCCCAAAAGTACTAGTGTAAAACCATTCAAACGGTAAAACCAACGGTCTAGTCTATATAAAAAACGAGAAACGAGAAACACGTATAAATTACATAAACAAACGACAACTACTGTACATCAGATTCCTGACTTAGGACAGGTGCAAACATTTGCAGCGGGATTAAACGTTTTAATGGTACCAAACCTTCTCCCTTTTTCTGAAACAATAGTATAACATCACAACATAGAAAACACACGATAAAACATCAATTGGAAGGCTTAACTCAATCAAAACGTAAATTAACACACTATGAACGAATAAATTCGATCTGTGATACCTGAAAGTAAATACATAGTTAATAAAATATTAGGGACAAACATTCAAGGCCAAAAAGCAAACAAACAAGTCCAAATAAAGCCATGGCAAGACACCATCGCGAAATATTTAACCCTTAGAAAATAATAACTTTTGAAAAAACCGGTTTTCATAATATATACAGGTAAATGAAAAATAACTTTGTCGTTTTAGGTATACTTTTTCTGTCTATATACATATTTAATAAACAGCTGCGCCATGAGCGCATGATACGCCCGTCGCTTTTTTAAAGAATAAAGTTCAATAACTTCTCAATGTCATTTCAGAAATTTATGAAAAACCAAAGGAAGGTTAGATTAATAGATATAAACCAGTCAACAAAGTTTCATGAAAACTGCTCAAAGCACTTTAAAGATATTGTCTGAAAACTGGAAAATCACCCCCTTTTTTTATGAATAAAATCCCATTACTCGGAAACGTAAAATCTAAAATTTATAAAAATCGAAAGGGAGCTTATGTCAATAGATATAAACAATTCACCAAAGTGTCTTGCAAATTGATGAAAGTGTTTTTGAGTTATTATCCGAAAACTGGAAAATCCCCCTTTTTAGCTCACCTGGTCCGAAGGTCCAATTGAGCTTTTCTCATCACTTGGCGTCCGTCGTCCGTCGTCATTAGCTTTTACAAAAATCTTCTCCTCTGAAACCACTAGGCCAAATTAAACCAAACTTGGCCACAATCATCATTAGGGTATCTTGTTTAAAAAAAAATGTGTCCGATAACCCCCGCCAACCAACCAAGATGGCCGTCATGGCTAAAAATAGAACATAGGGGTAAAATGTAGATTTTGGCTTATATCTCTGAAACCAAAGCATTTAGAGTAAATCTGGCATAGGGTAAAACTGATTATCAGGTCAAGATCTATCTGCCCTGAAATTTTCAGACAAATCTGACAACCCGTTTTTATATTGCTGCCCCTGAATTGGTAATTTTAAGGAAATTTTGCAGTTTTTGGTTATCTTGAATATTATTATAGATAGAGATAAACTGTAAACAGCAATAATGTTCAGCAAAGTAAGATCTACAAATAAGTCGTCATGACCAAAATTGTCAGTCGACCCCTTTAGGAGTTATTGCCCTTTATAGTCAATTTTTAACAATTTTTTGTAAATTTTTGTAATCTTTTACAAAAATCTTCTCTGAAACTACTGAGACAAATTTAACCATACTTGGCCGTAATCATTATTAGGGTATCTAGTTTAAAAAATTTGTCCGATGACCCCGCCTTCCAACCATCATGGCCGACATGGTTAAAAATAGAATATAGGGGTAAAATGCAGTTTTTGGTTTATATCTCTGAAACTAAAGCATTTAGAGCAAATCTGACAAGTGGCAAAAATGTTCATCAGATTTAGATTTATCTATCTGCCCTGAAATTTTCAGACGAATCCGATAACCCGTTGTTGGATTGCTGCCCCTGAGTTAGTAATTTTATAGAAATTTTGCAGTTTTTTGTTATTATCTTAGATATCATTCTAATATCTAATACTATTAATTATGATTTTAACCTTATTTTACATGATTTCCAAAGCATCAGTAAGTACAGGTGAGCGACACAGGCTCTTGAGAGCCTCTAGTTTAATGAATAAAACCCCATAACTCGGAAACTTAAAATCTAAAATTTATAAAAAACGAAAGAGAGCTCACGTCAATAGATATAAACAATTCCCCAATTTTGATGCAGATTGGTTAAAGCGTTTTTGAATTATTGTCCGACATGTTGACGACGGACGGACAACGGTATACCATAATACGTCCCGTAAACGGGCGTATAAAAATTGACCTCAGTTAAAGGGGCATTAGCTGTCAAATTCATGTTCACCGATTTGACTCAAATTCTCAAATTTGATTTATAACATACTAAAACATTTATCCAAATTACAATAAGTCTGATTCAGAAATAAACAATTAACAATGCATAAATATCGGAATTTCGTGTGTATTTTGGTCTAGACGCCATCTAACCGTCGAGATGACCTCCGAAGACTGCCGACGGTCACATAACAAAAATAAATATAAATAGATATCGACCTCGTGCAATTTAATTTTTCTTGATCTGTTTGATTAGGTTACAAAAATAAGTTAATCATCGTTTATACCTATATAAGAACGATGTTTGTGGATCGAATCAGCCAACGAAATGGTTCACCTTTGTTTCACTTTCAATGTTGACATACAGTCTTTTCATTTTAATGGCTGAACACGCTAATACATGCGCAACCAATCTCTAGCTGAGGGGTCAAATTGAAAGTCACATGAATACGGATTCAATGAGGTCGAATTATTAACTTGCAAGTATTCTGAGGTGGTGAGACTTCTTTATAAAAAAAGCCTCAAAAGCTATATTTTGTATTAGAAAACTGTTTTTTCCTGAAGATATTAATGTATTACCTCACCTAAAGCTTTTTGATACTTGTGTTAGACCTATACATTATTATTATAGTGAAGTTTTGTCTCTATATATGATTAAAGATATTACAAAAATAAAAAAGCTTTCAATTTAGCAGTACTAGCTGAACTTGGTATGTATCCAGTTTTTATAGAAGCTTTTAAACTGTCGATTGGCTTCTGGTTGCATGTGATAAAATCTGAAAATAATTGTTTACATATAGATGTATATAGTTCAAACCTGCAATTAACCAATGGATTTGCAAGAAAGATTGAATCAGGATACTATTTCAAAAAGGCGTTTATTGTATGCACTTCATACCAAACTTAATGATAGATGTTGATGAATTATTGGAAAGAAAATAATTTTTTTGTGATGATAAATCATTGAACGGTAATAAGCCCAAAACATATAAACAGCTTAAAGAAAATAACAAATTGGAAACCTATTTAATGTTTAGCATTGACAAAAAAGTGATAGGACATTTTGCCAAAATTCGCATATGTAATAGTGTTCTTAAAATTGAACAAGTTCGAGATACTAAAACTGTTTTAGAAGAAAGAATTTGTCCCTTTGTCCCTTGTGTCTTTTAGAAGTAGAAGATGAATTTCATTTCACCATAAAATGTACAAAACTAAATACAATTAGAGAACAATTATTTTCTAAAATTAGTGAAATAGTTCCCTCTTTTTTTTTTAAATATGACTAATGAAGCAAGATTTAAATTTTTGTAAACGTGGGGCGAGAATGATATATTTAGAATTATTGTAAAATTCATAAGTGACATGTACAATTCTAGAAATGCTTTATTGAGTAATAAATAACTTTGTGGTATCACCTCCTCAGCAGAGATTAGAAACATATTATTAATGTAACAATATTTTCTTTTAATAATGGAGGGAAAACAAATTTATATATACAATATTTATAAATGTGGACAGATATATTTTTGTTTGTTTATGTATAACCAATGTTTATTGTCTTTGGTCATCCGAAATGAAGGGCTGAAAATTAAACGGCCCTTGAAGAGTTAGTACAATGGTTTTTACGTGCAGCAAGCACGACACTCTCCCCACACGTGGTTTGGAACGGAAACTTCGACATCTACTTGAAAATGAGAATATGTTGGATAGCGCAAAATTTGCCTTGCAACAAGCCACATACAAGAATTATTGAAACGGTTCTTTAATGTACACGAGACTGGCTGATTTCACGAGCATGCATTTTACTACCTGAAGGGAAAAGTCCATGAATGACCACAATTATATCCCAGTTACGACAAGCAGTCCAGTACCCACGAATGTTGTTTAAAAATGATATATTGTTACAAGTACATGAGAATTGTAACTTTATTCAAAATATTAATCTTTTAGTTTCAATTTGTATAAACTTTGATAAATTTAAATGTAATCTGGCGCCAGTACTTAAATTCTGCTCTAAAAGTAGACTGAATGACCCGGTTGTCAGACAACATTATGCAAAGAAACTGACCATGATGCACCAAGGTTGTGCTGTGAGAAACTTCGAAACAAAAGAAAAAAGTAAAATATTATGTCTTCATGGATGGCTGTATGATTTGCATTTGTATTACATCTCCTAATTGTTGTATATGCGACATATTTTTTTTTTTTTTTTGAAAATAAAAAATCATTTTCCTTAACTGAGAGTTTCAGCTATAAAGTACACAAACATTTAGATTTTAAACATTCTCAGTCAAAAGCGTTTGCCAAATACAGTTTGCTTAATTCTTCATGTGTTCTTCAAGCTTTATTTGAGAAAAATACTTTAAATAACTGAATTAAGAATTTTATGATTTTGTTATTTGGTAAAGGGGAGGGGATGGTTTCATAAATGCAGCGTAATGAAGAGTAATAATAATTTATTAAAAAATAGTTGGTTTAGCTTAATAGTGTTCTTATTTATATATTCAGGATAATGTTTACCAGGCTTTAAAGATGAAAGATTCAACTGACTATCAGCAAATGTTGCACAAATGTTAGGGGAAAAATGAATTGAAGGTAAGAACATTTTCATATCTGGTTTTACAATTTTTAAAAATGTTATGATGCTGAGTAAAATTGGTATTGTCAATTAGACACCAACAAAACAACAAAAAAACAACATAGCCATCAAACAGTCCTCAATCAGTAATGCAACATTTGGTTCACAGTCTAAAGAAATTAAAACTTTATGCCACTGATGCATACAGGATATATAATGCTTTACAATAAAATATATGTGACAATTAAAAACTATCAAAAAAAATGTGTTTGCATATTACTTGGCATAATACTAACAGGTCCTCTGGCAGGTAAGCTGCCTGATTTTTGTGTGCAAGTTTGAATTATCTTACAGTAAGTGTCAGACTTAGAATTTAAGAACATTTGGCCTTTTATTGAAAAAGGAAGCACATAACATGGGTAAGATTCCACATAAAGTCTTCAAATTTGGTGATATGTCTTCTTGTTTGTGATTATTAGGTAGCAATACACAGTTAGGAGTGTAGTTTCGCATTTTGGCCATGGTGGATTTTTCAAATATGAAAGATAATGTGCAATAAAATTCATTTTTAGACAGCTGATGACTAATTTAGCCTTCAAAGTGTGTTTGTAAGATCGTCAAGATTATTTTTTAAATGGGCTGTTTTCTGTTTGACTGTCCGTATTTTCATAGCCAGACCGGTCATAGGTCCAGAAATTATTGTAATGTTTACAAACACATTTTTTCACATAAACTTTTTGACGCAATTTTACAAAAAAATGAGAAGAAAGACATGATTTTTATTAATTCTCTTGATAGATATATGTAAACAGTTTCAGAAAAGGTATCACTCCAAGGGATTGAAATTCTACTTTTGGCCAAATTTTGGGGAATATGTGACATCTTTACCCCCCTTTTTGCAATATTTTATAGCATTAAATGCAGATTGTTGCCATGGATACACCCAAACAAATTTTAATTTTTAACCATTTTAACTACTGGAAATCAAATCTTTGGAAGATACTGATTACATACATATGCACATATATGACACAAACAGTAGGCTTAATTTGTTAGAAAGCAAGGAAAAGGGGATGGTAATATTCATTATGGTAAATTTTAATTTTTTTCCTAACTGTATATTGCTACCTTATGGCATACTTGGAAAGCTCAGAATAGCATAATTTACGACTATTCATACCACAAATTTGTTATAATATAGATTCTAAATCAATTTCTGAGGAAATAAAGTGTTTTAGAATGACAATACATGTCAATTTTATTGTTTAGTTTCCTAAGCAACCAAAAATAGACATTTTGACTTAAAGCTTATATTTATACTCTATTGGCTTAAAACCCTTGCTACCGAAGGATTGCACTGTATGTAATTGCCAAAGTATTGAACGCTTTGTATTTTTTTATGCGAATATATCAAATTATTATATTTAGCAAGGTTTCATGTTACAGTTTTGCTAAAATTAAATGTATAGTTGTTTTTACTGTTAGAATTTGATTCCCTATTAGCAAGTTTCATAATCAAGACTTTGGTATGCAATGCATATAACAATTAACATTTTGTGCTTTAAATTGGTAAAGTTTTTACAATTTTGCATCTTCAGAGATTATATATATATATTTCAAAATTCAAGAGTCTATCCTAAATTGAGGTAAATAATGTGGCTTTCCAAATACCGTTTCGATTCCTAACATCACTGAAGAGACATTAATTGTCGAAATCCGGATATGGTGTCTAAATATTTGCACCTCATGTTTGCGTAATACCATCTTTTCCGCAAGTTTATTGTTTTCTGTTTGGTATTAGATTATTAATAAAGATCAATTTTGTTACATCTTGTGATTCGTTTATTTGGCAATCGCCAATGGCAGTCAGCAGGGTTTAAGAACATCCGTTGTTCGACCTGTTAGTCCAATGCGTTTTGTTTAAATATACTTTTTCACTTTTTTGGTATTTTGGAAAATGCTGTTTGTGCTGTATTTAGACCCCTCTACCAAGAAATTTGTTTTGCATGCACACGTATAAGAATTGCGGTTTTTATCCAACGCAATAGTAGGTTTGAACGTGGTTTTCAATTTAAACTTATTCAATATATATACAATATATATGCCAATGTATCTGAAAAACAATTATAAATCAAAGTAACTTAAAATTTTGTAAAGCATATTGTAAACAGTTGAAAACTCCACTATCATCAACACTGGTTTTATTTCAGGAAATTGCAAAAGAAAGTGTTGGGACTGTAGTCAGTGTTGTCCGTTATGGGGAAGAAAACATTTAACTGTTCCACTTACTGGTAAAAAAATTTCAACAAAAGAATGGAACTTTTAAATGCATTCCTCAAACTGTAAGTATAGATAAAAATATGAAGACCTTTGTAGTAAATCTGATAAACTATATGTGATTAAATTTCTAACCAACAGCCTTTACATCTGATACTGAATTGTTTAAAATCAACAAATTGGCAGTTATGAGTTAAAATGAATGAGCACTTTTTAGATCTGTTGGACAATGACTTCCTGTTTGCCGATACATAACATTATATTGAATTATTCAACATGTCGAAAGAAATAAAATTTCCATCACTCATTTCTCAAGTACTACCAAACAAAAAGACTTCATAAATGGTCAGCAGCTTCATAGTGATGAGTTTTAACCTGTGAGCATTTTCTGACCTATCTAGACATCTGCCTCATGTTATAAGATACTTTAAATTCTATTTATGGCACACGTTATATGTTTTTTTATGTATCTTAGTAATTAATTTGACAATACAAAATTTGTTCTAAGATATGTTTCATATAGCAACTGTGATATTTGCAAAGTCATAATGTATTGATGTTAAGCAAACGTGAATATACAGTCGCTGATCATTGACATTGAGTGCTAAAGTGTTTCCCCATAATTTTTTTATGAGATTAATAAATAATACAGGTTAATAGAATCTTCACACCTTCCACTAGAAATTATTTCCTTTAGAACAGTTGTAAGCATTGCATTATTAAGAAAAAGACTATATTTGAACTGTACTTCAATCAAGATAAATTGGGCAGTAAGCCTGAAGTATTACCGTGTGGCCTTCAACGATGAGAAAAACCAGAACCATACAGTAAGCTTTAAAAAAACCTAACATGACCGATGGTTAAACAGTTAGAATAAGAAAACTTATGTCTTTAATGTGAAAAGTGTCACCTCTAGTTTTATAGAGTCAAGGTTACGTTATAAATTACATTTAGGAACTAATTTCACGAGGGAAGCATGTTGAAATAAATTTTACTTTTATTATTGCTGAATTATTATTGGAATATAAGTTTCATACATTTGATGACATATTCTCATATTTCAGATGTTTAAAGAGCTGCAAGGGATTAAAGATAATAAAAGAACAAACTTTCTGCAAGAGGCGTCGGACACATCCTTAAAAAATTCAACATTAAGAGTCAAAACAGCCAAAAAAAATCCAAACTTGAAGAATGCATGCTAACTATAACAAAATCAAAGACGATGGACCAGTGTAGGGAAACGTATCCCGATCACTGTGACGGCATTGACAGATTTCTAGGTATAACCTGTTCTGTTTAGTTATATTCAAGAGATACCAATCTTTATTCATATCTCAGAAAATGTTGATAGGTGTATTGAATTCTTCAAAGCTGTATCTTAAATATAATTTGGTGGACTAGATTATAAGGTTTTCTGTATATAATGGATAATATTAAGATAGCAGCATGCATTGACAGTATAAAGTTTTTGTAAGAGTGCATGTAGAGTATTGATTTGAGTGAACCTCAAATTGATTAGCTGTTTTTTTTTTTTTTTAAATTAGGGCTTGAAATATAATCTGGACATTTGTCTTTTGTTGAATACCATATATTGACCTTTGTATCTCTTGTGGGTTTTTGTTTTGTTGTTTTGCTATCTCATTAATCTATATCACCCATCCTCATAAAATTACTTTATATTTTTTTGTCAAAGTTATTTCGTCTTACTATAAAACAATGTGTTAAATTTGGTATTATTATATCAAAACATTATGTAATTGTTGCTAATTACAAATCAAAATCAAAATTGATATCCATTTTTTTCTACAAATCAAAGCTGTGATAAGGGTCTTCCAAATGGTTTATTATAGAAGTATAACACATTGGAATTATGATGCAAACTGATTAAAAGTTTAGAACCTCTTAAATATATAGTATTTTATATTTAGTAAATTATTATAATACATATGAACAATTCTTTAACTGTTTTAATAACTGGTTTGTTTTAATGTATATTTGCAGGATTGGATATAACCAATAACTAACTGTATACCCTCTTCATTTGTGGACTACTGTCAAGAAGCTGTGGATACAGCAGATCTGTATAACTCCATTCTTGAAGATTTAAATCCAGAAATTAACATTTCCATAAATGTGAATGGAACCAATGTTTCAAATCATGCAATTGTACACAATATTATAAATTATTTAAAGAAACATGCACTTAAAAAATTATTAAGTACACAGAAAAGCGTAATGGAATCCATTGTAGATAATGATATTTGTGAAATTGATAATACTGCAGATGATTCTGGATTTCCAGACACAAGCTATAACTCAGAAATGAGCAAAGCACTTTAGAGCAAAATGAAACCGCAACTGATTCGAATATTTCATACACTGATAGTAATGCTGAAACACAGCAACAAGAAACCGGTATTGTGTCACAAGACTTATTTGTAGATTGAAATTTTTGACCATTAAAAAAATTATTAGAAATTTCTTGGAATCATGAATAAGTTACTTCAAGTACAATGTGTGATAGACATATATAATACATCAAATTAATAGATTAATATCAAATTTATACATGTAATTTTTATTAACAACTACAGATGAGAATCTGCTCAACAGAATAATAGAAAGAGCATCTAAATGAAAATTAAAAATGTACATTATGTAGACATTAATTACCAAAGGTCTAGAAATTGTTCTCTATAACAACTGGGACATTTAACTTGTGTTTAGTAGCTTTAAGAACTTATTTGTATGTGCTTCTTGTCATGTGGCTCTCCAGTGTTGTTCAAAGTGCAGATCTGTAATGTAATCTCATCTCAGCTGGGAATCAGTTAATTCTTGGAAATATTTTTCAAAGGCTACACTAAAAAATGGGATTTGTTAAAATGCCCTACATTATGGAATTTCAAGGAATGACGTGACATTTTTCTCAGTTTATATGGTTTAATAAGCGAAAAAACCGATCATACTTTAGATTCTGAAATGGTAAAAGGCTTCATCATAGACATAAAATGTGTGCATGCCTTAAAATTAAAATAGAATTAAAAAAGGGTGCATCAATATTCACCTGATATGTATATATATAAACCATATAAAAACATCAGACATGTATGTAAAAGACAGTACACGTTATGGTCATATTGAAGTGTACAGTTAATTACACATATTTTCCTAGTTTATGTTCCAAGAAATTATTGAAAATAGCATACCATATACAGAATAGAAAGTGATGTTTAGCTTGTTTAAATAATCATAAGTACTGTTTCCAAATACAGAATGGTCAATGTACCATCCCATATAAAACATCAGACATGTATGTAAAAGACAGTACACGTTATGGTCATATTGAAGTGTACAGTTAATTACACATATTTTCCTAGTTTATGTTCCAAGAAATTATTGAAAATAGCATACCATATACAGAATAGAAAGTGATGTTTAGCTTGTTTAAATAATCATAAGTACTGTTTCCAAATACAGAATGGTCAATGTACCATCCCAGAATTATCCATATGGTAATAGTGTTATGATCATTCCAGAATGGTCAATGTGCTGTTACCATTCCAGATTCCAGAATGGTCAATATACTGTTACCATTCCAGAATTGTCAATGTGCTATTACCATTCCAGAATGGTCAATGCACTGTTACCATTCCAGACTGGAAGATGTACAGTTTCCATTCAGGAATGGTCAATCTAAGGATACCTTTGAAAGAAGATCGATTTAATGAAAGACACTCCAGAATGGTAAATCTGCTTTTCTTATTCCAAACTAGCCACAGTAATATTGTTACCGTTCCAGAATGGTCAAATGTCAGGTTGTAGAGGCATGTATAAATTGAACTGGTGTGAAAGCAAAATTGAAATAATATTTGCTCAAAGTACCTTGACATTGGACAATACACACAAGTTGTGTTTGTTTACATAACAAAATCTCTGTAGATATTCAAATTTAAAATCTATCTTCATTCTAGAATATTTAATAAACTCTTTTTTGATAATTTGCTGTTTAAGGTGAAAAATCTAAAATTGTTTATTGGACCGCACACCCCCTCAATAAATATGATTTGAAATGCGTTTGATTGGTGCAAATAATAGAGTCCCCGTTCCCATGAGAGGGGTCATATTAAACACTTCAATATGCAACTCTGCGCTTATTTTATCAAGATACATGATAAATTTTGCATAGGACGAAGGAAAAACATGGGTTTTATTCTGATATTTTATTCAAACTTTTTTAAAGCTTATTGACATTTAAATTTATTAAATTTTATAAATTTCTCTTTTAAGTAAATAAATAAAGAAACCACTTTGAGATCTTTTTGCAGTTAATGAATTTATTAAATTTTTTTTATAAATTTCTCAATTGCACCTGTGCGCTTGTTTTTTTTTTTTTTAAGATAAATAAAGGACTATGGAAATAAAGAAACCACTTTGAGATCTTTTTGCAGTTAATGTCTATTCATGCTCTTAAAATTTAATTCTTCAAAGTTTCATGAAAACTGCTCAAAGCATTTTTGAGTTATTGCCCGAAAACTGGAAAATCCCCCTTTTTTAATGAATAAAACCCAATAACTCGGAAACGTAAAATCTAAATTTTAAAAAAATCGAAAGGCAGCTCACGTCAATAGATATAAACAATTCACCAAAGTTTCATGAAAACTGCTTACAGCATTTTTGAGTTATTGTCCGAAAGTGGAAAATCCCCTTTTTTAATGAATAACACCCCATAACTCGAAAACGTAAAATCTAAGTTATAAAAGTCAAAAGGGAGCTCACATCAATAGATATAAACAATTCACAAAAGTTTCATGCAAATTGGTTAAAGCGTTTTTGAGTTATTGTCCGACATGTTGAAGACGGACGGACGAACAACGGTATACCGTAAAACGTCCGGTAAACGGGCGTATACAGATGGGGTTTATTCTTTAAATCTTAAAGAAACTTTTCTTTACACTTGAATAAATTTAAATTTATGAAATTACAAAAATACTCTTTTTCAAAGTAAAGTAAATATAGGACAAACTGTAAAGTTTTTCGCAGTTGATATCTATTGAAGCTCTGAAAAGATAAAATAGAAGGATTTTTTTGAAAAATACAAAGATTTTAGAAAGTAGCCACCTGTCAAGTATTGACGAGTATCTTATATGGGATAAGGGGATTACCAAAGATGGGCTCATATCTTTCTGGAATCCTATTTGTGGGAACAGAAAAGATAAAAAGTTCATAGATTCAGTTTATGGTTTCTAACCTGTTTTTTTTTTTTTTTTTTTAAATGAACCATCTGATACCAGTCATTTGTACCAAATAGTTTGGGCGACACAATTTTTTTAGAGCCGCATCGCATAAATAACAATAGAATTGTATGTAATCATAGAGACTCTTGGAAGCGGCATTTACATTTTTCCCCGTCAGAGGGGTTATATTGAACACTTCAATATGCAACTGTGAGCTTATCAAGATACATAACAAATTTTGCAAAGGGCTATGGAAAAATGGGTTTTATTCTTTAACTTTTAATTAAACTTTTAAAAACCTAATGAAATTTAAAATATTACTCTTTTTCAATTTAAAGTAAACAAAGCAGTCACTTTCGGGTCTTTTTGTAGTTAATATCTATTCATGCTATAAAAGTTAAAATGGAAGGAATTTTGAAAATACAAACAAAGATCTTAGAAAGAAGCTACCTGGCAAGAAATGATGAATATCTAATATGGGATAAGGGATGACCAAAGAAGGATAATATTGGCTCATTTCTTTCTAGGATCCTATTTTTGGGGACCAGGAAAAGAATAAAAGCTCATAGATTCAGTTTTATGGTTTTTAAACAGTTTTTAATTTTTTGTTGTTGTGTTAAATGAACCATTTGATGCCAGTCATTTGTGCCATAATAGTTTGTGTGTGAATGCGGCACAAATTATTTTAGAGTCGCACCACATAAATAACAATAGAATTGTATGCAAGCATAGGGACTCTTGCTCGCGGCATTCGCATGTTCCCGTCAGAGGGGTTATTTTGAACATTTCAATATGCAACTGTGAGCTTATTTTACTAGAAACATGATAAATTTTGCAAGGGACCAAGGACAAAACATAGGTTTAATTCTGTATATTTAATTTGTCTTTTTAAATTTTAACGGAATTTAAATTTATGAAATTTTAAAGTTACTTTTTTTTAAAATTAAAACTAAATTATTGAGCCACTTTAAGGTCTTTTTGCAGGTAATAAGTATTCATGTTCTAAAAAGGTAAACAACGAAAGCATTTTTTCCATAAATACAAACAAAAATATTAGAAAGAAGCCAGTGAAAGAAGAAATTATGAAAACCAAAGATGGATAACTTTTCTTTCCGGGATCCTATTTGTGAAACCAGGAAAAGAATAAAAGCTCATAGATACAGTTTAAAAAAAGATGCCAGTTATTCAAACCAAATAGTTTATGTGAATGCGACAAACATTACCGTAGAGCCGCACCACATAAATAACAATAGAATGTGTTGTAAGCATGGAGACTTGCCAGCGTCATTCCCATTTTCCCGTCAAAGTAGTTATACTGAACGCTTCAATATGCATCTGTGAGTTTCTTTTCGATAAATTTTGCTAAGGACTAAGGAAAAAAAATAAGGATTATTCTTTTGGTATATTCTAATTAACATATAAATTTAGGAAATTTCAAAATTACAGGTTAAAGTTTTTTTGGTCGAGGTAGTTTTGATGAAGTTGAAGTCCAATCAACTTGAAACTTAGAATACATGTTCCTATGATATGATCTTTCTAATTTTAATGCCAAATTAGAGATTTTCCCCATTTTCACGGTCCACTGAACATAGAAAATGATAGTGCGGATGGGGCATCCGTGTACTGGGGACACATTCTTGTTTCAATTTAAAATAAATAAAGGAGCCAGTTTAAGGTCTTTTTGCAGGTAAAATGGATTCATGCTCTAAAAATTAAAATGGTAAGATTTTTTTTAATATACAAACAAAAGATATTAGAAAGAAGCCACCTGGCTAAAAATGATGAATGTCTCGCATTGGATAAGGGGGGTGACCAAAGATAGAGTATATGGGCTCATTTCTTTCTGGGATCCTATTTGTGAGACCAGGAAAAGTAAACATCATAGATGGAAACAGTTCCCTAGCAGTTCCAGTCAGAACTGAAGTGCATTTTGTCAATGACTTTTATGTATTTTATTCTTCTTTGATTTCTGTGCAAAGATAACAGTAAGAATAAATTAGATTGACGGCTCAAGTGCATTTTCTTGATAAAGTGAACTTAATTTCTTAGGTATAATGTTCAGAGTTTGAACTGCAAGATACTAGCTTATCAACAATAGTTATTTATTCCGGTGCAATCTAAGTAGTTCGATGTACCTAAATTGTAGATGAGGAACGAACTTGAAAGGAATCAAAGCTCCAACTGTAGAGGAGTGAGAGCTATTGAACATGCTTTTTACTTTATTATGAAAATGGTTCACAGATAATCTAACCTGCGTATGCAATTAACAGCCTGGAAGTATGAAGAAAAAAAAACCAACACGATTTTGAATGTTCAATGTGCAAGAATACTCTATATCTCTATTGAATATAAAAATAAGGAGATGCAGTATGATTGCTAATGAGACAACTATCCACCATGCAGACACCAAACGACGAGGATGCCTATTGAATTTCACGCGAAAAATAATATAGATTGACTGATGGTTGCTTAACGTCCAGTGGAAAATATTTCATGTTTGTTCAGGACGAGAACAAATTAACAATAAATGCAATAGGTAAGTACTGTTTTAGAGGACGTCCGGGATGAAATTCGACGAATTTCTACTCCCCTGGTAAATGAGGGTATATTGAATAAGGACAAAAGTTTAGTCTTGCAACAGGCCACCTACGGTCCCCTCAAAGAGTTGTTGCAAGAGTTCCTAACTTGCAGGCATCAAATTTAACGTACCAATTCTGAACGGATGTGAATGCGTATTTGTACATCCCGCACAGCGAAACGGATGCCCACTTTGACAAAGGTTTTACTGCCGGCCGGAACACCAACACGACCATATTTCTATCCTTCAATAACCCCAAAAAGGGGAGGGATCATAAAGAAGATCCCACTGTAATATAAACGTGTACAATGCCATATACATTGGGATTGGCATTATGCGGTGACAGCAAATTTTGTCGCTCTTCGAACAAGATAGATCAGTAAAATATCTAATTATTTAGCTAATGTTACTAGTAGTAAATAAAATGTTGGTCAAGAAAAATATTGCACGGAATGCACAGAGGTTTTCCCAGGATCAACTTTGCACATTATATGAACAGAAATTTGGACATTTGCGTAATGCATCAGATTTCCTTCAAATCTGAAAACTACACTCGATTTCCGTCTGACTGAACCGGATAGCGTTGCGTAACATAGGTTGTTCAACTGTTTAATAACAACCAGCACGTTGATTAGAAAGTTAGATTTTTTTTAACAACCAGCACGTTGATTAGAAAGTTAGATTTTTAATTTTTATATCAATAAACACGTTACCATCATAAATTCTGAGTAGGTCCATCTGCGTTAGTCTGACAGGCGGAATTCCCAAATAAAAAATATTATTCAATGAGAAACAAGGAATGACCTGTGCCCACAAATTCCTGCCTTTATATCATCCATTCTAATTTCCGCCTGCGCAAGAAGACACACGTGTTTTTCTTTCACTATAAACAAAGAAGAGTTTTTGTTTAATAACATTAGACAGGTCAAATAAATATGAGTAAATAAATGTATTCACCAACTGACAAGCTTTACATGTTAACAGGTGTTCATCATCATGGGGCAAGTCCGCGAAACGGGTATTACGCATTTGTAAAGGAGGATGGCGGAAATTCCGATTCAAATAAATGGTTGTTCATTTAAGGTGTATGATGGAGCTGATCTCTTGAGAGATTCGTACATTCTGCAGTTTAAACGCATTCCTGATGATGAAGGTATTTGCCATCCTTTCATACCGGATATCATGATTTCTTTAATGGGATGTGAAGGTTGGGAGAGTTGCAGAGATCAATCACATTTTCAAATGGTCTCAGAGTCCGAAAAGGTAAACTGCTTAAACAGCTGCAACACAGTACGCTCGTAGATGAAATACAGAGACACTCTTTGAAGACGTATAACTTCTACGAAAAGTCATTGCACCGATGAAACACACAATTAAATATTGAAGATATTACATCAGCCATTTTGAATTACCTTTCTTTAAACTGTCCAGTTAAACTGAATGAATACTTTGGAACGTCTTGCATACGACATTTTCACTCAATTTTTTCACATACTCATCAATGAGGGATTCTGAATAATGAGTCTCAATTTTCCAAAGAAAGTAGTTTTGGTCTTGCCTCGTTTACTGATCATTTCCGCTCTAAAGATTACGATGTCTTTCATTGTACTTTGGGTAAGTTGGTACCTTTTGTGACGAGGCTTTATCGTCTTCTATTAATTCAAGACATCTTGATGCATTACGTCTTTTCAGTCTGTAGGTGCAAAACCGAGAATCTACTTAGAAATGCTTCTCATGTTTTAGGTACTGCCAAACCTTTTTTGTCTGCAGTTGCTCCTGTACTGAAGGACTCGTCACTTCCACCTGAGGTTAAGCCTTTACTTTTACAGGTTGACAAGGCCTTAGGTACCGCTCATTTATTGATAATGGATTCTTTAGCCAACTGTACGTTATCCGAAAATCAGAAATTTAGAAGAAGGCAAAAGTCTCATGGATGCTCTTATTAAGTGTCCTTTACACGATAAGATTTTTTGGTTAGCCGCTTAACGAGATTCAGAAGCACCTCATTCAAACCCCTGCTCCAGTTAAGGTGAACGTTTCTCTCTCTGGTAATAATTTCAAGCGAAGTAGTTTTTCTTCTGCTGGAGGCTCATCCTTTACTTCTCAAGAGAATGAAAGTAACTAGTGATGGAGGTAATAAATGTGGCCCATAAGTCTTCACTCCCTAGGTCTAAACCAGGCAGTTTTAAGAGAGGCGGCAAGAGGAAAATCCTTCTTCCTAGTTAGTTGCCCACCTCATACGTTGAGGTCAGAACCTAATCCAGAGATTTATCAAAACTCCTATTTTTGAAATACCGGTTAACTCATTTTCTAAAACAAAATGGGCAAGTATTACCTCAGACTGTTGGGTTCTGTCAACCAGATAAGATTGATCGTAAGTTATACTGAAATGTGTACGACTTACGAGTATTTTTACGAGATTTTTTGTGAAAAGAGCCGCAGCTCTTTAACGTTTGTAAAAGTTTCGGTTTTTCAAATATTTTGGCCTCGATCATCACTGAAGAGACAATTATTGTCGAAATGCGCATCTGGTGCAGTAAAGTTATTACCGTAAACGTTATTGGACGGGAAATGTTTTCCATTATCCGCATGCATAGGTAAGTGTTCTACAACTGGCTAGTTTGACCAATACCCGTCTAGCCTTTTAAGAGTTGTGCGTACATTGCACAAAGACAGACAAAAGGAAGCACGGGCAGGGTTATTCGTATATCCCCTCCCAACAAATAAAGGGGGAAATTTTTGCGGGGTATACAACATGTTAATTAAGAGATAACTGTATTGTTTTTGAAGCTGTTGGTCGCAAATTGAGTTCAACTAGCGACGCGTAGCGTATTCGCGACAGTAAAACTACCGATGGACATCATGAAAGCTTCAAATACAATACAATTATCTAATTCTAATGCAAAATAAACAAATCATTCAATTTTAGTCATTATTTCGGTGAAAATTTTCAGTACACGAAAATTCCGCGAAATGATGCTATCTTCTTTGGCACCTAAACAAGGTGACCTCATAGGTATGCTTACGATGTCAAACGTAACACCGAGCGTTTCCTGGCTTCTTGTCCGCCTCAGAATGTAAGAAAATTATATGAAAAGACGATTTTAGGTGCAAAATGCGAGTTTATTTGTGTTGCTTATTTTGGAGACGCTACATGTCAATTTATTCCGGAATTCAAGATATCGGCTTCCTATCGTGTTATCTGTACACCTGTATTAGTATAGTAGAGATATCGATTGCAGGATAAAGAGAGATATATAGAGAAGTGTACGCCGATTGTCATCTAATAAGAACCTTTGATGAACAAATAATTGCATTAGAATACAAGTTAACCATACTAAACTGTCACATTCATCAAGATACTAATGCAACCGATACTTTTGCATTGTGTGTATTTATTTGTACTGTTCATATGCCTTCAATCCCTCGGGTTATAAATGTGTACATTTTCATGAAAAAAAAATATACTGGGCAAGATTTGGTTGACACAATTACTCTTAATCAAACTTAATCTTCGGTGTCTTTAAACCTTAGAGTGCCACGGTTTTTTGGGTAAACTACCTTGCAGTTGGAAAGCAGGTCACGGTTTAACCCCAAGTCGATCAGCAACAATAGAGTCACGTGACCATGAAAATTCAGTTAAACTACGGATGAGACAAACCTCATTTTTACCCACTAAAATACCACTGTCATTATAAAAACTTATTGATCAAAATAATCTTGATTATGCATAGTTTTGACTCGTCAAAACTTACATTATGATATCAACTCAGCCATTTCTTCTTCAAACTTGAAGTTTGTGTGGAAATTGTCAATTCTCCTTGCGGTCATAAAACTTTCGAGCACGATTTTCGTTCTGACTCAAAAATCAACCAATCAAAATCCTGGATTTGGTGTTTCGAGCACAAATTTTGTACTTCGAGTACTGAGTAAAGTTTTATTTGATTAGCTAGCACATCTAGTAGCTCTGCCAAATTTCTCAGGGTATTTTATAGTTTATGAAAGTAAACTTTTTGAAAAAACAAAATGGGGCTTCTACTCTTCTGGTTGCTGTATCAGCTGGTATACATATTTATAAACATTGGTATGTATATTTTACCTTCATAATTGGATATTTATATCACAAATGAAAGTTGGTGGGACAAATCTTGTGCCTTTTACTTAATGATCAATGGATTGTTAAATTTGACAAGAATTTGCCATTTGAATAAATTCAATTTTGTAAGAAAACATTTCTATGAAATTCAATTAAATTACTTGTTTGATAATAAGGTAGTTTTTGCTCTTATTACTGTAGCTTACTTAGTAAAGTGATAATCAAATAAGCAAGGTTTTTATCTTATTAAAATAATTAACTGACCTTCATTTCCTTTTTCATATGTTTTTTCCTCCAGAAATTTTCTCTACAAGGCATTTTCTATTGCTATTTTTTGTGCTTTTGTCCACCCATAGGTTATCATTAATTTGTCAGATTTGTTTCCAGAATGAATGAAATTTTCTACGTACAGTTTCAAACGCAATAAAGATGATCTTTGTTTCACTTTTCCAATGTTTAAATTTTCACTATGCACATGAGCCTGACATATATTTTGTTAACGTTATATGACGATGTTGAAAAAAGAAAACAGTGTCACCTTCAATTTGTGTAGGGGATCAAGAAGGGTTTTAGTTACTTTGAAATGGAGGTATCGTATGGAATTGTGAAAAACAACAATATTTAATCACAATTTCATTCATATCTCTGATAAAATCAGTATTTTAGAGTACTTTGGAAACAGTTACAATGAAAAGAAGTTGAACATTCACTGTTTTAAACTAGAAACGCAGCCAATACCAGCTACAAATTGACATGACTGTGGTCACTTAAGGTAGCACGGTAGTATTTGCATTCCAGAATTTAGGTTGCTCTCTTGTGTACCCTACTTAAGTCAATGTATCTGAACATTATGATTGGACAAAAAATACAGTATCAACTGAACATACTTTCCCAAACTGAGGGATGAATCAGGTGTAGAAAATATGAAATAATTTTACATACAGATGAAAATGAATTTTGAGAATTTTTTAAATTTTGTATTCACTGCACGATAAAAGACCTAAAAGCACTAGTGGCCTTAGGTTCTTAAAGATAGCAAAAAAGTAAACGGTCATGATACATATTCAAATTCATTTCTGAATAGTAAAATGAAAGTACTTCAGTTAACTGTGAATGTAGAATTTTTGGCAGTGTTAGAAAGTGGTGAAAATTCTAAAAAGGCTATCATTATCCCTTATGGGCCAGGAAATACTACCGTGCCACCTTAAGGGGATATACATGTTTACACTAAATCAATGAAGGATTTTTTACCTATGCAATTTGTAAGTTTATCAATAAAAAGTTGATTAAGGGCAACTATGATAAAAACAGCCCTTAAATTCCACCCCTGGGAGTGAAAATTGCTGATTCAGCAAATTTTGCCTGATCTGTGGGTAATAAAGTAAAAATTTACCTAGAAAGTAGAACTTCATTATTTTTATGTAACTTGCAATACATTTTTAATTATAAATGCTCGCTTTAACTTTTCGCAGTGTCTGACACATGTGCAACCACTAGAATTTGAGACGCAACATATTTTATTTGCCTGTACATCCTATTATTTTCACCGAAATAAATTGCATAATTTCTTATTTTTTCCACACAAGTACAGCTTTACTAGTTTTCTTTAGGTTTAATTTGTAGTTCTGTGGTAGCATGACACCAGTATGAGCTTTTTGGAACCAGCAAGTGGTTAAGGGTCCTTACTAATTCATTTAGCCCTCATATTTGGCTGAAATAGAGATAGCAATAGGGTTTCTTTACACTGACAAGACATTTTTTGACAAAGAATGTAATTATGATTGTTTATCAGCAAGATTAAATAGTTTATTCATTTTCCATGCAAATGACATTAATTGTTTTGATTTTCTGACAATGAAAAGCACAATAAAGGTAAAACGATTATGTAAGGGGACATAATTTAACTTAATGCATACATGAGAAATAGACAAACAGTCAACTTAGAGATATATTCAAGTTCATGTATTGTCAAAAGATTTTAGAATAATAGTTAACTGCCATCTAAAGAATCTTGTTGTGTTGCCTTCATAATCTGGAAATGCTTTAAGTAATGTAAGGCATGCTGTAAAATGTGGAATGGACTTTAATATCATTTTCATGATTTGGTGCTTAAACTGTTTCTTTCAGTCAGATTAACTATAAATAGAGTTGGCAATCCAATAATTCCTCCTGAATCACCATGTTTGACTTCTGTGTTGATTTGAAACATCTTATATTTGGATTTTGTTCACTGCTTAAGTAAAAGGGTAAGATGATAAAAAGTGAAAACTGCCAGCTGGGGTAGGGTGTAATCTTTCATTTTTTTTTTTGGTAAGAAATAAGTGCAGACTAGTATTCTTTATTGTAATATGTTACATAGAAAGAAGTCTATGCATCATAGGTGTCATGACTGATTTCAAGTTTGAAATGTCTTGGTTAAGGTAGCACGGTAGTATTTGCATTCCAGAATTTAGGTTGCTCATTTGTGTACCCTACTCAAGTCAATGTATCTGAACATTATGATTGGACAAAAATACAGTATCAACTGAACATACTTTCCCAAACTGAGGATGAATCAGGTGTAGAAAAATATGAAATAATTTTACATACAGATGAAAATGAATTTTGAGAATTTTTTAAATTTTGTATTCACTGCACGATAAAAGACATAAAAGCACTAGTGGCCTTAGGTTCTTAAAGATAGCAAAAAGGTAAACGGTCATGATACATATTCAAATTCATTTCTGAATAGTAAAATGAGAGTACTTCAGTTAACTGTGAATGTAGAATTTTGGCAGTGTTAGAAAGTGGTGAAAATTCTAAAAGGCTATCATTATCCCTTATGGGCCAGGAAATACTACCGTGCCACCTTAAATTGATGTATTACAGTAAAAAATGACGGCTTCATAATCGTGTAGAAATTTGAAATAGGTTACCCGGTTTAATTTGAGATTTTTACCGTTCTTTTCCGTATTTGGCGAACAAAAAAGATGGCTGATAATTTTCAGAACGGACAGGATAAGAAATAGCAAATAAAAGATATTTTAGACACTGTTTCTATGTCGCATTGAAACTATATTCCTCACAAAACCTACAAACTATAAAAATCGATTATAATAAAAGCATGACAAGTTGAAAAAAAAAATAGTTTAAACGTCGATTTTTTAGCCGATTGATTTGGCGGACTTTTGGACGTTACCGACGACTGTAGCACCACCTAATTAATTCCCCCTGCTATTGTTGCTGATAGAGCTTGACGACAAAGGACGTTTCCAAGGACTTGCTTTCCAACTGTTGGAGTGCCAATGCATAGGCCCTAGATTTGAAATTTCAACTGAAAACGTCACAAAAGAAGCGTAACAATGCATAACGTCATGCAATATTGTTTCCGTATAGAAACAATTCTGTTTCGTCGGTCGGCGTTTGTCAGTTAGATTATTTTTAGGTAATAGGTACGGAAATGGTCAATCTAACTGATGTTTATGAAATATGTAATGTTGATATACCAATTAGAACAGAAAATATAAAAATAAGGATGCAAGTAAATTTTATAATTCGGCGCAAAGAGCGAATTAAATATTCTTCAGAAAGAAGTACAAAAATGTATCAAATGTTAAATTGTATTTTCTCAAAAACTGTCCTACAAATTGTTTTATTTAAAACTATCCTTTTATGTCACTAAATTTTCCGTTTTATTGATATAAAATTTACAGGGTAACCAATTTGTGTTTACTGTATATAGATATAAGAAGATGTGGTATGAGTGCCAATGAGACAACTCTCCATCCAAGTCAAAATTTATAAATGTAAACCATTATAGGTCAAAGTACGGTCTTCAACACGGAGCCTAGGCTCACACCGAACAGTAAGCTATAAAGGGCCCCAAAATTACTAGTGTAAAACCATTCAAACGGGAAAACCAACGGTCTAATCTATATAAAAACGAGAAACGAGAAACACTTATGAACCACATCAACAAACGACAACTACTGAACATCAGATTCCTGACTTAGGACAGGTGCAAACAAATGCAGCGGGTTTAAACGTTTTAATGGTACCAAACCTTCACCCTTTTTCTGAAACAATAGTGTAACATCACAACATAGAAAGACACACTATAAAATATCAACTGAAATAGCTTAACTCAATCAAAGGACATAGTAACACCAATGAACATACACTGAACAAATAAATTTGACCTATGATACAATGTAAATTCAAAATAAATAAACTAAGGGAAGAATAATAAAAGTAACATGTTATATAGGTATGAAATGTTAAACAATTTAAGAAAAACAATATGCTCGAACAAAAATATCAGCCATTTGCAATAACTTTAAACACAGGTAAATAAAATAATTTTGTTGTTAGGTATACGTATACAGTTACAATAGAGAAAGGAAATATTTTAACAAAATAAATAATTTTGATGTTCATAGTACGAAGTGGAAATTTATATAAGTACCAAACACTTATCAAAGCTGGTATATAGACCAGATATAACCCTGAATAACATTAAGTAACAAAAAGCATTACAATTAGTATCAACAGGTCAAATAAACAAGAAAGTACGATTTGAGAGTACTCGCAGTTACTGACAGCTAGTTAAAAGCCAAAACAATTAATAATAAAAATCATGCATCAGAGACTAAAATCAACTAAAACACATCCCAGGGATTTAGTATTTTAACATCATGGACAGTCAAAGAAGACATGACTAGTGCAATGCCAAAATAAATGTATCGACAGACAGTAGGATAGTTAGGAGTTTAACCTCTTTATAGATCAAAATGAACGTGGGTGTGTCTTTAAACATCCCGTTTGAAAAGAATACAAATTTAGTTATGTTTTAATTTGCTGATGACAAAATCGATATTAGTGCCAATGTAAACTATATTCAAAGATCTAATTACAACATTGGTAAGATAACCTGAACTAATAAGTTCATTTAAAGGTTCGATGAGTTTACACGGATCATATAGTGATTTCCGCGCTTTAAGTACAATATTACCGTAAAATTTAGGATGTGAAATACCGTTTTAATCAGTTTTCTACAAGTACAGCCAAATTTACTAATCAAATCTTTGTATCTATGAAAGGACTTAGCAAAAGTTTTACGTAATTTATGGTAACGAAATCCCTGACTTAATAATTTACTAGTGATGCATTGATTACGTTCGTTAAAATCTATGACATCACTACACACACGGGCATAACGAACGAGTTGGGATATATACACACCGTATGATGGAGCCAAAGGAACATCGCCGTCTAAAAAAGGAAAATTAACAATAGGGAATGAAAAATCGTCTCTTTTTTCGTAAATTTTCGTATGGAGTTTTCCTTTAGAGATTGAAATGTCCAAGTCCAGAAAAGGACAACTACTGCTGTTTATGTTGGATTTAGTTAAAGTAAGTTCTATTGGGTAAATTTCGGTAGTATATTTAGAGAACTCTGGATTATTTAACGAAAAATATCATCTAGATAACGGAAGGTATTGTTGAATGTATCAACCAAATGTAACAATGACGTGTCTTTACTGAGTTTGGTCATAAACTGAGATTCATAGCAATACAGGAATAAATCTGCTATTAAAGGGGCGCAGTTAGTGCCCATAGAATACCTACTACTTGTCGATACACTTTATCGCCGAAACGTACATATATGTTGTCCAGGAGAAAATTTAAAGCTTCAATCATATCTTCACATTTCCAGTAAGTGTATGAATGCTTTCAAATGTACATGTTACATATTAAAACTTTGAAATTATGAATTTGATACACAATGCCGTCACGACGTTACCGCTAAATATTTTTGTCTTTTCCTGCAGAGCGGAATATATATATATATATATATATATATACCTATTTATAATAAAAAAGAAGTTCTGTGACCCTTATAGATTTTATATCAATAACACGGACATTTCAATATCAAATTTCAAGAATGCACCATTTTTAAAAAGAATTCGTAGGACATGATTTTGCCATGGCATTGTCAGTTTCTTTTGAACTTATGAGTTTTGTGTGATCCTTTGATATCTTCCGCATCTTTTTTTCCATGTCATTCACAGTTGCTTATCATAATTACGAAAGGGACAATAGAAAAGCATTACTTATGTCTCACCCTACGCAATTTCTGTTTCGAAAAACAAATATTGTTTAATTATCAAATGGGGTGTAATATTTGTGTAGTAGGGATCAAGCAATACAACTTATGACGGTGTTTGTTGATCCCTTTATGTTCTTTTTTCATTTTTGTATTGTTTGTTTGCTGTCTAATGGATGTACAGTCCCATTAAAGATATTTTTTTCATATGAAATAACACCGTTTTGCACATAAGGCCACTTTTTTTTTTATTTGTTGGTTTACGGGATTCTTCTAAAAAAAGGAAGGGTAGGAGGTCGAAAAAAAAAAAATAAAAATAATGAAAAAGGATAGGGTAGGAGGTCGAAAAAAAAAACATAAAAATAAAAATTGGAATTAATACTGTTTTTTTAACCAAAAATCGAGAAACAAACAATGACATTACTCTATAGTTTAATACTAACCATGTATGCAGATCGTTTCATGAACTGGTATTAATTCTTGCTGTTTTAATTAATGTGTTACAAGGAGTCCAATGTATGTAGATTGATGAAAGCAGATACATATATATGTCTCTGATGAAAGGGAAGTGTGTTTTCCAATTGCATTTCTTTTCGTTCTGTGGATTTATTTATCAAATTTAAATCAGGGAGTGACAAAATCCCTCATATCATAATACAATCTTATTGAGGAAATACCATGCTCTCTGCATGTCATATGTGGTATATGTAAACATACAATTTTTGTCCTTTTTATGCTATTTTACACAGCTAAGTATTAACTTGTATCTCGAAGTGTCCTGTGATTGTCCCTTTATATAAATGTCGAAGTGATATTGTCAGGCATTCTATGACAGTAATACATGTTCTGATTTTGTGTTGGGATCTTGTTCACCATATCCCTTCTTTATATCAATTTAAATAAGAAAAACACATGGAACTTATTTAAATTCCTACTCAATAGGACTGTTCCATTAAAACATATTAATAGGTATCGTGGGAAGGTATTTAGGTATTTATATAATAAGGCAAATTAATAAGACACCCATCCCTGGCAGCAAGTTAAAAGATCATTCCCTTTAGTAGGTACCTCATATGTTTAATGGAACAATACGATTAAATATGAATTTCTAAGAAATTGGCTAGTACTTCACATGGTGTGTCCAAATGGACAACGCTTGCATCGTCAGTCAATTTGTCTTTCTTGGAAGCTTTCACGGTGTCAATAACAAAAACGCTTTCACTAAGACATTCAAGAATAATGTCTTTTTAATTATTTTTTTTTTCAAATACAGTCTGTAATGGTTTTGTGCGGACAAACTGCCCTAAAACATCTCCTTTCGACGGATTTCTGATCAACATTTGAAAAAAAAATGACCCGCCGTCAACCTCCATTTTCAACTGGTTTCTTTTCATCGCATTAGATCATGATGAAACGTTGACAGAACAGGGAACCGCACGGGATTTTCCAATCCACTCCAAGGGTATTCCGACTGGAGGAAGAAAGGCCGATCTTTTTTATTATGTTTTTATTTTTATTTGTACTTCTTCAAACAGAAAAGGGTCGGTGGTATTAAAAAAAATCTTCAAAATCGGGAAAAACAGGGTCGGCGGATCCGTAAACAAACAAATAAACAAAAAAGTGGCCTAATAAATATTTATCTATATATATTAATTTTAAAAACACTTCTCATTGATAATAGTTTAACAATCATGTTACCTCTTGCATTGATTATGCAACCCCTTTTGACAACGAACACATTCAGTTCTAGCTCTATGCCTTATCCCATTTTTCCGGTCAGAGCAAATAATGCAATCCTTTTGTTTACCGTGCTGAAGTTTCCTGATACCTGACTGTGGGGTCAACGGATTACTTTTCTTTTAGAGGTGTTCACGTGCTAAACTGTTAATAACGCTTTGAATGAACTGAAGTCTTGATAAAGGCGGGCGTTTATCAGTGTTCTGATAATATAATATATAAGAATTAAATAAAATGCGATGAAATATATGAATAAAAACTGTTTTCCAAACTCGGCAACTCTTTCTTTTATCATTGTATGTCATCAACACCTCCCATGAATGTGTTAGATGCACACAGAACTTTTGGTTTTTCCGTATTTGCAAGTGCATTATAATTTGTTGAAACAACTATTACTGGTTTTCGTCGACGTTCGTTTTGTTTATAAGAACATAAAAGGAGTGGTCCTTGCCTAGCAAACACAGGCTCATCAACATTAGGGTTGGCATCCTTTATTTTTTTTGAATTTTCCCAGATTTTCTTATGGTACCTGTTACATAGGTGTTATGTCTTAATAGTGTTTTAACCAGAGAAATCGAGGTGAAAAAACTATCAACAAATATGTGGTAACCCTTTCCCAATAGAGAAGTGGAGCTCAAAAGGTTCATTACGACATTAGTACCTTGAAGTGTACCATTAGGAACAGGATATTTTTCCCCTCGTAAACTTTCATGTGTAGTATGTAGCCAGTTACGGCCTCGACCAACATCTAGTGATTCGTCGATTGAAAGTTCCTTTCTTGAGCAGTAATAAAACAGAAACTTGCGGTTCACAAAATCTACAATTGGCTGAAACCTTTGTGCAGGACGATAGGTTTGGTTATTATAATTTGGGAGCCTGTTATCACAAACGAGTCGGAGAAATTTCAAGATGTTTTAAAAGCAGTTTCTTGAAAACATACATCTGAACCAAGGCGTTGACTGCGATACTGATTTTGTATTCCATTACTCACTAATCGATACTTTTCGGATCAGACCCATATTAAAAATGACAGAAAGAAAACCTTTAAATTCAAACATCGTAAGTCTTCTATTTCTCCTCCAACTAAGTTTCCTTGATTTCCTTCCAATATAGTGCCGAGCTGTGTTACACATATCATTGGCATAACTGAACATAAATATTATAGATCTAGATACAGGTATTGTGTTTGAAAGTTTTTTTTTTATTAATTTAAAGATTCATTTGTTTTTACGGTAAATTGCTGTGTCAGTCGTAGTCTCACAGGCACTTGTCTCAGAAAAAAAAAATTAAGGTATATAGGAAATTATTTTTTGAGACAAGTGCCTGCGCGTAGTCTTAATAATTTTTTCAATAAGCACTCATGGTTGTCACAATGTTGTTTTTTCGTTATCAATCTTTTGCTATTGCTTGCAAATATTAACGCATTAAAAAAATGTATTTTGAAGGTATATCATGTTGGATTTAACAATTTGATTTGAAAGGAAAAGAATTGTTTGAAGAATATTTGCAGATAATTTAGCCTTCTATTGTTTTTAGCTTTATCCAGAAACATGTACCATGTAAACGTTATCAGAACATGTTTGTGCTTCGGATTTTTGTGTGCTAGTTTGTCAGTTGGTACGTTTGTTTTGTTAAGCTAATGACACTTTTTACATAAATTCATCTTCATTCAGTAAACATGTAGTGCATGGAAACAGACATACCGACAAATATCAAGAGAAGACATTTAATAGTTGTTACAGGCCAATTTAAAAAGTTTCTGAAGTTTTTTTGTTAGTATAAATAGAAAAAACTTTCCTAAACCAAACAACAATGAGACATCAGTTTTCTTTTATTATCCGAAAATAAAGAGTTTCAAACATGTACCAAGCTATCAGGGCTCTCGCTTGCTTAAAGCGCACGTTGAATAAACTGAGAAATTCTTCTTAGAATATTTTTTTAGGACTTCTTTTTTCGTTTTCGTTAGATTATTTCTTATAATACTGATAAAGTAGTATTGATGATGAACATAATTAATATTTGTAAAAACATCTTTTTTTCTGAAACCAACCTGTTCGTTTGTCTCGCAAATTCTTTCACTAACTCTACAGAAAACAATAAATAAAAATATGCTATTGGTGGCGAGTTTTTATCCGGCATTCTAATTGGTCCCCACTGGTTAATGTTAAACTCTGAAAAAGGTTCTTCTGCCCCTCATCACATGATTCCGTTTATGACTTGTATCATATATGAACAATTAATGCAGACTTGCATACGGGAGGGAACCTGAACGTTTTACTTTCAATAAAGTGAAGCACAAGATTACAACATTTACAATAACTTGCCTTGTTATACGGAAAAGGATGTCAGCAAGGGAAGAGACGGCAATGTTACTTACTAAGTTAATGTTTGTTCTACTGAATTTTAATGAAGTCCTTGCATACAGATTTGGACTATCACAGTCACGTGTTTATACATGGATGAATGTTTTATAAGTAGTTTAGTCTTTAAACCACTAAACGATATATAGTTCGTGGAAATAATCCCTCAACACTCAATAGCACATAATAGACTATACAAAAGTATGTTCTTTAAAACACCACCAACATTGAACATGCAAACTCAAATTTGGTCTGAACATAAACATTGTCACACTGGAAAGTTCTTTAAAATATTCAGCACCAATCCGTCTGGCCTTTTGAACTTTGTAAGTAAATTCATAGTGTGTTAATTTACGTTTTGATTGAGTTAAGCCTTCAATTGATGTTTTACCGTGTGTTTTCTATGTTGTGATGTTATACTATTGTTTCAGAAAAAGGAGAAGGTTTGGTACCATTAAAACGTTTAATCCCGCTGCAAATGTTTGCACCTGTCCTAAGTCAGAATCTGATGTACAGTAGTTGTCGTTTGTTTATGTAATTTATACGTGTTTCTCGTTTCTCGTTTTTATATAGACTAGACCGTTGGTTTTACCGTTTGAATGGTTTTACACTTTTGGGGCCCTTTATAGCTTGTTGTTCGGTGTGAGCCAAGGCTCCGTGTTGAAGGCCGTACATTGACCTATAATGGTTTACTTTTATAAATTGTTATTTGGATGGAGAGTTGTCTCATTGGCACTCACACCACATCTTCCTATATCTACTAAATGTAGTGGAGGATGGACTAGCGATAAACTTAATGCAACCTATTTATGTTTGACCACGTTGATGCGCTGGAGACAGATGACTGAATAAAACACGTTCACCTTGGGAAGTTGTGTGACATGGGGGCGCAAATATCAAAGAAATCTTGACAGTCATACTTTTTTGTTGATAATGTCGTAATCCCACACTGTATCACAGTCATTCCAGATATAAATGGACAATTGAGCAATAAAGGGTGAAAAAAAATCAGCATCATTTGTGACGCTAAAATCAATGTTAAATAATGCGAAGCTAATAGATATAGGAAGATGTGGTGTGAGTGCCAATGAGACAACTCTCCATCCAAATAACAATTTATAAAAGTAAACCATTATAGGTCAATGTACGGCCTTCAACACGGAGCCTTGGCTCACACCGAACAACAAGCTATAAAGGGCCCCAAAAGTACTAGTGTAAAACCATTCAAACGGTAAAACCAACGGTCTAGTCTATATAAAAACGAGAAACACGTATAAATTACATAAACAAACGACAACTACTGTACATCAGATTCCTGACTTAGGACAGGTGCAAACATTTGCAGCGGGATTAAACGTTTTAATGGTACCAAACCTTCTCCCTTTTCTGAAACAATAGTATAACATCACAACATAGAAAACACACGATAAAACATCAATTGGAAGGCTTAACTCAATCAAAACGTAAATTAACACACTATGAACGAATAAATTCGATCTGTGATACCTGAAAGTAAATACATAGTTAATAAAATATTAGGGACAAACATTAAAGGCCAAAAAGCAAACAAACAAGTCCAAATAAAGCCATGGCAAGACACCACCGCGAAATATTTAACCCTTAGAAAATAATCGCTTTTGAAAAACCGGTTTTCATAATATATACAGGTAAATGAAAAATAACTTTGTCGTTTTAGGTATACTTTTTCTGTCTATATAAAATCTTCCAATAATTAGGAATACCAAGAAAGGTCTGTCATATAAATACCTAATTTAACACTAGATACATAAGGGGTAAATATCAACAATAAAACTTCCCTGTACAGATTAAAGGAGAATAATCTTGATGTTCATACAAATGTAGTATGAAGAAGTGAAAATTAGTAGATATTCCAAATAATCAAAGCTGGTATACAGACAAGATCCATATTAATATGAAATAACAAAAAAGTATTAAAAATAGTATCAACAGGTCGAATTAAAAGAAAGTACGATTTGAGAGTACTCGCAGTTACTGACAGCTAGTTAAAAGCCAAAACAATTAATGATAAAAATCATGCATCAGAGACTAAAATCAACTAAAACACATCCCACGGATTTAGTATTTTAACGTCATGAACAGTCAGAGAAGACATGACTTGTGCAATGCCAAAAAAAAAAAATGTATCGACAGGTAGTAGGATAGTGAGGAGCTACTTCTTAAGAGATAAAATTAACGTGTGTGTGTCTCTAAACATCCCGCCTCAAAAGAAGATACAACTTAGTTATGTTTTAATTTGCTAATGACAAAATCGATATTAGTGCCAATGTAAACTATATTCAGAGATCTAATTACAATATTGGTACGATAACCCTTACTTATAAGTTTGTTTAAAGGTTCGATGAGTTTACACGGATCACATAGTGATTTCCTCGCTTTAAGTACAATATTACCGTAAAATTGAGGATGTGAAATACCATTTTAATAAGTTTCCTACAGGTACAGCCAAATTTACTAATCAAATCTTTGTATCTATGAAAGAATTTAGTAAAAGTTTTAAGTAATTTATGGTATCGAAATCCCTGACACAATAATTTCCCAGTGATGCATTGATTACGTTCGTTAAAATCTATGACATCAGAACACACACGGGCATACCGAACGAGCTGGGATATATAAACACCGTATGATGGAGCCAAAGGCACATCGCCGTCTAAAATGGAAAATTAACAATAGGAAATGAAAATCGTCTCTTTTGTCGTAAATTTTAGTATGTAGTTTCCGTTAGAAATTGAAATGTCTAAATCTAGAAAAGGGCAACTGCTGCTGTTTATGTCAGATTTAGTTAAAGTAAGTTCTTTTGGGTAAATTTCGGAAGTATATTTAGAGAACTCTGGATTATTTAACGAAAAATATCATCCAGATAACGGTAGGTATTGTTGAATGTATCAACTAAATATAACAATGATGGGTCTTTACTGAGTTTGGTCATAAACTGAGATTCATAGCAATATAGAAATAAATCTGCTATTAAAGGGCACAGTTAGTGCCCATAGGAATACCTACTACCTGACGATACACTTTATCGCCGAAACGTACATAAATGTTATCTAGCAGAAAATTTAAAGCTTCAATCATATCCTCACATTTCCAGTAAGTGTATCTAGCATACTTTCCTTTTCGTTACAGAAAAGGCTTTAAACGAGTTACAGCAAATAAAATTACAATGAGATTTTTCGAAAGACCATTTTATCAAATACAAAAACTTTTCTTTATAAGATTGTGTGGAAGTGTAGTGTACAGAGTAGAAAAATCATAACTGTCAACAGAATTATAAGGACCATCAAAAGCATGTATTTTATCTAAAACCTCTAAAGAATTTTAACACTCCAAAATAATTAATACCATTATTTTCATAAGCTTTATTACAAAAGTTAATAACCAGTTCTTTGATAGTAGTAAGGAGGTAGTTAGAAGAACTGATAGATTAGTAGTAGAACACTTACTCGATGCGGAGATGAAACGGAATTTAAATGGTTTTTGTGTAATTTCGGTAACCAGTACATGGTAGGGACTTTCAAATGTTCGGAAGATGCTTTAAGTTGGGTAGTGGCAGTGGTATGCTTGTTAACGATTTGACTCTCTGTGGTGCGAACGGACCTGAATGTAGAGGAACTGATAATTTCGTTTTGAAGAACTTCCGTGTAGTATATGCGTCACACCACCACTACATTATTAGCTGCCTTGTCTGCCGGTACGAACACAAACCGCTCTGCGAGTACCTTGAGTTTATTTTTATTCTTGAAATGGGAATATCATGGATCCTATTATTAATTTCAGAATTGTTTTCTAAATGAGATATTCGAATATTAACAGTTTTCATAATTTTATTCAAATAACTGTCTAAAGATTTTTATCCGATTTTCACGTTTGCACCAATTTTACAGTAGGCAGACAGAGCGTCTTTAATGACCTGACGACACTGTTTCCAATCTATTATAGATGGAGGACGGTATTTCGGTCCTTTCTTTAGAAAAGTTATGACCTCACGGTCTTCGACGATGTTGAGGTCTCCTGTAATAACATGACGATAGGGAACATATATAAAACTAGATGTTTCGCAGTCTCAAGTGGAAGGAACATTATTTTCTATATTGACGTCTGATGTAATTGACGTATAATTAAAATCAAATTTCTGCTCGGTTTTTATAAGAATACGAAATAATGGGTTGTTCTATATTATCAAAATATGGACGTATTAAGCTATATACGGAAGAGTCATTGAATATGCTAGACAAATTAATAAAATCAATACCTCTATTTATATATTTTAATTTAAGAAAATGTCGTTTATGATTTTCAGGTTTATCAATACTAGGAAATAGCCTGTGATGACAAAAGGCTGTAATAATACGGGTGTATTCATAAAACGGGCTAAAAAGAAATTTTATCACACTCCAGAAAAATAGCATATAATTTACTTATAGGTATCTGACCCAGTTTGCATAATACTTGATGTCTACCATTATTCTTTATTATAGATAACAGATCAGCAAGTGTATAATTTATACGATGTTTAATACGTTGATTACGGTTTTGCGTTTACCATGAGACCTATTATTTCTAAGTCGTTTATCAACAATATTAATGACATCGATAGAAGTTTTAGATATGTTCCTTGCCCTAATATTTTGTCATTGAGACCGAGAGGATAAGCTGTTTGAAGTCTTTTATCCAAAACAATTCGCGAACTTCGCGTGATTTTTCAAACTGCTTGTGTGATTCTCCTGGTTGTTTCTGAACGGTTTCGAGGGGTTGGAATTTTATATATTTAAGATTGTGATTATGCTTATTTAAATGTTGATATACTAAACTTTTGAATTTTTTGGGTCTACGAAAGCGGTAGAGATGTTCTTGATTTCTTTTGTAATACTCTCGTCCCGTCTGTCCCACATATTGAATACCACACTTAGGTTGGGTTCAAGTTACCACATATATTAGGTTTTAGTTTTCATGTAATATCACAGGAAAAGGAGAGCGAAAAGGTTCTCCCGTTCACTGTTGACCGTATAGTATTTTGAGAAGTTAATCTAAAACAGGTTAGTCATTTTTGGCATTGCACGGGAAAATTTGTGGATATCCACGTGCATTTTGTTAAATAATCTGGCTGTAGTAGCATTACCAATACGTTTATTTATGCACGTAGATAACCTACAAGATGTGTTGTTTATAATTTTCTTTCCATTCCGTAAAATCATGATTATTAAATAGGGTATAGGAACAATACAAAAGACCGGAGGTTATGACATTGAATGAGGATCACAGTTACGGAATAGGGAATAATAGGAATGCAGTAAAGAACTCTTACAAAACTGTTATAAAAGGCCCGACGTAAAGACTTAAATATAACAAAACTGACATATATAACAAACACAGGGCAAAAACAGAGGTTGTAAGAAATCTTAGTAAAACCATAGCAGGGGGCAATAATAAAAAATAGCAGGCGTGGATGAGTATCAATACATCCAAACGCCGTAATATTGAATACACAATAAAGGTTTAATACTAAGATAAAATAAACATGTGAAAGCTCTCTCACAGGCAAACAACCAATAACTGAAAAATATAAGGGCATACACTACAAGCACGGGGACACATTCTACTGCATCCACACAGCACGAGTAACAAACCCTGCAGTAAATAGATATAGGAAGATGTGGTGTGAGTGCCAATGAGACAACTCTCCATCCAAATAACAATTTATAAAAGTAAACCATTATAGGTCAATGTACGGCCTTCAACACGGAGCCTTGGCTCACACCGAACAACAAGCTATAAAGGGCCCCAAAAGTACTAGTGTAAAACCATTCAAACGGTAAAACCAACGGTCTAGTCTATATAAAAAACGAGAAACGAGAAACACGTATAAATTACATAAACAAACGACAACTACTGTACATCAGATTCCTGACTTAGGACAGGTGCAAACATTTGCAGCGGGATTAAACGTTTTAATGGTACCAAACCTTCTCCCTTTTTCTGAAACAATAGTATAACATCACAACATAGAAAACACACGATAAAACATCAATTGGAAGGCTTAACTCAATCAAAACGTAAATTAACACACTATGAACGAATAAATTCGATCTGTGATACCTGAAAGTAAATACATAGTTAATAAAATATTAGGGACAAACATTAAAGGCCAAAAGCAAACAAACAAGTCCAAATAAAGCCATGGCAAGACACCACCGCGAAATATTTAACCCTTAGAAAATAATCGCTTTTGAAAAACCGGTTTTCATAATATATACAGGTAAATGAAAAATAACTTTGTCGTTTTAGGTATACTTTTTCTGTCTATATAAAATCTTTCAATAATTAGGATATTTGTATAAAACATCAAAAGCTGACACCTTGCATGATTTATTTTTGTCTGTTGCCAAAGCAAAGTTGGATGGTTGACTTTCTGCGTTATGGACATTAAAATGAAAATCTGGTTAGCTATACAATTCCTTTGAAGTGGTATTCATATTTTGTCTTGGTTTTTTTGAATCACTATTGACAGGTGTATTACTATGTAAAATCTCCACTCATACCTCATTTTAGTTGTACCATGAACATTTTAGTTCATATTCTCTCATTTCAACATTTCGATTCAAAAGGTGATATTTCAACTTGCCTGCTGGTAAATACATTGTACCTTCATTTTTTAAATGTATGTTTCCCTTTTCTGTTAATTTCAAGCAATGTAGACAACCAAAAACATAAGTTTTATATGGTTTTTTCTACAAGCATGATCAATTCTGCTTAATTTGAAAGATGATCTTTTCGTTATGGACATTAATCAAATTTACAGATTATACCATTAGATTGAAAAGGCATTTAAATAACCGTTTTTAGACGTTAAAACACTCAAAATATTTATCATAACATTATCTGAACACTTTATTTCATAACTAACAAATAAAAACTAACAAATATAACACAAAACTTGTCAAGAGATAAAAGTATATAACAAATGTCTTAAAATTTAAAAATTCTAACAGTTAAAACCATACATTTCAATTTGGACCTAAATGATCGCTTCTATAGTTGATCAGAATATAACTTCCTTTAAGTCATTACTATAAAACTCTTTAAATGTTGCTCAAATTTTCAATTTAGATCACAATGGTATTGTTACGGACATTAATCACGATCCTCTTTTCTACGTTAAAATTCATTTTCAATGTTTTGCTTTGTTTCTGGTGATATTTTGAAACATCTCCTAGATCTTCCATGTGGTCCAGGTGCTTTTTCTAGTTTCAATATGACTTTAGATTTTGGTATCCAAATTTCATCTCTTGAAATGTGTCACTTTAGCATATCCCCGTACTTTCCGGCCTGACTCATAAAGTTGACTTATCATTCTGTTTCATCGACATCGGTAAAACACCAATTAACCAATTAGCATTATAGATCGCTGCCACATAACAACCCATCTCCTGTTCAATCTCCAATCCGTGAATTTCATTGTTTTCTTCGGGAATGTCATTTGCAACGGGCTGGATGTCGGCATTTTTGTTTTAATTGTCAAGAAGTCTATGTTGTTTCCAGTCATTACACTCTGTATTGTCAACATTTTCAATACATGTTTCACAGCTACATGATACATCACGAGTGAACATTACTTTTAAATCTACTAATGATGACACAATTGAAACGATCGACAAACTTTAAAGAAGATTTTAGAGTACAAATACATGTTTTGTTATAAATTAGGCCGTTAGTTTTCTCAATTGAATTGTTTCATATTTTTCATTTCGGGACCTTTTATAGTCGACCATACGGTATGGTTTTCTCATTTTTGAAGGCCGTACGGTTGCCTATAATTGCTTACATCCACTTCATTTGAACTTTGAAGGATAGTTGTCTCATTGGCAATCATAACACTTCTCCTTATTTTATATAGCTCCCATTTGGACACAAACATTAGATTATGTTGTATTTAACTAATTGTAATAAACAGCATGCCGGGTTCCCTTAGGTCACTTGACCTTTGGGTCGTTATTTGTTTGGGGGCGGGGTACAATATTTGTCCTCTTTTTTTTCCATTTATTTCAACTTAGGAATCAGTTGATTACTCTTTTTGATATAATGAGGTGCAGAATTCAAATTCATTCGTTGGTTTATTTCTTAGTTTGATTAGACATGTTGTGTTATTTAAGAAAATATCAACAGTTTTATGCATATTAAATTAAATTTCACGAATTCAAAATGTCTAATTCGCTGATGATTATGGTTGATTGTTTAGCATCCAGTAGCAAAATAAATGCAAATTCAGGACCAGAACATGTCAATATGAACAGTAACCCTACTGTGTAATTTAACGACACAAGATAACAATAAATGGGAAGACATATTAACTCAGGTGCTCCGGAAAGGGTAGGCAGATCCTGCTCCACCATCAAAATACGTTGATAAGTTAATTGATTTGTTGTACATTAATTACATGCATGTACTGTAAACCAACTATTTTTGCGAGCGATCTATTTTCGCGACTTTTGCGAGTAGATACATAACGTGAATATAAATCGTTGGAAATATGTAAAACTTTGATCTATCCTTATCAACTATATTAAGAAAACTTGAAGTTCGCAAAATCAAATCGCTGCGAAGTGGACTCGAAAGGGCAAAACGCGGAATAAAGTATCCGCATACATAAGTTGGTTTACAGTATTTACGTAGGTAAAATAAGAGAATGTTGTATGAATGCCAGTGAGCAACTATCCACCAGCTTCCAATTCACTTGGATGTTAAAACTATAGGTCACCACAAGAACTTTAACAACGAGCAAAATCAAATAATAAGATATGAAAGGGATCGACACAACTACATATGAAACAATTCGAACTAAAAAAATCGGCCTGATTTAATTAAGACTGAACAACCACTCAATTACTTCCTCCTGACTTGAGATGATGACATTGACTTGGATAAATATGCTTGTCAGTGTTGAGCCCTCCAATTAACAAGAAAGTATGACTAAAAAATACCAAACTCTAACATGTTTAAGGTAAATTTAGGGAAGTCCTTAAAACTTGACAGAATCAAACGCTATCAATCATTGAAACAAGTGAAAAACAACTGCTATATTCCTGACTTGGTACAGGTATTTCTGAAGAAAATGGTGGATGAAACCTGTTTTTATAGCTAGCTAAACCTCTCACTTAAACAAGAGGCAGTGGCGTAACAGCACATCTTATAAAATAGCCGTAAACATCAGATTAAAAGGCCTTGTCTCTTCCAACCAGAATAAAGTAGGAAAAGGACAACAGACATTAAATACTGTAAAACAATTTTATTTATTTTCGCGACTTTTGCGAGTAGAAAAATAACGCGGATATAAATCGTCACGAATATGTAAAACTTGGATCATGATTTGAAAATTGCAAACTTAAATCGCCTCGAAGAGGCCTAGATTTGGTACAACGCGAAATAAAGTATCCGCGAAATTGTTTGGTTTACAGTACCATCTAAAAGTACTCGCAAGTACTTCAAGCTGTGTTCTTTATTCATTAGTTTATTTAAGGAATGACTGCAATATTTTTTTCTGTCTATGAACGAGGAATTGTATATTTAAAAGGAATGGAAAAGTGGCCGACTTCAAGGAGAATTGTATGATCCATCTCTGTTTCGTGTTTCGTGCGATTGATTAATAACACCCCGTAGCTCAAACTGGCTAATTACTTGTCTTGAAATAGTTATCGAACTTGGCCATTTAGTCTGACGCCTTTTATTCAAATTTAGTAAAGGTCACTGGTATAATATATATATACACTGAAAGGGTGATCTACAAATGTACGTATGCCTTCTGAGTGGCAGACTTTCAATTTGAATATAAATGTTTTTCCAAAGAAAATGGTAACTGCTCAAGATAATCAGGAAAAAATAGGACACAGGTACCATTGATATGCTAATTATGTCGTATATTTAAGATTTGAAAAACGAATCACGCCGAGGACACGTGTTAATTAATGTGTTGGTGCAATAATATTGTCACCTAAAATAGTTTAAGATATCACAGATTTGATGTTTTCTAAACATTAAGGAATTAATTTGCAGACCTCTAGACTATACTAGTCTGCGAGAAAAAAGGAAGGATCTGTTTTGCTGTCTTATGGTAATTTGTGGCACCGCTTAATTAACACAAACTGCAATATTAAATAATGATGTTTTAAAAATCGTATTTGAAAAGAAATAATTGAATTAAATCGTGTAAAAAATGGCAGAATCAATTTAAAACGGAAAACTATTATAAATGATTTTGTCTGTATTTTCAGTCTTCAGTATGGAACTTGACTGAACAAAATGATGTCAATGAACACTATAAGCATGGCATTTTGAAAAATCATATAAAATTCGTTTGTACTACCATTTTCATAAAACCAACATCATTTTATAAAATAAAGGTTAAGCTTTGATACTGTATTTCAATTTACATGTCCAGTTCAAGTAGTCATTTAACCTTTACCAGAATGAAGTGTGCGGATGTATGTTTTTACGAACTACTTAACATGTTCAGCTGTTTCGAAATAAAATCTTTTACAATATTCCAATAACATTTAACATTCGTAACTTAGATGAAATGTAGGAAAATATCCCTTCTTGAAAATGACATCTCATTTTGACACTTTGTTCTCTTATATTTTGAATATTTTAAAAATTCGTATTTCACTGCCAGATAAACAGAAACGTTTTGAATGATTAACGATATTCCAAACTGAAATTTTGGAAAATCGTAGAAAAAATAGAAATTTTACCAGAAGCATAAAAAAGCGTCCAAGTTCTTGAATAATGTTTCGGCTGCATAATGATATCAAATTTTTTTTTTTGCCTTTCATGGTTTTCGAGTCCTTTGAAAAAAAATAATAAAATCACTGTATGTTTTGGTTTGTAATCCGAATGAAACTCTTGCAAATTTGATGACCGAGGTCTATTTGAATAAGACTTTTTTAGTTCATTGTAAATATAGATCGAAAAGTCATTAAAATGATTTATAAGGTCTTACCTTTTAGATGGAAGGGTAATTTGTACTTGTCTTGGTTTTTAATCTCCTTTATATCTGCTCAAGCAAGAAGACCCATGTGATTTAGATGACCGATAATTATAACAGGAAATGACCAGAACCTCCGTCATTTTTCTTTATTTTATATATCATACTTACGAACGAAACAGACAGGTTATTGCTTCGCGGGAGTGCCGATTGATCTCGAGCCGCGTTTCCTTTCCTTTTAAATATACAATTCCTAGTTATGAAGAAATAACATCAAAAATGTGATGCACACTTATGTGTGAACCACATTTTTTAGGTGATTTCGAATAGACAACAAATATTACAGTCGTTCCTTGTAATTTAATTCTGAATTTATTATAGTAAATCGTGAAAAAAAACGTTGATGCGTCACGGTCACATAAAAATTATAGATGGGCTGATAGACAAAAAAACTTTCAGTCAATCAGTAGACGTGTTACATCCAAAATTAAATTATATATGGTTATCCATACCTACATTTCTTCCTACATCAATATAAATCAGATTAAAGCAATACATATAGAATAATACATGGCAAAATCCGTATCGCATGCTGTATCACCACGAGAAACCAATATCAGTCCCGAGGGCCGAAGGTCCCGAGGGCTGATATTGGTCGAGTGGTGATACAGCATGCGATACGGATTTTGCCATGTATTATTCTGTTTATCATATATTTTAATAGAATCAGATTCATGGGATATCTATTTTTTTTTAAATCGTCCGAAATTATAAGCTAGAAAAGAACATTATGATTTTCCTGTATTTTTCCAGCTGACTTGTTTTTTGATAGACTTCCTTATTTGCTTTATATCCACATCGTAATGTCCCTATAACCTTATTTCATTCTCAATACACGTTAAAGACCATGTATTAAAATACATCCACTAACGATACTGTCCTATTATTTCAACTAAAATTAATATTTATCAAATAAATATCATAAGATGTAGAAATGTTTAAAGTTTTATTGTTTATTTGGCGATGATATTATTTATGATCATTTTAATTTTCTGACGAGGTGAACAGCAAGAAAATATGTCTTGAAAAGTTTGCTTTCTATTCTAACCAAATTAAAATCGTAAACATTTGCATTTGTGTTTAATCCATCAGGTAATGAAAACAAACTTCACGAAAATTATGACCAAATAAACAATAAAACTTCAGATATTTCTACATCTTATTGTATCTTTTTTATATAAAAATCGCTCGTAAAGTTACTGGATAATAATTTTGGAAAATATCGATTTTAGTTGAAATGATGGGACATTTGTTTTAGTGGGAACTCATTTTTTCCTTTGCCAGGAAATACAGCAACTGGACGTCATAGGTCAAACGTTGATGCATTCGAATTATGACGTCACGCCAGGTATGCGATAAGGGTTTTGCTATGCGATACGGGGTATGCGATACGGGTTTAGCTATGCGATACGGGGTATGCGATACAGGGTAGGTGATACAGACTGGAAAAAAGAACCTTTATTAGATATACAAAATTGCTGTATTTTGTATTAAATATATGATAAAATTTAGGAATCAATGATATCTTTGGATTCTATTCAGTAACATTGAAATGTTATTGAATAATAATGGAAGAGTTGAACAATAAATATGACAGTTCATTGAAGACAAAGCACTACATGTAGACGGGCGGAAAAAGTTAACGCGGCGTTTACTCGCGTGCACTTCAAGAACACGTCGAGTTTACTCGTGTGCACTTCAAGAAAACGCCGCGTTAACTCTGCGTTTACTCCTTAATTTCAGTAGACATGAAACGTAAACGTCCGTTTACTGTCACGTTTACCTCCGCGTTAACGCGTAAAAGGCGCGTCTTCTAATTTTTTAAAGAATCATAAACGGGCGTTTACTTCTGCGTTCACGTAAAAAAGGCAAGTCTTCTATTTTTGTAAAAAGTATACGCACGTTTACTCTTTGTAGTAAACGCGAGTTCACGCAGATTTGCATCGTATCCTTGATACGCTGACTTATCATACCACATGACAAGCTACGTAAAAATGTCACATTTTCGACAAATATACAGATTAACGATTACAATAAATGATATGACGCGTATTTGATTAATTAAAAATTTAAAACCGTACACAAGTAACAAAAAATTTTATCTTCCGGAAGCCTATTATAAAACCTTGATAATTTATTTTTTGACGGTGGACGTAGATTTTATAACGATAATATGTTCCGAAAACAAAATTTTAAGATTCATGATATTTCTTGAAACCTGACCAATGTAAATGTGTTGTAAGAATGTTGTCAACAGTTGACCACTTACTATTGAATAAATATTATTTTTACATTTACATACAGTTTGGCATTGCATGTTTTTAATTTTGGCAATTTGTTTTCCTCAAAAATCCCATCCTAATTTTACGGTGATGATGTTTATAAAGCCCGTAAGTTCACACACATTCCATGTTAACTAATTTATCCTTTGAATAAACTTATTCTTAAGCCAGGTTACAATTTAACACAGTAGTTAAATCTTTGAAAATTGTTGTTTTATAGGACTATAATCATTTGTATTTGTTTTGAAAAATTAAAACATAACTGACTACTGTAAATTCAGAAATTATTGCGTGCATTTAGTTTTGCTATTTTTGAAGATAGAACCAAAATGCGAGATTAATTATTCCGATTTTAGAACAATCGGAATACAGATACATGCATTTTATTTCAGGATGCGAGTTCTTATTATTGTGAAACTTAAATTGTCGCATTATTCGCATTAATAAAAACCTCGCAACAATTTCGGAATTTACAGTATATGATGCTATACCGGTATATGTACAGTTATGACTTATGATTCTACATCCTGTAGATACTGTTTACTTATATTTTGGCATTACACAAGGTCGTGCGTTTCTCAGACCGATGATGACGTCTTTACACTAAATCCGTTGGATGTGTACTGGTTAATACTTTATTCTGGGAAAATATGATTTAGTAATTGTAACTGGCATTGAACTAGCTTTAAGTGAGGGTTGAGCGCTCACAAATATGTTTAGCCCTTCCACATTCTTTATGGAAAAAAATAAGCTATCATGGTATGATTTTCCATGAGACAACTCCCCACAAGAGACCAAATGACACAGAAATTAACAACTATAGGTCACCGTACGGCCTATACCGCATAGTCAGCTATAAAAAGGCCCCGAAATGACAAATGTAAAACAATTCAAACGAGAATCTAACTGTACAAAATAATGAGCTAATACAACTGTATTACACAGCAACAAACGACAACCACTGAATTACAGGCTCCAGACTTAGGACAGGCACATACATACAGAATGTGGCGAGGCTAAACAAGTTTGATGCGCCAACTCTCCCCTAACCTGAGACAGTGGTGTAACAGTACAACCTAAGGAACAAACTATAAAAATCTGTCGAAAAAGGCTTAACTCATCAGATGGATACAAATAGAAATACATCTAACAAAAACACAGAGTGGACGTGGACGGTTACTTATACATCCACTCAACAAAAAGACACTTAAGTACAGATCTGAAAGTACTGCAGTTACTGTTAGCTAGTTCAAAGCCAATAACAACTAATTAAACAAAAATCATGCATCTAAGACTAAAATATCAATCAGTACGCAACCTTTTGTGCCTGTTCTAAGTAAGGAACCTGTAGTACAGTGGTTGTCGTTGGTTCAAGTCGGTCATACATGTGTTTGTTTTTCATAAATTGTCTTATTAGAAATTAGGCCGTTAGTGTTCTCGTTTGAATTGTTTAACAGTTTTCATGTCGACACTTTTATAGTTGACAATACACTGTGAGTTTTTTTTTTTTTTTTATTTTCATTGTTGAGGCCATACGGTGACCTATAATTGCTTACTATCCCTTCATTTTAACTCTATTGAAGGCTGTACGGTAGCCTATAATTACTTCTACCACTTAATTTATATCTGTTGGATAGCTGTCTCATTGGGAATCATACCACAACTCCTCATTTTATATATATATATTTAAGTAAAGTTCCTTGAAGTCACAATCAACTCATCATAGATACAAGGATTGAAATTTTGTATGGCAAACGCGCGTTTTTCCAAATACACCTTAGGTAACAACTTCTTCCACTTGAACCTCTTGATCCATTACTGAAGCAATATTTTATTGAATGATTATAATATAAATATAAATTGTATTCATGAATAAAGAATAAAAGTATCGAGAATTTTTTTTTTGGGGGTCTGAAATTTCAATGTCTTTGAAAGTGGGGGTCTTGAAATTATTTTCTTTCTTCAAAGTGGGCACACGAAAAAAAAAATCAAGAGAAATTCCACTGTTTCCTCATATTCCTCCAACGAAAGAAAATGACCGGTCCCTAAGGATGAATAGTTTTACACAAATTGAGAGCTCTACGGTTACTACTTATATTTATGCCGATAACAATAAAAAGTGACAATATTTCTTATTTTCTATGGTTTTCTATTAATATTCTTGTACTGCCCTAACAATTGAATACTTTTTATACCTCAAAATGCATTGTTAGACATAAAAGTGAAGAAATTTAAATTTAAATTTCAAAATCTGTTGTTGCTTCACTAAAACCTGCCAATATTTTTCATTATACATCAGCATTTAAATTCTGTTTTTTTAATCTTTAAGGGTGAATAGTTTTACACAGACTGAGAGCTCTATAAGTCTACTACTATTTATGTCCATAACAATAAAAAGTGACAATATGTTTTATTTTTTTTATTAATATTCCTGTACTGGCCTGATAAGTGAGTACTTTTTATACCTCAGGATGTACTTTTTATACCTCAGAATGGATTATTAGACATAAAAGTGAAGAAATTTAAATTTAAAATTGCAAAATATGTTGTAGCATAAAACAAAATTGCCAATATTTTTCCATTTTGTTAGAAAATTAGACAACGGCATTAAAATCTTATCTTTTGGTCCCAAGGATGAATAGTTACACAAATTGATGGCTCCATAAGTCTACAGTTACTAATAGGTATGTCCATAACAACAATAAGTGACAATATTTCTTTTTTTTTTTATTTATATTCTTGTACTGACCCTGATGCATCAGTTATCAATTCAAATACATTGCTGGGGAAAAGAAACATCAAGAAATTGAAAGCTCCCAAGAATCATGACTTATCTCATTTGACCCAGTTGTCAAGTTTATAATTACATAATACATTAATAATTACATAAACATTCCATGACGTGTATCTATTTTTTTAATTTTGAGTTTCAAAATCCAAAATGAAATCTTGTATTTTGAAAGCCATAAATTGCTTTGAAAAGGACAACAATAAATTTACATTTACGTGTTATTTCACTATGTCAGTTTAAAAATTTGTTCACAGATGATGAAACTTTTGATTTGCGACTAGTAAATGCGTTTAAATTTAGCCATATACTAAAAATGCACTGATTGAGCATATTTTAGCGGCGATCGATGTCTTTCAAAATTACTGCACTTTTCTTGTATCCCTGGTGGGGAGCAAGACGGTGAACTGTGGTTTATTTTTATCAATAGTACCGCTTAAGTCGACGCTAGGGGCCGTCTTGACCTTGTTGTAGGGTATGAATGATTCGTTCATTGTTGAAGACCCTACATCAACTGTCAAGATGAAGAACAGGAATAAAAGCCCTGTTCATTGATATTTTTTTTAATTTTTTCTATGTATTGTGTGCGATTTTGTCCCATGTACATTTACTCCATATTTTATTTTCTATTTAAGAAAATGACTAATCGAATACTGGTATTGCTTTTGTTAATCCATCCTGATTATCCCTCTGTATTCTAGATCTTTTACTGATCTGTGGAGTCTTCAGAAGAAAAATTGTTGAATATCTAATATCGGGAGTTCGTACCATAAATTACATATCACGGACATCTTTCTCCTCGAATACAACATTGAGACCGTCTGATAATCCGATTTGTAAGAGGTTCACAAAGAAATAATGCGGACGACAGTAAAGCTAGAGCTCCTATGGTATGAAAAGATGCTTTGAAGTCACCTGAGGAGTCTATTAAAAGACCTGGAAAATAGAAAAAAAATTCTTTAAATATCATTTTGATTGGTAATTGTTAGTTTTTGAAATATCTGAAAAATGAAAAGTGAATTGTTAACTTTCATTATATTCTATTGTTTTACAAACACTTGAATCGAAACGTATCAACTGTTTCTGATCAAGAGACTATATACCGGGTATTTGAATTTCCAAAAATAATTGTTGTCCATCGTAGAAAAAAGGTATAGTTTCCTGTACCCTTTTTTTGGCATTTTTACCTATTATATCTGTTTGTTTTGTTCACACATTGTTGTCAATATAAAGAAATTTTATTCGACTGTCACACAAGTGAAAGGTTTAGCTAGCTATACAACCAGGGTTAATCCACCATTATCTACATAAATAATGCCTGTACCAAGTCAGGAATATGACAGTTGTTATCCATTCGTTTGATATGTTTGATCTTTTGATTTTGCCATTTGCTTAGGGACTTTTCGTTTAGATTTCTCTTCAGAGTTCAGTATTTTTGTTATTTTACTTTTTAAATGCCTTTTTGGATAGCATATGTTTTTGGATGCCTCACCCAAGATAACCAAGCTGTTCAATTTCTCTATGTTCACTCATGTTCTATGTCATTCGGTAAACTGATATGCCAGTATAAAGTTAGCATTTTGCCATTATGTGAAAAAAGTATAACCAAAATACTGAACTCCAAGGTAAATTTATCAAGGGTAAGTCAATAAAAACTTGAAATCTAACGTTAACGTTATCAACCAACGAAAACTGTTTATGTTTTAATTTCAGAACGAGTATTTTTTTTTATATTCACTTATTCATGGAAGTATCCGTTTATCCAAATTTTTGCAGTTGACAAAAAATGATTTTACGATAGGTACTTACCGAAAATTCGTGGTCCAAATATAATTGCGGGTAGTTGACCAACAATGAGGATCGATACGGCAGGAGGAGTTAAGTCAATTCAAACTATTTCTACTGTATGACTAAACATTACTACAAGTTGGGCCCCAGCAAATAGACCAACTGCAGCAAAAATACCACTAGCCCGGCAAACGATGTCAATAGTGCATTACAATTATATACCACACCACATACATACACCCTGCGACATTACTAAGATATGGTATGTTTTTATATGTGATATGTCAGCCATAATTCCAGAACATTCTCCCAACAAAATCCACTGCTTGAGTGAAGATAAATAATATGAATATTTTGTTATAGTCTATGTTATGATGCTTGGCATAGCTAGGAAGAAAAGATAAAAACGTAGCAGTTACAGTTGTTGCTAAACAGTTTGCAACAAGGAAGAGAAGGAACGTTGGATTCAAGAAAGGAGAACACAGATGAGGATATTTATGTACCTCAATTGGTGAAGCGCTTATTTGACCATCGCTGGAATTAAGTTTTGTCATCGGTAATGCTATAGTTGCACTACTGTTTCCATATATTAATGAATCTGATATTGAAAATTCTCGCTTATTAAAATGTTCATCGTGTAAATGAGGGTCAACGTTTCTATAAAGACAATTTTTACTTGACGATAACAGTTCTACTTTGCTCTCCTTTCCATGCAACAACGGATCTGATCCACTAGAAAAATTATACATGTTCACGTCACCGTTCTTAATGCTATGTTCTTTTACGACGTTCTGATTACGTACTGGTCTTTCTGATTCTGTGTGATTTCTTTTGTTGTCGCTATCTTTCTCCGTTGCATGTGATGACTTGTCGTTTGGCCTTAATAAACATGCCATTGGAATATTGTGCAATAGGATACCACCTGTTAGCAACAGAGCTTCCGTAAACCATACTTTTCCAGTAAGGATCTGTAAAGGTAAGGACATGCAAGTCCCCCTAAACAACTGCCAGAGATAGTTATTCCGTTTGCCATAGCTCGCCACTTTGGAAAATATGTCCCAAGTAAATAGATTGAGGGTTGAATAATCAAAGCCTTACCTACGCTTGAATTAAAGATAAATTGTTTAGGCATAATATATCTAAAATCATTCGTGTACAAGTCCATTTGATGGCATTTACTACTAAAATTAATGAACTTATATCAGATGTTTTACTTTAGTATTTTCTTATTCTCATTTTGTGAACCTGTGATAATTAAAACGTTACTACTGCTTTGAACTGTTCAGAATTTGTATTTGTTTGAATGTTAAATAATATACACATATAAATAACTACTGAGAACAATGTACATTATCAAAAAGATGTCAATGTGGACGAGGATTTCGAATGTTATACAAGTATTACGAGAGTATAATTATACCATGTTTCTCGTGCGACACCCTTTGTGAGACCCAGCATTTAAATTAAGAAACATGTACACACGAGAAACATGAATAACACATGTATCCTGTCATCTACGAGATCCTGGTTTTGAAAACGTCAGCAAACAAAATGTTTAACTTAAATCTTCTTGAATAACAATACCATTCTGTTCTGAGACAGCAAGGACATTTGACAAATTTATCGAAATCAAATTACTTTTTCAATGAATGAAAGGAGACATAAGGTATATGTCAGTGAGAAAGCAACCTAACGACAAAAACATACGACATCTACTATAGTAATCTTTTCACGGGGGAAACATGGGTTTATTTCTACTGAAGAGAATTAATTATTACTTGTTTCTTTGAATATTTGCCATTTTCTATAATATTATAAAATATTTGTTTCCTTTATTCACTAACTTGGAATCATTTCTTTTTAAATTGTAAGGAAACTGGAAATTTGCATTGAACACTTCGTTTCGTTATTATCTGATTCAGTCAGTTCTGTATCCCGGAATGAAGAAGACCATGTATACGCCATTTTTAATTTCTGGCACAGTTGGATGAATAATAGTTTATGATAATTACAGCGCAGATACATGTTCCATAATATATACACTGAACTCACGAAGCAGTACAAGTAGTACAAGAGTATATGGTTTCTAAAACCGTAGGTAAAATTCCAAATGATCGAGCACGTTCTTAAAATACAAATAACTTAAAGATATCTCTAGAGGTGGTAGTTACGGTCAAATGTTGAGTTAAACAAAATTATACTCAACACAATATACCGATAACAGACGACACTTTTTGAGATAATTGTACATATACTTTATGTTTACTCGCATCAATCGTATGTTTTATATGGCTGCGAATTTATACATCACGCACAATACGCAGCTGTTTGGTTGGAATAAAGACGTTAAAGCAAGTGCTTTATATAGAGAACGTACCATGCTCTCTACGTTATAAAAACCTTGCAATTACTCTTTGAGGGTTCCGAAATGGCCTGTTACAAGTCAAAATGTCTATCTCTGTTCAGCATATCCTGATATCACAGTAGTAAAATTTACCCACATTTCATCCCCGGGTTGACCCACTTTCCAGACCTACCTATTACCTTTATTGTTAATTGTCCTGAATATGCATGAAATAGTTGCACCTGTGCGCTGTAGCTATCAAAAAAGTGTCAAAGTACAGTTTAAGATACTGATATGCTTGTCAATATAACAAAACTATAAACAACTGTCATACAAGTAGGACGTTAACTAGCTATAAAACCAGGTTTAATCCACAATTTTCTTCGGAAAATGCCTGTACCAAGTCAGGAATATGACAGTTGTTTTTTGAAATTGCCTTGGAGCTCGGTATTTTTGTTTTACTTATTTATTATAAGAAAAGTTCTACCATTTCATGAGGTTAATACAGTTACCGTTAACTTGATGTGTTTCGATTAAGCTTGATCGAGATCTGAAAAGTTTTTTTTTGTATAGTTCCTAGTAATCGGAGAATTTTTCAATCGCAAAAAAACTTAATATGGCTTTTTAATTATTTAAAACAATGGACAAAGGCCTGTTGGAAAATTGTTTTAGATATTTTTATAGCTGTATTTGCCATTTATGTCTAGTGAAAATAATGAAAAGGAAACATGACTTCCAAGAATAAATAATTTTTTACTAGCTTGAAATAAAATGGATCATAGTGCTACTTATTTTTAAAATCAACTTCGCAGCTACAAGACATGAAAGTCATCTATGTCCAGTGCACAATGTAAAAACACTGTCGACATAGCGATATTTTCAATGTTAACACGATATCGTATCAACATCGTCAACATTGTAAGAACTCTTGTTTACTGTTTACATCGTTGATATTGTTAACATCGCGATGTATACAATGTAGAAACGATGTCGCGATATTAACAGTGTTTACATGATATCGTGTTAACGTCGTTTACATTGTAAGAACTTTTATATACTGTTTACATCGTTGACATTGCAGTGTTCACGATATAGTGTAAACATTAATTATATTGTATGAGCGCTTATATAATGTTTACATCGTTAACTTCGTGCTATTTACAATGTATAAACGATATCGTGTTTACATCGTTTACATTTATGACTAATTATAGGAGTTATCGCCAATTAAATGTGACTTCCAAAATCGTTAATTTTTCAATTATTGCTTTTAAAACAATTATATCAAAGTTTTAAATTTCAAACACAAAGCTAAAGATTTTGTATACATTTTTAATACGATTTCGATACGATATTGTAAACATAGCGATGTTGACGAGGTAAAAGATGCAAACACACAGATATAGTCTTGTCATTTACGTTTTTGATTGAGTTAAGCCTTCCAATTGATGTTTTATCGTGTGTTTTCTATGTTGTTATGTTATACTATTGTTTCAGAAAAAGGGAGAAGGTTTGGTACCATTAAAACGTTTAATCCCGCTGCAAATGTTTGCACCTGTCCTGAGTCAGGAATCTGATGTACAGTAGTTGTCGTTTGTTTATGTAATTTATACGTGTTTCTCGTTTCTCGTTTTTATATAGACTAAACCGTTGGTTTTACCGTTTGAATGGTTTTACACTAGTACTTTTGGGACCCTTTATAGCTTGTTGTTCGGTGTGAGCCAAGGCTCCGTGTTGAAGGCCGTACATTGACCTATAATGGTTTACTTTTATAAATTGTTATTTGGATGGAGAGTTGTCTCATTGGCACTCACACCACATCTTCCTATATCTATTGGTATATAATATACATAAGATGTTGAAATGATATTGGTCAATAATGCGATGTTTACAATGTAAACACAAAGGTGAAGACTCGATATACAAAATTAACACGATGTCGACACGATATTTCTAATTGCGATGTTGGCGATTTAAACGATGTAAAAACACAAATAAAGACGCCGTTTACATTATAAACCCTATTTTGACACTATACTGTCAATATCACGATAGTGACGATGTGAACGATGCAAACACAAAGTCTCGGTATACAATATAAACACGATGTTGACACGAAATTGTCAACATCACGATGTTGACGATGTAAATGATGTAAACACAAAGGTATTGACTCGGGGTATATAATATAAACAATGTTGACACTTTATTGTCAACATGGCGATGTCTACGATGTAAACACAAAGGCATATAGACTTGGTATACAATATAAAAAGATATTGACTCGCTATAGTCAACATCGCAATGTCTACGATGTGAACGATGAAAACACAAAGGTATAGACTTGTTATACAATATAAACACGATGTTGACTCGCTATTGCAAACATCGCAATGTCTACTATGTAAACACAAGGTATATATACGATACAATGTTAACACAATATTGACACGATACAGTAGACATCGCGATGTTGACCATATCGATAAAACATCGTCCACTGGACATAAAGCAAGAAATTTTATTTCAAGCTAAGGTGGCAATTTCCGACCGTTTAAATATTACTCGCAGAGGTAGATTTTTTTAATTTAGAAAGTCAGTAGTCCTCCAATGATTTATCAATACATGTAAAAGCATAATATTTTGCAGATGCAGCTTATCAAGAACATTTTTATTTAGGGGTCAATAAACCCATCATAGATTTGTTTAATATCGGATATGAAAAGGGGATTGGTAACCTTCTAGTATATATTTTTTAATTTGTGCAATTTCAATGTGTCAATTAAAGGTACATATCTTTCAAAAGATAAACCATAATTTAAGAAGAAAGCATTAGTTTGGTTTAGTTGTTCAATCAGCCGACAGCATTGCACAATATCAAAAGCAGGTAGATTTCACAATATAATATTCAAATAATCTAAATTTTGAATTAAAAAACCAGATTACTTTAAAAATGTAACCAGTATCAATTGAGCATAAATAAATAGGGGTTTAAACAGTTGTCTGCAATTTTCATGTATACATATGCGCATTCTTTATAATCATGTTCCAAGTCAGAGCTTATGGTCAAGTTTTTGCTGTCTGCCATAATTGTTTTAGTTTATTGTTATATGCTAATACCAGCTAAATCATGCCGGTTGTTTTCTCTTTTGATCAACATTTAGTCATCCCAAGCCTCTTATAACTTACGATATGGTATGAGTGTTGTTCATATTGAAGGCCGCACGGTGACTTGTCAACTGGTGGATAGTATTTTTTGCCATAATACCATGTCTCCTCATTTTATGTTTATTTGAAAAAAAAATATTTTCCTTACAGGCAAAAGAGGCAGGTACTTTTCAATCATGTTCTGTTTTTATGTATGCTACATATATAATACTTGTAAACTTACCAACGAGGAAGCTGAGAGTAAAGAACAAGAAGTATATGTTTTCACGCAGACGACTAAGACTATAACCACAAGCTGTTGTGAAACTACCAAGTATTACAATTGTTCTTGGTTTCAATACTTTAATCAAATACATCATAATTGGAAGAGCTTAAAATATATATAAAAAAAGATCCAATAATTCGTGCGTTTTAAATTTAAGATAAAATTGTCCAGAAATAACAAGTGGAACTGTGAGCTATATAATTGGTCAATTATCGCGGCAGTCATTCGGTATATCGGGAAAGACGATCGTTAAAGAATAAGTAACGGTGGCCAAGTATTGCGATCCAATCGTGAAAGATCTCGTATAGGAGCGTGAAGGAAATCTTATCGAGAAGAAACATGCAACGTCAGTAATAATATAATTTAATCAATTAGAATGACAAATATTGGAAAAATAAAACTCTGTCAAAATGGGTCAACATTAGGATCAGTTTCCAAGAAAAATCAAGACTTAAAAGTACACCGGTTTAAAAAACTACAAAAAGTCAGAAATTTTAGAGAAATAGTAATGTAAAAACATGATGTTTTTCAATTTTAATGTATAAACTACTTTTCTCTTAGAAATATCGTTCAATATTACTGCTTAAAATAGTTTTAAAGTTATTTTGATGATCGTGAAAAGGATAGTGAAAGATCTGTTGGCGCTTATTCGTCTACATGTAAAAAATCAACAAAAACGATCAAATCTTTCTTCAAACAAACGATAACTTATATTTGTAATTGGTATAACAAAAGATTAGATTTACATGCCTTATTCCATTTCCTTTTGTTTGTGAATAGGGCTATGATAGATATGATTATTTGATAATACCATACCGACTAGATTTCTCATAACAATACAAGTCCGTCTGTCCCTCCTGTATAAGTTTAATGTCGTTTGAAAAGTTGTCTCGTTTGATTTCTATTTATTTTTATGCACAGTGATTTCTATAAAACGAAGATCCTTGTGGATTTTTACAAAAATTGGAAAAAAAATATTGTTTAAAAAACAGCAGAAAAACAACTTGGCACAGACATTTTCCTAAGAAAATGGTGGGTTGAATCTGGTTTTCTAGCTAGCTTAATACGCCCACTTGTATGACAGTTGTTTAATGTTTCGTAATATTGCCGAATTGGGTGAGCAACCCAAACAGACAACGTGGCCGAGTTTGAAAGTCGTGCGCACGAGATTAAAAGTTGTGCGAACGAGTTTAAAAGTCGTACACCATATTAAATCTCCAGCAAACGAAAATATTTATATTAACATGGCACTTAAGGGGCTACGTACGGGGCTCCTTACATAATGACATATACACTTTCCCGATAAAATACAAAATAAGTAAAATATAAATACAAAGGTAATATACAAAATGAAATCAACATTATAATAACCTCATGTGTCCGAATCATATCTCTGGACCCACCCGCATAAGGAACGCCTAAAGCCATAAACCTTGAAGTTGGATGCATATATACCGAACCACGTCAAGAGGCATTCGATCAAATGGAACATTTCAGTACAAAGTCAAATTAAGGTAAAACTGTAAAGTAGATTAAATGCAACAGAGTCAGAACCTAGAATCTATAACTCAAGACCATCCTGTATTATATGTTAGGTCTTGGTACTTTCCTATGAACTTTTGAGAAAAGGACACGACGACGTTCTTTCACAAAACCCTGGCTCATTTATATTTTGTCCAGGCACTAATGAGGGTTAACTATCTTTTGATTAGCAGCTGAAAGCTCCTGAAAGTCGTACAGAGCTCCAGATAAGCTACGTATTTGCGTGATCACGCAATAAAAATAATTGAAAACCCAATGTAAGTGCCCATTGCAGCGTTCTAAAACCCAATTCATGCAAAGGAAAACCCAATAATTTGTCAAAACCATGAGTTCTTAACGCTTTTAGTCGCTATCGTGTGCGTTATTTACCCTTATCTGTTACATAGTCGTCGCGTAAATCTATTTTTGTAATATTGAAAATCGGAAATGTCCTTTCGTTCTAATAATAGAGCGTTGAAAGGGTCCATGTTGCTTAAAGGTACACGTGGTGTCTTTATCCAATTAGCGTTAGTCATGTCGTCATAATTCTTTTCGTATTGCTCGGGATTTAACATTACACTTAGCAATGAATTAAAACGAAAGTAAATTTCCGGTAAAAATATTGAATAGAAGCATGTTTTTAGCTTCTTTTTGAGAGCTAAGGAATTATGATGATAACAAGACTCAGCTAGTGTTATCAGGAAGCGTCCCTTGAACGCACGGGGTCGTGCAGTGGCGCGTCCAGAGCGTGTTTGCGTGCCTTAACGAGAACAAGGTTAAAACGCGTCAAAACAAATCAGTTGGAACATGAAAGGTCAAAATCACTTATATGAAGTCAGCATCGGAAACCAAAAGTTCTAATAAGGGACAAGTAAACCCAGATTTATGTAAATAAAATTAAACAAAAACATTGTTTATTTTTAGTTCAAGAGTATATATAATATATATTTCATTTTAGTTGATGAGTGAACACACATACATGTATTAGTTTTGATGTAAATGTAGCTTGCCACTTTCTTTGTTGTTGGTCTATTGTTCTGTATGCCTAAGATACATGTAGTTGTCTTATTGGCAAGTGCAGTACAACATTGTCATTTATCTATTTGATGTAGCAGGATTATTTGTAAATTGAATGTGGTCTCAGTCATTAAACCACCCTATAAACCTGGTCAAGGTTTTGAGGTATATATCTTAAATCTGGGAGCTACTTGTTTTTTTTTTTTAAAGTAGGTCTGGCAAACAGGTGATAGGGACTGGCAACACTATCTTACAGCACTTGATGTTCACAAATATTACATAAAAATCTAAAAACTATTAGCCACACCTACTCCAAATAAACTGAATGGTGATCATATGTGCTCTAGAAAGATAATTAGGTACTGTCCTATTAGTGCCACCAGTAAATATAAGTTATGGAAAATACAAAACTTTGTGTTGAAACCGGACACAAAGTAAACGTACAATTGCTCGTCAGTGTATATCCAAATAAAACAGCTATCACATATAAAAGAAACAAATTTAAGATGGATAAACATCTCTGTTTGATAAAATGTGATTATAACATGCCTAAATTCAATATCGTGTTGATGAAAAAACCCAATACGTTAAGGAGCTTGGTGGTGAAAAACCAATTTGATATTTGCTTGAGGAGTGAATTGGAATTATTAATGCAATTTGAAAAACTATTTCACTCAATTAAATAAAACATGGAGGGTAAAAACCCCAATTTGTGAATTCTTATCTGGAGCTCTGTCGTATGAGCTGAGAAATGTATACTCCATACGCGGGTGATGTTTCTAAATCGCTGCTAAGGCGAGGGAAATTTATAATTTCAAAATTGAAATCCCCTCGTTTGTCACAGACTCTGGTATAGAGATAACCGCTGAGGTCAATTTCGAGGTATATGTCTATAAATGAGGCAGAAGAAGCTGTATATGTGGTGTCTGTAATCTCTAGTTCATGAATATTAATGGGACCCAATCAGAGACGTTTATATTTTTAATGGAAAGAACCACGTCAATACACCTGTATGTAAAACTAAGTGATTATAGCCCTTACGAAAACAAAAACGTACACATGAAGATATTTCAGGGAAGACCACCAGACCCCCTCTCGCTTTACTCTTTCATGGATGCATTTAGCATTGTATATACAAAGATATTTACTTGTCGACAATTTATGCTCCTGGTGGTCTTATTGGTTTGGACCGTACTTTGTCCTATGATGGTTTACTTTTATGAATTTTGACTTGGATGGAGAGTTGTCTCATTGGCACTCATACCACTTCTTCTTATATCTATTGGATGCCTAGTTACATGTAGCAGTTCCTCTTAAATTAAAATAGGTCTAAACATGTGTATATATATCTATATATCAACCAAAAAAGTTAAAAAACATTAATTTACGTTCTAAGTAAGTAATTCCATGGTTCAACCAATTACAAGTCAATCAATTGGTAAAAGAAATGTTGTTTTCTGATCATTAAGTCTGGTCTTTCACGATCGATTTTGGTTTATATTTTTTTTCAAAAATAGTATGATGTTTTTCAAGTAATTAAATACTTTTATTTTACTGGAATATCTAACACAATAAAGAATTAGTTTCAAATATATCATGATATATTGGAATGTGACCATAATAGATATAAAACGGGAGTATGTCTTAAAGATTTTCATAGGATTGTGTGTCGCCTTTTGTCTTTTCTCAAAAAGTACTACAAAAAGTATCCTATCACGATTATTTTTCTCGATATACCGAATGACACCCGTGATTATGATACAATGCTAAAAGTATTTGGTATTCTATAAGAAATTTATTTGCAGTTTTGAAAGAGTTCATTTTATAAGTATATTCTGCTAGTACTCTTAGATCGGTACTCTGTGTCTTTCAATTCAGTGGTTGTCACGTGTTGTTGCATATCATTTTTGTTTTGTTTTGTTTACATAAATCGAGAAGTTGGTTTCTCGTTTGAATTGTTTTACAATTTGTCATGTCGGGGCCTTTTAAAACTTGTTATAGGTTTAGCTCATTGTTGAAGGCCGTATGGCGACCTATGAAGCTTCCATCTACGTCATTTGGTATCTGATGTATAGTTTTCTCATTGGCAATCGTACCACATCTCCTTACATAATATTCTATATAAATAATATGAAACACTGGTAAGGGGACATTGGATTCGAAATGAAACTTAACCATTACTATTTCATCTGCTTTATTATTGCCTTTTAATATATATTATTTCAGATCAATCTTTAATAATTGCGTAGATGCATTTAACGTAATTTAAGAGAATGCATCTTCAAAATCCGAAATTATTCGAACCTACCAAAATCAGCTGATATTCGAATGTTTCTTTTTTATATATATAAAAGATAATTACACTTTATAGCCCCATACTGTATGTTTGAGTAGAAAAGTACATGTATATGACACAAAAAAATATTAATCTACATGAATGCAATGGACTAAACCAAGAAAACACGTCAAGTTATACACATTTTTCTTTGTATGACAACGAGCTCAATTTCTTTTGATTTCTACTGATTATATATCTATGAAATATGTCAAATGAATGTAAACTGTAATTCTCGATTTAATTATGAACTAGCGTTCAAAAAACTTACATGATAAACAGTAGACTCCATCCATCAGTCCGAAGATAAGGTCAACAGTGGAAATACTATCATCGTATGCCATCCATCAGTCCGAAGATAAGGTCAACAGTGGAAATACTATCATCGTATGCCATCCATCAGTCCGAAGATAAGGTCAACAGTGGAAATACTATCATCGTATGCCATCCATCAGTCCGAAGATAAGGTCAACAGTGGAAATACTATCATCGTATGCCATCCATCAGTCCGAAGATAAGGTCAACAGTGGAAATACTATCATCGTATGCCATCCATCAGTCCGAAGATAAGGTCAACAGTGGAAATACTATCATCGTATGCCATCCATCAGTCCGAAGATAAGGTCAACAGTGGAAATACTATCATCGTATGCCATCCATCAGTCCGAAGATAAGGTCAACAGTGGAAATACTATCATCGTATGCCATCCATCAGTCCGAAGATAAGGTCAACAGTGGAAATACTATCATCGTATGCCATCCATCAGTCCGAAGATAAGGTCAACAGTGGAAATACTATCATCGTATGCCATCCATCAGTCCGAAGATAAGGTCAACAGTGGAAATACTATCATCGTATGCCTCCAGAATGGGTATATAAAAAACATCTTGAGAAATGACAACACTTGATGTCAGAAACTGTAGGATAAAACAAGCTACAATGCATAACCAACACAGTTACTGTATGTAAATAAAACTTTGAAAATGCTTTTTTATGAGCTCCCATCCCCAAATAGGGCATGAATGTGCACCGTGAACCCATGAATTAAATTAATTTATCAAGCTAAGAAAACAAATAGTTTGTACAAGTCTGGCATTCTTTATTTGAAAACTCACACTAGGCATTTAATTACAAACTGCTTAAAGAATTTTTCAAAAAGATTATTTTGAAATTCTCGAACAAAGTTTAGATTTAGGACCGCACAAATCACAAGCTCCCTTTTTGAACAGGGTAGTTGGAATCGAAATAATATAGTTAGAAATAATAAACTATGTATCCTATGTGACAAAAATGAAACACTTCATTACATATTAGAATGTAAATATTCTGAAAAAACCCAGAAACCTTTGTATGTCACGTTAAAAATAGGTCAAATTCTCAAATTACCGGGACAATAATTGTGACTAAATTTTACTAGATAATGACTAAGTTCTAATGAACTGGCTTGAAAACTGTGGGAGGTGTTAAATACACCAAACGATTACCCTCTTTCATAAATTTCAATATATGTGCAATCTTCCTATGAAGTTTGAGGGATCTGGGTTAAAAATTAGGTACCCACTTTACTCCGCCTAATATCATCATACTAAAATCCGGTTTTGGACTTCGTCAAACCCGGTCAAAAAATGCAAAATATCATTAAATACTGTCAGATTGAGTATTGTTTAAAATTTGTAAATTTATAAAGAATATGTACTCCTGACTAAAATTGCACTTCATATATTGTTAAGCAATTTTCTGTTGTTTTCTTGTAAATATTGTACATTCATGTCTTTTCTTCATCTATGCATATAGTTTATTGAGAATATTCCTCAAGTTTATTGTTTTCTGTTTAGTATTAAATTTGTAATTAAGATCCATTTATTACATCGGTGATCCGTTTATTTGGCAATCGCCAATGGCAGTCAGCAGGGTTTAAGAACATTTGTTGTTCGACCTGTTAGTCAAATGCGTTTTGTTAAAATATACTTTTCACTTTTTTGGTCTTTTAGAAAATGTTGTTTGTGCTGTATTTAGACCCCTCTAACAAGAAATTTGTTTTGCATGCACACGTATAAAAATTGCGGTTTTTATCCAACGCAATCATAGGTTTGAACGTGTTTTTTTTTTTTCAATTTAGACTTGTTTATTGAGAATATATATATATAGATTGTTGGATATTTTCAATATTCGCATTCTCGTTTGATAAGGCAAGTACTCACTGATATTAAAGAAATTGTCATAGAATCCAGTAATTGTAAAAGGTTAAAATTTTAAAATTTTAATATGTATGTCATTATCTGACGTTTAGATAACTTCTGTCATTAGTAATAAAGAAAAATATCTATTTGCCTTGAATTACCCAATTTCAGCTAACCTAATAAAACCACCAAAGCATACCATCCATCTGTATTGTCGGTGTTCCTCATATCGTCAAAACCTATCCAAATAAAAATGGAAACATACCAATAGATAATCACGACCAACAAATACTGTATCACATCTTTTAACTTATCAATCCAAATTTATTCCTATGATTTTTATGATACTTATGCATGCACATGCACACGATAGAAATTTCTTTTCGAACAAAAACATCTTTATAATTTAACATTACTACCACCGTCATATTTTGTTTCGTAGTTTCGTTCGATTGTCGAATTAAATGCAAATAAAAATACTAGCTGTTGACACGAAGATATGCAACGCGTGTATATAATTTCGATAGTATAATAAAAATGTCAACAAGGTTAAATGACGACCTGTACACCTGGCAAAATGCAAGCATTGAGATCCCGAATACAACAAAATTTATTTTCTTTGAAAAAAATTCTTTTTGAACATTATTTGCAAGAAACACGGATAGGTATAATGATTAACTGACGTATTGTTTAATCCCGCCACATTCTGTATGTATGAGCCTGTCCCAAGTCAGGAGCCTGTAATCCAGTGGTTGTCGTTGGTTGCTGTGTTACATATTTGTTTTTCGTTCATTTTTTTGTACATAAATTAAGCCGTTAGTTTTCTCGTTTGAATTGTTTTACATTTGTCATTTTTGGGCCTTTTATAGCTGACTATGCGGTATGTGCTTTGCTCATTGTTTAAGGCCGTACGGTGACCTATAGTTGTTAATTTCTGTGTCATGTGGTCTCTTGTGAAGAGTTGTCTTATTGGCAATCATACCACATCTTCTTTTTAATAGTTATCACACGGTTAGACATGTAAACTATGCGAACGTTTCTAGGTCAATTGACCAAAACAAAGGGGCGGGGTCAAATACCCAGTAATCTCCGTGAAATTATAAGTATAAATATCTGCATATTAAATATTGTTAACTTCGCCTTAAAATGACCAAACACAAACTTTAAATTGTTAACTTTGCAAAATTTTCAAAGTCAATGAATCACGGCTGAGGAGTTGGGGCAAAACAGTTGTCAAAGAAACGAGATCTCATTTGTGCTGCAAACATGGTATTAGTTATGTTAGATGCTGCAAGCATTTGGGCTATTCTGTTGCAAATATGGCAGTATTGTGGCCTAATAAATCTAAATATGTACAAACTCGACTGAAATGGATGTAAGCAATTATAGGCAACCGTCCGGCCTTCAATGATAAGAAAACACATACCGTTTTGTCGGCTTTAAAATACCCCGACGTGAAAAAATTTGAATCTATTAAAACGTGAAAACTAACGGCCCCATTTATAGTAGAACAATTGGCCCGAGAACATAGTTATTTCGTAGTGCATTTCTTTTAGACAATAAATAAAAATTTTAAAAATCCCACCTGCGCTTTCTCAATAATATTTTTACAGTGTTGTGTACTACTTTTGGGACAAATTATATCAAAATTATAGAAAACTTCATCAACTCTAACTCAAAATATGGACAATTTTATGTTAAGGGGGTCTTGAATTCTTTTCACAGCTTCCGAAATATTAATTTTAACTTTTAAGCTGGACCAAATCACTACTTTGCTTTAAAATTCATGACCTAAATTTTTTTACAGTGTAATGTCATCCCCTACTTGCTATTTGATGCATGAAAGTTGAAGAAAAACCCTTTGGAAAGGGTATAAAAAGAAATGGCAAGTAACACTGTCCACACTAGGGACTATATTTGTATACAACGAAAATCAAGGGACAATAACTGTGTTCCCGGACCAATTTACGAAAAACAAATACTAGTATGACAGATATGTACCAACGACAACCACTGAACTGCAGACTCCTGATATTTGGGAAAGGCACATACATAATGTAGCGAAGTTAAACATGTTTGTGAGGGTTCAACCCTCCCTAACCCGGGACAGTAGTGTAACAGCATAACATAAGCACAAACTGTAAAAATCAATAGCAATTAGGTCAAATCAAAACATCGGTACGAGGCACATACACAACTTACTTATAAACAATAGAAACAAAGCACCGAAATAAGAGTATTCGCAATTACTGAAAGCTAGTTCAAAGCCAATTACAACTTATAAATAAATCATGTTCTCCCAGAATAAAGTACCAATGGACACATCCAACGGTTTCGGTGAAAAAAGTCATTAACAGTCTGAGAAACGAATGACCTTGTGCAATGCCAAAATATAAGTAAACAGTTTCGACAGGATGTAGGATAATGAGTTAACAAAATATATTTAGTTACGTTTTAATTTTTCAAAAGCAAAATCAATGTTAGTACCAAGATAAACTATTTAAAGATTTTATTAATTTAGTAAATTGATAACCTTAAAGAATAAGTTTTTCAAAGGCTCAATTAGTTATATGGATCGTATCTAAATTTACGGCTTTATAAAAAACTTTACTGTAAACACTAGAATGTGATATCTACATGTGCATCCAAACTCCCTAACTAAATCTTTTTATATCTGAAAGAATTTGGTAAACTGTTATATCATTTTAAACTGTATTAATAACTATACCCGACACTTCTTCTTGATGAAGTATAACAGCATATACGAAATTCAATTGAGCAGTTAGTAAATTCAATAAAGCAGTTAGTAAATTAAGTGAAGCATAAGCTGAATTAATATATACAGAAATATTGGCGCGAAATCAAAGTCATTACTATTGAATTTAGCAAAAACTAAATTATATTCAGTATTAACTAAAGTCAATTCGTTATATCCTTAATTCAATTTAGATCGATATCCTAAAATCAATTAGGCATCCGCATATTTGAAATAAGCATATACTTAAAGTCTAATCTAGTATATGCTAAATTGATTTTAGTAAATGCTTAATTGATAATTATATATTATATTTAAATAATTTTGTTCACCAATTTTAATCTTGATTTTTAAAGAGGTTGATAGGACAGTTACTGCGAACTTGACTATGACCGGAACTTTATAATCAGCGCAGGCTATCAGCAAAAAAATCGACAAACAGTGTTGTGATGGGCCACTTTGAAATACAATGTATAATCAGACTTGAGCGACATTTTCAAAGATAGCTGGAACTTCTGCTAAAGACAACTCATGTAGAAAAACCATTTTGCAAGAACGTGGCGGATTTAAGGAGACAATATAAACAGTGAATAGATTATTTTTGTTAAAGCAAGAACAGTTCCCTTTTTAAAGCCTCTGATTTCTTTTTTGGCTTTCAGATTTTATATGATAAGTGTATTTCCTACAAACAAATGTTCCTCGGCAATTTGTTAAACAACAAAATATGTATTTTAGCAAAAGTCAAACGTCGCAATGAAAACTTAAGACTACGATTCATATCCAAAGGTAAAAATATTAAGGACTTTGTTATCCTTCCTTCAAGTAGCTAGAACTTACAAATTATGTGACAAAGCAGTTTTACTTGCTGAATAAAACTCCGGAAAGAGTAGGGTCAGTAAGAATTTCCGTTGAATAATAATAATGGAATTTTAATAATACGGGAATCTGCATAATTATTTTACTTAAAACGGTTTTCCGACCCCTTTACATACTTCCATTTACTCAAAATGTTATTCATCTCTAAACGTTGTTGATGAAGGTAGTTTTAGATTAAGTATTAATAATATTACATGTTTTGTCAAAAATTGCACCAAATGAAAACTTAACCGAAATGAATTAATTTGTATATAAAAGACAATTTTACATATCTCTACTTTATGTAGAGTTTTTTTGGTTTCAGTTAAGAATTATCTGTTCAGTTATAATGAATGAAAATTTTGCAACATCTTTTAAATCGCAATTTTGGGAATGTTTGATTTGCTTACATTTAGCAACTAGACATAAAATCTTGATACAAAGCTGTGATACAGAACATTGATTTTTTTTTTAAATGGCCCCGCCGTGAATTTAACTCAAAGTGAAATGCCATACCTCTCCGGATTTTTTATAAGCGTCCGCCGTTTGGCCGTTCGGGGTGTATAAATACGTAGCCACGTTCGGTTGGAATTGGGTCATTTAATTTTATATCTCGTCTAGGGAGTGCCACGTTTTCTGCACATTAAAGAACCTATCCATATGTGGCTGCTGCAAGACAATACAACATATCCTTCTAATAAGAAGCAGTCGAAACTCAAGCCAATCCTACCTATCAGATTGATTGTTAATTTGTTTTCGTCCTATATATAAATAATTATACTTGTAACGGGACAATATTTGCAAATGCCTTTAAAGACCCCGCTATTCAGGTGACGTGTTGTAGTGGTTTCCCATATTTTTTCTTCCGATATCCAATATTTTCAGTACCTATTTTCCATAATGCTTGTAGATAATAAACTGATTAAAAAAACTTGATTACACAAGAAACATTTTCCAAACTTCTCTTTGGGAAATATTATAGACAGAAATGTCTGTATTTTATATAATGTAGCCTTTTCCCTCACTTATACATCGTTGACAAAAATGAGTTTGGATTTCAGTTATAGTTATACACCGAGGGATAGGTGTGTCTGGATAAGAAACCCCGACTACCAGACACGCTCAACATACAAAATTTAATGTAGAGATGTAGAGGAACTCCCTTTTTGGGGGCAATCAGGGGCTGATCCAGCCGGGGTTCCCAACTCAAGAGAAAACGGGAAGGGGGGTTCCAACCATTCAAATGCATTGATCTTTTAAATAAAAGTCGGGTCCAATCATGAACCCCAACCCCGGATCGGCCACTGGGTAACCGGGGGCGGGGAGGGGTCCGGGAGTAGAGACATATGACTGGGATAAAAAATTACCTTCAAGCAAAGGAGTATTTAAAGGATTATTTTGTATTCCATATAGATACTTATTGGAATTTCCTAAAATGTGTTTTTAATATCATGAAACAATTTGTAGTGAACACTAATAGGGAGCTACCATTTGATTTTTATGGGGGGTTATGATGAAAAAATTTTCCTGCATTTTTTTAGTTGTAATCTCTGTCCTGCCTTTTTATTTTGCACTCTATTCGGTCCTGCCTTTTTTTAAAAGTTTATCCTGACTTTTTTTTACCTAAATTGTCATCCTGACTTTTTTTTTTGCAAGTGTCTCATCCTGCTTCTTTTTTTTTACTCAAAACTTCTGTCCTGCCTATTTTTTTCAAATTTCATCCTAGCCCCCCCCATAAAAATCAAATGGTAGCTCCCTTAGTAATTTCTTATGTTCATGCTATTTAAAAAATAATCAATTTCTATTGTTACGAATAACAATGGACTTTGTTTGCGGGATGTAGAAGCAGGGGTTTCCAGAAACCCCGCTCGTCACACCCTGTGGTCAACATCCATTGTTATTCGTAACAATAGATCTATCCAATTTACACTTGTTTCAGAAATAGAAACTGTGAAGTATAACAATAGAACTGGGGTGTAATGTCTAATCTGGATTGTTTTCAATGTTTCCACACTTTTAACTTCACCCTTGTTCGGTCTTGTTTTGGATGGTTTTATTGACCATATAAAGTAAAGACTCTAGAGGCAAATATTTCAAGGGGTTTACTGCCGATTGGAAAAGACCAAGAGTGACTACATTTCTGTTCCCATGTCACCCTTGGGTCAAAATAGAGACTGTGTTCTATGCGCTGTTGTACTGACTGTGTGGAGAATATAATAAAGTAACTGCATGTCTAGGTCCAATGTTTAGAAACATTCCTTTAAGTATACTTTTGAAATGCAAGAGAATGAAATATCTGCGTTTAAAAATTTTATGCATAATTATTTACCTTTAGAAATAGTGAACCATTGTTGAAACTATGTCCAAACAATCTTACATCTCGTGTATTCCTTGGACAATCATACCAACAGAATTAAAGCAATGAAGAGGCATATGCAAATAAGAGAAATTTACTGATAAAGGCTGCATACCAGTATATAATCATTTCTATGTATAAATAATCATATCATTCAGTCATTAAACGTAAACAACTTGACTTCCTATTGTTCACAATTGAAAGGATTACTTTAACCAGTGACGGCAATCTTTCTTCCTGTCCTACACCCCAGTTCTATTGTTATGCTTCATAATTTCTATTTCTGAAACAAGTGTAAATTGAATAGATCTATTGTTACGAATAATAATGGATTTTTACCACAGGGTGTGACGAGCGGGGTTTCTGGAAAACCCTGCGTCTTCATCCCGAAAGCACAGTCCATTGTTATTCATAACAATAGATTTATTTTCAGTAGCATGAACAGAAGTAATTACTAATAGTGTTCACTACAAATCATCTTAAGACATATTAAAAATCGCATTTCAGGAAATCCTAATAGTGAAAAAATATTTAGCATCTATTTTGAATTGTTAAAAAATAAATTCATTTAAATACTCCTTTGCTTGAAGCTAATTTTTTTTCAATATGGCAATGTCTTAAAGAACATAAAATTGAGAATGGAAATGGGGAATTTGTCCAGAGACAACAACCCGACCAAAGAGCATAAAACAGCCGAAGGCCACCAATGGGTCTTCAACACAGCGAGAAAATATCGCACCCGGAAGCAGGCTTCAGCTGGCCCCTAAACAACAATGTGCACTAGTTCAGTGAAAATGGACATCATACTAAACTCCAAAACATATAAATGAACTAAAATTAAAATTCTCACAAGACAAACAAAGGCCAGAGCAGATACATGTAAAGAACTTGTATTTGCATAATACATTAGACAACATATAGACGGCGTGCACAAAGCTGAGTCCACGAACGTAACGTCTTCAAATTACTAAAATCATTTACGACGTCGGCATTTTCCCCCAGAAAACAAACGCGTAACAAAAACACTGGACACTTAGTTTATCACATAACTTTAAACATAAACGTTCAACATATTTCTTTTTTTCGAAAAACAAAGTGCAGCAAATGCACATTCTGGAAATATAAATAAATATATGCTAAGAGCAGTGTAATGGAAATAATAAGCGACTATGTCGTTGACCCTATTCAGAAAATAGCGTTAAAACGTCATTTCTTTAAATTGTAACATAATAGCTGGACATTAAAAAAATTCAAATGTTCAGCCTGGACTATCGAATCATTCATATTTTGCAGATTTTTTAACCTCTTGTTATGCACATTTGGAATATCAAGTTTTTTTAAAATAAACAAATAGCAATTACATATTTTTCTTACCAATTCTTCCATTTTCGAATATTAATTCTTCCAAATTACTACTTCTTACACATAACGAACTACATTCCAAACTCATCCACCATGGCCGTTGTATTAATATTTGAATTGTTGAAAACAAACGATGGAACTGAATCGGAGTTTGTAGTAATTATAGAGGCTTGTTTCTCCTGACAGACATTATGCAATGAGTTATAATTTCACCATCAGTAAGATAAAATAATTTTTTCTGTAGATTGCGTCGTTCTTCTTCTGTTTTCAACATTGCACCAATGCGCCATGAATTTTACATGTTTTTTTTTTTTTTGCCCAATTTGCTTTTTTCATTGTATTGACCGGTATGTACGGTTTTGGTCGAGCATCAATTCGTCGTTTTCTACCGGCCTGAATCTATTATCCACCTCGTCATTTTGTGAAAAAAACAAGGTTAGTTTTAGGCACGGATCCAGGACAAATGTTATGAGGTGAACAGTTTTTATATGAAAAGAACGGATATCCAGCGATGGCACGAAGACATCACCAAAATCACCAAATTGAACCCACAAAACAAAATCGAGAGATCGCATCATGAAATATGTAAGAATAAGATGTGGTATAATTGCCAATGAGACAACTCTCCACCAGAAATCAAATGACATAGAAGTTAACAACTATAGGAAATCGTAAGGCCTTCAACAATGAGGAAAACCCATACCGTATAGTCAGCTATAAAAGGGCCCGAAACGTATGTTTGAGAAAAATACGTTTTTTTTTTCATTCGTAACCTCATTTCAGATTAGTAAATGTATGTGTTTCATCTGTTCCAGGATGTAGGATGTAGGAGGATGGCTAGTGAGTGCCCTCCCTTTTCCCGCACCTTTCAAAGTGCTGAATCCGCCATTGGAATGTAATAGATAATTTGTTTGAGTTATTAATGTTAATACTTTTTAATGTGTGTATAACACACCTACTCAACTAATTCCCACATATTACGCCAGGGAACGACCATATAGCACTGAGCGCGTTTGTGTAAAAATTGGTTAACGTTAGATTCACAAAATATTTCAAACAGGGAGAAGGAAAATATACATTTTCTGTACGCTCTGCTTGTAATTTGACAAAAGCAGTAATAAAAACATCTGTTCGCGTATTTCATTAGTTTTTGGATACAAAACACTATTTATTGATCCCGGCTTAGGCAATTTATTTGAATTAGATCCACTTGCCCCCCTCCCCCCTTTTTTTGGCATCGTGGCAAAGAAGGGAGCAAGTGAGATATCTAATTTTAATTAAATTGCGGTTGAAATGATTTATTTGTTTGAACAGTTCAGTGCATACAATGTTAATCCCTATAACATTTTGAAATCGGATATTATGCTTGATGTCTGGTATTATTCCTGCTTGCAACAGAGTTGATTTCGGGGATAGAAGACTTAAAGGTAATTAATGTGTCTCAACGTTGACGATAGAATTTCTTAAACTTCTTTAAACATTTCAAAATAAAAATGGAGTCACAGACCTCGTTTTATCGCTTTTACAAAATCACAATAATTTTATATCGGTTATATATGGGAAAACTTGATTTTTCTTTATAAATATTTCCAAAATATCAAATAACTAGCTATGTCGGAACTGAAATCCAGTATTCCGAAGACCAGAAGTAAATCACAGCCCCTGTCCCAGCGTGAGATTTTAATTTTGAAAACACTATTATATTGGCGTCAATATTTTCATCTATATTTTGATATAGGTAATACGGTTGTGTAAAATAATTGTGTTTGGTTATCTTGAATAGTGAAAAAGTTACCTGTGAGCATGGCGTAGTTTAATTTTATCCCAATTCAGTGAAACTGCAAAACCACTATGATAACAACAGTACTAGTGTTTTTGTTAAATAGTGCATGTGTTCATGATCAATGCAACATAATTGAAATACTATTCTGTTATGTTTAGAAATGTGTGAAACAATTTTAATGAAAGCTTACTGAAGGTCGTTTGATAGGACGCGTATTTATGAATTGTCACAAATGTCCAATCAGCTTTTTGTTGTACGAAGTTTGGCGTGGGGTGATGCTTGAACAATGAAAATTACATTGTCATAGTTTTATGACATTGTCTTAGAACATCAAAAGACTATTTACTATACTATAGTGACTGTCATCCTGATTCAAAACTAAATTTATTTAGAAAAAGTGCTTTGCAACCGTTGAGAAAAGGTTGAGTGTAAAATTTCCTCCTTATAGTTTTTTTATAAATTACTGGTATGACGTTGAGGAGTTATGGAACTTTATTCTTTGAAAAAGCGACGGGCGTATCATGCGCTCATGACGCAGCTCTTTATTCTCATTGTTAAAGGTCGTACGGTTGACTTGTCTATAATTGCTTAAATCCACTTTATTTGAATTTTGGTGGGTAGTTGTCTAATTGCCAATGATACAACATCTCCTTATTTGTACATAAGTAAAATTAGAAACAGTCAAATTGAAACGTGAACCGTGACATTCTTCGAATGCATAATTAGTTGACAATTAAAATATGACTAAAATTTTATTTCTAAAACTTGCTTAATTAGAAGTTGGAAATTATTTTTATTTATTTATATCATATATTTACAGATAATAAGAGGAATGAAGAACAACAGGAAACATTTCAGTTTTGAGGATTTATGGACCAGAGGACTATTTGACATTAGATGATGTTTTACATGGACTTTTTAACATTAATGCTTCTTAGAATTTAAGATTTTGTTTTTTCAATTCTTTAATTACATCCAAAGTCTTAAGTTGTTTGAATGAATCTTATTAACTTTTGATTATTTAAAATATTTTTACATATGTTTCATTCTTACATTATTTTTATCCATTTGTATTTATTTATCTTTAATAAACCTTTTTTATTCTTAACATTTATATATTTAAATATGAACACAGCGACATTTATCATTTTCAGCGACATGTCTCTGTTTTCAGCCTATTTAGTGAAACAAGATTGAAAGCTATAAACTTTAAGGGTATAAATTGTTGAATTTATTATTTTCTTTTTGACAATCAATTGAAACAAACTTCGACAAAAGAGAATGTGCAAGTCAAGGTAAAATTTGTAACATAAATATTTTAAGTGTCACTGTAAGATTTTTTTGTCTGGCAAGAAAGACTATTGTATCAATAATTGTAAATGCTGGTCATTTTGTGTTGTTTTAGGAAAGACGGTATTGCGCCCTATGTACCACATCTTTATTTTTATATAGAATATTGAAAGGACTGTTAATACTTTTCTTATATTAAATAATAAAATGGTCAAGGTTTGATAAAGAAGCTAGTATTTTTATGTTTCCATTTTTGTCCATTTGCTTCCCTCTTCTTATTTTTTATTTGAATAAAATTTAAATCTGATGTATGCTTTAGTGTTCTATTTTGGATAAACCGAGCATTAACAAATAATTACATTCACCAAAATCCAAAACATCCATCACTTCCACTGTATAAAGGGTAAAATAATCAGTTTAACACAGTTGTATACAATCTTGTCCAGTCGGATTATATCCCACTTGTTTTACAATGATAATAAAATAATAAAATAAAGACAAGAAATAATTGTAACAGGATGCTGTTACGAAGTCTCACAAACAAAGCTCCCATACTTCGTCATTCCCATGGTCGCCTGATATTGGCCAAAGTCCTGTACAAATTAGTTTGGTCTAGAAAAATGATATGCATAAGTGACGCCTAGATATTGACGCTGTAAGCCATTCAAATCTTCTTGAAATGAGGAACAGGAATATATATGGTTTAAGGGTGGGGATCTCGACCGTTTACAAGTTCTCAAACAGGTGGGGTGGGGGTGATCCCCAGGGAACTCCCCTATATTTCATTTGATTTGTTTTATTGTCCCATACAAGAATATATATGGTTTAGGGGTGGGGATCTCGACCCTTTACAAGTTCTCAAACAGGAGGGGGTGGGGGTGACACTCAGGGACTCTCCCATATTTCATTTGATTTGTTTTATTGTCCCATACATGAATATATATGGTTTAGGGGTGGGGATCTCGACCGTTTACAAGTTCTCAAACAGAAGGGGATGGGGGTGACCCCGGGGAACTCCCCCTATATTTCATTTGACTTGTTTTATTGTCCCATCCATGAATATATATGGGTTAGCGGTGGGGATCTCGACCGTTTACAAGTTCTCAAACAGAAGGGGGTTGGGTGACCCCGGGGACTCCCCCAATTTAGTAAAAATGATATGCGTAAGTGACGCCTAGGGATTGACCATGTAAGCCATTCAAATGTTCTTGAAATGAGGAACAGGAATATATATGGTTTTAGGGTGGGGATCTCGACCGTTTACAAGTTCTCAAACAGGAGGGGGTGGGGTGATCCCCAGGGAACTCCCCCTATATTTCATTTGATTTGTTTTATTGTCCCATCCATGAAAATAAATGGGTTAGCGGTGGGGATCTCGACCGTTTACAAGTTCTCAGACAGAAGGGGGTGGGAGTGACCCCGGGGACTCCCCAAATATTTCATTTCATTTGTTTTATTGTCCCATACAAGAATGTATATGGTTTAGGGGTGGGGATCTCAACCGTTTATAAGATAAAAGCACATTCTCAAATTGAAGGGGGGATGGGGTGACCCCCAGGGACTCACCCTATATTCTATTTGATTTGTTTTATTGTCCTGTGATCCTTACTGAAGATCGCGTGTGTCTATCACTTACTGTTTTCAAGTTATAGTCATTTGAAAATAAAAAAAAATAAAATCCCATAAGGTTCTATAGTAAACCCCTCCCTTCTTTAAGCCCCTCAAAATACCCCTAAATAGACCCCAATGCACAAACGAAAGATTGATGGCTCCCCTAGACATGTTAATCTAACATTTTATGAAACCCTAAGTAAATCTGACAAGCGGTTTTAGAGAACCGCTGCGGACAAGTTCATCTTTAAAGCGGCGGAAGAAGAAGAAGAAAAATAATAAGAACTGAGCAAAAACAATAAGTCTCCAAACTTTGTTTGGGAGACTTAATTAAGCAACTTGAACCCAACAAAAAATGCAGGTGATCCAAGGTGCTCTGGAAGAGTAGCCAGTACCTGCTACATATGTGGTATTAAGAATTCTATGCCCAATTGGTCTTTTCCTACAGGAAATCCTTGGTATTTTAAAACTGTAAAAATTATTGTGTGCTTTTATCACTGCAATTTTTGAAGAATGGACAAAAATGCGAGAATAATTATTTGGATTCGAGGAAAGTCTGCACACAGATAAATGCATGATATGAATCTGATTAAAGTATAGATCCTGTGTTTAAGCTTTGCTTACAATGTAAGCAAGTCTTGGACACGGACAGGATCTGCATTTTAATCAGATTGATATTAAACGTATCAGAATTTACGTTTTTATAAATTGGATACTTACCCAGTCGCATTATCGCATTAATAAAAACCTCGCTTTCCTATCTGAATTTACAGCACCTAAAATTTCCATCCTGATAGACCTGGACAAAGATTAGTGTGAAATAAAAGATGTGGGTCTAACATTAATATCAGGATCACTGAAATCAGAGCGAGACATTCATATGCTATCTTCAAGGTTGACCGTAGAAGCAATTTGGTTTTTCTAATGCCCCTATTAGTCAAATAACTCTAAAATGTATTGAGACTTGTATGTACTTGGCATTAAGCATTCCTGTTGAAGGTAATTTCACTAAATAATGAATGCTATATTTGAAAAATACCACTGTTAATGTTAATTACTTTAGCATCATCATACTAATATCTTGGTTGAACAATTTTTTTTAACTCTAGTTTTCCTTGGGAATAAATCCATATTGACAATTTGTGGAGGAATAATTATAGGTAACTATTCAGCCTTCAACAATGAGCAAATAAAATTCCAAGTATAAAGGCCTTGGTTAAGCTACATATGATAAAAATTCAATTGATGAGAGCAATAAGACCTAATTAATATAATGGAACCATAGTTGTAGGGATCATTCAATAATTTTGTTTTGCAAATACTAACTGCAATAAAGTACCCGCGAAAAATATATACTACAACTAGGTGGTGAGATAAACCACAGAATAAAATACAGGTTACAATTAAAACCCAATAAATCACATCTCATACAGAATCCTCTTTCCATGTAAAATGTGGAGTTTAATTCACACAAGCTGTACTTAGAGTTGAACTTTCTTTAAAACTGATAACAATGTTGGTTACCTAAATTGATGCGTAGAACACAACACCATTATAATTTGCTATCAATGAATGTCAGACTTTACGTGCGATTATTTTGTTTTGTACTTTGAACAGAGATTATCTGAGTGTTTAAACCTTGCATTTGTGTAAGATTTTCATTAAGAACATTTTTATCCCACTAAAATTTCTTAAAGGGGAAAACACTTCCAGACAACTGAAGTCATTATGAAAGTCCACCCATAAACACAGCCAGTTTCAAGTTATTACATAAATCTGTTAAAACTGCAGTATAATTAACTAACTGCAGAAATTTATTGATACGAGGAGTCTGAGCAACAGGGTAAAGATCAACATATGAAGGAGCAAAGCCTTTTCTGCATTTTATATAAGATATATTTAAATACCAGAAAACATCGTCACATTTCATTGTCTTAATCAATTTTGTGGATAAAAACTGGGAAATTTAACATCTTGTGCTCCATTTTGCAATGCAATAACTCCAAGAACGTAAGAAAAATGTTGAATGTCGATCTCCGGTTCAAGCGTAAACTATACAAACAAGACAAAAAGTGATGGGAAATTCTTTACATGTACCATAGTTTGTTTAATTTTCCATTGAAAAAGTGTGAGGGTATCTACATGTACACATACACCACAGTTCCATATCAACCCTCTGATTGGTTTACCAGAAGATTGAAAATGGTCATGTGGCGTATGTTAGATACCTCACACTTTTAGCCAGAGCCTACAATGTAACATTTCCTTTCCTGTAATATTTTTCAACTCTAAATTTTTGCTTAAACTATAGTGTTGGGTAGTTGTCTCATTGGCAAATACCCCACATCCTTTCTTTTTCTTAAAATAAATACAACAATGAATTTTAATAACTGTATTCTTTTTTTAAAATGTGAAACTAGAAGCCACATATATAAATCCTCTGATCCTCGGGAATGGCACAATGTTAATTTCACTACAAAAATGCATAAAATTCCATTATGCAAACATTTCACTACAAAAAGGATGGAATTCCAAAATGCATATATTCCTTTGAATAAAGACACCACATAATCCACAAATTATGAAATACTGAAATAATCACAAATATATTTTAACTTCCACTATTAAAGTTGAACACACATCCAGTGAACAAACTTCCAACGCCTCCTGCAGCACTTTTTGATGGTTCACGATTTTCTGTGCTGTCTTCATGTTTAATTTTCTTGCAAATGCTTTCGCTCGGTTCAAGGATATTTGAGATATCCTTTAACATCTCATTGGAAGCCCTTTTATATTTTCTAACACTCTCCACTGACCTATGGCCTGTTCTGTTCATGATTTCTTGTTCTGGGACTCCTGCCTGGTATAATGTCGTGGCACATGTCCTTTTACCAGAGTGGTTAGTGAAATACTCATCTATTCCGGCTTCTGCACACATGGTTTTCATGATATTAGACAATTTGTTGACCCCTACGTAGCGATAACAAAAGATCCGCCATATTGGATTCAAAGGTCTATCAAAGGCAAATTGGGTCACTGTTTGCTGATAATTTTTCTGCATGTTTTGTTACTGTAACACATTAAAAGACTTTTGAAGATCCTATCTTAGTTTAAAGTTACGTTTTTGTAACTATTTGCAATGTTTCCCGTTATCAAAACAACTGTAATCGTCTTCTGAAATATCGTTATTTTAGTTTCTGACATAATATATGGAGGCCGCCATTTTGTCTAGCCGCATTGGGTCACATGTTTCAATCACATGTTTTTCGCAAAATCTGTGACGTAGAACGCATTTGAGCACATCAATAGAAAGAAGATAAATGGCGGAATCCAGCGGTATGAAATATATAGGGGGGTCTCAATCTTATTTTAACTATGTTATAGCTTAAAATCGCCAATTTCAGAACATTATTTCTAAATGAAAATACAAAGGGCGAACATAAGCACCTATGAAGAATGAAAATAATGTATTTCAACAGCATTAATAGCAAAAACAGGGACAGATCGGTAGCTGCGCAAAGCTGCGCAAATCTTTTAAAAGGGGGTCGATGTCGTCCATCGACATTCAACAAAATTACGTCCCTTTGCTACTTCCGGTTGTCAATCTTTTCATATAAGGTTCAGATTTTTCTTCAAAAACCAACAGTTTAGAGTAATAAGAAGATAAAAACAGTATCAAATATGTAGATTAAGTGTTAACCATCATTTAGGTATACATGTTTTGTCGTGTCAGTGGTAATTTTATGACACAAACCCCACATTCATCCATTCAAGTGACAAGTCTTAACTCAACTTTGTGCGAAGAGTTAACCTGATTATATCATATAGGTATATTTTGTACCTTTTGGTCGGCTCCCATATTAATCAAACACCTTCCTTTTAGTTAACATCTTTTTACTGTTAGTAAGCCTGTAAGGGCTATGCATTGATGGATATTGTGATTGTCCTATGATTATACGCTATACATGTAGTTTTCACTTTGTCCGTCCGCCTGTCAACAATTACATTGAAACTATACAGCATACAGTACCGTTAGGCCAAGAAAAAATACTTGTTATAGTCAATGTGTTTCCAATAACATGCTCTAAAAAAATAGGGTTGGTAGGTAGGAGGGCACATAGTGTCATAGAAATACCGGTGTCCGTCTCGTGTCCGTCCGTGTGTTTAACGTGTTTGCAACTTGTCATTTTTTGCAATTTTCAGATTATCATGATATTTTGGATGAAGTTTTTAGCTCGGATTTAAAAAGATTTCCAGGTCCAAGAAAGTTTAGTCAGGAAAAACAGAATCAGGTAAGAATTTCCAAGTATGTGCATGATGACACTGGCTTTGAATTGTAAATAGTGCTTTTAAATGTTGCTTGCATATATGGTGGAAGTGATATATTTAATCAAATAATGTATTAGCTAGAAAAAAACATATATCATGTATATCTTATTCTTAATCATATATATCAACACAGCTTAGCTTTTTCCAATATACACAATCACGACAATGCTTTCCTTCTCATGTATATGTACCGTCAACTGTATGCACAGACTATTTGATTATTTACCAGGGGTATACGAGCCAGCAAAAGCATTTATTATATTTTATGTAAATTTTATGCAACAACAAGTTGTTACGAAAATCCTTTTAAATCAGTTAGTCTGTGCATTAACCTTTTATAACATGCAATATTTGCATCACATATTGTGAAAGTATGATTGTTCATAAAAAACATTATTGTGGAAATTACATGGTTGCAAAATAATACAATAGGAAAATGGTTACAATAGTAATTTATGATTTGACGAAGTCATGCTTCTCATTTTTTTTTTTCTTTTATAAAATAAAGGTGACATAATTTGATAAATCATTGAAAATTCAGCAACACTTGCAATATAGATGCACTTCAAATTCTAACTGTTGTGGTGTTTAGGTAAGCACAGGCCGTTTTTATTGTGAAGGGGGTGGGGGCTTGGATATTTTAGAAAAAGATTTTCGATTCCGAAATCAAAAAATTTTTTTTTTTTCAATTTGGCACTTTCTATTCTCTTTGATATAAATTTCAGAACAAAAATATAAACTTTTACTGTGTTTGAATTAAATAAATAAATTTCATGCAAGACCCCCCTGTCGGAATAAAAACAGTCGGTGCCTTAGTCGCTCTATAGTATATGGCAACTTTTATCCTTTGTAGCATCCTGGTGATTCTGGCACTAACACTAACACTAGCACAAGCACTTCCTCTTCACGTTCTTGTCAAACTGATATCATACACTATTTCAATGAGGAACATGTTTATTATACTCACAATTACACTGAAGATTTAGTTAAAAATTAATCGTTTATCCAAGAGGCCACATTGGCTTGTGATTCACTTCCCGAAGGCTTCCCACAGGACGTATTAGTACAAACTATGTTGAGTGGAGACTATAGGCCCAATAAAGAATGCCAGTTTAATCGCTTGCCAATACCATTAAACATCAGGTTAACAAATATTTATACAGGCAATCTCGTTGAAACAGAAGGTGCAACTATGTCGAAAACTACAGAAGCAACTCAAACAATTTTAACATTTCTTTAAAATATATATTCATACATAATTAATTTAGATTAAAGATATGGCTGAAATAAATATAAAATACAAAGACATACGTCAAAAAGTTAAAAGTGAAGGAATTACAGCTTGTATTGAATATCTTACAGATTCTTCAGTTAGTTCTTTAAGGAAATCTGTGCAAACAATTTTGAAGAAGTGTGAATCTTTAAACAAATCAAAAAGCAGAGAAGGATTTGATGAAAATTTTAGAAATTTTCAAAATACTGTTTATACTTTTCCTACAAGGACCGAAACTATTAAAAAAAGAAAACTTGATTCCGCAATTGAATGTGCAACGAACAAGACTTTAAAACATGTTGTTACAGAATTGGCAGCAAATCTAAATGAGTCTATTGAGGACAGTAAAAAAATCAAAGTAGAAAATGAAAATTTGAAGGCTAGCTTGGAGAAAAAAAACTCACTTCAATCAAAACTTAAAAATGCAAGAAAGGAAATTGACTCCTTGAATAAGAAAACGAAATATCTTAATGCAACTGTACAATTGAAAAATAAAGTATTAAAACGCACAAGATCTCAAATTGCTTTCATGAAATTGCAAGTTGAAAAGACATATAAAATTTTTAAAGAACTTGAAACTAGGAATAATGAGCTTAATAATGAAATTGGTAGATTACAAGTCAATATACAACAGGAAATTGAAAAAAACAAAGATGAAAGGGATGAAAATGAGTACTTGCGGTTATTGATAAATGATAACGAGCAGAAGAAGCTCAATTTATATGATGAGGAACGTCGATCATACACAAATGAGACACAAGAATGTGTGTATGAACTTTTGAATAACAACGTAACCACAAGTCGTGTGAGTCCAGTAATAAAAGCGGTTTTAAATTTGTTAGGTTATAAAGCTAACAAGCTTCCCAGTATTTCAACTGTCAATAACATGAATATTCAAAGATTGATGTTGTCTCAAATGCAAATAGCAGAAGACTTAAGCGGTAAAACAAATACATGTCTCTTGAGTGACGAAACCTCAAAGTTTGGGGAAAAATATGAAGGTTTTCATGTGTCCGAGAGTGATGGTAAACTTTGGGTCCTAGGGCTTAGACATTTACTTACAAAGTCTGGGAGTGATACACTTTGTACCTTTAAAGAAATTTTGGAGGACATTACTGAAGCTGGTAAACTTTGTGAAAATGATGTTAATAAAAAAATATTGTTAAACATTACTTCAACTATGTCTGACAAGGCTGCGACACAAATTAAATTTAATACCTTATTAGAGGAATATAGAACTCAAATACTTGAAGAGAAACTTGGAGATGCATGTGACAATATGACTGATTTAGAGAAACATAAGTTTCAAAACTTAATAATTTTTTTTGTGGACTTCACGCATTAGTCCATGCTGCTGAATCTGCATCATCTTGTTTGATCGAGTATGAAAAGGGTGCTTTTGAACAGACACCGCCCATACATGATCCAACTTTCAGGAAAGCGACTGAATCAGGATGCCTTCGGTTAATCCGTACTGTTGGAAAAGCCTTCGCGTGTGGTGGTGATGAAAAGAGTGGTATTTATGGACCGTTTGACCTTTATGTAAAGCTATTCTTAAAAGAAAACAATCTATTAAGTCTGCCGATACAAAGATTTCGAGGTAACAGATTTAATGTTCTGTTTAGTAATGCAGCATCTGTATATTTCTTATCTGAAAAGATAAAAGATTTCCTTCAAAGAGGAACTGATACTAATAGATTGCTCAAGTCAGTTAAGTTCGATGTTAATGTCACCGAATATGTTGCTGGTTGTAAAGCCCTCGGTCTTATATCTTACGTAGTTACTGTTCCCCTTTGGTGTATAATAGAGAACAGAAATATACATGTATTGGATGGTAGCGTGTACTATCAGGAAATTATTGAATACCTAGAACCAAGCGTTGAAAATTTAGATGGGTTCATTACTGGAACAACAGTTTTATCTTTTGTAAATAAACAGGCTTTAAATACTGACAAGATTTTTCAAGTCTTGATATCTCCTTCAGATTATGATACCAATGTCCAAGCTATTTTGCAAGTAGTCATACCGGGCATTTGCCAAACATTTAAGCGTCTTTTTTCTGACTACCTAAGTAAAGGTGTTTGGAAGGAAGCTAGGTGCGACGAAAATCTGCGACAGAAAACACAAAGTGTACCGAAACAAAACAAATTTTGTGAGACAATATTCGGACATCTTGATCGGATTTTGAGAGAAAACCGAATTCGACATTGATAGCCAACGAGGCTTATGTAATGTTCATTCATAAAAGACCTTAGAATGGATAAGGGAAAAAGTAACGATGCTAAGGAAAAGTTATTGAATGCTGCTCGAAATGAAGTCAAGAAAGGAAGACTTAAGTTCAAGAATAGGTTAAAGGAGATAGCTAGGCTTGAAGACAAAATGAGAGTGGCAGGAGAAGCAGAGGCAAAACGTCTTCAGAAACTGCAAGCATATTCTATTGCAATTCTTGACTGGGGTTTGTGGCAAACAACAGACCAAGTTGACTTTCACTTAAAACAAGTCATCAAATCAAAGAAAGACCAATTAGAAGCGTTGAAAGCTCAGTTAAATTTCAGAAGATTTATACTTAATCAGAAATTAAAGGATGACAAAAATGTTTATTGCGTCACAAAACTTGACGGGAGAAAAAGAATAAACTTAACACCCACCGAATTATCAATAAACGTGAAAAAACTCATTGAGAATGCCTTCACTGTACAAGAAACACATACTGATGCCGACGAAGATGACACACCTTTACTAGTCGGGAAAAACATAAAGATGTTTTTTGAGGGCACAGATGGAGCAACAGCCTATTATGGTCATGTTATATCAACGGTATATACATTTGAAAATATTTGTTCTGAAGTATAAAAAAGAATGAATTGGGGTATATGTCAGATACAACCACAAAGCCAAATGAGAAAAACAACATGACATATCAAATTAGCATTCAATGTTTATGTATCATTATTTTCATAATCACTTCATTGATAAATAAAATATCATAATAATCATAATATATAAAAATAAGCACAAAAATTAATACAAACTATATCTGCATGTTTAATGTATATCTATTTACTGCTTGACATAATGTAGATAGTTGCAATGATGAGTTCGATATGTCTCATCAGTAATATTTCAGGTTCAATAGCGAGATGGTTAGCGGAAAGATAAATGTAGCATAGCATACATGACTTATCTCTTTTATTTTAAAGATAAATATATTGTTATAAGAGAAAATGTATTTTCATTGACACAGTATTAGAATTAAGATATTTTCATCAATTTGATTGCTTAGAAAAATTCAATTGAAGACTGAAATTGAAAATGATATGTGTTAGGTTAGCCTTCTTCGGTCAATTTTTCAAAGATAAAGAGGTTTTTAACTAATTTTCATCATTCAAATAGCTGTTTTATAAAGTATTTGTATCTTGTTGTAACATCAATGTTGACAGATTAGAATGTTTACATACTATATATTCAAGTTATTACTGTCAGCTCTTGTTATTTCAGGTTCCAGGCTTCCGTGAGTGGTACAACGTGAAATTCACAGGCGACCAGGCAATTTACACTTACGAACTATTAAAAGATTATAGAAAAGGAGATGTGGAAATAGCTGTTTGATCTAATCATTTTTTTTTTTGGGGTAGATATTATATGATTGTATTTAATAAATCTGTATTTCCCTAAATTTATAATGCTAAATTGTTTGGCTTGAGGTTCATATGTCAAAACTGAGTATTAACTTGTTACAAATATTACATGTATCAAACATTTCATAATTAGGTAATCAATTATAAATAATTATACTGGATTAGGGATTAGGATAAAGTTGTGAAATTGTTTTTATCACCTTTAGAAGATGAATAAGAATTTAATTATCAGTCAAATAACAAAGAAGTAGCATTTGTAAGCTAATAAGCCATTTCCTATTTAAGATAAGGTATAGATGTTTTATTTTCTTACATAATTAATCTTTAGTTTGACAGTGTTAATTGATAAAAAGGTATCTAAGGGAACATAGTTCAATAAGTAAATTTTGATAGAATAACCCTCCCCTTTTTTGGGAACTATGTATTTTGATTGGTTAGGTTGTTAATTATATAAAATGAAACATTGTTTTTTAGAAGGGTAGTTCAGGGGCTGAGGATAATATGATAGTTCTGAAAAGTGATATTGCAAAAAGACATTGATTTTACTATGAACTCTTTTTATGTGAAGTGTACATGATTAAGGATTGTATCTAAATATGGTGACTTAGATTTGTTATAGCCATATACATGCTATGTTAATATGTATGATATCTCTGTTGTGTGAAATAATTATTGTATGAACATCCAACTTAGTGATTTATTGACTATTAACCATATTGCCAAAGGAAGCTGGACCTAAAGCTCTACCGACCCAAAGCTCTGAGTTAGTTCCCCTGCAAAATATATGATCAGAACTGGACTGCAGAATGTCAGCTAGTACCCCCACATATTGACATGCGATCCAGACTGGTCATAGAGACACCATAGTACTGCTATATGTTATACTAGAACTCTATGAAAGACCGTTTAAGTTAAGATGTGCACCATTATTCAATAAACAGTCGATTGACAGAATAAAGGCCGATTTTCAAAAAACGTTTTCCTACATAACTTTCTTATCTTAATAGATATCAACTTGATTTTTGTTGCATTGTTTTTCTTTTGAAAAGAGCTTTAATTTGATATATATAAAGTGTATATTGACGAATTTTACAAATTTGGTCTGCTATCGCTACCCTACGGACTGTTCACCAAACTTAATACTTCCTTTATCTAGCGGTCTCCTGTAAAAGGCTGTTCCATTTAAATCACGTACAATATTCAAATATTGTTCATATATCTTAAAAAGTACTGGATTTTGTAGATAGTGTTTTAAGTTTTTGGCACTTAAGTACCGCTGATTGAGTCCACCTGAAAAAATGAAGTATTGACATTGAGTGACATTTAAATCATACACTGAACAAAACTAATTAATGAAATATGAAACAGTTTTATATTGCCTGGATTGGGTAAACTGTAATAAGCATACATGCTACGCAAGATATAATATACCCGTTTTTACAATGAATTTGCATAAATGAAGCACCTGTTGTAGCGCGGACCTCAACGAAGACACCCGGATTTTCTGAAAATCGTCAGTCAAGTATTGTGACCAAATTACACAAAAGAACGAATTAAAATACACAAGAAAGGAAAATACTAAATAAATGTAAGAAAAATTAAACTGACCTTTGTACGTTTTGTTGGCTCTGCCCTTGAATAATATATAGCTTCTCGTCTGATTCTTTTCCAGTTCGAACTGGTCCACGGACAGATTTCGATGCTCATCTACACCTCTGAGTCCAAAAAGTTTACTGTTATAGAAAAACATGGTATTCATTATAGCTTTAGAACTGGTACTCCAAAGCAAACCCTTTTCCCAGAGAGTGCTTTCTGTTTCCTTGCTTATCGCCTCTGCCTGTTTAGTAGTGGTGCCTATACCCTGTTTTGTGAGTTCGGTCATGCGTGCGCTTAAAGAACGTCTGAAATCATAAAATACACAGTCTTTTTCGTCCAAAAAGTTCATATGCACACCATTCTCTCGGTGAAATCTCAGTATGCCAACGCATAAAAGATATAATGTCTTTGGGGGATACGGCTTACCATCTTTTCTTCTGGTCTCTATTACAAACTTGCTAAGCCACTGATTTACATCATTGGTGGTAAACTGTAAAAGTTCTGGAATGGCACAATAATTACTTTTCATTCGCGCAACTCTCCAGTCGTTAAATGTGGCGACACTCCAAGTAGTATTTTTCCGTGTATTTCTGCTTTCAGTTGACTTAACTAACTTATCAATATCAATATCTTCCACAAAAGAACAGCGTGAATTCTCGTTACAATTCACAGTAACAGCCTTTTCCAATTCTTCAATAATATTATCCGCCGTAAGGGGAACTTGCGTAAGTTCAAAATCTGGCAAGTCATCCATTTCAAAATCCACTTCATATTGGTCCAAAGCCTGAGAAAGAGTTAAATCCTCCAGCTTTTCGAAAGCAGTATTTTCATTTTCAGCATCTTTGCATGTTTGTGATAATGTTAGATCGTCTATACTGTTGTCCCATTCAGGAATTACATTCAAAAAGTCAATGTCACTCATCTCCATTTTTGCAACCATTTCAGACGACTGAAACGCGCAAACTGATAATTCAGCGGGAAAGGCACTTTTCATCACGTGATATCAGTTAATTGTGACGTCTTATGAACTTTGACACATGTCATTTACCAAATTAAAAATTTGATTGGGTATGTGTAGATTCACCACAGGATGGACTAAATTTCACTCGAAAGCAAAGCTTTCTCGTGGAATTAAGTCCCTCCTGTGGTGTATCTACACATACCCAACACTTTTTAATTTGGTAACTATAACATAATCATGTGCCCCAATGATTCTGGGTCACAATAATTTATATCTCAACCAATGAAAAGCTTTAAGGTGCGAATGTGTCAGTTATTTTCAGACGAAGGGTAATACCCGCGGTTTTTTGGAAGTCAATGGAGGTCGTCACTTGCGTTATCATATTTCAATAACGAAGCAATTATTTAAATACATTTTTGCAGTCGTGTGATAAAATTTATTCTGATGAAATTAAACCACAAATACTGTTAAATAATAAGGTGTTTTGATAAATTTATTGTCTGAAACACAGGCTACGTGTTTGATTGCACGCTGATTACAGCGCCACCACGAAAATTTTAGAATATGTCCACTCGTGCCCACCTGAAGGAACTCTTCAATGTCACTGGCTTTCCCACTGATAGAAACGCTGTTGTCACTAGTTTAAAATAAATCTAGACATGTTTTTTTTTTTCTAAATTACAGAAATAGATACCATTACTATATAGAAATCGACGATAGAAAATGCATATTCTTGCACTTGATATTCAATGCAAAGTCAGCTATCCCTGAAATCATGGATCGGGAAATACCTGAAATCAGTTATAATTCATGAATTCAAGGATTAAACCTGTATTAAAGATGCGAAATATCAGCCTTTTTGAAAAATTTTATTGTTGTGTCGAAATTATGCAGCGGATTAAAACACTATTCACTGTTAAACATACAACACTGAACACTTTAAATTTGCAAAACAATAATTTGCAAATCCGGCTCCGGACATTCTTAAAGATACGGTGCCATGTAAATACCCAAAATGTGCAAAATAACATGGGATTTATTAAATATCAAGTTTTAAAGCTTTAGACTATAAAGTTCTTTTGCAATTTGAATTTTAAAAAAACATGGAATTTTATAATCCCATGGCATCTAGCATAATCCCATGAGATTTTTCAGTTCCATGGGATTTTTGTAGTTTAATGGGATTTATTTTATCCGATGGAACAAATGAAATCTCATGGGACAAATAAAATCCCATGGGACAAAATAAAATTCCATTGGATTCAAATTATAAATATACACTAACATGTATGTTAAAATGAATTCTGTTTGAAAGTATTTGTTTTACATTTATAAAAAGTTAATATTATTAGAAGTGCAAGTTACTAAACTATAATATAAAGGGTTTAAGGATTCTATTTGATGTCAATGAAATAAAATCATCTAACTAAAGTAAAATTATACTTTGACATGTCATATGCATGTGTTATATATTTTTCTAAAAAAGTACTTTTTAAAATCTTTTCTTGTTTAATTCATTATGAAACCTAGAACTGAAAAAAAAAAAATTCATATTCTGACAAATATTTGATCCTAAAAAAAGAATAAATTAACAAAGCACAGTTTACAGTTTACTCTTTTCATGAGGTATTGTTTTTTCTTTGTAATGGTTCATTGCAATACATAAATAAGCAACCAATTTGAATTTCATACCATTTGTGGTGTTCATAATACTGTGTTCATATTTGCAGATTTAATCAAATAAACACTTTTTATGTAAAGTTTAAGTTTTCTTCTGTTTCAGCTTGCTGTGTACAATTATTCAATCCACTATGTAAGAGTCCGGTGAATAAATTATTCAATCCACTAGACATATTCCTGCAATTCTTAGAGAAAACATTTTTGCAATTTGTTCTTCAATGATCATTCTCTGTATATTTTGATTGGATGGAGAGATGTAAATGTAAATGAATGGACAAAGCAACTGATCATTTCGACAACGAAATACTCATTTTTTTCTTCATTTGTCCCTTCTTTCAATGAATACTTATGTTGTTGCATTTACACAAATATGTTCTTGTTCATCTATGATAGTAATCCTTTTTTTTGTTTATAGTAATTATGTTGAAACTTTCTATTTCTTTTGCAGGAAAAACACATTCCATTTCATATTAACCAAAAAAGCACACAATGTAGAAAAATATCGACTTTAAGTTTCCTCATCAGTATTGACATGTTGATGATCATGAAAACCAAGATGTTTGACCTATAAATATACAAAATTCTAAAAAAGTTATAAATGGAGAGAAAATAGCAATAAAAAGCTTATTTTATCATGTTTATGAACATTTTGAGAAACTTTCATTTGAGTATTACTTGTGAGTACTCTTATTTCAGTGCGTTTGTCTATGGATTTTATATTAGTTGCTTTTTTTTTTGGCCGTGTAGCAATCTTTTCAGTTGAGCCAATTGCAACAAATTTGTAGTTTATTCATATTTTGTGCTGTTAAACCACTGTCCCAGCACTACAAACTGCTCAGAGTCTGAATTTTGTGCTCGACCAGTAAAGTAACCACAGATTTTACTCGACTAGACTCGACATTATCTCGACAGTACTTAACTGTACTTAACTGTACTCGACTTTACTTAATAAGTCTAAATTCAGTACTTGATGATCTTGGTGTAGTTTGAAATGGTCTCGACCAAGTCTCGACCAGTCTTGACCAGTCTCGACTCAGTCTCGACCTGTCTCGACTAGTCTTGACCTTCAAATTTAGTCTTGACTGGTCTGAATCAGCCCATCTAACTAAATTAAATATAATTGATTGATCTTACAAAATTCCAAGTTATTTGGTAGTTTGGTTCATTGCTGTGAAACTAAACAATTTAATAAATAGGTAAAAAAATGCGAGAATTTTCAGTTTTGATTAAAATCAGATAGTCATCTTTAATTATTTCTGTAACTTTTTCAAATCAACTTGGATTTTCATAAAACTCTACAGCTATCTCAATTATACATTGATCTTACAGCAATGAACCAAACTACCAAATAACGGAATTTTGTAAGATCAATATTTAATTAGTTAGATTGGCTGATTCAGACCAGTCAAGACTAAATGTGAAGGTCAAGACTAGTCGAGACAGGTCGAGACTGGTCAAGACTGAGTCGAGACTGGTCGAGACAGGTCGCGTCTGGTCGAGACTTGGTCGAGACAGGTCGCGACTGGTCGAGACTTGGTCGAGACCATTTCAGACTACACCAAGATCATCAGGTACTGAATCAGACTTATTAAGTAAAGTCGAGACCAAAGTCTAGTACAGTTAAGTACAGTTAAGTACTGTCGAGTCTAATCGAGTAAAATCTGTGCTCGACTTTACTGGTCGAGCACAAAATATGGTCTTTTCAGACTCTGAGCGGTTTGTAGTACAGGGCAGGGTAGGGGAGGGGTTGATTGCTCACAAACATGTTTTTTTTTGTTAGTGTTTATTGGCTTCGAACTAGCTGTCAGTTACTGTGAGTACTAACACGTCCAGTCTGTGTTTTTTTTAGTTGTTTTGTATCGTTCTGATGAGTTAAGCCCTTTTCACCTGATTTTTATAGTTTGTTCTTGTGTTGTACTGTAACGTCACTATCCAAGGTTAGGGGAGGGTTTGGTGCCAGCACACATGTTAAACCCCGCCACATTTTGTATGTGCCTGTCCCAAGTCAGGCGCCTGTAATTCAGTAGTTGTCGTTTGTTGCTGTATATATCAACTTTAAGTTTATTGTTTTGAACATAAATCAGGCCGTTAGCTTTTTACTTCAAATTGTTTTACATTAGTCATTTCAGGGCCTTTTATAGCTTACTAAACGGTATAGGTTTTGCTCAATGTTGAAGACCAGAATAAATTCAAAGACAAAGTCAGATCAGTTGTTATTTACATCAGTCAATGAATTGAAGTTTTAAATACCAATAGACATGGAAATCATAGTCATGACAATGTTCTGTGCTGAATGGCCTAAAAATGGACTATACATTGCATGCATCACACCATGCTGCATGACAGAAAAGACAATAGAAATTTATGAAATAAACAGATGAATTTATTAACTTATGAAAAAAAATCTTTCCATATTTTCATACAATTTCTAATAAATCAAATCAAGATTTAACATGTCTAAGACAGTATGGTATTATATAAACACAAGTGCAAGCATGAAGTCTTCAATAATATTATAAGTAGTATAAGGTGCCAGATTGAATGGTGCTCTTATGTATTTGAAAAGGCTTTAACCTCCAAATGTAACCTTCTTACTTAGAAAATCTATTCAATTATAACCTTTTCTTTAACAGACTTTTCACAAATCTATTGACATATCACTTCTAATTTAAAATAAAATTGCATCTGTAAATAGAATCCTTAAACCCTTTAATACTGTAGTTTAGTTATACTATATCAACTGTTTTATAAACTTATAACAGTTTACCACCAAACAGAATTCATTTTAACAAACACGTTACTGTATATTCATAATTTAAATCCCATGGGATTTTATTTGTCCCATGGGATTTTTTTTTGTTCCACGGGATAAAATAAATCCTATGGGACAAATAAAATCCCATGGGCCTGAAAAAAAATTCCATGTGATAAAGCAAAATGAATTCAAATTGCAAAAGAGCTTTGAAACTTGATATTTAATAAATCCCATATTATTTTGCACATTTTGGTTATTAACATGACCCCGTATCTTTAAGAAAGTGCGGCACCGGATTTGCAAATGAGGGTTTTGCAAATTTAAAATGTTTAGTTTTATACCTTAAGAAACATATTTTTCTAAGCTCAAATCTTCACATTCATCTTGAAGTAAAAGTTGAAATACACCGATGTCAAATGCACTCTTCCTCAGCTACGTTTTCTGCAGGACAACAAAAATCATGATTCTAGTTAGTTAAAAAATGTACATAATGTTGGGTATTTCTGGTAACAATAGTTTATTGACTAATCAAAGATCCAATGATATGCAGAAACATATAATAAATCATGATATATACACAAGTTTAAGCTTTTTAAGAAAAGAGTGTCGATTTTCTTTGTAATTTGAATACTTATTACCTTTTGGGAATTAAAAAAGATACCAATGATATTAATAGCTTTCATGTTACTGGCAAACCGTGGATCCCGGAAGGGACGATGCCAACGCCCTCCCCCCCCCCCCTTTTCCCTCTTATTGCTAGAAAAATGCGAAGTTGTTGATGACTTATATCAATATAAATTAGATACAGAAGTTACATTTAAATGTCATCCTGCAAATACTGATGTTTATTAAGGAGATCTGATGATTTAATACCATTTGTTTTAAATATGAAAGTACAACGGGAACGTCTGTGAATTTTTTATAAAATGTCCATTATCATTAGAATTGAAATAACAGAATGGTATGAGCAGATCCAGCTATATTTGAAAGGAGTGTTCCAACAAAAAAGTCATTACTAAAAAGGGGGGTGTTTCCCATAAAAAAAGCATTAGCTGCCCAAAAAATGGGGTTCCTACATATATAATCTGTATTTTGATATGTTAAGCGTGTCCGGCCGTCGTGGTTTCTAATCCAGACACATCTATTCCTCAGGATGTTCGAATATGAAAGCTTGTTTAATGTTGGGAAGGAGGAGCTTTTTTGATAAAACATGTAAAATAAATTCATGATTACCTTTACTAGACTGATAAGTAGTTTAGGGTTATAAATATTTCGTTATCAACACCTGATTGCCGTTTAGAAAAATGACAAACAATACGCCTGAACATCTTGCAGTACCTATATAAAAATAAGGAGATGTGGTATGATTGTCAATGAGTTCCAAATGAAGTGGATGTAAGGAATTATAGGCAACCGTACGGCCTTCAACAAAGAGAAAACCCCATACCGTATAGTCTAACTAAAGTTTTATTTATTACTTATCACAAAAACCAGAAGACTAGTGTAACAAATTTAATGAATTTATCAATTTATTAATTATAAACTGTAAGTGAGTGACTGTCACATAAAAGCTGGTGACCAAATCTTTGTGTATCAACTTCCTCATCAGAACTAGCAGGTATCATTTCCAGATATGTAATTAAAGTCATCTGAAATTTTTAAACACCGTAAAGAAGCTACATTTGTGAATTTATGTCGGATAAAATGGTCAGCAAATCTTGCAAATTCAGGACCAATTTGATATAGAAATTCCATGACTGTCATGTCATCCATTTTTATCAAGTAACACAGAACAAAGTTGTAAACAAGGAAAGTAAAACAGGTGAGTATATTTTTTTAAGTGAGTTTATTTCAAGTTGACATTTAATTAGAACTGTTACCATTTGTCATTTCTGTAATATTAATGTAGAAATAATTTCAAAATCAATATTCAGTTATCTATATATATATATAACAGTCTAAAAGGGTACAACATCACCAAAAATAATAATAAAATGAACAAATGTTAAATATTTCGCATAACAGATATCCTTCATCAGTATGATTATGATGTAAAATGAATCATATCAATCTATTCTGATTATAAAACTATAACAATCTTGAAATTTATACAATAAAACAGTCAAACCCGAACATCAAAGAGATTGTACAATTTTAAAATTTATCAAACATGATGTAGGTTATATAGCCATTTACAACATACGCTTCAAATAAAAATAGTAATGTGCGATATGAACTGGTACAACTCTAAAATTTCAAAGGTGACGACAGTTAAGATGTTACAACAACGATTGCGTGGAAATAAATTCCCAATAAACAGCACTGACCGATCTAAGCTGGTACAATATTTCAAATTTGACAACGGTAGAGTAATTAAAGCAGAAGCTGCGTATTTAAACATCCCAAAAAATAGCAGTTTGATAATGATTAAAAAAATAATGAAAAATTTTGACTATGGTTTAATAATTGAACGTGACTGCGTACTTGTACATCCCTCCCAAATGAATAGAACCTGTAATTTAAACTGGTATAATTAAAAAATTCCTTAAATCTGTAAGAGTCCAGTACGGAAGCCTGAGTTACTGGAAACAAGTGATGGTAGGAAAATGAGTGACTCATTCTATGTTTTTTTATTTATGCCCCCTGGGGAGACTGTCCTTAGCTTTCTTATCCAAAACCTTTCCTGAGCAAGTCTGTCGGCCCTTGACCAACCCTCGTTGTGGTCTATGATTTGTGATGGTAAAGTTTTTGAGATCAGCTTAGGCGTGCCCAGGTGATCTCAAATGACGACTTACGGGGAGGTCGGGCTTGCAGGTGTATTCATGCGTTTGTTGAATGGCTGTTCTGTCTCGCCAACATACTGCATGCCACATCGACACTGAAGAAGGTATACAACATTCTGGGTTTTGCAAGTTATATTGCAAAATATAGTGTACACAGACCCAGTGGAGTGGCAAGTAAATGTTTGAGTATTCAGTAATTGTTGACAAGTCAGACATCGTCTGTTACCACATGACTTGCACCATCCTGCAGTTGAACAGCTTTTATTAGAGGTGACGTCAGCTCTCGCAAATAAGTCTTTCAGACTTGCTGGGCTCCGAAAAGCTAAGACAGGAGGTTTGGGAAAGATCTTGGATAATTTTGGGTGCTTGGCAATAATTTACCAATTGGCACGGATCAAACGTGAAAGGTTAGTAAAGGCGGGATTGTATATTAAAACAAACGGAACTATTTTGCTGCGCCTCTTCTGCTTGTACTGTAATAGGTCATTGCGGCTGTTATTGTTAGCACGCGCAATTCCCTTATTTATGTCCCATTTCTTATAACCTCGTTTAGTCAAAAATCCGCGAAGTTCCTGTAACCGTTTAGTGACAGCCTCCTCAGAGGAGCAAATCCGCTTTACTCTGAGAGCTTGACTGTACGGATGTCTGACTTGCCAACAAATACTGAATATTCAAACATTTTCTTGCCGCTCCACTGGGTCTGTGTACACTATATTTTGCAAAGTAACTTGCACAATCCAGAATGTTGTATACCTTCTTCAGTGTCGATGTGGCAAGCAGTATATTTGCGAGACAGAACAGCCATTCAACAAACGCATTGTCAAATTTGAAATATCTATGATGTTCGGGTTTGACTGTTTTATTGTATAAACTTCAAGATTGTTATAGTTTTATAATCAGAATAATTTGATATGATTCATTTTACATCATAATCATACTGATGAAGGATATCTGTTATCCGAAATATTTAACATTTGTTCATTTTATTATCATTTGTTGGTGATGTTGTACCCTTATATAGACTTGTTACATATTATATTTTGTAGTTTACTGTGTCATAATTATATGATCCATCGCCCCGTAAGATTTATCGTTGGCTAGTAATATTCAGTCATTTTATAAATACATTATATATTAATATATATATATATTTAGACCCCTCTACCAAGAAATTTGTTTTGCATGCACACGTATAAATATATATTTATTTGTATAGAATTTTTCATGTGCATTGTGTAATTTGTCTTTAAATATTTAATTTCTTTCATGGTTTAAATCATGACTGACTATTGTACACTACCATATGTTATTTTTAATGTTTGTTTTTAAAGCATTAAACTATTCACACTTGTTCTAGCGACATTATTTTCCCCCTTGTGTTTAAATGATTAATAAGCAAGACCTGTTATATCATAATATTGTTATATGAATCTACTTCTTTACTGTTTTAGTAAGATTGTTATAATGATCTTTTGTTTTGTTTATGAAAAATTTTATTGTTATATCAAACTTAATGAATTAAGCCAAAAAAAGAAAACAATGACCCCCTCCCTAACAAAAAAGGATGCAAACTGTATAATAATAAGGTGTTATTGCTTATTGTCAACTGCCTATTAACACTATTCTACAGTGACTGGATGACGAGGACTTTACCAACAATTTGCCACAGTAAATCCTTTTACAATGAGTAAATCACATACCCAATAAGTAACCTTTGAATGGTATCCACATAACAAAAATGTAAATTATTCAAACAAGAAAACAAAAGACGTGATTTGTGCTAAATATTACAGTTAACCAAAAACACTTTTTTACACTTTGAAAAAAGTTGAATATCAAAATAAAAAATTGATATGTCTATGTCCGCCATATTGGATACTACTATTGAAGTAGGGGTTTTAAATACATATGTCCTATATATTGTATCCATGAGAAGCACCGAAGAAAGGTTCCTGCACAATATGATTATAGTAGCAATACATTAAAGAACATTTCAATTACCCTTCCCAAAAAATACGCTTATTTTAGTACAATGTCCGCCATATTGGATTTTACCGGAAGTAGGGTTTATAAAGACCTATAATCTATATAATGTATCCAAAAGTAGCACAGAACAAAGGTTGGTGTGGAATATAATGATAGTAGCATGATTATAACAGCTTTTCACATACAAGCCTTTGATATTGGGCTGATTTAAGTAAAATGTCCGCCATATTGGATTTAACCGGAAGTGGTGTATTTTTTTAGATTGCCTCTCTATCTGAAATCAAAGAGTAATACTAGAGGAATCTTTGTGCCAAGTATTATGTTTGTAGCAGGATGTGCACAATTTTTCATGAAGCCGCCGTACTATACACAAAACACAACATAGAAAACTTAAGACTGAGCAACACGAACCCCACCAAAAACAGGGGGTGATCTCAGGTGCTAGTTCAAAGCAATACTAACGAATAAATCATGTTTTCTGATTTAATAATCAGTTCCTAGGTAAGCGACCTCTTTACATCCCTCTTCCCGTGATTCAGTATTTCTACATCCTTGTCTAACCACTGAGTTTGAACATTCCTGATCATGAATTTATATCATGTTTAAAAAGTATAAAGTTTTGTTATGTATGATAGGGGATAAGATACCAAGGGAGCATTTAGAACTCGGAAGAAAATATTTAAGGACACCATGGCAGAAAGAATAACTATGACAAACCTTCACAAAACAACAATACAGTGAATTAATAATTGAGCAAAACGAACCCCATCAAAAACCGGTAGTTTACTCCGGTGCTCAAGAAGGGCACGTTACAAAGATGTTACCGTAAACATTTAGAATTAACAGACATTTTAAGATACCACAAACATAAAAACACATTTTGAATAATACCGCATGAAGGTAGCACTACAGTCAGAATTTTCTGACTCCAACCAACAGTCTTTAAAGATTAATTTCTCCAAAACTACTCAATGGATTTTAAAATCTTTAACTCATTTTAAAGCTGAAATATAACTCTTTCTTAATCCATAGATAAATTTATTTTGGTTTGATAAATCTCAAAATATAGCTCATTAATTGCCAAAAAGTGGTCTTCCAACTTGGATGGAAATGGCACATTCAGGTCAAATGGTAGTAAAATTTGTTTTCACCCTTTAATCAACCATATACAAGCTGCAAAACCATGTCTCAGATTTTTGATATATGCCTCCAGTAAGAAGATATATTGATTTAACTGCTGGGTGCCAAACCTCATTTCACCTTTCATCTTTGGAGACCTATAAATTCATTTAGAAACAAATTATCAAAAACTGGGACACGGTATTGTAGAAAATACTCCTTTAATCACATATATCAAAGTCAAGCCAAAGGGGGTACCCATAAAGTTTATATTTTCATTTTTTCCAAACAAATCTCATGAAAAATTGTTCTGCGAAATAACCTAAAAACGGAATTTCCCCCTTAGAACCCCTATAAATGCAACATAAATACAAAAATTCCACTGGGAACACCCCAGGAGTGTTCTGATACCATTACTTTATCAATAGAACCACACACTTTGTCTCTTTGATGCTCTAATGCTGTAAATTTTGCATTATGTGTGGCACTGTGCAACACTAACTTGGCATTTGGCGGGAGTTTGACGTCACAGACTTGACCAATATCTGTGATGTAGTAATTTAAAAATATAGACAAAGCTCCGCCTCTGTCCAGACAGTCTAAGATAAGAGAATAACAGGATTGACCAGCTGCATATAATCAATATTTAACATCATTATTCTCACTATAAAGAATAATTTTCATTTGTATTTTTAAAAGAAATATACTATTACTGAAATTAGCTAGAACATTAAAATTGTGAATCAAAAGACATGTTCATAAAGATCCAAGACCATCCACTTCTTTAAAAAAAGACACTCCCACATTATTTTTGAGTTTTATGGAATTGAAAAAATTCACATAAACTTAAAATTGGTTAAAATGCTTAAAACTGTATTTAAATGTAGAAGACCAAATAGAAGAAATTTATGCAGGCAGTCAGAGGCTTTCAAAGATACTTTCACACTCTTTTCCATATTTTTTTCATTTTTGTAGATTTCTTCCTTTAGATTTTTTCCTTTTCATATCTTTTTCTTTTCTCTGTTTATAAACATGTTATATAAATTACTTTTGTTGCAATACAATGAGATAAGACCACAATATTTATCTTGTGGTCAGGGATTAACAGCTGGACACTGGTATCAACAGATGATTGACATGTTAGCCCCTCCCAAATGGTATATATTTAGATTAATTACCATGTGATTTTATTTACATAAGTTCATTATCAATTTACTCCCTGTTGTGATATGATAATGACTGTGGGATTTTACAAACTGTGCAGAATAATACTTAATTCAAAATTATGTGATAAAAAATATCTTCAAAATCATTGTTAGACTGTAGTGCTACCTTAATAAGAAAATGTCGTGATATCGATGTATGACTGTAGATTTGAGCAATACTTGAAATCATCGATATACATGTGTTGTTACATCCGGACAACTTGGACAACAATAAGGTCATGCTAGAAATGTACAGTTAATTTACATTTGCATTTAGTAATACCACTGTATATTAACCATTTTTTACTATTTGTTTTTTTGATATTTGCTTGTGTAATTAAAAGTTATTTTATCATTCGATTGTTTAAATTAAAGGACATTATACACTATATTCTATTTTTATCTTTGAAGAGTGGAAAATTCTTCTAAAAATAAAGAATTATTGTTTCTGTACTGTACACTTTCTAGTCATGTTATCATATCGTGTAGGTTGCACTTGTATTAGTGTCTCAGTCCTAAATCATGGCACTACAAAACTGTAATTGTGTCAATTAAACCTCTTCAGTGTTACGGCAATTTAAAAAAGTACCTTGTGAAGGTCTGGATAAAAAGAAAGATTTCAAATTCTAATCACGGAGCTGAGGAAATATATGTGGATGGATTAAAATACAAAGTGGGTATGAACATTATTATAGTTTATCTACGGGTTTGTTCAGATTTTATCGTGGTGTTTTTTTATTGGGAGGAAAAAAGGGGGGGGGGTTAAAATGTTATTGATTATTGATGGATATTTAAAGTTTGATACTGGACTAAGTTTATTAAAATAATCAGATGTGGTTAACTTGCCAATGAGACAACTACTAGAATCCACTAAAGACCAAAGAACATAATTATACTAACAATAATGTAATCAACTAAAACGGCCACCGTACAAAACCCATACCGTGTAGTAAGCTATAAAAAGCCGTGGCATGACAAACGAGGAACCAAGACTCTGATTTTTGAGTAAACAATAAACAAAACAAAAAACAAATATGACACACGACCTCTAAAATATAAGCTCCAGAAGCTCTGAAAAAAAATATTCGACCGGGATAAACTGGGACATTTAGACTGCCACTTGAAAATGAGGGTTTGCTTTGTAGCAATCAACCTACGGATCCTGTCAAGATTTTTGCATTTTTGTGTACGTGCAGAGAGCACATGGATACTTTTGCTTCATTGGATTCTACGTCCAAATTCCGACATGATGTGGCTGTTTATATTTAAATTTCACACTGACAAACACGCTTCTGTTCGTTGTACCACTCAGACCGAGAATTACATTACTGAAGAATAAACTAAAATTGATGATTAGATATACAGACTAGATCAGAGAATGACGCCATTATTAGTTGTTATAGGTATCGCTATGTGTGCCAATTCTTAAAAGTTGTATTAATAGAGCTACCTAGGCTCTGCTAGTACATTCTGTGCAATATAAAGGGATTGTGATTTTTTTCCTTATTTTTTCTTATTTAGATGCCAAAATACGAGTTTTTATATTTTCTGTATGGCGTAAATTTATTTGAATAAAAAAGGGCCATACGAGTGATATACCCCAAATCTACCGTCTAGAAGTAAGTAAGATGCTGAGAGCATAAGAATAATAATTGGTTTGTAACATATTTATTGCTGATTAAGAAAGACATCAATATATATTATACAGCAACGAAATAGACAGCGACGCGTTTTTCAAGAATACTTAAGGTTAACGTAGTTGAGATTCTACACGATTACTTTATTAAATCTCAGACAGATATTAGTGTACAAGAGGACAATAAACAACGTATAAATGTAGATGCACGATGGCAGGCAATCCTATCATTGTAAACAGACACAAAACATACAATGTAATACTAGAATAAACGGGTATTTCAGTGTGCTTCACATTTTTTATGTTATTTCTTCATAGAAAGAAAAAATATTACAGTCATTCCTAAATTACAACACTTTTTTTTTTTAATTTATGGTCTCGTGAGGGTACATTATACTAAACTCGTCAAATATTCATTGTTGAATGAAACTAAGAATAGTGGTGTTGCCTTGTGGGTGTGTGTATAAAAATTCCTCGTCAAAGATATCAGACTTTACATAATTTTGTTTTATCAGATTGCAATAATCGTTATATTAATTAGATTTTACATATTATCTTAGCCTAATTATTAATATGATAAGTATACTAAAAATTCGTGTAACCTTTCTCTACGCTTGTGTAGGTGTGATGGGATGTAATATTATGGTACAACCCTTGAAAGCAGGTCTCAGCTAAAGGTTTGTTTGTCTTGCTTCGTTTTCTTTTCCTTTTTAGTTTTTGGTTGAGGGTTTTTTTTTTTTTTTTAATTAAAAAAAAGATTTTTGTTAATATCTAATTTTAACTCCGGGTAGACAAAAAGAGAATAAGTGAAAATAAAAGATATATTACTTGTCTCCAAAATAAAATTCTTACAACCCGCCTTTTTTCTCCCTTTCATGAAATTCTATAGTCGTTCCATAACTTATTAAAAATTATTCCAGTGAATCTCTCAATTTATATAAGAAAATAACTGATCCGAAGCTCTCAAATTTAAAAAACAAAATCACCATTGCAACCAGATTTAGCTGCGCATATACGTATTTGCACACCCTCTACGGCCAATCACGCAAACCATAAAGAAATGCGGTGGGAGAACCCGGATGATTGTAATTGTAAATTAACACTGAGACCCTTAAGTCATTGATCTTTAAACATTTCCTTCATCGACAAAGCTATCACAATAAATGTGATATAATTGTACTTTTATCATCGCGGATATTAAATAACATTGATTTGAAATGCTTACAACGGGAAAAGTACAGAAAGATATAAAAGATAAATGAATGAGCGTAGAACTACATTATAAACACACACAAAGCATGATTAATGAATCTTTTAAGGTTAAATATAAACTTGAGATACTATTATACGTAAATGTGTTATTAGGTCAAAAGTCTACAGCAAATAAAGTACTGTAACGTGATAAATCATTAATTACTTGTATAGTACTACTGCATCTGCTACTGATGAAGGTAGGCTTGATTAATATACTATATTATGTGTTATTTCATCACTCTCAACAAGTAAATATTGAAATATTTTATACTGATTGACTGGGTATGAGTGGAATAGTAAGTTTATTGTCCCCCGAGGTGTAACTATTGCCCTGAGGCGTAGCCGAGGGCAATGGTTGTATCCGAGGGGACAATAAACATACTATTCCACGAAATATCCAGTCAGTAAGTGTTTTATTATACCGAAAGAGACAACAAACAATAAATGTCGGGGCTAAATTAACTATCGTAATATAAAAAGTAGAAACACAACCATACTGTTTTACGTTTACTTCATCTAGGGCTACGTCCCGCACTGACGTCAACCCTAGATACAATAGGTAAAACGCACGTCGTTACTCCCGTTGTATTCTCAACATCCTCCAGTCCCGTAGCTGCAGTTGAAATTCCGCGAAATATAATGACGCTTGCGGTCAAATAGTTTCATCGAGGGCCAATAGTTGGAAACTATTGACCGGTCAAATAGTTCAACACTTGCAATTTGAAAAATAGTGAAAATATTGAGTACTTATTTTATATAGAAAATGATAAGTCAGGTATAATAATTTGTACTTATTGACTGGGTATGAGTTGAATAGTAAGTTTATTGTCCCCGTGGTGCAACTATTGCCCTGAGGCGTAGCCGACGGCAATAGTTATATCCGAGGGGACAATAAACTTACTATTCCACGAATATCCAGTCAGTAAGTGTTTTATTATACCGAAAGAGACAACAGACAATAAATGTCGGGGCTAAATCAACTACCGTTATATAAAAAGCAGAAATGCAACCATACTGTTTCACGTTTGGTATTCTGAATGCTAAGGCTACGTCCCGCACCAGCGTCAACCCTAGATACATTAGGTAAAACGCGACGTCGTAACTCCCGCAGTATTCTCAACATTATCCAATCTCGTACCTGCATTTGAAATTCCGCGAAATATAATGACGCTTGCGGTCAAATAGTTTCACCGAGGTCCAATAGTTGGAAACTATTGACCGGTCAAATAGTTCAACGCTTGCAATTTGAAAAATATAACAAATATTGTGTTCTTATTTTATATAGAAAATGATAACTGAGGTATAATAAGTATATATATTTATTAAGAAACTACCCCTTTACAACAGGGGCACTTGCAGGCAGGGTACCTACAAATGCGTCTAAGAGCATATACAATGAATAATGTACAATGAAATAAAATACATATAAGACAATATCATAGTTAAAAATTGATACCTTTTAAAACAAGTCACCTTTCATGAAAGACATAACAGCATTATATAAGATAAAATCTCAACATTTAAAGATCACATCAATCTAATTGCACATGCAAATCACATTAAGCTTAATTTTCTAAAATCAAAGACCTGTAAGTGTACATTTCACTCAACATCTTTTTACTAAAAGTGTCTACATGTTTACAAACATTTCGATCAACATGATAAAAATATTCATCCAGCAGTATGTTTATTTTTTCGTAGGACGGTAACTCTGTGAAGCAAAAGTCGTGGAAATAAGTACTTATAGGTACTCATTTATATCAGCAAAATACTTGTTTCGTATAGGGGTATATTCGGAACATTCGAGTACGAAGTGTTCCACGGACTCCTAATATTTACATGAACACATTTGACAAATGGGAGTCTCGCTCATATTCATTCTATACAAAACTTGATTCATAGGTAAACAGTTTGTTCGTGCTAACAATTTTAACCGTGTAGACTGAAAATCGAGCAAGTTTGACAAATAAGGCTGTCTACCAGGCGCAAGGTTAAATTTGGAGAACGCATTTAGACTGCTTTTATTTCTTATAACTTGAAATTCTCTTTTACGAACAAACTTTCCAAAAAACTGTTTGAAAATATTCAGGTTAATATTTGAATTGTAAAAATGATCAAGACCAACCGTATTGAACAAATTTTCCATATACTGGGGATATCCCCATCCTCGATGCAGCGTTAAGCCCTTTAGCTCGTCAAATATAATTCGACATAATCTGTTTTTGTCTATGTCATGAATTCTAGCAAAATAAGACACCCTTTGTCTATCATGGAAATCATTTATTGGTTCCCACCCTAAATCTACGAAAAAGCCGATTTAGGGATATTCATATTAGTACTGAAAATAAATTTCGCAGATTTATTTTGCCAAGTTTCAAGAATTTGTTTGCTTGAAGCTGACGACGGCAGCCATACAGCACAACCGTGTGCGATAGATGGCCGTCTTACCGAGTTCCAGAGGGCATCACCAAAGGATATACGATTGAAAGATCCGTGCTCATTTAGCAACTTAGTCATATAATTGAGCTTGCGCTCGATGTTATCTTTTAAGTAACAATTTATATGATAGGCAAAAGTCAATGAACTGGTAAAATAAACTCCGAGATATTTGAATTCTTTGGTTTCATCAAGGAGCAGATCACATAATTTCCATTTCTTATCTTTGTCTAAACGCTTTCCTATTATCATAACCTTGGATTTGTTTTGGTTAAATTTTAGATTCCACTTTGAAGCAAAAATAGCTGTAATATCAAGCAGACGATGTAGTTCCTCCTCGGACTTCCCGATAAGGACTACATCATCAGCAAGATAAAAGGCAATTCACTAGTTGTAAGGATAGTCGGCACCAAAATTGCTAGAACAGAGAAAAGAGCCGGAGACAAGATACAACCTTGTTTTAGGCCAAATTCTTGATCAAAGAAACCTGTTTCACAATCACCAAACAATGTTTGATACATTACTGTAAAGTGATTTTAGCAGTTTCCAACACTTACCTTGAATGCCGGTTTTCCACAATAAGTAAAAAAGGCAATCACGCCAAACTCTGTCGAAAGCTTTCGATAGATCTAGAAAAGCAAGAAATGTTTTATATTTTTTAGCTTTTCGAATAGAGCAAATACCTTGAAGAGTCAAAATATGATCTTCTGTTCTATTTTTTCTAAATGCCCCTGAACCTCGCCTAAAATATTATTTTCTTCCAAGTAGGTCATTACGGATTCCTCCAAAATTTTCGAATATACCTGGTACACATTAGACGTTAAAGTAATCCCCCTATAGTTATCAATATCAAAGACAGATCCAGCTTTGAGTATGGGTTTGATGATGCCATTTTGCCAATCATCAGGTACAGCTTCGAGGTCAGTAATAATAGTAAAGAGATCAACAAGTGAATCCGCAAGCGCATCGCCACCAAATTTTAAAAATTCATTGGGAATCTCATCGATACCACTAGCTTTGCGCGACTGAAGGTTTCTTATAATTTTATCTATCTGCTCTCTGTCAATTTTTACTGAGATATGCGTGTCAGGAAAAACTTCATTTTTTTCTATACTCGAAAGAAATTCCTTAACCTCATTTTGCATATTACGTTTTACCGAGGAATCTCTACCGAAAGAGTTAAAATGGTTACTCAAAACAGCATTTATGTCTTTTTCGTCCGTAAAAGTTCGTACTTATTCTTTGGGTTCATAATTTGTATGGGGACAGTACTCTTTTTTTGCCTTTTAAAAGGTTAGAAGCCTTTAACTGTATAGGAGGAATTAACACTTTTGTCATGAAATTGTTTCAATTTCAGAGCGTTTTCCTTCTTTTTAATAGCTTCTTGGACTTTAACTTTCCTGAGCTTATAAGTATTAGTCAAAAGATTGCCCGTCCCGCTATTACAGTCACAGGTTTTGTCTCAAGTTCTTTTTAGACGGTTACTTTTTGTCTGCTTTTAATTAAAAAGTCAAGCTCTTTGTCCCAGAACCTACGGTAGTGCTTAGATTTGCTTGCTTTTCCGAAAGAAAAATAAGCAGAATCATGAACGGTCTTTTTCCATTGACCCCAAATAGTATTGATATCAGATGATATTTTCATAATAGGCACTGATGCGTTGAATTTTTGTTTTAGGGTTGACCGAAAGTGTGCCAATCAGTATTATCGTTAACTTTCCAAATGAAAGCAGGTTTTTGTGGTATATTCTTCATACTGCACATATTTACGTTCATTTCAGTCCGTATTATTACATGGTCACTATGTAAATCGAAAATACTATCTTCATCTATAATTACACATGTAACGTTGCGACTAAGGGCTTCTGAAAGAAGAACATAGTCAATTGCGGACTTCCGGTTGTTTAGAATACGCGTATAAAAACCTTTGCAAACCGTCCGGCTGATACAGCATAGGTTGAAAGTGTCAAGATACATCTGCAAGTTATAGAACAATTGCAACAGTTATGTTATACGTCCGAGATGGATGTTGCAAAGCAAACGTAGGCTCTATAATTGAATTTATCCTCATTTTCCAGTGGTAGTCTTAACTAAGCGCCCGCTACATTGCAAAACCTACCATATAAATTAGCGTAGTTTTAAGTAAATGTGTTGCTATCCTAAATATGCGTGAAATGTTTGCCATTTGGCGCTCGGTTTCAAGGTAAATATACATGCATTATACTAACGTTTAGATATAACACCCCTGCTAGTTTTTATACGACGGACTGCAAAAAATTTGCGTTCGTATCTTCCTATCATGTCGTCGTCGTCGGCGGCGGCGTCAGAAGACACATTTGGTTTCTGGACAATAAATTTAGATTAAGTGAATTGATCTCTATGAAATTTTACCAGAAGGTTCAATACCACAAAAGAAAGGTTGGGATTGATTTTGGGGTTATGGTACCAACAGTTTAGGAATTATGGACCAAAAAGGGGCCAAAAACAAGCATTTTTGTAGTTTCCGTACAATAACTTGTGTGTAAGTGTATGGATCTCTCTGAAATTGTACCACAAGGTTCCATATCACAAAGGCAAGGCTGGGATTGAGTTTGGGGGTAATTGCCCCAAACGTTCAGGAATTAGGAGCAAAAAGGGGCCAAAACAAGCATTTTCCTAGATTTTTTTTCAAACTTTTTTGGGGGTTTATATTTTTTTTCAAAATTTAAAAATTTTCAATTTTTTGCTAATTTTTTTTTTTTTTTTTGGGAGGATTTTTTTTCAACTTTTTATTGGGGGAGGGAGGCTCATACTTTTTCATTTTTCAAGATTTTTCAAAATGTTTTTTGGGGGTTCATAATTTTTTGGGTTTTTTCCCAAAATTTTCCATTTCTAAATTGATTATTTCTGATTTATATCTAAAAGCAACAAAAAATGATATGGCAGGAGATACACACCAAACAGGGTGTAAATTATTATATATAACAGATTAACTAAGTATTGTGCAACAGCACAGTATTGCGCAATAGCAAAAATCTTCAATTGAAAAGAAATACAAATCTTTTAACCAATTTCAATGGGATTAATTAAAAGTCTTTATTTTTTGGGGTTCTAACCTTGTAAAACTATTTTAGATATTGGGCCCCATTTTTAAATTGATATAAGAAGATGTGGTATGAGTGCCAATGAGACAACTCTCCATCCAAGTCAAAATTTATAAATGTAAACCATTATAGGTCAAAGTACGGTCTTCAACACGGAGCCTAGGCTCACACCGAACAGTAAGCTATAAAGGGCCCCAAAATTACTAGTGTAAAACCATTCAAACGGGAAAACCAACGGTCTAATCTATATAAAACGAGAAACGAGAAACACTTATGAACCACATCAACAAACGACAACTACTGAACATCAGATTCCTGACTTAGGACAAGTGCAAACAAATGCAGCGGGTTTAAACGTTTTAATGGTACCAAACCTTCACCTTTTTCTGAAACAATAGTGTAACATCACAACATAGAAAGACACACTATAAAATATCAACTGAAATAGCTTAACTCAATGGTCTACATTGAGGTCCAAAGGGTCCAAAATTAAACTTTGTTTGATTTCATCAAAAACTGAATTATTGCGGCTCTATGATATGCTGAATCTTATTGTGCATTTGGATTTTTTATTTTGGGCCCTGTTTTAAAATTAGTCCATATTAAGGTTTGAAGGGTCCAAAATTAAACTTTGTTTAATTTCAACTAAAAATAAATTTTTGGTGTTTTTTTATATGCTGAATCTAACCATGTTGTTAGAATTTGGGTATCAGACGATACTAGGTAAATTTAATGTCCCATTTCAAATTTTTAAGATCTTTGCCCACATTTATTTTGTGCCAGAAACCTATATTATGTGAAAAAATTATCACGATCCAAATTCAGACATTATCAAGCTTGAATATTGTGTCCAAACTTGCCCCAACTGTTCAGGGTTCGACCTCTGCAGTCGTATCAGGCTGCGCTCGGCGAAGCATTTTATTAAAAGATAAAATGATGGTTCGGATTCTACATTGGATGTCGCACTGAATTACATGTTCCATGTTTGGGATAGGCACATATATAATGTGGCAGGGTTAAATATGATTGTGAGCACTCTGCCCTCCTTCTTTACTTGAACAGTGGAGTATTCGCATGGTTTTAGTTTTAGTATATGATTTGGCTAAAATTAAAGGATGCAATTAAAGAAATGATAAAATATGATGACTTTATTAAATGCATTCATGATTGTACATTATATGGATAGATAAAATATATATATCTATAGATCGAGATTGAAGGAGAACACACTTACTTAATCATAATCATGCTGAGTAATAATCTTATAAACGATATCCAAGGCCTTTCCAAGTGTTTTTTTTTTTAAATGTGAACATGACATTCTCTTATTAAGATTTGGTTGAAAAGACACTCGTCCGATTTTAGCCATTTTGATTTAATGGACTGGATCTGCAACGTACCAAAATTAGAAACAAACACTATACACTGCTTATCACTTGAATAGTTTTTGTTCGTATCTGTCATAGAGTGTGTATATCAAAAAATTTAAACTATACAACAAGTTGCTTTCTTAAAAAAAAAATGCAATCATGAACATAAATGCTTGTTTGGTATACAAGACAGATCATTGTTGGATGCATGGATTTTATCTCGTTTTTTATTTATACAAGATGTTGAAAAACTGACATGGATTCTTAATGAAAATGCTGTTCAATGTTGGGCATAATTTTCTCGTTAAAGAACCCATTCCTCTCCCTCTATCCCATCCGATAATTAGCATTACAACAATAGGAGGAAACCACCATATGCTCCATTCTGTGGTACTATTTTAACTTCCTGGCTAAAGTTGACATGTAAGAGTTAAAACAGTCCGAGTCTTTTTTTTAAAGAAGTTTAATTTTTATAAAAAATCATGATTATTTGTTTTTGTAAACAGTTTGAAAATAGTCCAAAAACTTAGCTATATTTTGATTTGTTAATCCCGAAATAAACATCAACACGAAACCAATTATACTGGTTCATGTTGTTTGGGCATTGGCTATCATATTCAAGATATGTTTGATCTCAATTTCTTTATACCAAAGGCAATCAATTCTAATCAAGGTTTTAGAAAAGACAGTTTGAAACCTCAACTTTATACTAGCTTAAATCAGTTTATTTAAACAAATCTCACTTTTTCATTTCATATCTTGTTCTTTTGTAAAGTAGTCAAACTATGTTGTTGTAGAATTCTCTTTTTTAGACAAAGGGAAGCAGGAATAACAATGCCTATTCAGTATATATACAATGGCGGATCCAGAGGGGGGGTTCCGGGGGTTGGAACCCCCCTTTTTTTTTTGGACGATCAATGCATTTGAATGGGGACATATAGTTGGACCCCCCCTTTATCCTGGGTTGGGAACCCCTTTTTAAATGGCTGGATCCGCCCCTGATATATGTCAGATCCAGTACGCAATTTAAAAGTCATGTATTTGCAATCACATGACCGTTGAATACAGATATTGATTTTAAGAATTTATGATATGATTTGTGTCTTATATATATAGATGTGCTATTTTTTGCCTATGGATACAATTTATTTGTGTCGCCTAATTTGTAAACATATGTGGCCAAAACGCTCAATGCATATGTCATCTAGACCCTCTAAATTCGCTCATGAATACAGATTGCCTCAACTCCTTGAAAACGAACTGGCGAAATTCCCAGAAACTTACATTGATTCTTCTTTAGGTGAGACCTGAAGTTGTGCACCTGCTCCTTCAACTTAAATTCTAATTGTGTGGTTGTGTGGGGAAAGGGGGGGGGGTTTCATTTGTAATTTTATCTCTGAGCCTGTATTAGAATTTTTTCCGCTGCTATTTACTATTTCATATGCATGATAATATCCTACATCACAAACATCACGCCCAAACATTAATTTTTTTCTTTCATAATCGTCATCATACCACTTAAATTATGTTTATAACTTCAAGAATAACTTGGTTATAGTTGTAGCATCTTATATATGCATTGCACATATCTCAACGATTCATCGATTCAGTTCGTTCATAGATATCTATACTACTAAAATAACGAGGTCCTATTGGTTAGCCGGCATGACGTAAAAACGACGAATAAAAAATTCAACTTTATATATAACTAACATAGGACAATGGTGTTGATTAAAAATTACACCATTCCAGGTCCTTTTGTTTTCCACATAATTGATATTACCAATAATTAAAAGTTCCGGGTCGAATCCGATACCGATACCAATAGTATATGTCACATGCTTACCTCTCCTTGCCGCTGAAACTTTTCCGTCCTTCAGGACAACCTCTGATAGAGTGTATATAGGACAACAATCAATATATCAAAACAAATTTGGTTTCCGGTTTTTAATAAGAAAACCAGGAAGGGTTCAAACAGAAAGATGTTGAAAGCAGAGAAAACTGTGCACCTTTTAATCAACATGACTTTGTCAGATGACAATACGAATACTAAAAATCCAGGCCAAAAACAAGGCGTAGGTACTTTAATTCAGTCATGTGCCCGCGATGTCGCGGGTGTGTTCTAGTATTAGCCATAGATAAATCTATGGTTTGTTTTTCTTTGATTTTTTTTTTAATTATTTTAATTTCTATTTTGATAACGATAAAGGATAAATGTATTCCCAAATTTTATAGAAACTCCTTTTTTGTTCGCATCAAGGATTTGTATACTATACAAATCTTTGTTCGCATCTTTCCTGAAGAACTTTAATCACTGCTTAAATGATTTTTGCTCTTTTTTAATAACGCGTAAATGGCTCTGTTTTGACATCTTAAAATGTCCTATCCATTGACGATCACTTAATTAGCTTGTCTTTAAGAAAACTAAACACATGCGACTCTAATTCAACAAGCATTCTGTGAGTATTGCATGGCAGTATATAGTCCCCTACCGGTTAAAAATTCATTGTAATGGAACGAAATTCTAACTTGATCTTTAACTTTTCATGGTGTAAACTACATAAAATAACAAACAAACCTACCACTAAATTCATCAAAAATTTAATTCTAGGGAAAGTTAAAAAATGAGTTGTTTCCCTTTGAACAGAAATCTAGTAATTAATAAGTATTTCATCAAAAATCTAATTCTAAGCTAAAATCGTGAAAATCGAACTTGACCTGTAACTTGTCATGATAAAACAATACACCAAATATCAAATCAATATCTTCAAGCATGAAGAAAAAAGTCTGGAAAACTGATTTGCCGGACTGACGGATGGACAGACGGACAGACAAACAGACAGACGGACAGAGTGCAAACCTAAAGTCCCCTTCGACTTCGTCGGTAGGGGACTAATTAGCTACTGATGTCGGATATCAATTAGCCTCGACTTATACTTATCTCTATAGCAACTGTAAATGCCAATATATAATCATTAGATCAATTAATTACATATTACTCATAGAAAACAACAGATGTATTCCGAAATAGCATCAGGCATTTCCGGTATTCCGAAAAACTACAGCATCAAATAATATATATGCATGAACCCTCAGGGGTTCATGCAATAAAATTTTACATATGTTACATATAAAAAGAATAATTAACCCTTCCGTTCATTTTTGGTACTTCGTAAACCAAAAGAAACCTATCATATTTTGTGCGTTTGAACTTTTATATTAACTTTCATTAGGAAAACTCGTAGTCAATATTTCGAATAGTCCAAGATGTTTTAAGAATTAAGGAGAAAAGGCTTAAAGATGTATACTAGAAATAACCAAGCCCGCCAGTAGCGCTGCAATTTATTGAGTGTTCATTATTATACAATAAACCCTCAAACAACTTCTTGAGGTATTTGGAATCTCATTAATCATCACCATCTTCTTGATTATTGTAAAGTCTCTTTTTTTATGAGTGAGTAGTTAAAACTTAAAACAATTCATTATGAGAATAATGGAAGTTTAAACAATAAAAAGGTTGTGGTTGTGTGTGCGTAGGCTTATAGTCTAGTTACTTGTACACTACAAAGGAAAACTAACAAAAAATAGTTGCTCTCCGTGGTTTTTTTTATGTATTCGTATTTCGGTTGATGGTTGTAACTTTGAATGTGCACTGGTATCTGTCGTTTTTTGTTACCTTTTGAACCTAGTATCAAAATAAGATGTTTGTCTCAATAATTTAAATAATCAGATAGCATAATCAAAATTATATTGTATTAAAATGCTATTTAAAACAATCGAGATACCAGAGGAAGGAAACGATGCCTATTCTTTAAGGTTTCCGATTCCTCATTGACACTAATATTTCCTGTTTTGTATATTGAGATTTTGTCATAGGTGTTCTACAATCTTTGACTATACATCGATGTTAGACTATCATATTTAGGAGTTTGATTTTGGATAGAGGAAGGGTGTTAACAGTCAGACATAATTTTTAAATTGTATTGTAAGTATACGTTAATCAATATTCAATATCAAAAGTGTCAGTTTGTGTGACAAGGCAATATTAGTAATAACAAAATAAATCATCCGTTCATAACAGTTGATATGAGGCAAGTGTTGTTACAAGATTTGTGGCCTTTTAACAAGTAAAGGCATGTTCGTTTTACTTTATCGTATTACTTTTCGGCAATCCGATTTTAATTTGCGGGAAATCATATACTGCTTAATGATGTTGTACGAAAAAATCCGAAATAACCGAACCAGGTAAGTTTTATCGTATCAGAATCATGCTTAGGTGGTCATGGATTTTAAGCTCAGTACATATATTTATTTCAATGAAAAGTTATATATTAAAACCTACCCATATTTTGAATACTTGTTCCTATGCTCATGGTGTAATACCACCGTTGATTTTCCCCTATTAGTCTTTGTTAAATTTGCACTTTTCAAAAAATTGTGCAGAACTTATCTTTGTTTCAAATAATGAAATACATGGCATGAGTAAAGTTTATCCTGTCCAGTACTATAAACAAAATTTCACATAACATTTCATTGCATACAAGAAAATAACCATCACTGGTAGTTAACCAATCAAATTTTCACCTCTTTTTTGTCTGTGTACAAGCTTAAGTAACCATGTAACCTCAAGTTTCCAAAATATTCTATAGAAACACCAAAAAAAAAAAAAAAAATATCGGTGCTTTGAAACACCCAAGATATATGTTTATGACCCAGAATTTTTTTACTGCAATGAAATGTAGGATTAATTTCCTACAACTGTCAAATTGAAGGGAATATTTTTTTTCGACCCTTTTTCGTATGCAACTGGATGTGACGTACTATGATTTGGTGGTATTACACCTCATGGAAGATTTTTTAAAGTGTCGGAAAAGGGAGATAACTCCATAAAATGAAATACCTTTTAATGTAAATATTAAGTCAATTAACTTTCTTTATGACCAGGCAGTATGGGAAGAATTATTATCCATTCCATGATATCACCAACTAGTTATTGAAATATTAAAAATTAAAATTGTGTTGGCTTTTCGAGTGAATCAATCTTTCATAATTTTCATTGGCTGATTGATATATCATGCAAGACTGCGTAATCGAGCAACTGGTATATTATGATGAAATTCGAGAAGTCGAAAGTCGATAAAACTTTTGACTTTAAATTTAACTGGATATGAAACAAGTTCCAAAGTTAACCCAGACCTAATGCAATTTTACAAAATCTAAATTTAAAAAAAAAAAAAAAAAAAAAACTTGGGATTTATTGATTTAAATTAAATATAGATACAAAGTGTTACATGCTTCTCTGTTGTCATATCACAAGGAAGGAATTTTTGCATTTTGCGTTTCATTTCCTCGATTGAAATATGCTATTAAATGTTTTTAACTATTATCTAAATAACTCAACATAAATGATGATAAAATACATTTCCCAATATTTATGTCGTATATTTCGGTTTTGGAAAGAATGTATATTTATTTCCCTTTGCAATATTCGGTCACGTTTAAATGTGACAACTAAAATGATAATACTAAAGAAAAAAGAAAAAGAGAAGAAATGTGCAATGTTAAGACTAAAATTGTAGAAATTGTGTTTGGTTAACAAATTTTACATGATACATCATGAACCGTCCTTAAATACGACGGTATACGTACGTAATGTATTCTATGTCTCCGAGTGCCTTTAAAACAGTAATAGATACGGAATTACAACGATTTTGGTCATATAAATTAAAACTAGAATTCGAATACGTGTTTGCTCGTTAAAGAATACGATTTTTGCCGGGTATTTATTTGGGAAAACATAAATCACTTTTAACAAAAATCATGTCATTTTGAGATTAAAAATATCAAATTGAACCACAATTTCTGTCTAGTCTGTCTTAAAAACGTAAAATAGTGGTCCGCTCAATTTTAGAACTTATGATTTCAAAACACTCTAATGGGACCAGGCATACGGCCTGTAAATTATTCCAAATTTATCAAGCCATTTTTTATTCCGAAATATGCTAAGCTATTTCTGTCCATATATGAAAGAAGCCAGAATGATAAAGTTTATTTCGGAACGAATAAGGGATCGGTTCAGGCTTTTATAACAGTTCGTGCATCTATAACTCCGTCAGGTGTTTATTGCATAGGCATCGCACATTTCAAACTAAGTGATATAACTGTTTAGAACTCGGTGCAAACAAATACGGTATTTAAAGGTAAAATGTTTCAATTGTTTGTTACACAAGTCAAATGATAATTATGTTTATTAAACATTTTTTTCAATTGATCTGTAAATATTTATCATCTTGGAGTTCGTTATGGTTGTTCAGTATATGCCAATGCGACCAAAACACCCACACAACGACATCTTAAAGTCAACAAACAGTCTTTTACAGTAAACGAGTGTCTATGCTATATATCAAGCTCTAAATTGTCAGAGCAACAGCGATAATACCAAAGACAACCGATGAAAATATTCCTACCTTGCGATATGATCATTAAAGTATGTGAGCTCAAAATGTGTATCCTATTTCCGTCAGTTACTGAAGGCAATTGTTAAGTACCCAATCTGCTAATGTAGAAAGAATGCCCCATTGTACTCTAATATTAGTTACTGAAATTACGACTAGACTTTATGCAGCAACAACGTGAGCGATTCAGAAAAGATGTTTACTTGCATATCATGCTGACAAACTCAATTTAAATTATAGGAAAGGATTCGGGTCTTGAAAATTTAATATTCGTACAATGCATAGTTTAGCTTTTAGCGTCAAATCTACCGATGTACTAAATGAGATGTATATCTATATGTTATATTGATAAATTAACAACAGGTTGCACATGACAGTAAACAGATAAGCCACTGGAACGTGTACATCAACCGAATTATTCTTGAAAGGTAAGAAAACACTGGCACAGAGAATATTTCTGTGTTACTTTTTTTCCAATGAATTGACTGTTACAGTTATTCTATCGATCAAATTATTAGACATGTAATGTTTTTGAGTATCGATTTGTTCAATACACAAGTTTATATATTCTGACTGTAAATTAAACAATATCTGTTTGAATTTGAAATACTTTTTAAGATTAAGGGTAAAAAATGAAAGCATATACTTTTAACTGAAAATATTATTTATTTTGATATGAAAAGTACAAGTTGTACATAATATTAAATAATACGAACTTCAGGGTGTGCTGGTAAGATGTCATTGTTCATTAGTTGACTGACCCGACCTGAATTTTCACGGATTAATGAATGTTATGTTTCATTTCACTCTGTGTTGTCAAACTCATTACTAGTACTCAAAACAAGCAGACAAGGTCATGGCAAAAACGACAAATAGACAAACAACAGTATAGAAAAATAAAGACTGAGCAACAAGAACCCCACCAACAACCGGTATGATCTCAGGTGCTCCGGAAGGATAAGCAGATCCTTCTCCACTTTTGGCAAATTGACAAACACTAGATTTACTGATCCATGATTTCATAAATGTGTCACTATATATCTACATCTGATTAGTTGTGTCTACGTAGTAAAATCTTTAGTAAAGTAAATAAATAAATGATAGTCCTCTCAATATATTCCATTCTAAGTTTGCACCATTAAATATTACGAAGCACGAAGAACTTACATGTACCTATTCTAGCGGCTAATCACTATCACCTATCACTCATTAATTGGGAAATGCACCCCCTTTTTTTTTACCCTACTAGCGGTTTGTATTTTGACCAAATTGAGGAACTATGTCAGTTTCTTGTTATTGATTATTCCTTTTCCTGTATTAGATTTATTTTCCTATCGTCTTAAATTTATTTTCGAGGTATTTGCAGCTTGCTATTCAATAAGTATACCTGCTCAGTGTTCAAAGCCGTACGTGTTGATCGTTAATACGTTTGGGATAATCCCATTAACGTTTACGCCATAACTTCTTTATTCATATGTGAGAAATTGCAAAACCCTGTATTAGTATTATTGTAACATCTGGTTGTTGTTAAATGCGTTACATCTACCATAACGATTATTATACAATATGTGTTTGAATAAATAATCACATATGTGAACGTTCATTTTATTATCTGATATATAAATTCTCGTTTTTGAACGTCTAGTGGCAAGTATTTCATGCATAATCAGGGCGAAATTTTTGTTTGAGACACCGGAAGCAACACATCGGATCCTAAAAAAGAGTATTTGTAATTGAAATGTTTTCCATTTGAAGTAGACAGTTTATCGTTTCTTTTAAACTTACAATTGCTTTATTCGATATAATGAATGTCAACCGTGTGATTGACGGCAGACGTAATCCAATGAAAATGGCGTTACATAGTATATTGCATTAGAATATTGCTTTCGTTGTCGAATGTCGTATGTTGACCTTTCGATATAAACATGAAGATATCTGGAAAAATTTCAATAAGACAGCAATCCAACAACATAAAACATAAAAGACTGCAAGTGGTCAGCACAAGGTCTTCAAAAATAGATAAGTGTCTAAAATTTCAAGCTTGAAATCACCCAGAGTCTGTAAAAAGTGTGAATAACGAAGACTTTCAAATACCACCCATCAATAGCCAAACTCCTTAAGGGACAAACAAAATTAGATATTATTATTTTCTTTCTATAATGATATATTTCCACATTTAAATGCTCATTTAATTAATGTTAATATTGATATAAATGTACTAGGATGTTTAAAGACAAAGAAACAACCGAAGGCTGCTATGCTTGGATAGTTTTATTCGGTAAGTTCTAAATATCGTTTAAGTTATCATCACATTTTGGTTGAATATACACATGCAGATAAAATGAAAGTTATTTCATAAAGAGCGAAAAAAAATTATTTCGTGAAATCACGATATCTTACAACCTTTAAATTGCTGCCTAACTTGGTTTTAGATAGATCCGTAAAAAGTTGTTTCTGGATAGAATCGATACATTCCAATTAGGTAGTGCTGATTTCCCAAAATAGTCTATAATATATAAAAAAAACATAACTAAAAATATATTGTTGTACATTTATGAGTACTTATGATGGTACATCCTGTCAATTATGTTTATATTACCTTTATTTTGGCATGGCACAAGGCCATGCGCTTCTCAGACTGTTTATGACGTCCTTAACTAAATCCATTGGATGTGTTGATTGATACTTTCGTCTGGGAGAACATGGTTTATTTATTAGTTGTTATTGGCTTGGAACTAGCCTTCAGTTACTGCAAGTTAGTTTTCTTCGGTTAAATTGTTTCGCATTTTATCATATCGGGGCCTTCTATAGATGCATATACGGTACATGTTTCCCTCATTATTGAATGACGTACGGTGATTGCTTGAACTTTGATGGATATATACATTGTAGTTGTCTCATTTTCAATCACACCACATGTCATTATTTGTATATCTTATGGTGTTTATATATCTCAACTTGTTCGAATCGCTCGTGTATTTAATAACGTATTTGATTTTAACGAATGAAATCTCTGTATTACTGAAAAATTATTACACCAGGGTTTTCGATATCACAAACTAGTTAAAACATTTACTGAATTTTATCATCGGTACAAGGAGATCATTCGTAAATACAAATGCAACATGCAGACATCTTATACGTTCAGGTATTTCACATCCAATCTTTTATGGTAATATTCTTTACAAAGCACAAAAATTTCGGCATTCACCTCAAAAGCTAACCAAACCTTTAAACATACTTATTTAGAAGGGATATAGTTACGAAATTGTTGTCAGGTCACTAAAGATGGCATATTTTGGTATTAATATTGATTCACTCATAGGGTCTTTGCATCGGAAATGAACACATTTATTTTAAAACCAGTTGTTGGCATGATACGGGTTATGTTCTTCTCATATATTTTATGATGGTATGATACTAAACCCAAAAACAGGAGGGATTGTGCTTGATATTCATATGATGAAGACATAATCTTTCAATCGGTTTAATTGAGGTCTTGTGCTGGCATGTCAGCAACTGCTAGTAGTCTTTTGTTAATTTATGTATCATTGTCATTTTGCTTAGTTTCTTTTGTTACCTATTCTGACATCGGATTCGGACTTCTTCTAAACTGAGTTTTACTGTGCGTATTGCTGTGTGTTTGTTTTTTCTACATTGGCTAGAGGTATAGGGGAGGGTTGAGATCTCACTAAACATGTTGAACCCCGCCGCATGTTTGCGCCTGTCCCAAGTCAGGAGCTTCTGGCCTTTGTTAGTCTTGTATGATTTTTAATTTTAGTTCATTTTATGTTTTGGAGTTTAGTATGACGTCCATTTTCACTGAACTAGTAACATTATGTTTAGGGGCCAACTGAAGCCCGCCTCCGGGTGCGGGATTTTCTCGCTGTGTTGAAGACCCATTGGTGGCCTTCGGCTGTTTATTGCTCTTTGGTCTGGTTGTTGTCTCTTTGACACTTTCCTCATTTCCATTCTAAATTTTACTAAATAATTTTTAAAAATTTTACACATTTAATTAAATCAGTATTTTATTCAACGCTACATTTTGCTCTTGGCGACAATTTTGCCAAGTTTTTTCCATGTTTTTTTTTTTTTCTAAAAGGACATTGTGAATCAAAATTAACTTTTATCTGAAACAAAATATCTCGAATTATTCTTAGTAAATTTTGTTTGGTAAAGAATGTCCTAATACTGATAAATACTGATAAATACTTTTTGCGATAAAAAATCTATCGATTTTGTAATTTTACTCCATCTTTAGGCATATTTATCATTTGTTCAGAGACAAACCATTATAGTATTAAAACCTCAGTATACAGAACACAAGAAGCTATGATACTGTAAATGTTAAGATCGAAAGCTTTTTTGAAAATATCCATAGTGTGAAGTAAATTCAGGGGGGCACTTCTTATTTGAGTTTATTTTTCTATGACATTAAAACATTTACTCGCATGCATATGCATTCTTTAAATATCAAATTTTGAAAATCCAAATTGATTCACCATTTAAGCTTAAACAAATAATTCATTAGTGTAGCTCTTTACTCTTAACTCGTTACAGAAACTTCCATGTTTTCTAAATAGATAGACAACTTTAAATCCCAAAGGAATAGAATACCTAATTGCATGATTTTTTTTATCCATTTACAGCCTGTACAGTTTTACAGTTTCTGACAGACAGCATTCTTAAATCTTTTGGACTCTTTTATGTTGAAATTATAGACGAATTTCATGAAAGTGTCTCATTTACCAGTCTTATAACAGGAATAATGTTTGGCGTTTACTGTCTATCAAGTAAGTCCAGTGTCCATAGCCTCAGAACTAGACTTTAACTTTTAACATCTATTAAATTGTTCAAGATGAATAAAATTGTATATAAAAAACACATTAAGCTTTAAAACTGAATGTGGTTATATTTATATTTGATAAAAAAATCATTAGAAGTTCTAATATTTATTCAGCTCTGGATGGGTATTTTTTACAGTCACCTTTAAGAATTGCTCGACGTTTTGAAATTTGTGTGTTAAAGATTAGCAGATATGTTCTATTTATCGTAGTCGCAATCATTCTTTCCTCGTGTATGACTTATCACTGAATAGATATGAGTTATAACCGAATTTTACATAGCACTAATATCACTATATGTCGTTTTTACTTATTTGTAATTGTTTGTCATTTTGGTGTCTTCTCAATTTCATTAAAACAGCTAATGCATTGCTCTTCAGATGTTAATACTAGCTACCATAGAGAAAAATTGCTTTACATTATAGTTCTATAGACCGTTTTTCGTTTGTTTCAAGATTTTTTAAAGATGGCTATATAGCTTGACACTGCTTAATACGACTTTGGTGTTTACACATCTGTTTCTGCTAAGATCAATCACATCCATTGACGAAATCAATCAACTCCGTATAAGCAATATTCCCCTTCAATAACATTTTCAATTTTTACGCTTTTAGTTATACTTATTAATGATCTTAGAATTCTAATAGATAGAAAGAAACTGTATTTACAAAAATGATCAACAATAGAAAATGAAAGGATATGGAGTAAATGTACATGGGACAAAATCAAGACAAGATTAACTAGCTGTCAGATAACTGCGAGTACTCTCAGATCTGTTCCTAGTGTCTTTTTGTTGTTTGGATGTACAAGTACCCTGCCACGTCCACTTGTATTTTTGTCCATCTTATGAGTTAAGCCTTTTTCAACTGATTTTTATAGTTCGTTCTTATGTTGTACTGTTATATCACTGTCCCAGGTTAGGGAGGTTGGGATCCCGCTAACATGTTTAACCCCGCCACATTATGTATGTATGTGCCTGTCCCAAGTCAGGAGCCTGTAGTTTAGTGGTTGTCGTTTGTTTATGTGTTACATATTTGTTTTTCGTTCATTTTTTGTACATAAATAAGGCCGTTAGTTTTCTCGTTTGAATTGTTTTACATTGTCATTTCGGGGCCTTTTATAGCTGACTATGCGGTATGGGCTTTGCTCATTGTTGAAGGCCGTACGGTGACCTATAGTTGTTAATTTCTGTGTCATTTTGGTCTCTTGTGGACAGTTGTCTCATTGGCAATCATACCACGTCTTCTTTTTTATATATAATGAGTCAACATTGCTAAGTCAACATTGCTAAAATCGTCAGTCAACTCCTTGAAGGAGTTGTTGTCCTTAAATGACGGTTTGTATCCAGTTTTGCCTACAATTTCAAAAACATTTATATATAGAATCTTTAAGCAGCAAAATATGATCAACTAGACAAGATCTACAAATGAGTCCAACATGGCTTAAATCGGCAGTCATTCTGTATGAGTTTTTGTCCTCAAATGACGATTTTTACTCATTTTTTATGTGTGTGAATATAAACAGATATAAACAAGAAAAGATCTACACATAACTTTAATGGTCAAATTGTTTGTCGACTGCAATTAGAGAAATTGCCTTTGAATGACCACGTTCACCAGTTTTCTGTGTTGTTGGCCTCAATCACAAAATCTACAACAGAGGCAGTAAAATTTAAAGCATGAAAAAATGACGAATCCCAAATGACCTATTTGTAAAAACTATCTTTTGCATCTATTCATTTGTTTATATCGTCCTGAATTTGCATTTAATATTTGCCAGTGGACGTTGTGTAAACCACAATCAATACACACATGTAATCGTCAAACAGTAAGTCGTTATACAACTGACATATCTCGTACAATATAGCCTAGATAAAGCGTAATAGCATTTAGGATATCCTGGGGAAGAGAAGCGACATATACCAAAGGGACATCCAAACTCATAAGTCGAAAATAAACTGACAACACCATGGCTAAAAAAAAAAAAAAAAAGACCAAAAGACATACAACAGTACACAAAACACAACATAGAAAGTTGAAGACTGAGCAACAAGAACCCCACCAAAAGATACAAAAATGCGTATACTCACAAAAGAATTACATAGTTAGCATTCATTAAACAAACAAAAAATGTGACAATTATGAACATACATAATAGCTGACAAAGTTGGTGGCTTTAAATTAAATTTAAAACAAAACCGATATATAGATCCCGACAGAAATGCGACTTATTTTTTTTTTTTATATATTTGTCTAACATTCAGCAAAAATACATACATTTGTCGCACAAGAAAGGTTACCGAATATCATATTGAATATGTGATTTGCATTTGGTTTTATCTAGATACGTTAAGAATTAAGAAGGACAGACGAACGGACAGACCTGTTTACCTCTTCTAATTGTTTTTGAGGAATAAGACGTTGGGTACGAGATGACCGAGTACTATTATGCTAGAAAACTTGTCTAACATTCAGCAAAAATACATACATTTGTCGCACACGAAAGGTTACCGAATATCATATGGAATAGGTAATTTGGTTTAATCTAGATACGTTAAGAATTAAGAAGGACAGACGAACACAGACCTGTTTACCTCATCTAATTGTTTTTGATGAATGAGATGACCGAGTACTATTATGCAAGAAAACTTTGTAAAATACGGTATTAAAATCTTCTGATTCGACTATGTACATGAATGATTATTCGATTGTCCCGAGGAAACGGCTGTTTTCTCCTGTTCGAAATGATTGAGTCTTAACGACGTTTACCTCATACTTCCTTCTATACATATTATACCAATTTACTATTTCAGCATTACCAGTAATGATGTATCTTATAAAAGCTATCCAGCCAAGAGGTGTAATGATCATTGGAAGTGTGTTGATAGCAGCCGGATATAGTCTCAGTTGCCTTGCACCGAACATTCATTTCCTTCTCTTTTCAATAAGCATTTTAGTTGGTGGGTATGTCAAAGCAATGTAAACTTTCTCGTTTGATATAAGTTGATTGACCGCGTTATGATTTCTTTTTTCAGTCTTGGTGATTTAGAATGGTTTATATAAAATCTGTTTTAGTAACCGTTAGTTGACGTGTTTCCCGTATCTCGTTTTACAATGTACATTCTTTTTCATGAGGAGAATGTCTAAGCATATTAATTGGAAATTAAATCATTATTGGATAAATAATAGTTTCATAAGTAAGTAATATGTGGTTTTTAACTATAAACGACTAACTCAAACTTATATAATACTATAGGGGAGACGTGTTTTAAATCAAGTTTCCCTTTTGCATTCGACACAAAAGGGAGCTGCAATGCCGCTTCACATAAAACTTATTATGAGATCATATACAGGATTTAAGTTGACCTTGGAAGTGTTCAAATCGAAATATTGCTTTTTACTGGTACTATTTTATAGTCTATAGATTGTACGATTGTATCTAAAACGTTAATTCCAAGTATAAAGTACAACATACAAAAAATAGATATCAAACAAATACAACATTGAACGTTTTGGATTTTAATTCAATATGGCTTCATGACTATTTACCGACATCGCATGAGTACTGGTACATTGTATTAATGTCATTAATCATGAACATAAAAATGCCGATAAGAACACGGCCATCTTAGTGGTTTCATTTCATTACAGCGTTCGCGCCTCCAGAATCCATGCGGTTGTTGAATTGATCCCACGGTCGGGCTAACCATTGACGTTAAAAATGATATTTGGAAATTATCCTGCTTTCCGCTAAGCACACGGCTTCCGGAGTCAAAACTAAGACTGACTGGCTGTGAGTCGCAATAATATGTCTGGATAGAGTTTTAATCTAATATATAAATTTTCAGGTGTGGGCATGGCATGTATATTTCCACCATCAATTTATGCTTTGGGTACATATTTTACCAAGCGAAGAGCGACAGCAAATGGCATAGCAATATCAGGTTGCAGTTTAGGAGCACTAGTTAGTCCGCCTTTATACCAGTATATAATAAAAACATACGGCCTTAGAGGAGCGCTGTTATTAACAGGAGCAATTCTTCTCAATAATTTACCAATGGCATTTCTTCTAAGGACTCCAAACAAAGTTGAGCAATCAGAGAAAGCCCATAGATCGCCTTTAATCAACAAAAAAGAATCATTGCAGGAGATGAAACCGACTAAAACATTAAATGGAGATATTCATACAAATAATTTAAATTTTTTACATGGATATACTAGTATGACAGAAAAAATACATAAATCTAATCATAATGGAATCGGTCAATTTAGTTCTCATCCCCAACTTTCGAATAATTTTGAATTAGAACGAGAAGTGATAGTACCGAAAATGAATGAAAATAAAAGTAATTCTGACGAACATCTTAATGTTTTAACATTTTATCGGGAGTTTCCACTAAGTTCGTTCAAATGTTTCAGCAGCAGTGCATTAATAGTATATCCAATATCAGTTGAAAGTGAAGACAGAATTTACGAAAATGAGAGCGCTGTAAAACAAAATGATTCCCTCATTAAACCAGTGTGCACCTTATTAAAGAAACCAACGTTCGTGATATTCTTATTAGCAAACTCTTTAGCAACTATTGTGGCGTCAACGTTCTTGTCATTTTTACCTTTACATGCCAAGCAAAACAATATAGATGATGCTAAAATGGTTATCCTGGTCTCACTAACTGGAGCAGTGGATTTAATTGGTCGCATCTTATGTGGTATCTTAGCTGATAGGTCACACGTACAAAGTTATCAAATCCTTGTTGTCGCACAACTAATATGTGGTCTTACTTATAATTGTAATCAGTTTATGACTTCATTTTCGGGACTCGTCGTATTCTGTGTGTTGATTGGTTTATTCAGTGGAATGTTTTTACCCCTACGACATTCAATAATGGTGGATATCAGCGGATTAGCATTGTATCCAACTGCTTTGGCGATCACAACGGTATCTCAGTTACCAATTTATGTCGCTGGACCTCTAGCATTTGGTAAGATTTTCCTTAGTTTTTTTCCGGATCTCTTGGTTGGAAAGCGATTATCGTGAGATTTAACATACTCCTCTGTAACAAAATAGCGAAAAAGTAAGGTAAAACTATTCATAACGTTAAAATAAACCACTAACAAGCTCAAATACCCCTTGATTGAATATTTCTGATGATCCCAATTGCCGTAGGAGAGTTTTTGGAATAAATTGTGAACTTTCTTAGTACATTCCTTCCATGGCTGAACAAAATTAAACGGGACTTGGCTCTAATGACCCTTTTCTCGGCTATGAAAAAAAAAAACCCAACAAATACATCGGAGCACACAATATGTCGACCGCATTAATATATTTTAAAATCCAAATCTGAAATTTTTCTAACATTACTTTCACTTTGACAGACCAATCAATGGTCGTCGAAAGGAGTAACAATTGCACTAAGCTCGGCTTGTTGGTTTTTGTTTGTTCGTCTTGCTGTCTAATTGACGTTTAACCTATATCTCCTTTTATCCGTATTAGTTAAACAGATTAATAAACGTTCAGTTAGATGAACAAAATAGGTTCCTGTCTTAAGAATTATACACAATTAAAGGAAAATGAAAAAACAAATCTGCCCGATATTGAAATTGGAATTAAGAATAGTTTCTCAATTATTTTTTTTTTTTTCAATCAAAGAAAGGAGCTTTTTTATAAAGTTAAATATTCATTAAGACTCCTTCCATACACAGACATTTTAAGCAAATTTCCATGCATTACCTTTGGTCTGGCATTTGAAGTACTTTTGTCAATATGTAGGACTCGAAGGTGCGATGGAGACGCTGAAGAGCAATGGTCACGCTGAAGTGCGATGGTCTTCGTCGTTTTTAAGTGTCATGGTCCATCGTTGATATTTGATGGTCTTTTTGACGCATGAAAGCTAGTTTAAGATATGAAAGAAATATGAGAATCTGTTAAAAAAAGTCACCATTCTGCAATAAGCCTGTTTACCGTACAAATTATAATTATGTGATTTTCGTATACTGTTTAATAATCATCTGTAAGTACTAGTACTCGGCTAATATTACAACTTCATCTATACCTTTATGGTACATCTCTTTAAACGGTGTTTGCAACATTTGAAATACAAGAATATATTTCATATTATGTATGGTCTTAGTTACAGTTGCATACTAAATCAGAGATCGTCCTAATTAATTTTGCTGCATACTTAAAAATCTGAAAAGCTGCTTCTAACAAACAAATTGACTTTTACATCGACATGTGAACATGAAAAGCATTGGCAATAAATTTGATGTAAACCATCGCACTTCGGCGTAGCTATCAATAAGATAGCGTCACAATGCCTGCATTGCACTTCGGCGTGATAAAAAAACGCACTACAGCGTCAAGCCATCGCACTTCAGCGTGACCATCGCGGTTCGGAGTACCATCGCGGTTCAGTCCTACAAATATACGGGTACTTTTGTCTTATTTTGCCCTGTCATGTATATTTCAAATTGCATAATTGGTGGTCATGATTTAATTGCTACCCACTATAAAAACACGTTTGATAAACAAATTCGCAAATATATATGGATTCGCAACTAAACTTAAAAAAGTTTAAAATTTATATTACTTTCATTTCTTACTATAAATTATTAGTTAAAATTCTAATAAAAAAATACAACTTTTCAATCTAAACTTCGGATATTTACAACTTTCTATTGTAAATCAAATAGTAAACAGCAGTTTCAGGTTCCTTTTTCTTTTCTTTCGAAAAAATCAATATCTTTTGGTTTTTTTTTTTAAACGGACTTCGATGAATCATATTATTACTTTTGTAGGTATACTTCGTGATCTCAATGGTAATTTCATAGCATCTTATCACTTAATAGGTGTGGTCGCCTTGCTCTCCGGGGTGTTATTTTTATGCGGACCATTATTTAAAAGATGTAAAAAGAATGGACAATGTACGTCAAATGGAGAGAGACTTGAAACGCAAACAACGTAGCCATGTCGCAAATAACTACAATATTGTCGCTTAAGATATCAATACAGAAAAGCCAGGAAGAACCTACATAAACATGTCTATAAACATTTTCAGTATAGATATATAAATAGGAAGATATTAAATGAATTCATAACACTTGGAAACCAAAGACCAAAACACAGTTGAATGAATGGTTCTTCGGCTGTAATTGATTGCGGATAGATACACTGTTACAAGTTATGACTGTTGTTGCATAAATTTGATAATTAATTGTTTGTCGTTAGATTGGAAGAGCTTTACATGTATTTATATATATTCATTAAATGCCAGCTAATGTTTCTTTAAAATACATTAAAGCTGCATATAACAAATACCAATATTTTGTTTTTATAGAAATTTCAGCTTGCTAGCTGCGACTATGTGAAAACCTGAAGTTATAATGTATTCAAATCTGTAACATCGATTAACAGATTCTCTAGAATTTAAGGTATCAGCAAGTTTGACTTTGAATTTTCCTTTGATTATTGAAAATGCTTTCTGCTGTAAAGTTTATTAAAATGTTGTACATTCTAATGAAGATTTTGTTAAAAACAACTAATCATTTGAAAGGTTGGTTCTCATCCTTATTGTTAGAAAAAAAACCTCATCGAAGATAATTACAAAACCAATTGTTCAGAGAACAGTTGAAGGTCTTTCCACATTAATTTTCTAAATAATTTATAAAATAGATATAAGAAGATGTGGTATGAGTGCCAATGAGACAACTCTCCATCAAAGTCAAAATTTATAAATGTAAACCATGTAAAAGGCTACTTCTGCTTTACTCAAAGTTACTAATGGCGTACGATCATAGTTTTCATCATACTGATTATAAAAATATATGGTTTCTGCTACTTCCGGTAAAGAAAATGTTACTTCCGGTCTCATATGATAGTTTTATTTGCGCTGATTCCAACAATTTATGGTTTTTATGTACTTTCACTTGAAATAGAGGAGATAATCATCCACTTTCGGTTTACAGAAGGTCACATTCGGTGCCATAAGGTAGCTTACTTTCCACTGATTCCGATAATATATGGTTTCTATATACTTTTCTTACAAATAAGAGAGATAATTAGCAACTTCCGGTTTACAAAAGGTGACATCAGATGTCATTTAAGATTAATTGTATGCTGATTCTAAAAACATATATTTTCTTATATTTTTCCCTTGACTTAGTGCAAAAATAGCTACTTCCGGTTTGCACAAGCTCACTTTCGGTTGATATTTTCAAGGTCATGTGTCAACCAACCCTCTGCAAACGACCCTATAGCTTTATCATATACCAAAATGAAGTTTTAATCGATTAACCTTAACTTTTATTATTTCAGGGACAATAACTCCTATAAGATATTATCAGATCGCTTCGGACTGAATGTACCATTTGTTCGTCTCAACAACCCAAACATTGATCTCTTTTATATGTAGCTTGTATAGTATCAGATAAGATGCACACACAAGCAAGGAAAACATTTTGAACATGACTTTGACACTATTTTCTTTTTGGTGGAAAATGGACCCCAAACCAAGAAAGCCTAGGTCTCTATCACTTACGGTTCATGAGTTACATTTATATATCACTGATGTCAAATACAAAAGGGGAAATAACCCTCATATGGAGTCTCAGTATCGCTTTTCTTACAAAAAAAGTGTTCGGTTGAACAGGGTCAGTTTCAAAAGCGCAATAATTATAACTGTTCGATATCATATGCAAAAATCTAAGCGACATCTTTCGAAACCACTATACACCGCAAGAAAAAAAATTTGGCGGAAGAAAAAACAAAAAAATAATAATAATAATCAGAACAAAATCAAAAAGTCTTTCTACAGAAAAGTGGAAAGACATAATATTGTACACCAGACGCGTGTTTCGTCTACAAAAGACCCATCAGTGACGCTTGAATAAAAAACATGATACGAAGTATTTAAGCATTTAGGACCCAAAAGTAATTTCGAAAGTTTTTGTCAAGCGAAGGTAATCTACCACTGATGTATAAATCCGTAGTATTTCGAGGTTTCAAGTTTTGTAAACATTTGATTTACAAATATGACCATATCAATGATAATTCATGTCAACACAAAAGTGCTAACTGTTGGGCTGATGATATCCTCTAACACCTCTGCAGCGGTTTGTACTCATCAAAGACACCAGGTTAATAAATGTGTACGCCAGACGCGTGTTGCGTCTACAAAAAACTCATCAGTGACGATCGAAAAAAGGTAAGAGATGCGAAAACAAACAACAAAAAAACTCATCAAAGATACCAGGCTTATATTTTTTTAACTCCAAACGCGTACAAAAGACGCTCGAAAAAAGGCTTAGAGATGTGAAAAGAAAAAAACTCATCAGAGATACCAGGCTTATACATTTTTACGACAGACGCGAGATTCGTCTTAAAGGACTCATCATACCCGGAAGCAGAAATCTGAACTCACCTTCGGGTTTTTGCGCTTTTATACGTTATCATCTTCAGATTCCTGTTTGTACTACACATTCAGACTAACTAGTACTCTCAAATCGTACTTTCTTGTTTATTTGACCTGTTGATACTAATTGTAATGCTTTTTTTGTTATTTAATGTTATTCAGGGTTATATCTGGTCTATATACCAGCTTTGATAAGTGTTTGGTACTAATATAAATTTCCACTTCGTACTATGAACATCAAAATTATTTATTTTGTTAAAATATTTCCTTTCTCTATTGTAACTGTGTACGTATACCTAACAACAAAATTATTTTATTTACCTGTGTTTAAAGTTATTGCAAATGGCTGATATTTTGTTCGAGCATATTGTTTTCTTAAATTGTTTAACATTTCATACCTATATAACATGTTACTTTTATTATTCTTCCCTTAGTTTATTTATTTTGAATTTACATTGTATCATAGGTCAAATTTATTTGTTCAGTGTATTTTCAATGGTTTTAATATGTCCTTTGATTGAGTTAAGCTATTTCAGTTGATATTTTATAGTGTGTTTTTCTATGTTGTGATGTTACACTATTGTTTCAGAAAAAGGGTGAAGGTTTGGTACCATTAAAACGTTTAAACCCGCTGCATTTGTTTGCACCTGTCCTAAGTCAGGAATCTGATGTTCAGTAGTTGTCGTTTGTTGATGTGGTTCATAAGTGTTTCTCGTTTCTCGTTTTTATATAGATTAGACCGTTGGTTTTCCGTTTGAATGGTTTTACACTAGTAATTTTGGGGCCCTTTATAGCTTACTGTTCGGTGTGAGCCTAGGCTCCGTGTTGAAGACCGTACTTTGACCTATAATGGTTTACATTTATAAATTTTGACTTGGATGGAGAGTTGTCTCATTGGCACTCATACCACATCTTCTTATATCTAAGTATGTTTATAAACGGCCCTATACTGGACAACTTTCAGATATATTAAATTTAAATGACAACTTGCAAAATTGTTTCATTTTTAAGCGTAATCGTAAAAATTGTAAAACCTGTGGTATAGTCATTCACTGTTACCTGCTTTCAAAGTAATTTGACCACCAGGTGTTTCGATATTCGTAGTCCTGAGGATCTGAATTGTACTGCTACGGTATTGAATGTATTCTTTGTGAACTTTTCCATGTCGTTGAAACATGATTAATTCAAAGGTAACAAACAAAAACTGAGCGAGTCGCAAGCACCCCAAAAGGAGCGAGACCGAGTTTGTCGACAAGATACGCGCCTTCAGTCATGCATGATGCATCACCTGCCATGCGAATCCACACTCAGTCAAAATGTCAAAATCGGGAAAAGAATGCAATCATTCGGGATCGGTAAAGTTACGGATTAGAAGATTATCATCTTCTGGTTATATGGCTCTTCAATTGTTTCGGTTCTTATACATCTTGGCTTTCAAATATTCGGCTTTGAGCGTTCCTGATGAAGGTAAATCCAGAAATGCGTTTCGGACGCATGAAATTTATAACTTTTTGTTTTCATTTTTATGCCCCCGCCGTAGCGGAGGGGGCATTAAGTTTTACCCTTATCCGTCTGTACGTTCGTCCGTACGTCCCGAAATTGGATTCCGTTCTCTAACTTTAGTTTGCCTCAACCAAATGTTATGAAAATTATACCCAATGCTTATTACCACAAAACACTGATCATTTTAAATTTGGGTTGCATCACTTTTATCTTTCTAGAGTTATGTCCCTTTACAAATGGGAAAAATTGCTGAATTTTTCGTTTCCGTTTTCTAACTTTAGTTTGCCTCAACTAAATGTTATGAATCTCATACACAATGCTTATTAACACTAACCACAGATCAAGTTTGAATTTTGGTGGCGTCACTTTAAATCTTTCAAATACATTATAAAACTACTTTCCATGGAGAGAACAACTAGTGTTATTAAATATGAGATGAAATCATTAGTTAATAGAAAGCTTTAGATGATAGATGGATTTCTTTGCCGTCCGCTTAGTATAAAGATACAAATGTATACCGTAAACAAAAACACCTGCCGAGGATCTTATTCGGTTCATAAATTATGCATTAATATTTAAAATTTAGCCAATTCAAAAACAGTGGGAGTAATTCGGCCATCCGTTGATAACCGAAGTGTGATGAAATTCGATTGTATATAATATACCAAAAATTCATTTGTACAGTCACAGGTATAGTTTTTTAAATTTACTTATTTCTAAATTATCAGTTTTGTTCTTTCTGAAAGCATTTGAGACAAATCATTGAAATTTATATTAGTTTGAAACATTAGTTTTTCTTTTTTCTTATTAACATTACCGAAATCGATTAATCTCAGTCTGAAAAGTAATAATCATACCTTCAGGTCCACAAGTCACGAAAGGAACATTGCTTGCGTTCATCGTTTTATTTCAACTTTCGCACCGACATTGCAGAGGTGATATACATGTATTTCTTAAAACTGGACGTGTATACATTTCTAACAAACGAATAGATAGCCTGGCCAATTTGGATCTTAAGTTATCACGGGGACAAACATTGATGTTTTAATGTCAGTGCTTAAGAGCAAACTGCAGTCAAGGGTCCAGTTCAAAACTTAGTTATCTTATCATAGTTAAAATGACCAGACAAGCCTTGTTTATATAATGATCTCATTTGATTTTTAAAAAGATGAAAATAAAAATACAACTGATGTCAGTAGTACAGATCAAAATTGTATCAATATAAAAAAGTGTTAACAAATGAACAAATAAGAACTGTGGTATTTGGAGAGGAAACCCCGTTCTCATCTTGAAACTTAATTTGTTACTACAGTGATCAGGGAGAAATGGGCAGACTGCTGAAAATTAGGGAATATTTTCTTTTAAAGAATCAGCCCACTCCAATCATTGCCTTAATTGTTCGATATCTTACAAAACTTCCGTAATGATGCAGTAATACAATCAATTAATATAACATGCAATACATGATAGCTTTTTTTTTGCTTGTTAAAAAAAATGATCAAATTTCCGTTTTTGACCGTTTTGCAGGTGTTACAACCCAAAAAAAAAACACTTTTATATTAGTTGTTATGAACAGAAAAATCGCCTTTTAATTGTAGCCAACAAAAGACACAAATCAATAATAAAATTGAACAATATTTATTATACACAAGTTTACAAGAAGTATTACATAAAAAGAAATGTCAACTTAACTGTCAAAATATATGTCCAATCTTTTATCTTTTCGTTATCCGGAAATCTTCTCGGAATATTACAGAATAGTATATCCAATTGGTCACAATCTAGTATGATGTAGTTTGTAAATAAAAGTGTTAATCCAACTGCTGAGAATGTTGATGTCTGTCGAAGTCTATCTATGTCTCTAGAGTCTGCATACTTATATACTCAAACGGAAACTTCTAGACAACGCTAGAAATTTAAATTGCGCATCTTTTGTTATGATCATTCTGGAAACGTTATGTAAGTGAAATAGAAAGTTCTATTCATTCCATGAGTATCAATGATTGTTCCAGTGATTTCTAAACTGCATAGTTGTAACACAATGTGTATTATTTTGTACACAGTGTAAACATATATAATAGGCCACACAAAACAAATTAGGCCAACTAAATAAATATGATAGTTACAATATCATAACATAGTACATGTACGATATCTTGTCAACGAACTTTCTTGACCAGGTATAACAATTTGCCAATCGTTTGTGGGATAATTCTTTAAGTTAGTTGATAAAATAACATTGTGTAAACTGTTTCATCAGATTACTTCATTTTGATTGGACGACAAATTAAATACTCAGACGGCGTTTTTCCTTCAATATAACGCCACGCCGTTACCACTACAATGCAAAAAATAAATAAACAACTTTAACTCGTAATATCCTGGATTAAGCATTAAATTGAAATTTTGAAAATTAAATATGAAGCGTTGCAAAAAAGTAGCACGGACATGCGTAATACTGTTAACAGGTTCTAACATTAAACTATTGACATTGCTCTTTCTCTGGAGAGGATCGCACACATAGCCATTAGTTGACACGGTCACTTCTGTGGAGTGGACAGAATTGTACATATTACCTCAGAAATGGCTCCTTCTATAGAAGTATCGTACATGTTACCACTGGAATGGCTCCTTCTATGAACAGGATTACACATATTATCACTAAAACTGCTACTAATGGCCTTCTTTCAAAACAAGATTGCTTAAAAATTTATTTACTTTTTAGATAAGGCATTTTCATTTCGCTGCTACCTTTGAATTAATTAGATGATTTCACAGACCATTAGGGATTTTTTAAACTACGTATGATGTTATGTTGTTGATCATGCTTTCTCAGAAGAATTTTTAGGGTTTTTCATAGAAAAATTGGACAGCCATTTCCTCCAGATACTTTAAAACACAGATTTTTAAACAAGGGAATCCAATCTACAAAAACATTGAAAAATTTTTATGAATATAATACCAATGTTTTAAATTACATTATTTTTATAAGTAAATGGAATGATTTTCTAGTTTTTCACGTATCCTTGGTCATTTAAAGTAGTTCATCTTAGTACATGCAAACTATCTAATTTATATTATATGTGTGTAAAGATATCAAATGTAATCCTCACAACTTTAGATGTATATATTTTAATTAAAGTTCAGCAATTCAATATCTACTTAAGCAAATATTCATTGATCAACACACCAAAGAGTGTTATCCCTTATCATGACTGTATACGTTACATATACTTATTCAAGGACAACGATCGTGGTCACTCTTCATAAAGTTTTTATGTTGTAGTGTTGAATATGATGTATACAGTTTCTGACAGATTTCATTACAGCAGAGTCTACAATGACCGAACCTTCACAATTATACCCCCTGGACAACAAAGCTCAGTTTGAATTCCAAAAAGAACATGGAAATTATTTTTTATCATCTTTCTTCACCCCAACTACCCTAGAATGAAGTCCGTAGAAATTACCCAGGTTATTTAGTTAATTAGGCTAAGGTTTCAGGTTTAAATCCTACGGTGTAAATTTTTATAAAACCATTTTATAACCGACCTTTATTACACCATATGTTACGTTAATCTATAATTACAGCAAATCTTTGCAATACATTTTCTGTGAAATTTACCACCTTTCGTTTCACTTATGTCATCATCACAGATATTGTCTTTATTTACTATCTTTCGTCCCAGATTCTGTACAGTCGTGCATGTTGACCAATACAAGTACTTTGAATTCTTCAAATTAAGGTCAAATTTGTCAGTCGTTAATATAACGTATCATCGGACCACTCATATCAATAGTTCATATAATTTGGAAGGGATATTTCACGAATGGACGGCTCAGGGTAAATATTATTTCATAACGGACATGTGAAAATAAGGTAAAGGCAATTTGCAAAATTTGTATATATTTGCTAATTTTTCTTAAATAGGGTTACTCAACATATAACCATCCCTGTCCTTTCAAAGTTGTGTTATTTGCATTCTAATTTTAACTACAAAAATAATTATATCAGAGTTGGATAACCCTACCCGTCCTCTTTGGTCGTAACACTTTCAACCCCTTGTATCACTCAACTAATTTTATTTAATTTTGTCGCCGAAAATGGCAACAAATGAAGCGTCAGTCAAAAATGAGGAAAATCACGAGACAAATACAAACCCAGGGCCCAGAAAAAAAAGATGACAAATAGGACGAACTAGGTGCTCCGAAAAGATGAGAAACTCCTGCTTCTACCAAGACACCCATCGTGCGTTCGATGAATGTCATGTTCGGGAACATGAATCCACGAAATACGGAGACGTTATGCGGAACTTCTTCTTCTTCTTTTGGTATACAATATTCCATCGACATCCGATGATTACATATTGTCCGCATACTTCCAATAACGGTCGATTAGACATAGAGATGACACTCAATATATATGTAGGGGTGCCGATTTTATATCCCGAGCTTATTTTAAAATCTAGAAAAACATGCCACTTTTATAATGCAGTTGGGGCGGGGGCAGGACGGGTAAAACGTTTATGATTTACTCCGTTCTCAATGATTCTAGTTCCATTTCAAACAAAAATGTAAACGATTAAAACGAAACCTGAGAAGCTGGTAAGTTGTCGAAGGACAACAAGATAAACGCGAACTATTGCATGCACAACATGGATAGCAAATAGTCCCTTGTGGGCGAGGGTCCTGATAAAGTGAGTATAAAATAACAAGATATTTAAGCCAAAGATGTGGATGGAAAATAACAATACAAACACAAATAAAACATAGAAGAGTTTAATGTGTTCTGTAGGTTTTTTTATAGGCCCTTCACTATCCTTTTGAACCTTTCAAACAATATTCATGACTCGCATGTAGTTTCTACTTCCTCTGGATATCTAGGGCTGTAGATCTACTATAAAGATCCAGAGCCCCTTTATTTTTCCTAAAATAGATTGTATGCAGTGATCCCCTGATTATGCAAATTTATGGCAATGACCAATTGATGGAAATCTTAGAAATGTTCTTTGGTGGACTACATGTGATTTCTAAAAAAGCAGTCAATGGTACGTTGTACAGTCAGCATCTTAACCGAGATCACTCAACCAGCTTAAATCATAATAAAACACAAAGTACAGATCTGAGAGTACTCGCAGTTACTGACAGCTAGTTCAAAGCCAAAAACAACTAATAAAAAAATCATGTATCTAAGACACTGTGTTTTTCTTGTCCGCGTGTGTCTCTGTCAAATGATTTCCCTTCTCCGGGACTTACGCTTGGTTTGTCTACCATTCATTGGTTAAGTCAAGAAAATTGTTGAGACAAATTGACTGTGCATAACATTAATGTATAGATTTTTTTTATTTTGTAGTAAATTGGCGTCAATGTTTCTTTAAAAAAGCGTTTGATGCTGAAGATCAATTTCAAAATGCGAATATTGAAGTAAACAGATACTACTATTATTGACAAAATCTTGTAAAATGTACAGTGTATGTTAATGCATCACTATACGGTGCTCCCAGTAGAATACCCCTTAGGTAGCGTTAAAAAAATGCATCAGTTTGCCTCACTTTTAAGCAAATTTAAAATTTTTGTTAAAAAGTCGTAGGTTGTTTTAAATGAGACGCAGAGTCGCCTACCTAATCCCTAAGGTGGAGGATAGATTTGGCCATATTGGAACCACACAATATCCAATATACAGAATAGATTCTGTATTTTATAAAGCAAATCATATTCTGACCACGCCTAATTTGTTGAAAATAGTTTGATGAGAATCTGTATAAATAATGCCCTGTATAACGTAATTCGAATTCTGCATATATATATATATATATACGTAATTAAAATTCTGTATAGTCTGTATTTGCGAATGCAAAGAATTGTTACGTCTTAATTACGTATATACGGAATTATTTCTGTAAATATGCTTTAACATATACTTTAGAGACATATTTTTTTACCCTGAAATCGCGCAATAATTATGTTAAGTGTCGGACTAATGGGTTGTTGGATTATTGGGCTGTCGGATTTTGGGTTGTCGGAGTAATGGGTTATCGGACCAATGGGCTGTCGGAACAGTGGGCCGTCGAACTAATGAGCTGTCGGACTAATGGGCTGTCGGAATGTACGTTAGCTACAACATTCATCACTAGATAAGCGCTATTATATAGCAATATGAAAAGCCTTCAATTTCAAATTCAGTACAAAAGATAAAATGATTAATAATTCAAATTTTCCATTGATAAATTAAGACACTAACCGTCGTACACAAGCATCGCACAAGTTGGCACTCCGAGACGGGTGGGGAGCAAGAAAGTGAAATGTGGTTTATTTTTATCAATAGTACCGCTTAAGTCGACGCTAGGTGCCGTCTTGACCTTGTTGTAGGGTATGAATGGTTCGTTTATTGTTGAAGACCCTACATCAACTGTCAAGATGAAGAACAGGAATAAAAGCCCTGTTCATTGATAATTTTTTATGTTTTCTATGTATTGTGTGCAATTTTGTCCCATGTACATTTACTCCATATCCTTTCATTTTCTATTATTAGGAAACTAAGGTTCCATTCTCTCAGACAAAGTTGACCTTGGGTGAAGTTAGCTATTTTTAGGTTCCTTTGGTCGTATATTTTTTCACGTGTTTATGTCTTAAACATCCTCGGCTTTCAACTTGTTTGGTTTAAGCGTTCCAGAAATTCGCCTTGGACGCATGAAATAAATAGCGTTATTTTTATTTACTACGAGGATGACAAAGTTATGTTTACGTAATGCATATCCTTACGAAAGTACTCAACTATAGAAAAAAGTAAACTAACAAAAATACCGAACTCAAGGAAAATTCAAAACGGAAAGTCCCTTATCAAATGGCAAAATCAAAAGCTAAAAACACATCAAACGAATAGAAGTGCTTTAATGACAAATTATTATCATTTGATGACCTCATCTTTTCTATCCAATAAAATACAAAAAAATATGTATGTAAGTGTTGTCTAGTTTTTTATGCTCATATATTGTCAATAAAGGCGACGGATTGGAACTTTGTAAGCGACGAGAAAGGTCGTATATTTTATTGAGTAACCATGTAACTAATGTTGAAATTATTCTATTTTAAAAACAAGGATCTGTTTTAAACTTTGAAGAGTTAATTGCGCGAGAGAGAAAAAATTGCATGATTTTCAGTTAAAAACAGTGTCAAGGAGCGGTAACGAGACAACATACATTGAACAGGAATATTTTTGTAACTTTATATGGTAGAAATTAATACACTCAATGTTCTCTTGATGAATTTGAATTGTCTTTGGTTACTTTGGTTACGTAAAAAAAGCCCAGCTCACCTTGCTTGTATCAGTTCCATGATTCATTCTCTGTAGTCATAATTTATGCACATATTTCATTTTTTATACATGTAACACATATATTTTGTTACTTTACTGAATTTCATTTTTTTATTTTGATATATTTTTCCAAAATAGATGGGCAGTACTGAATAATGAAATACACATTTACGACTGATTTTTAGAAATACAGAATTGATAGATTGAAAAAAATAACTTTTTATATACATTTCGTCAAAGAATGAACACATCTGGCTTTTTTTGTTTGTATCCCTATACTATCTTAAAGAGTCATTAAATACATTGCAGATATAAAGATTTTCAGTAATTCAGACAACTCCTTTATGGACGTGATGGACGCTATTATTGACCTTACGAAACAAAGGAACAGCTTTTGGTTTAGTCCAGAATGCTTATCAATAACTTGGGCAGTTCTAGAGGAGATCGTTATGTTTAATACGGACAAAGACGAAATGAAAGGGATAATAACAAATTCCAGATACTCAAATGAAAGTAGAAATCTAATTCATTTTTTTTTTCTCTAGATATAGACAACAGTAATGGAAACCGACAATTTACCCATTGATAGAGGTTGGGCATGGGTTATTTTATTTGGTAAGTATCCAACTATATATTGTTGGTAACAAGTTATGAAAACCTTAATGAGTTTGAGATAAATGAGTTTGAGATATACACGGGGGGATATTTAGTGATTTCCGACCCCTATGGCTCTCAAAACTCCGGTAGAAATATAGCGTCACCACAATAATATTTCTCACACAACGCTAGCGCATGTTTGATTTTCTGATTTACAGTTAATTTGATGGCTATGACATATTGCAATAAGTTTTAAAATAAAAATATATCTAGTAAGAAATTTAAAGATTTGTATTGCAGTGAATCCCAATTTAAAAAAAAAATAAGGAAAATATTTTTTCAATGGTAAATTTCAAAATTAACGAAAAGCCCACTCGTGACAAAAAAATAATAAAAAAAAACATCATATGGTGACTCAATGCACTACTTAGAATATATATAGTTAACTATTGGCCATAAAAGTAGGATGACATACGGTCTAGTTTATTTTTAATCGAGCTCATCGATGTCAGTTAACCTCTTTACTAGTAGTTGTCACATGAGGATTTCTATATACACTTGAACATTTCGAGCGGGGTTAAAACTGGAAATATTGGTACTTTACACTTCAATTTCCTTCATGCATTCTAATGAGAATTAATTGTTTCCTATTAAAAGCAAAACAGAGATAGATTAATTAATGCCTAACACCGTGTCAGTGCAAATGCTATATCGTTACATTTTCATAATTTAATGCCTAACGCCGTGTCAGTGCACTGGCTATATCGTTACATTGTCATAATTAATGCCTAACGCCGCGTCAGTGCACTAACTATATCGTTGCATTGTCAAAAGTGTATTTGTTCTTCCTAAGTGAAGTCCCTCTGGAACCTTTGTTGTATACAATTCTATAATGTCTGTTCCTATTGGAACACATATTCTATACTCTTCATTCCGTTAAGTGCAAATATTGATATATTTCTTCCATTTGGAACTAATATTATAAAGTAAGTTTTATTGCATGGCAACACGCGTACGACCCTAATTGAAATAATTGAGTACAAACATATAACGTGAGGGTACCCAAATTGCACCTATTTTGACAGTTATTTCACCTACGTTTTTTTATGATCTAGACAAAAGTTTCCATTCTGTGTTTATTTTGTAGATGTATCCTTATTTACTATATAGTTAAACCATTTTAATTTTGAATCCATATTGAGTCATAGAAAAATGGGTTTGAACCGACCTCCAAACGATTCAGGATTCTGTAATGAGGAGTACCCAAATTGCATCCATGCTTAAATTCACATCCTTAAAAATCGAATAACAGATGTTTTGTTTTATTTCTTCAAATATTTAGAACAATTTGACATTAGTCCATTCTTTTTATTCATTTTTTAAGAAATGGATGTTTGTAACCTATTTAATTTGCTCATTTTTAAAAGATGACTTTTTGAGAACGTCGCATGGCGATGTTTCCGTAGATTTACTTTTTCCGGTGAATGCTTCATCTGTTGATATAAACTGTGAGCGTTTTGTGTATATTTGAATATATTTACCTATGTTGAAAGACGTGTGTAATGTCAAATCATAAAAATACAAATTGTTTAGTCTAAAAAAAACTTGTAAGATTTCCGCAGCTATTTTTGTTGAATAGGTGCAATTTGGGTACTGTGACGTTATATACAAACAACATGAAACTGCATCAAGACTGCAAATATTTTTAATGTGATTGATATATATAAGTTATTGCAAGTCTATGTACTTATAAGTAATATGCCGAATGTTTTATATTTTAGCCGCTGTCACAACAAATTTCTTTTACGTTGGGACCCTGAAGTCATTTGGAATATTTTTTGTGGAAATTCTTGCTGAATTCCAAGAGAGTGTTTCAGTTACTTCACTGATCAACGGTATTCAGACAGCCATGTATTGCACAACATGTACGTTAATATATAAAAAAAAGGAGATGTGGTATGATTGCCAATGACACAATTATCAACCAGAGTTTAAATGAAGTGGATAAAACAATTATATGCCAACGTACGGCCTTCAACAAAGAAAAAAAATCCATCTCGTATAGTCGACATAAAAGGTCCCGACATGAAAAAAAAGTGAAACAATTAAAACAAGAAACTAACGGCCTAACTGTTTCTGGTAAAAAAAAAATGACAAACAAACAATCAGATTAAACACTTGCATGTATCAACATATTTCTCAACACGTCATATTTTGTGTTGTTTTTGACTAATCGAACGTGAATTTAGAACGTTTTTTTTCCCTCAAAATTTAATGAAGCATTGTTAAAACACATTGGCAACAGTGCCTTTAGTAAGTTTCTACCTGGTTCGAAAATACGTCAATATACAAAAGCGTTCTCATCGTTTTTTAATAGAACTCGGTCTGAAAAATAAAGATGTGATACCGACTTCCTTATTTATGCAAGTGTTTCTAGAATGACCTTCATCAAGCAAGCCTAAGACCAAAGTGTGGATTGTCAAATACATAAAACATTCTAGACCATTAAAACCAAAAAAGGCCTAAACCGAACAGCTTTTTTGTTTTTTGTGTTGTTGGGTTGTTGTTTGATTAATATATATACCCCAAATCTCCTTTTATTTGCACAAAAGCGTACAAGATAGACCTACCTGAGGTTGTTCCTATCTATAGTTTCAATATATATATATAATTGTCGAAATCCGGATATGGTGTAAAATAATTTAAAGACTGAAACTTTACGATCACAATGTAATGTTCTCTAGACGAGCGGATATATCAACTGTAAAAACACATACTTCCGAAAAACAGAAATATTCTCATATAAACATAAAAATAATTGTATATTCACTATATTTGATATAAAAATGTCAAACTTTATTTTGTAGCTCTTCCAATATTGTTATGTTTGATGAATAAGATTGGTGCCCGTACACTTGTATTTATAGGAAGTTTAACGATATCCATAGGATACGGTATAAGTAGTATGGCTCCTAATGTAGACTTTCTTTTCTTCTCCATCAGTGTTGTTGTTGGTGAGTTTATTTGATCCAAAATAATTAAGAACATAATACTACCTACGGAACCTAAAAGAGTTAAAGAGTAGTTCTACCGTTTAGAGTGCCTGGTACTGTCCTAGCACTATGCATCAATTTAAATGTCCCAATTCCGACCGAACGTGGCTACGTATTAATACGTACAGCCAAACGTGTTACTCCTTGGTATGGGTCATAGTGCTTGACAAGATAAGTCCAGGTTACCACATTTCTATACAGCCCGTCAACTTTTTTGGTTGCTAGAATTTATTGTGCAAAGTAATAAATAATGTTAGAAAGACACAATCTTTTGTGTTGTAAATTTGCAATCAAATTCAAAGAAAAGAAAGATAACAATTTCATATGAGTTACACTACAGTTGTATTCTTTAAATAAACGATATAAGTTTCAATACATTTTCATTTCGTTAACTAACCTACTTTGTGTAGATCATACTAGATTTATATTTATAATTATTTCTTTCAGGAGTTGGGTCTTCTTTTTTGTTTGCTCCATCTCTAGTGGTTATTGGACAATATTTCGATAAACGTCGCGGAATGGCTACTGGTCTTGCCATGAGTGGAGGCTGTCTAGGTAGTCTTGTACTTCCGCCATTTTATCAATTCCTAATAGACACATATGGACTCAGAGGGGCCCTTTTACTAACTTCCGGTTTACTATTCAATACAACTGCCATGTCATGCTTACTGCGTCCATTAGATTTCTACAAGAAACAAAAGAAAAATTTAACTATAGCTAAACCAACAGCAGTAAAAAATGGAACGAAAACTATTCCGATTGATCGATTAAAACAAGAAAACAACGCAAACGGAAATAGCATAAATTCAAACATAGTTTCCTTGAATGGCGAACAGTTTTCTGGATCTCATCCTGTACTTTCAAAATCGTTTCCGCATGCAGCTCGTGCCAAAGCGAAATTGGATCGTGTGAGAACATTTTCTGAAACTAACAAACGTTTAGATAAGTATGAAGAAATTTCAACTTCAAGAATGTCACTTTCAAGTTTTTACAAATACTTAAGTATTGATGATATAGCAAATATGTCAATAGTTTCCGTAAAGGAGTTGAAAGACGGACATGACGAGTTCGATTCAAGCAGTACAGAATCTCAGGAGAAAAGATGCTGTAGATTAGACTTGTCTGTGTTAAAAAATCCATCATATGTTTTATTTTTATTTGTACACATTCTTGCAACTTTATCAACAGCTTTAGTTCCTTCATTTTTGCCTGTTTACCTCAAAGAGAATGGATTAAGTAAACAGGAGATAGTAATTAATGTTGCAGTTGTTGGTGCAGCTGATTTTGTAGGCAGGATTCTTTGTGGATACTTTGCGGACAAACCATGGATTAAGATATATCATATTATTATGGTGACACAAGGATTAGCTGGATTAGTAATTAACTGCAGTGGTCTGTTTAAAACATTCTGGCCACTTGTTGCATTCTCGGCTTTGTTTGGAATAAGTGCAGGTGGAATATTTGGTGTAGTGGTCACAATGATCATTTCCATAATTGGAATGGAAAATTTTAGATCAGGATATGCATTTTTAATTATAACTCAAGGCCCAGTCATCGCTATTTCCGCTCCAATATTTGGTAAGTTACAAAATTAACGCTTTTCAAGATTTAAAAGTTATAGAACTTAATTGAGCTCAGTAAGAATTCATAAATACACGATCATAAAAACCAAACAAGCATAAGGCACTTTGCTTTCTCACAATACATTTTATGCTTCTTGGTATCGTGACTATGACATTTCAAAATAAATTCTTCACAAGAATTCATATTTCGACGTCTTTCAATGACAACTTCACAACAGTCTTTCGGTTTATAGAAACTCCGTTTCGTTGATTTTTTATATCCCGCTCCGAATGAGAGGGGTATACTGCTTAACCCCTGTCTGTCCGTCCGTCCATCTTTGCGATGCGTTTTCATATTTGATGGTCATCAACTTCCTGTTACCGAATACTTAATATATATATATGTATTATAGATACAATGAATAAGCGTTGATTCTTGAAAAAGAAACCATGAGCCCGGAGTACGAATGGTTTTTTTCATGAATCAACGCTTATCCGTTGTATCTATAACTTAAACTATTGTGTTGATGTCTTTTCAAAATTAAAGCCTTTTCTTAATAAGAAGGTATTGTAAGTGAGTATAAATTAACTGTTATCATATTCAACGATGCATTAATAAATCAAAGTTCACAATTAATTGGTTAGAGGAATACTCGCATAGGTTTTTGAGAATAAACATTTGTAAAGATATGTAGTAAAACAGATGAAATCATACTATATTTATAAAACAGAAATGGACAAATTGAATGTAATCATTTTTTTTCAAATACGTGAATTGGCCAATAATAATCCAAAAATAAACGGGAAAACCCGCTATTATTACAAAAATATCCAAAACAACATACAAAATAAGAAAAAACGGAAAATCTTAAGAACAGGGACACCAAAGAGAAATCAGGGATTCAAACCTAAACCTCCAAGTCTCTACTTCTAACTTGACTCTATAACTCATGGATCTTAACCTCGCGTCTGCCAACTTATACTATACGATTGTCTATTATGTATATATAAAGGTACACACCCTGTGTGTCCGTTGTACTGATGTGTATCATATGTTCATTTATATATATATATATATAATAGACATCTAAATTGCAACCCATTGGCAGCCGAGAGGTTTCGTCGATGTGTTGATGTCAGTCACACATAACAGATTTCAAGAAAGGGTTCGGTTCCCCGTTTTTAAATTAATTCCATAAGTGAACAGAAATCAGTAAATAGGCCAATTTAAACTTAATGAAATTAGAAACACAAGGGAAACAATTTAATATAATTTGGTGAGTCCATTTCAGCGACAGATTTAGAAAGCGTTGATTCTAGAAAAAGAATCCACGGTTAACGAAAAGGCTGACGATGGTTTAAATAGTATAGACGTATTTACACTTATAAGCAAATTTGTCAGCCATTACTAAAAATCACACAATGTTGTCAGAAGGATATTAGGAGACAGATCGAGGGTCATGCAGCTGACTAAAGTTGTCGTCAATTTATTTCCCAGGGAAACAATAACAGAAATATTTCCCAAGGCAACTATAAGATTTCTGGTGCAAAATATCGGAAATACTTAGGCACAACATAGTGCCATCTTATTATATTTTTTTAATGGGAAACTTTTCATGAATACCAGTTGATTATGTATAATTTCCCAGGGAAATATTTTTGTTATCTGTTTCCTATGGATATTATTCATTTTCGTAAAAAGATATTCTTTTGGCTATTCTTTTTCATAAAAAATAATCCTATATAAGATATTCCTTTTTGTATCACTAATTGTTCGTGTAATTTTCCGAAATTACAATTTTAAAGTAAACACACAGTTGTGGCGTGATCAAAGCGGTGTTACGGGCCGTCTTAAACTTGCAGTGAGGTAAGAGTATTTATGCTCCGTGTTGAATGCCAAACTGTGACTAGAGATGGAGAACAACAATAAAAGCGCTGTTCCTTTGCATTTTGTGTTTTTTGCTGTGCATGTACTGATTTTGTGCCATGGATCATGAATACCCCATATCCTTTCTTTTCTGTTGTAAAGTTAAGATGATTTCAATAAGTAGTAATGAATCATGTTCAGAAATCTATGCATTTTCTTACATTGTATATGGAGGAAAGTCAAATTTATATTAGTTCCCGCACAAAACACGTTATTTTTTGAAATTATTTATTTTCTCCACAACAAAGAAGTAGTTTATTTGTGTATATTTTTCAAAATTGTGTATTACCTATTTATATTCAGTTTTTTTTTTGTCTTCCTCTGATATGATGAATTATTCCGATAGAGTCAGATGAATTACAGTGGCAGTGCTAAATCATGATTTGAACTCTTTGTAGTTTTTATACATTTATATATATTTGAATAACAATCACATTTAATTATTTTTCACCAAGATTATTTTTATTGCTATTTTTTCCAGGATAATTTTCAATTAAATCTTACAAAAACCCTAAAACAAGATACTCTATTGTTTATAGTTGGTAGTAATGTTAAGACTAAAAAAATCATACTTCTTGAACCAAGACATCTCATAATATAATATTGTTTTTAAGTATCCTCTGCAATGAAATATTAAACCTGTAGCATATAATTGATTTTTATTAGCAGTACTAAATCATGTTGGTAAATCTCCGTATTTTTTCTACACTATACATGGATAACTATAATTGAATATGTATTGGTACCCGTAGAAACATGATTTGTTGTTATCTGTTTCCTGGTGAAATTATTCATGGATAATAATTAAAATTGTAGTTTTTAGAAGGAACTGTTGTATGTTGTCTGTTGCTTAAAATATAAGATATTCTTGTTTGTAATTTTCTGCTACTATTATCTATTTGTGATGTAGGAAAGATGCTGAGATTTGTGATTATGATTTAATACTACTAATGCAACTCAACTAAACGCTACTGGTTTAGTATGTAACTGAGAAAACAATTACAAATACATATTATATTAAGAGCTGATGCGAGAAAATAAATTTCTTTTTGTCTTGCCATTTATGAAAAATGTTTATATTCCGGACCATATGGGTATATAATCATATATACATAAGAGGATCTTGTTAAATTGTTAAATGAGGAATTTCCCTGGGAAACAATAGAAATTCGACTTTTCTCCATATACAATGTATGGAAAATGAATAGATTCTAAAAAAATTATCTAATACTATTACTATTTGAATTCATCTAAATTTTTATTTTTAAGTTTGATTTCAGAGGATTACACTAATAATAATATTTGGAAGTGACACAGCAAGAAATATTTCTTATAGCATTAGCATTATTTATTTGAGAGAACAAAAATAGCAAACAAACGTTTCTCTTGTTAACTTATGAAACTGAATTATTTCCATAAGAAACAGACCACAAAAACTTTTCTTCATTGGATATATCAATTTTTATGCATGAATAATTTCACCGGAAACAAACAATAAAAACATTTCCTTTGGAAACAATACATATTAATCTATTCCTCCTGACTAGTTTCCTTAGGAAACAAACTACCTAACAAACATTTCTCTGTAAAACAATACATGTTCATCGATTATCCTTGACTAGTTTCCCCGGGAAACTAAAAATCAGAAAACTTTCCTCGAAAAACTATGCATTTTCAATTATTATTCATAATCCATATATAAGGTAGGACAGATATGGAGATTTATAAACATGATTAAGTACTACAAATGAAAATCAAGCTAATAGTTTAATATTTCATTTGAGAGGATACTTACAAACACTATTATATTATCAGATGTCTTGGTTCAAGAAGTATGATTTTTTTAGTCTTAGCATTACTGACAACTATAAACAATAGAGTATCTCGTTTAAAAATTTTGTAAGAGTAAATTAAAATTATCCAGAACAAAATATAGCAATAAAAATTATCTAAGTAAAAATCAATTAAATGTGATTGTTATTAAAAAAAATGTATAAAGTTACAAAGAGTTCAAATCATGATTTATCACTGCTTCAAAATTCAGCTGACTCTGTCGGAATACTTCATCATTTCAGAGGGATACAAAAGATGAATATTATAACGAACTAAAAATAGGTAATAGACACTTTTGAAAAAATATACACAAATAAACTACTTTTTTTGTTGTTCAGAAAATAAATAATTTCCTAAGGGAACGTGCTTTGTGTTGGAAACAAGTAAAATTCGACTTTCCTCAATATACAATGTAAGAAAAATGCATAGATTTCTGAACATGATTCAATACTACTTATTGAAATAATCTTAACTTTAAAAGTTTAATTTCAGAGGATTACACGAACAATCAGTGATACAATTAGGAATGTCTCATATAGGATTATCTTTTATGAAAAAGAATAGCCAAAAAGAATATATTTTTTAACGAAAATGAATAATTTCCGTAGGAAACAGACAACAAAAATATTTCCCTGGGAAAATATACATATATCCTCATGATATTCACGAAAACTTTACCAGGGAAATAGAAAGTAAGATGTGTAAATATGTCTATTATGACACACAGTCTGAGACTTTTGACGAATTTTTTCTAAGCAACCCAAAATCAGATCATCCTAAAATTTGCTTGCTATCCAGCTTCAATTTTCCATTCTATGAAATTTTCGTCGAACATGAAACTTCATAATCATTTCAACAACATTGGGTAAATGTCAAAGAAAAAAAAACGTAGAGATGTGCGAACCAACAACTAAAATTATCTTCCCTTAAAGATTTAGTCTGCGAAACATAAATGCAAGCAATCCATAATACCAAATATAACTATTGACTTATCATTTTTTTAATTGCATTATTTTCATTTTGTTTTCTATCATACAACAGGTTATCTGAGAGATGCCACAGGGAGTTACAATGCATCATTCCATTTCGTTGGTACTGCGTCCTTGCTTGCTGTTATTCTGTCATCTATTGAAGTTTTTCTACGAAGATGTAAAATGACAGAAAAGGCCAGCGTAGTAAACCTTAATGAGGAAAAAGAATCTCTTCATCCTGAAAATGACCAATAGTTATATGCACATGCCTAAAGAACAAATTGTATTTTCAATTAAAAAAGAAATATTTGAATCAATGTATTCATTTATCATTGGTACAATGTAGTCCTCCCTTCTGGAAGTACCGAATTTAGCGTAAGTAACATGGAAGGTTTCACAAGTGAATATGAGTGCTTACCTGTTTCGTGATATTTTAGGATTTTAGTAAGGTTCTACTTTCTCAATTATAATGTTCTGTGTTAGTCTAGTGTTGTTATTGTTATTATCATTATTATTATTTTATTACTGTTATTATTATCATTATTTTTTATTATTACTATTATTTTCATTATAATTAGTAGTATTATGTAGGTTCATTCATCCTTACATATTTCCCTCGTATAAGGAGACGTCCACGCTCTCAGCACGTTAAAAAAAACTTGCACAAACGTTTTGAAGGGTCCGCAGGCGGTCTGTTGTTAAATTATACTCTTATTGAACATAGTATTACCCCTTTTTTTAGTTGCAGTCCAAATTCCCCCTTCCCTTTATCCCAGTTGATCCTCTTTGCAGAACATACTATTGAATGTGCTGTTTAATTTGATGTTCTAGCCTTGAATATGTCAATAAACAACCAGGACAATCACATAAACAGTTTGAAGATTCCCGTAAAATTTGCGAACTGTCTTGGATAAAAGGACTACAGACAGCGTATCCCGTAGGTCTAAATGAAAATATCATTGGCCAAAGGAACATATCTAAAACTTTCTCTATTGATATGACTATTGTTGATAAAAGACAACGCAATCATAGGTCTCATGGCAATCGCATTAACCGCAACCAACGATGTTTATTTCGTTCTAATTTTACACTTGATGATTTTTTTTTAAAAACAATGGTAGACATCAATTATTATGCAAACTGGGTCAAATGCCAATTAGTAAATTACATAATACTTATAACGAGTGTGATACAATATTGTTTTTCAGTCCAAAATATGAATGTACACGGATTATTACAGCTTTTTGTCACCATAGACTGATCCCTCAAATTGACAAATCTGAAGATCATAAAAAGTATTTTCTAAAAGTAAAATACATTAATAGAGGTATTGATTTTATTAATTTGTCTAGTATTTTTCATGACTCTACCGTTCAAAACTTTATACCTCCATATTTTGATAACATTGAGCCACCTATAATTTCTTATTCGTATAAAAAAACCAGCATAAGTTTAATTTTTAAGTATACATCAGTTAAATCAGACATTAGTATGTAAAGTAACTTCAACTTGAGACTGTGAAACATCTAAGTTTAGATATGATCCCTATGGCCATGTAATTACAGGGGACCTCAAAATTGTTCAAGACCGAGAGGTTATAAACTTACTAAAAAAAAGGACCAAAATATCGTCCACTGTGGGAAATAGATTGGGAAGAGTGTCGTCAGGTTATTAAAGATGCTTTTTCATCCTATTGTAAAAAATGGTGTAAACGGGAGAAATCTGACAAAAAGTCACTTGATTCCTATTTAAATAAATGTCTGAATACTGTTGATATTCGAATATCACATTTCAAAAATAATTTAGAAATAAATAAAAGAGTAAGTAATACGTCCATTTTTGGGATTAAAAACAAATTCAAGTACTCGCAAAGCGTTTTGTGTTTGTACCGGCCTACATAGCAGCCAACAGTGTGGTGGTGGTATGACGTAAATATTACACGGAAGTCCTTAAGAATGAAATTATACATTCAACTACATTCAAGGCCATACGCTCCACAGAGATTCATATAGTAAATAAACATGTCACTACCACAGCTCAGCTTCCTCTGAACATTTGAAGGTCCCCACTATGTATTGGTTACATATACTACACAAAAACCCCGTAAAATATCGTTTTATGTCGGCCTCTAGTACGTGTTCTACTACTAATCGTGCGGTGCTTTTAACGAGTTCTTTAACTACTATCAAAAAACTTATCATTAATTTTTGTAATAAAACATATGAAAATTGTGGAATTGACCATTTTGGAGTGTAAAAAATTCTTTGGATGTTTTAGATAAATTACGTGCTTTTGATGTTCCTTTTGATTCGGTCGACAGTTTTAACTTTTCCACTCTTTATACTACATTTCCACACAATCTTATCAAACAAAAGTTTCAGACATTTATTTGAACAGGAATCAAGTGACTTTTTGTCAGATTTCTCCCGTTTACACCATTTTTTACAATAGGATGAAAGAGCATCTTTAATAACCTGACGACACTCTTCCCAATCTATTTCTCACACAATCTGATCAAACAAAAGTTTCCCTTTCTAATTATATGGTCGTTTAATAAATCTGATTGCAAATTTATTTGCTGCAACCCATATAAAGCTTTTTTCTCAAATGAGAAAAATAAATATGCTAGATATACTTACTGGAGGTGTGATGAGATGATTAAAGCCCTAAATTTTCTCCTTGACAACATTTATATACGTGTAGGCAATAAAGTTTATCGACAGGTTGTAGGTACTCCTATAGGCACCAATTGAGTCCCTTTAATAGCAGACTTGTTCCTATACGTTCCTATGCTGTTATGAATATCAGTTTATAGCCAAACTCAGTAAAGAACCGTCTAAATTCCATTTAATTGATAAATTCAACAACACTTACCTTATCTTGATGATATTTTTTCGTTAAATAATCAAAAAATCTCTAAATATATTGCTGAAATTTACGCAAAGGAACTTACTTTAAATAAAACAAATATGAAAAGCAATAACTGTCCTTTCCTAGATTTAGATATTTTAATGTTACACAAGAAACTCTACACAAAAATTTACGACAAAAGGGATGATTTTTCCTTCCCTATTGTTAATTTTCCCTTTTTGGACGGTGATGTTCCTTTTGCACCGTTTTTCGGTGTTTACATATCCCAACTCATTCGCTATGCCCGTGTCTGTAGTGACTTTTTGGATTTCAATGAGCGTAATCTATGTATTACTAGTGATTTATTAAGTCAGGAATTTCGTTACCACAAATTACTTAAAACCTTTACTAAATTCTGTCATAGATACAAGTACTTGGTTTGCAAGTTTGGTTGTACCTGTAGAAAACTAATTTCAAACGGAATAGCACATCCTAAATTTTACGGAGATGTTGTTAACCGAGGCCGGAAATTTAGAAACGATCCGGGTAAAATTATCAATCCTTTAAATAAACTTATTCTAAAAGGTTTCCAATTCAACACTGTAATTAAATCTTTGAATATTGTTTTTATTAATATAAATATTGATTTTGTTATCAGTAAATGAAAACCATACTAAATTTTACACATATGTATTTTCACGGTACTACAATCTGTCGATACCTATATTTTGGCATTGCACAAGGTCATGTTTTTCTCTGACTGTTAATGACGTCTTTACACTAAATTCATTGGAATTTATGTGTACTGATTGATATTTTAGTCTTAGATGCATGATTTTTTTTATTAGTTGTTATTGGCTTTGAACTAGCTGTCAGTAACTGCGAGTACTCTCAGGTCTGTACTTAGTGTCTTTTTTGTTGTTAGGGATGAGGGATAGATATATACCCTGCCACGTCTTGTCTGTGTTTTTGTTTGATGTTTTTCTTTGCATCGATCTGATGAATTAAGCCTTTTTCAACTGATTTTTATAGTTTGTTCTTATGTTGTGCTGTTACACCACTGTCCCAGGTTAGGGAGGGTTGATTGCTCACAAAATGTTTAACCCCGCCACATTCTTTATGTGCCTGTCCCAAGTAAGGAGCCTGTAGTTCAGTTGTTTTCGTTGTTTCATGTCTGTCATATTTGTTTTTCGTAATTGTTTTGTTATAAATTAGGCCGTTAGTTTTCTCAATTGAATTGTTTCATATTTTTCATGTCGGTGCCTTTTATAACCGACTATACGGTATAGCTTTTTCTCATTGTTGAAGACCGTACGGTTGCCTATAATTGCTTACATCCACTTCATTTGAAATTTTGTGGATAGGTTGTCTCATTGGCAATCATACAACATCTCCTTATTTTTATATGGAGTATTTGTCACTGGACGGTAGCAAACAGAAATCAATAAAAAAACACTCTCTCACTACGGTGCAATAATGACATGATATTGTAGCATAATTCTAAAAGAAATACTTATCTTACCGTTCAGAATAATGTGGTTGTGTACACATGCAATTTAAGTGAGTTGTGATCTCTCAACCAAAACAAGAAAATGCTAAAGTTATTTCAAATCTTCGAACAGTATTTTTAAAAACTAAAAACTCAATCATTTTTAAAGTATTTTTCTACAAAGTAATGGCATAGGAAAATAGTAAGAAATTTCTGCAATCTGAAGTTTTGTTTATTTCAAAGCTGAACATTGTATTTTCATACAATATTGTTTAGGATGTCAGGTCATCGATTACTATTTTAGTTGACTTTTTGTGCTAAGCGTCTCGTCTTCTTGTTAATGCTCGATATGCAACACGAAAGCTTGTTGAGACCCAACCTGTTGGTCAACGGTGTTTCGGAATGGGTTATTGGAGACAACACATGAAAAGAAGTTAATGATGTAGTTAAGCTGTTTCAAAATCTGTGAAACGTCACGGTAAACGAGGAACGGTTTTTGTGTTGTTTCCGAAAGCTTTCAACCCTATATAGAAAGAAATGTTATGGAGTGCTGTTACTGGAGCTACTAGAAGCACACATGCAATGACAACGGCCAATAACGTGGAGTTAACTCGGGTCAAATCCATATCCTTTCCTTGGTTATGTGTTATCTTCTTCTTAGCTTTCGAGCGTCTAACTAGATTGACACTAATCATTGGTGTAATTGTGAGAAGTATTATGATAGGGACCAGTGTATTTATGCTTGAACCTGCTGTAAGAATGCCACAAAATAATTCTATAGATTCAAGGTCATTTCTATTAAACTCATCAAGGTGGCATACACCGTCTTTGAATATCGTTGAAGCATATGACCATGCTTTATTAAAAATTGCCATTACAGAGTAAAAAGGAAAATAACAAAAATACCGAACTGCAAGGAAATTTCATTGGCAAAATCATAAAGACCAAATTCAAAGTACAGCAGTATCAGATACCGGTATTGCAAGTTAAAAGTACAACGGTATCAGATAAAGCAAGTGCATGATATCAGGAAATACCTCTAGGTTAAGGTTGAAAATGCCTTTGTCTTCATGACTAACACTGTTCCCAAATACTCCGAGAACGAGACATGTGGATAGTAATATGATGCTGACATATTCTAGTCCGACAAGCACTTCATCGTACACTATTGGAGTCGTGGAGCCCCCACTGATCTTGTACACGATTCGTTATAAATAGCTGCCGTAGTAACATTCATGAATTCATCTCGTGTAGTGTTGTTGATTAACCCTTCAATCTCGAAACTAAAAACGATAAATTGAAAAAAAAAAAAAAACCATTTATTATGAATATTTTCAGCCCAAAAAGTACAAACATTTCTGAATTCATTTAATTATAAATACTGCTATAAATTGGCAGTATTTGAAACTGTCTCGACATATCTTAATTAGAACAATTGTGATTACTGAAGGACTGTCGAATTTCAAAAATGTTGGTAGATTTAGAGGCTGCTGAGGCAATGAATTATGGGTTAATATGAATACATGTCGCACACTTTGATATCTAGTGTGAACAGTCAACTGTTTATATGAATACATGTCGCACACTTTTATATCTGGTGTGAACAAAAACAAAATAACCAGTTTTTTCTACATCGACCATTCACCACAATGGTCAATGGTATCTCACGATTAGCCGTTATTCGTGAAATAGTCTTTTATACTTTTAGAAATGTCAAACAACTATATGTTCAAATGAGTTGATTAACTTTAAACATCTAAATCATTAACAAATGAAATAATAGAATAAATGAACAACAAATGCATACAAACTTGACAAATACGTGACTAATTATTGTAGAAACTAATAAAAGAAATACTGTCAAAAAGGCGCATGCAAAAAAAAAACATATGCATAACATAACTTTATCTCCCTTAATTTATAATATTCTTATATCTGATATTTAAAATACATTTACAAAATACTGAATGTGAACTTTCAAATTTTTCACTAGACAAAATGTAAACAATTCTAATAATGACTTTTGTAATGAATGTAAAAAAATATGCAAAGTCAACAGCAACTGTTTTTCTGCTGACTGCAAGTTGAATTGTCAGTCAAAAATATTTCTTATAAATAATCTATGTGGAGGAAATAAAATTAGCTCTAAATAACTCGTCAAAGATATCAGGCTTAACATTTAGTACGCCAGACGCGCATTTTATTTACATAAGACGCTTCAGTGACGCCTTAATCAACTATTGTATTTGATGCCTAGGTATAAACAAAATCTAAGTGTTTTGAATAATTCAGCATTCTATAAAAAGTTTATTTACAAAAAAAAAAAAAACATATCAACGATATTTTATGTCAATACAAAAGTGCTGACTACTGTGCTGGTTATACCCTCGGGGACGAAATATCTACCAGCAGTGCATCGACCCAGTGGTTTAAAAAAAAACATCATAATAAACGCAGCCTGTTTTACCAAATCTAAGAATATGCATGTAAAGCACAGGCACTTGTTTTTTATCAATAGGAAGGTCGACTATTGATGCATAATAGGTGGCTAACGAATGTCATGGCCGTTGGGGTCGCAGTAAATATAACGGTCGTAATTGATTTGTCAATTACCTGAAAAGTCAACTGAAAATGAAATTGAAAGCAGATTAAAATGAGTGTAAAAGAGGATTAGAACATCAACATGGTTTTGATACAAGTTATATCTTACAGAATGTGCTTAAAGACAGTCCGTTGGTTGTGTTATGACAAAGTGATACCAGTAAAAGCTTTCTGGTAAAAGAAATAGCAAAAGAATCATGAATAAATGGTAAATTAGTCAAAATCAGGCATATTATCCGTCAATATTGGCGGCAAGACTGTTCACTCTTGGTCTTGAATTAGTGACGTTCAATTTTCTAATGAAAGCTTACTTCTAAAATTAAAAAGAAATGATCATTTAAATGTGTAAACAACCAATATAACAAGTACCAATGCCTTTTTATTGATGAAATGTTTGTGCTTTCTAGGAAGTTGTTTAAACCGTTAGAGTTTGTATGTCTAAATATACTGAAAAGTAGTTTGATTTTTTTTGTGGAATGCAAGTAAAAATGGTTGGGGATTTATTTCAGTTGCCACCTGTTTCAGATTACTTGAAAATGGACTCTGGATAATACTGCTTTCAGTTACTTGTTTTTTGTAAAAATATTTTGTCAGGTTTATTCTAAATGAGGTAAAGGGTCAATATCAGGATGACTTTATAAAAGCAAATAATGAAGTTTCTATGCGACCTACCAGAAAACCTTCTTCATTGAACGTAGCGGTTGAGTCGTCATTTGCCACCAAATAATTACATTACCTGTATGTTTCATTATAATACGTTATTTTGATTGGCTAACAACAATCTCGCGTCATTCTGAAATTAACCTTCCTCTTGAAATGAAATGTAACATTCATGATGACACAAGCTTCCACAATAAAGTGCACAGATAAATAAAAGAAAAACTTGATAGAAATCGTGTTTTCGTGCTAGCAAAAAATGTAATTATAAGTATTGAATGCTTCTTTTAGTAATATTATAGGGTTGTAAAAGTGCTTCATACAAAATTTACTTCGGTCAACACTTTTACACCCCAATAAATTTACAAAAAGAAGCATTCAATTCTTAAATGAAGATTCAATTAGACTTTGTGCATTAAACGTTGACTGTTACATTTACAATGCTTGCAAACTGAATATGGATAGAGAAGAGTTTATTTTCAGTGCAGATGACAAAGGTGATGTTTCCAAGTTAGAAAGAACTCCTATCTCTTAACATTTACAAATAAAGTTAGGCTGTCCAGTCATGTTACTTAAAAGTTGAGTGAGCATTTTGTAAATGATCCTCGGGGTAATGTTTCTTCAGCACCATCGGAAAATGTAACTGTAAACTTCACAGACATAAATCCAAAAATTTCGCATAAACTAATTAAGTTGGAAACATTCACTGTTTATAGTTTTGTTGACAGTAAAGTGATAACGTGTAGACATTTTATTATGCCTTGCGTTTAGCATTACTGTACACAAAACATAAGGACAAAGTTGAGGTAGATGCAAGCTGCATCTTTGCTACAGAACAACTAGATGTAGCTATTGATAGAACAAGAGAAGACAAAGGTTTACGTTTTATATGATTTAATGAATCGTCTGTGACACATTACCCCAGTTTATACAATGTTATAATGACAATATAGAAAATATGTTTGCTGACTGTGAAAAAAAATTTCAATACAATAAGAAATATTCCCTGCAGGTCAGTTATTGAACCATTAAGCTCTGGTCACAACGAACTCACGACACATCTATGCAGCGCCACGACATGCAATTTGGTCATATTGCGGGTCATCTGTAATCGTGCCACTGTCGCACGATTTTTTGAGCATTGTGGCGCTGTCGTGTGTCGTGGAACGAAAATTGGGCATGCACCTTTTTTGCTCTACGATTTTTTGTCGTGTCACTGTCTTGTGGCTGTCGTGAGAGTGTCTTATCACAGTCGTGCGACTGTCGTGCGATAAACACATTGTCGTGGGTACCAACATAAACTATTTTAATAAAACTGTCGCAAGACACTCGTGATACAGTCGCATGATTGTCTCACGAATACCAAATTTCGTACGATGCTCTTACAACATTGATTGTCTGTCGTACGACAGTGGTACGTTTGTAGTGCAACATATTTTCGTTTTATTTAGAATTAGAAGAATACAATTCGGCGGGAATAAATGTTTGGAAAAACATACCGTCTGCCGTTTAAAGAGGATGGCTATTCCACCAGAACGATTAAGCTTGGTCCTGCTAAATAGGCGCCTTGTCGGACTCCAACAAAAGCAAAATATGGTCCTGTTATCGTTGATTCGAGCCCGTGAACAGTATAGGAACCAGCGAAACGCCCGACGTTGATGGGTTAGGTCATGGATCGAACGGCGCCTGATGTTTGGGCAGTATAGTACACTGATGCAAGAGTTGGAGCGGAAATCTGCCGGTGATTTCGTTGGATTCATGCGGATGGAGCCTGGCATGTTTCAAGAGCTTTTGCTGAGAGACGCCCCTCGCATCACCAAGGGTCGATTGCGAGGCTGCCGCGCCCCTCTTAAGCCTGGACTGAAGCTGGCCATAACCCTGCGCTATATGGCCACAGAGAACAGTTACCGCAACCTTGCATACTCCTTCCGTGTCACACACAACACTATCTCAGGGTTCGTTCCGGAGGTTGCGCAGGCCGTCATTGATGAATATCTTGGCGAGACGATGCAGACCCCAAGCACACCAGATGGATGGCGCCAAGTGGCAGACAGATTTCGAGAGCGGTGAAATTATCACCATTGCTGTTGGGCCATCGATGGCAAACATGTGGCTATCAAGGCACCAAAGAACACCGGCACCAAGCACTACAACTACAAGGGTTACTTTTCTATAGTCCTCCTTGGAGTGATCGACGGCAACTACAAGTTTCTGTGGGCAGACGTTGGCGCAGTGGGATCCGCATCGGACGCCGGCATTTTCAACCCACGGCACACTAAGAGGTGACCTTGAAGAAAAACGACTGGGCTTCCCCGACCCTGAACCTCTTCCTGGTGATGACCACAATATCCCATACTTTCTGGTTGGGGACGACGCGTTTCTGTTGCGGCCCTGGATGATGAAGCCGTACGGGGAAAGGGTGCTCGACCATGACGAGCGTATATTTTACAGAACCTCAAGGGCCCGCCGAGTCGTCGAAAACGCATTTGGAATCATGGCTCACCGTTGGCGTGTTCTACTCACCACCATTCAATTGTTACCAAGACGTGCACAGAAGGTCACATGTGGATGCATAACGTTGCATAAGCTTATGCGTGATCGCTATCCCGGCCTCCACGCGGCTGACCTTGACCAGGATGATGGGCATGGAAATATCATTCCGGGTGCCTGGCGTCAAAACGCCATGCACGAGGTTAACCAGGTGGTCTGGCCTCAAGTGACAAAAGAAGGGAAACAGATTCGTGTTTATTTGAAAAACTTTTATAACAGTGAGCAAGGGAGACTTCCATGGCAGGATGCTATAATCTGAACACTTAACTATGAAATGTTAACTGTACTGTCAACTTCGAACTTATGACCGTATTTGATTGTATATGAAATGTTACATGTTTGCAATAAATTAAATGTTTCGATTTCTTTAGAAACAGTCTTATGTCTTTGATATGAAGAATTATGATCAACAATGCCTATTGATAATGGTTCATATAGACTGTGGTGCCTACAATACCTGTCACAAAAAGGAACCATTTAATATAACTGTTTTAAACGCAAGAAAATACAACCGAATCTCTAGTCAAACAGAAGGACAACAGAACAACTAAATACAAACCCGGAAACAATAAAGAGACAAAAACACAAACAATAGACACTCAATACTGAAAACAAAAACAAAAATCATAAAAACGAACCCCTACATGACTGGATTGGCCTCAGGAGTTCCTGACGGGTGAACAAATTCTGCTACTTGCAAGACACCCGCTTTTCAAGTTCCACATCTATTGGCAATTATTCGGAAAACTATAGCAGATAAATTTGATATTCATTGAATCAATGCGATTTCTGTGCAAATAGCAGTAACAACAGCCACTACCAGGACACCAGGCGAGCTATATCTAGGCTCTTGGGAGGCTTGCTATAATATATGTTCAAATTTTGTTTTCATAATTTTAATGAAACTTTTATTATAAGAAACAATTACATGTATTATTATTAATATACTAATAACAGGGAACTCATTCTAGATTTAAGTCTTATTCACACATAGAAACGCATTCAAATTTATTATAGCTCACACTTCCAGTTCCGCCGGAGTGAAAACTTTTGTCTGACTATGTACCAACACTGATATGCTATGAGACTCTGTCTTCTATTCAATATCCCCTGTCTATTCATCGGGCTATCCTGTGAGTATGGAGAGTCTACCATGGTGTTAATAAGGGAGCTGATGTTGAGCGAGGAATCTCTTGAAGAGGTCACGCTGCTGGGGTTTGCGCCAAGACTGGATACTGTTGATGGCGTGCTGTTATGCTGATGTTGAGCTGCATGGTCTCGCGGTATCGTATGCTCGAACACAGTGGGAATGTTTGATTCTTGTTGCGAGGTGGACGTGAAACGCGGGGTGCCCTGACTCATCTGCAACAATTACATTGTGAATAAGTATGTAATAAAATTTATACAAAAACATCCAGACCATACGAGTATTGGAACCATAAGCGCGTGGTCCGACCAAATAAGTATACCAAAATTGTCAAGATTACATACTTATGGTCCAAATGTTCTTATGGTCCGGGACATTTATATAACAAATATATATATAAATAAACAAGTCTAAATTGAAAACATATACATACTTATTCATTGATATTTTTTAATTTTTCTATGTATTTTGTCCGATTTTGTCCCATGTACATTTACTCCATATCCTTTCATTTTTACGTTATACCTGAGACTTATAAATTTGAGGCATTTAACTTAAAATAATATTTAAATTATCACTGCATGAAATGATGTGTTTACAGAATTTAAAATAATCGTAAATTTTAGGTTCAAAATTTACAAAACATTTATTAAGAAATTAAACTACAAATTTAGAGAAATTTAGAAAAACAGCTAAATTTCTGATTTAATTTTATTTACATTTAATTTACAGGAATTTATTTTTCTAATTTACGCCAATATATGTTTGATTTAAATATCTCTTTACATCAAATTTATATATTTTATTTTTCTTATTGATGTAATTTTTTTTTCAAATAAATTTTATATTTACAAACATTTAAAACCGATTAAATATATAAATGACAGTAAATTTTTAGTTTACATGCATGTTACACTCGAATAAAAGTTGAAGATTAAATATTTTTATAATCTAGATTTAGATTTTAATTTTCTTGTAACAAATATTTGAAATAATGCAGTTACAAGAACTTCATAGATTGCTCTTTTCTTAGGAAAAAGTCTATTTCCAGTAAACATCTGAAATTCGCTGTAGTGTTAGATCAGTTACTATAAATGGTAATTTAACGTTATTATTCCACTATTGTTGTTTGCTTTACACATTTTCAGTAAGAAGAAGTGCATCATTGTTTTAAAACATAAAAAGTGCAATAAATATGTTAACATTAATATTTTGTATCTATTTTAATATTTCAAATAATTTAAACATTTTAAATTTGTCATGCTCAAACTTCTCTCATTTTCTTGACTTCTTAAACAGAGGTGCAAAATGTATTACCAGGCTAACGCAAAAGATTATAATGAGTATTAGAGTGATACATTATTGATGCAAGTTTCTTCACTTTATAAATTTCTTAATGTGTTTTGGTAAATTCATAACTTGATTTCAGAAAAGCTAAAAGGTTCTATTTAAAATATGTGGTTATACTTATGCATTAATTACTATTAGACGTGTACATCTAATCTTTACTGCCACAAGAATATATTTCATTTCGTTTGAAATATAGGTTTTCTCGTTGGCTAATTGTAGGACTTGTATATAGATAGGAACTAGTATAACTAGTTCTGCAACAATACAAAAAGGTTTGCAATTTCTACTGGTGTAGTTTTATGGCGGCGGTAAAACCCTCGTCAAAGTGGGGCGTCCGTTTGGCTGTGCGGGATGTACAAATTTGCAGCCACGTCCGGTCAGAATGGGGACGTTAAATCCGATGCCTCGTGTAAAGAGAGTGCCACGCTCTTTGCACGTTAAGAACCCTTGCAACAACTCTTTGAGGGGTCCGTAGGTGACCTGTTGCAAGGCCAAATTTCTGTCCCTATCCAATATACCCTCATTTTCCGTGGCAGTCTAAATTTCTCCGACCTTAATCCCTTAATCTATTACAGAACCTACCTATTGTATTTATTGTGAACTTGTTCTCGTCCTGAATATGCATGAAATATTTGCCACTGGACGTTAAGCAACCAACAATCAATCAATCAACCAATGCACCACTAGGATGACTTGAGAAATTGTTGAAACTTTAGAAGTTAAGTCTACCATTACGAAGTGGGAAAATCATCCTGCCCGTTTTCGTATAGAAATGAAGTGTTGAGATAATATTATATATAAATGTTGCCAATTCCATCATTTTAAGCAAACATGGGAGGATTTCATACCTTAGTTTACCTAAACAAAGGTGTTTTCAACATTATCATCAGCATGCACTTTAGAAACAATGTTGTGTTACATTTATTTGAACATCGCTAAAAATATTCATGATATTTTTTGAGGGGAGGGGGGTTGTCTCTTTTTCAATTAATTCTGTAAGAAATTACCACAAGTTTTAGTGTATTTCAAGTTTATGATTGCTTTTGTACACTATGCATCACTTATTAAACTTGGGTATAAGTATTAATCATAATTTAAATAGTATTTTTCTAAAATTCACGGCTAAGTTAATTTAAAAAGTCTTTATTGCCCCCGAAATAAATAGTATACTTTAACCATAATTGCTAACATTCACTACTTTGAACTTTGGTAAATAGTTGTCTCATTTGCAATCATACCACGTGCACATCTCCTTATTTTCATCTTGATCAAAATTTAAAGCACAATGAATTACAAAGCTGTTATATAGAGTATTGGTGTGAACCCTTAACCACTGATGTACGTAAAAAATGTCAAAGATTCCAGACTTAACGCAAACTACATGAAGCTGCCTGAAAACAAAGCCCATCGGTACGAGTGGTGCGGACTAGTAAAAACAGAACACAGAAAGAATAAAAAAGTAGTTTTCACTTCAAGGTTTCATAACTTTTTATTGTTCGTGGCATGCGGCACTCTTTTCCTATTAAATCACAATTTTACATTACTACACTTTGTGTAAAAGTGACACCTAACATCCACGTATTCCAACATCAATCCGAATTCCGATAGCAAAAGATCTTATTCGGAAGACTCCGTATACATACTATTAGTATTTTATTGTAATCATATTACAAAATAATGTTAACATTATGGTAGTATTACTAGACTTGCAATTACTTTACATCAATCCGACACTAATTTAGTGTTTCGGCGGTTTTTGTATTATATGCTAATGATAAATGTATAACATTTATGAATGGGTTTAAGCATTGTAGGCCCGCAATCATCAGGGATTTACCTATCAGTTTATTTTAATTTTGTCGTTGTCAATAGATCTGCTATATTTTTATGCTTTTTATAAGCTATTATTTTGCTTGAAAATATTTCGTTGCATACCGCATCCTGTCTTAGTAGATCCCAATGTTTAATGCATTGTTTTAATTTATGAATGCATGGATTGAATTTCGTTGCCAATACTAAAGGAATTTCCTTTGTGCGTTTTTGGCCTTTTTTCTGATTAAATCAGACCTATCACATGATAATGCCTCATTTGATATACTGTATCCTCTTTTTATTAAGTTCAATCTAAACTGTAACAAAATCTGTTGTAAATCATCAGCATTTTTGTTGTTCTAATGTATCTGATAACTTCGCCCTTGATAAAACCTGCAAACACGTGTCAACTGTGACAGCTTTTACGTTGTAGATAAAGGTAAGCATTTGTTGGTTTGAAATGTGTTTTCACATCCAAGATGTTTTCATTAGAAAACCTCGTTTCTTTGAAAATATTAACATCAAGAAATATTATTTCTTTGGATGAACATTCTAGTGTGAATTTTAAGAACGGATGATGATTATTTGCTAACTCTAACAAATCCTTTATTTCCTTCATGTCGCCGTGATATATTATTAAAATATCATCACGATACCTACCATAGAAAAAGATATTTTTTCTATGTTCAAACTTAGAAAAGAATTTCTTTCATAATTTTATACATGAGTATATCACAAATTTCCGAGCTTGGCACTGCTTTACTATCGCGGCGCCTATTAAGTGTTTCACAGAGGTTCGGCATTTCTTCTCTGTTAAATGATGAATCATTAATCATTAAGAAAGCCGATAAAAGTCATAATGTTGTTATTTTAGATAGGGTCAATTACCTATTTGAAGGCGATCGCCAATTAAATACACAACATTACACCAAATTGGAAAACTTTGACCTAAAAGCACTTGGATGTAATATCAATATATATGTCAAAGGCATTACTCCACATTTAATTACCTTAATTATGGTAATCAAATCAATTATGGGCCTGGGTATATGCATATCTTGCCTAAAATACACCGATTAAATGAATCGGAATTAGTAAAAATCAATAAATATGGGTTTAACATTGAAAACATAATGCCGGCATGTCGGCCAATCATATCTCAGATTGGTACAGTCACGGAATTTATTGGACGGTATATCGATTATTTTCTAGTACCTATAGTACATAAATAACACACTTATATAAAAGATACGTCTGATCAAATATACAAGTTGGAAAGGATTAAGCCTATTGCAGATTGCTGGTTTTGTAGCTTTGATGTAGTATCAATGTACACTAATTGCCCGATTAATGAATCATTATCGGCAGTTAGAATTTCGTATGATCAGTTTGATAAATCAGAGTACAAATTCAAATGCCCACCTACGGATGATTTAATATATCTCCTCAGATCAATTTTAGAGAACAACATTTTTGATTTTAATGGACAGCTTTATATGCAAAAAATAGGCGCCGCGATAGGAGCAGTGTTAGCCCGGAAATCTATGATATACTCATGTATAAAATTATGAAAGAAATTCTTTCTAAGTTTGAACATAGAAAAAAATATCTTTTTCTATGGTAGATATCGTCATGATATTATATCAGTATATCACGGCGACATGAAGGAACTAAAGGATTTGTTAGAGTTAGCAAATAATCATCATCCGTTCTTAAAATTCACACTAGAATTTTCATCTAAAGAAATAATATTTATATTATTTTCAAAGGAACGAGGTTTTCTAATGAAAACATCTTGAATGTGAAAACACATTTTAAACCAACAAGTTGTTTCCTTTATCTACATCGTAAAAGCTGCCACAGTCGACACGTGTTTGCAGGTTTTATCAAGGGCGAAGTTATCAGATACATTAGAACAACAAATAATGCTGATGATTTACAACAGATTTTGTTACAGTTCAGATTGAACTTAATAAAAAGAGGATACAAGGTGATTGAAATCGAACAGTACATAAATGAGGCATTATCATGTGATAGATCTGATTTAATCAGAAAAAAGGCCAAAAAAACACACAAAGGAAATTCCTTTAGTATTGGCAACGAAATTCAATCCATGCATTCATAAATTAAAACAATGCATGAGTAAACATTTAGATCTACTAAAACAGGATGCCGTATGCAACGAAATATTTTCAAGCAAACCAATTATAGCTTATAAAAAGCATAAAAATATAGCAGATCTATTGACAACGACAAAATTAAAATAAACTGATGGGTAAATCCCTGATGATGGCGGGCCTACAATGCTTAAACCCATTAATAAATGTTATACATTTACCATTAGCATATAATACAAAAACCGCCGAAACACTAAATAAGTGTCGGATTGATGTAAAGCAATTGCATGCAAGTCTAATAATACTAGCATCATATGATCATTTTATTTTGTAATATACAATAAAATACTAATAGTATGTATACGGAGTCTTCCGAATAAGATTTTTTGCTATTGGAATTCAGATTGATGTTGTAATGCGTGGATGTTAGGTTTCACTTTTATACAAAATATTTTTGTCGTACAAATCGGTGAGTAGTTTTAAATTTAAATCCAAAAATTAATATAAAGAAAACCAGTGTTAAGTATAAACATAACAAAATATCAATTGAGTCCAACGGTTTGAAAATACGTGTCCCTTTGTTTTTCAATGAAGTTTGAGTTTATATGTTATTATCGAAATAACACAACCTATTTACTGATCTGTTCTTTTCGGATGCCAATCGAACTTTACTACACTATATATTCAATTTTGTGAATATTTTGAAAACATATTGGTCCGTATATATATATAGTTTGTTTTTGTTCTGTTTGATATTGTGTTGCATACAAATACATATTATATTCTGTTTTATTGAAGTGAGAAAGTGAACACAAATGTGTAACACTACTTACATATAGGTAATATAAATGTGATTGAATAAAATAGAACCACATAAAATATTATATTTATGTTATTTTTTCTGCATGTATAAAGGTCTACGGAATTGCTAGTTCCTTTCCCATGTAAATAAAAAAAGTTTAAGATTGCAAACTATATTTGTGGAGTACCGGAACTATGGTGCAGTTGTGCATCTTGATGGCGATTATCGTTGTAATTTAGTGATCTTGTTTGCTCATTCTGGTTCGTTTGACAATGTTGTAGTCGCATCTTGGCAGACTTATTTTAGGTTCATAATCATTAGTCTTCTGGTTAATTAAATTGCTTTGCAGCGGCCTATGTGCCGGTATCTTTTTAAATTAATATAGAATTTGTTTAACAAAATGCAGCTTTTGTTTGACCTGTAAGTGGAGGGAAGTAATAAAGAATAATTACATAAAGGCATGTGAGCTGGTAAGACCAACATGATACCAATGTAGAATTAAAGGCTTGAAACTTTATAAGCTGAGGTTACAGCGACCTTGATGATGAGACCATGACCAGATTGTCGCTTTCGCAGCTGTATCAACAACACAAATAATCTCGTCTTCATAGATCTGTACATCATCAAACCATTAATATATTTTATATAGCAATGAAAGATAACAAAAATAACAACACACGAACGATGTGGTATATCAATGATTGCCAATGAGACAACTCACTTACACAAGAGACCAAATGACACAATTTAGTAAATCAGAAATTTATATAGATCATTATATTTGTAAATGTGAAATTTTATTTATAGTGAAATGTTTATATCAGAAAATTGAAGAAATTATATTATGCATTGAATTTCTAATTTAACTACATTTTCGGCCAATTAAATTTTAAATTTAAAACATTTCCTGCAATTTGAAAAATAAATAAATTTGAGATTTAAACAAATTTAAAAGTCTTCTTTAAATTGGGTTTAAATTCAGGAATTTATTGGTTAAATTAAATCTAAAGTAAATGTAGTGTAAATTATATATTTACAAACTGTTTAAACTAATACAAAATTTTGAAATTTGAAAATTATATTAGCATTAATACGGATTTAATATCCAATTGAATGCACCATTTCATGCAGCAATTGAAGTAATTGAATAAAAAATATAGCTCACTATGGACGACTGCAGCAGTGGAGGGCCTTGGGCCGTATTTGTGTAGAACGGCCAGCTGTTGTCGTGCTGTGGGTACTGCTGTATATACTTACGCTGAGGTTGTGCCATCTGCAGCTGATGCATGAAAGACTGACTGCATCTGGTCGGGGTCCTCTCCCCTTTCTGCCATTCCTAAATAGCGGTTCATGAGTGCTAACGAGTCCATTTGAAATCGGTGAAAGAGATTGAACGGAAGTCTCCGAGCACTGATTGCGAGGGACTCACCCCATATGGCTGCATGATCCCTCTGCTGTGTCAAAGCAGCCAGGGAGTCTTGCATCTGTAAAACAGAGTGTGTAATTATATAATATTCAATACATCACAATAGCATTATTAGTGTCAATAGAACGTGTTTGTTCACAACCACTATAGAAATACATTCTTAGAAAAATAATCAAATTATTTAAATTTATTTATGATTAGTGTATAATACAAGCAATGACATAGACTACATTGTGCTGATATAAATCTTTACACTACCTCTTTGTGCATGTTGGCCGTTTCTGGTGCTGTTTTCCTGAGGTACTCTGACAGCGCGGAATCCAGCGTTGACTTGGCAACCTTGCTGCTGCTAGCCCGAACCTTCGTGAAAGAACAAGGTGCCTTGCCCTTCCCATAAACCATTGTCTGGATATCCGGACTGTCTGTAAGAACTCTGCAGCGCGGCCAAGGCAGACACTGCTGATGACACTATTGAAGCCCCGTCGTCATCGTCATCCAGGACTTCTATCTCCTCTTCTTCGTCATCTTCTCCTTCTTGTACTGTTGACACACCCTGTAACAAATACAAGGACCAATGTATTGAATGGAGCATGGAATAGAATAAGAAATGAACAGAAAGGACATTTTTATTCTGTTTTATATATAACGGAATCGAGAGAAAATGGCGAGGTAGTAATGCACTCACTTTAAGTCGTTCATTCTTGTAAATACTCACCCTGCCCATGATGACACCGGGGGTCTTGTTCCTCACATAGGGCTTCAGGAATGCCATGTGTTTCTTGATCCAAGCAGCCCTGTACTTCCAAGACTGGAGGTGTATTGCCGCTCTTCTGAAACTCTCTCTTTATACGTCCCTAGGAGGACCGCATGCTTTTGTACCACTTGTCTATCCTGATCCCTGCAACAAAACGAAAACATATCAAAACGCATTTCAAACACTGAAATAACATTTGATTTATCAAATGGTACTCCATTAACAGGTCAAATGAGTTCACAGATAAAATATATATGAAATGTACACTCACCACTAAAACCAATTGTCGCCCCAAAATCTGCGAACATCCTGTCTTTCTTTGCCTTGTTTTTAAATACTACAGTTGTCTGGTTGTACAGCATCTCATTGTCCTCAACCCAGGCCGCGATCTTTAGCTCCTGTTCCTCAGAAATATCTTCTTGTAGGGCGATGTTGATAACAGTACCACCTTCGTTGTCAGGGGTCTTATTCTTGGATTTCTCCTGGGTAACCACAGGTTTCTTCGCTCTATTGGGGACAGCACCAATGTCATTGTCCGTAGACTCCTCCCCGTCCCCCGTCACAGTGACGACATTATCAGCAGGGTCGTCTCCAGCAGTTTCCGAATCGTCATATGTTTCAGCTTGTGGCAGGGGGTCCTCCGTCTGGTCAACATCATCCACGTTTACTGCTACCACCTTTCTTTTGTTAATTTTTCTTTTCGGGGGCATCCTGGTTTAAATTCGCTGAAAAATTATAAGATAAACTAATACGAAAAACGTCGTTTACTTGGACCGAACTTATATTGACACTGAAAAAAATTGAAAGCAGATGGCAAATGGCACGCAATAAATCGGGCCTTCTTTAAATACTAGTAGTTCGGAGTCAAACGCGCGATTGACCCACGACTGTTGTGCGACAGTCGTACGACAGTCGTGCGACAGTGGCACGACAGTGACACGACAGTAACACGCGCATCCCATGACATGAAAAGCTGAAAAATAGCCCCAAACAACTCACGATTGTCGTACGACTGTCGCACAACTGTCACACGACCAACTTGCGACAAACCCACGACAGTACAATTACAATTCTTTTTTTTTCTGTTGTGTACCCATCGTGGAACCATCGTGGACATGTCGTAGCTGATGTGACCACTCGAAATAATTTTTTGACATTTTGCACGACAGTGCCACGACAACTATTTTATAGATCTTCCACGACAAAAAATCGTACGATCTGTTGTGACCGGGGCTTTACCAGAAGAACTATCTGACTTTAGTGATGCAGAAATTGATGAAATAGACTTTTTATTATAAAATCAACATCATGAACTACATTGTAAATGAAACTGAAAGTATTCTGTTTAAGATAAATTTATTAAAATGACTGAAACAACAGATTTTTTCTCAAGAGAAACAGATGCACCATTAGAACAGTCTGTATGTATGTATAAAAAGCTACTTAAAGGTCAAAGTATTGACATTGAACATTTTGTACAAAAACGTTGTACACTGGAAAAATACATTACCTTTTTCTAGAAACCATGTGGTAATGTTACTCATAAATCAACAGAACCTTGTACGTTTTCTGCTTCAAAGGAATACATTTCAATATTTAAACTCATTTCTCACTGTGAGCCTACTGGACTTGACTTTGAAATGTGCAGTAAAATTTGTGATAAAATTACATCTATTGTTTAACAAAAGCATACAGAGTATTTAGTCAGTTTAAATGATACAAGTTACGATTTATAAAAAAAGGCACTATGTCAGAATCTGAAAGGGGTAAACTGAGATATGTATTTGGACGATGTATTGCAAAAAGTGAGAATCATTACATGAAACATGCTGCAAAAACTAATATGTACAAATAGAAAATCAGAGACTCTTTTGCAAAGTCATTTATGGAGGACGTGTTTTCAACAGACTGTCGGAATTCCAATGGGAACCAATTGTGCCCCTCTTCTTGCCGACTTGTTTCTTTATTATTATGAGGCTGACTTCATACAGGAACTTCTTAGGAAGAAAGATAAGAAGTTAGCAATGTCCTTTAACTCTACGTTCCGCTATAAAGATGATGTTCTCTCACTAAATAATACAAAATTTGGTGACTATGTTGAACGAATCTATCCCATCGAACTAGAGATAAAGGATACTACAGATACAGTTAAGTCGGCCTCATATCTTGACTTACATCTAGAAATTGACAATGAGGGTCGGTTGAAAACAAAACTTTACGACAAAAGAGATGATTTCAGCTTCCCAATTGTGAACTTTCCATTTCTATGTAGCAACATTCCAGCAGCGCCTGCATACGGAGTATATATCTCCCAATTGATACGATATTCCCGGGCTTGTGTTTCCTATCATGATTTCCTTGATAGAGGATTGCTGCTCACAAGGAAGCTATTAAACCAAGAGTTCCAAATGGTGAAGATGAAATCATCCCTTCGTAAATTTTACTGACGCCATCACGAGTTGGTTGACCGTTATGGAATAACCGTTTCACAGATGATATCGGATATGTTCCTTATGTCGTAACTACAATACCCTTCCCTTTTCACGAATGTGACTTACCGAATTAGACTATTTACCGGATTTGTAATAACATAAGCAACACGACAGGTGCCACATGTGGAGCAGGATCTGCTTACCCTTCCGGAGCACCTGAGATCACCCCAAGTTTTTGGTGGGGTTCGTGTTGCTTAGTCTTTAGTTTTCTATGTTGTGTCATCTGTACTATTATTTGTCTGTTTGTCTTTTCATTTTTGGCCATGGCGTTGTCGGTTTGTTTTCGATCTATGAGTTTGACTATCCCTCTGGTATCTTTCGTCCCTCTTTTATGAAAGTGAAGAAACATTATTTGAGATACAACAAAAGCTAAGCCTTTCACAAGGATTAACGAACATTATTTGATGAAAAGAGACTTTCATTTCACCCGGAAAAAATATTCCATTTGAATGTCTTTTTTAAGGATGTCAATATTTTTTTTATATTTGGAGAGATTTGTTTTAAAATGTGAATTATTTAACAAATTAATTAAGCCTGGTAAATGGCACAGCAGAAATGTGCCTAAATGAACTGTATGAATATAAACTCATCATAGATACCAGGATTGAAGTTTTATACGACAGACGCGCGTTTCCTCTACACAAGAATAATCAGTAACGCTCGACCAGTTTGAAAGACTAAATAAAGTATGAAGTTGAAGAGCTTGTAGGACCCATAATTCCGAAATATTTTGCCAAATAAAGCTAAGGTAAATTATTCCTGGGGTGAAAAATCCTAAGTTATTCGAAAAATTCAAATGTAAACAGTTAATTTATAATTTGACCATATCAATGATAACTCATGTCAACACAGAAGTGCATACTATTGGGCTGGTGATAACTTCGGGGAGGAAACCTCCACCAGCAGTGGCATCGATCCAGTAAAGATGTTCAGAATTTCTGAAAGATTGAAGACAATCAGTTCAGAAAAATTTTAATTCTGAAAGTCTCGAGAAAAGAGTTGATACTGAAGCAACGGCTCCTCCAGTCCACAGCATGAAGAACATTCATAATAACAAATCAGAATACAAACACACGACTCACTTTAAATTGAAATCTGCTATATTAGACTAGGGCAATTTTATTTTTTTTTTTTTTTGTAATAAAGGGACTTACTGGAACCATGTAAAGCAACTGAAAATAAAATGCAGTTCAAAAGATATATTAAAATCAAAAACACTGTTCTAAAATATCTTTAGTAGAATAAGTTAGTTCCACAATTTCTACAGCAACTGTTTCTCATACTACAACTGTCTCGTCTTCTATTAAACCTACGCCATCAACTGCAATACGGGAACTATCTCTGTACCACTATTTAGACGACGAAAACGCAAAACGCAAATCAAAATTTACTACAGTCAAAACAAAATCTGCCTAAACAAAAAATCAAGAAGGAAAGGAATCAGTACGTCCATTATGTCCACTTTATAGAGATGAGAATGACTAGATTGCTTGTGATTTGTGTGATCTATGGTATGACCAAAAATTTTAAAAAACCAAATGATGACCAGTGGCATGAATTAGAAGGAAATGACTGGTATTGTCCTGAATGTCTGAAATCATTATACTATTCATTATACAGACTTTGCTTTCAGAATGAAACGGTAGAATATAATACATTTTGTATTACACATTAATTTTATTGATGTGGAAAAGCGAGGCGAAAGATACCAAAGGGACATTAAAACTCATAAATTGAAAATAAACTGACAACGCCATGGCAAAAAAAAAAGACAAACAACAGTACACAAAACACAACATAGAAGTAAAGACTGAGCAACACGAACCCCACCAAAAGTGACATTAAACTGGAGTCATGAAATGTCCAAGCCGCACTGTTCCGATCATTCCTGTTAGTCAGTTTAAATGAGATAATAAGCAGGAAAATACTTTTTTGTACGTGTATATATTGAATTCTACCTATGTAAAGACACCCTGTATATGTATACACAGTTTGAATTGATAAAAGGTGCACTTGATCAACATACCAGACCCAAAAAGATGGAAATGGTATGGTTCTCCTATGTTAGAGGTTAAGATGCAAGGATAGTGACAGTTACATATAGTTAGACAACAATAAATTACTAATCAAACTGTCAAAATTACTTTGATTCATGTAGTAACTGTAGACACACACAAATATAGTTCCATGACCATTACACGTCTACATATGAAATCCCCTTATTATCACTCACCAAGTTCATAGTAGCCAATAATATAGTGGATTTTACATGTGAGACAACTTTAAATAACAACATGCCTAATCAATGGCAGTTTTTGCTATTTCAAGTGTTATGGTATATGTTTATGAACACTCTTTTTAAAAATGGACTACACAAGAAACATTTAACCCAAGTAGTTTGGTTCTAATTAGCCATGTGGTTTCATAAGAGGATTTTTAAAAATGTTTATGACAATAACAAACGCCAATTGATGGCAATATCTAGCATAGGCCTTGGATCCATGTGAACTGTAGATTGTAATTTTGACTTGAGTATACTCTTACACTATTTTTGTTTGATGGTTCGAGGGCTAGCGGTTTTGCTGCTTGCCCTCCAACATTTGACTTCTTTGAAGTAGTTGTCTGTCCAAAAAGTATGCTATTGTTCCCTGTCCTGTAATCATTGTAGTTCGGATTTGTGTTAGCACATTGATATAATGAGTGTTCCTGACAGAAGATATTTTTTAGGATATCACTGTGTATCTTACGGGCACAATTTTCCGTTTTTATTTCATTTAGGCACATTTTAACAAGTGACATAAAGCCATGATACATACAGTCCAGATCTTCTCTAGTTTCCATAATCTGTAAATTTTTGTAACGTCTGTTTATATCTTGATCACATGCATGTTGTTTTACCATGATTTAAACCAGTTATGATCCAGAGAACGATTTTAATCAGACATCATTACTATATTTGATAGGTCTTGAATCTGTAAATAAGGATACCAAGATGCTTGTTTGTTGTAAATACTGAAGTACTCACATCAGTTCAACTTGCGAATTTCCTGGGCAATGCTAAGATATATATGTTCATCACAGTTTTGATGAATTTGAAAACTGTTAGCTGATAGGCATCAATTACTAGTAACCTTTTCCATATTATGACATGACCATTAACAGGGTTTATTCACAAAATTAAAAAGTTATTCAACAAGAAGATTCCATAGATAAACAAGGAAAATAATTCAAACATTTCTCCTTCTACTGTGAAAATTTCATAAAAATTGACCAAGAAATAATCTCAAAATGATTTTTTGAAAAAAAAAAATTTTGATTGAACATAACACGAAAAATCGAAATGTTGACTGACTGTACCTCATTTTACTAATTCATTCTAAGTTTTATGCACGTACATAGTCATCGAAAGCTGTTGTCTTCTAGTGCGAAGAACCATATATCGTCTACCTGTCGTTCTGTCTGTATATCATAAGAGCCGAAATCAATGTTCCTGGCATGCTGTCTTGAGCAGATGGAAGAGTCTTGGCCCGTATGCATAAAGCTACTTTAGTTAAGATTTTTTCTTAGTAAACACATAAGTTAAGGAAACTCCGCCCTTTTTCCCTAAGTGGTATGCATAAAAAAATTTAAACGAAGTATTTCCTTAGAAAATCTTAGTTGTTTTGAGTGACGCCCACAAAACTTAAGTGGTATGCATAAAACCCCTTATACTATGAAAACGCCTAAGATTATACTTAAGTCTAAGGTACCTATAGAGCTACCTAAATTTTTTGCAAAAATAGTTAAAAATCTGTCGAAAGTATGTGTTTTTTGCAGATCATTAATAATTATTGATTAGCTACCATTTAATTGATTAATAATTATATTAGTAATATTTCGTTTGTTTATTGCTAAATATTAACGATCATTGTAATTTTCTTAAAATCACGTATAATCAACAAATCAAGAGATAACAGAGGGTAGTTGTATAACTTCATTCTACCCTTATTTCTCAATCTCGTTGTTGTGTATACCGAAAAGTACTCAGTTTTTTTTACACGCATGGAATTCATGCTATTATTTTACTTTTGATTACTCTGTACGTATAAATAAGATGTGGTATGAGTGCCAATGAGACAACTCTCCATCCAAGTCAAATTGCATGTTTATACAAATAATTAAAATACACAGCGTGGTATCGATTGTAACCGTTAGTAAAAACATAATGAAAAGGGGGGGTTAGGAAGCATCGGTTGAATTTTTGATTATTTAGTTTTATTCTAAAGATGTAGGGCAAATTTCCCCTGAATTTGTTTCACTTACTTGAACAAAATCGGAAGTTTTAAGACCTACCCCATGGAATCCGAAGTTTTTATGACGTATTTATGATACATAAACCGTATTAAATTATTTTTCATATTTCCTTATATATTCAGTGATATATTGCTGTTAACGAAAATATTGCATTTTCCATCAAATTTTGCATAGAGAGAAGACTTTAACCTAAATAAATTATTAGGGTCTTTGCATGGGAAATAAACACATTTATTCTAAAACCAGTTATTGGCATGATATGGGTTATGTTCTTCTCATATATTTTATGATGGTATGATACTTAACCCCTAACGGGAGGGATTGTGCTTGATTTTCATAGGATGAGGACATATTCTTTCAATCAGTTTAACTGAGGTCTGGAGCTAGCATGTCAGTAACTGCTAGTAGTCCTTTGTTAATTTATGTATCATTGTCATTTTGATTAGTTTATTTTGCTACCTATTCTGACATCGGACTCGGACTTCTTTTAAAATGAGTTTTACTGTGCATATTGCTGTGTGTTTGTTTATTCTACATTGGCTAGAGGTATAGGGGGAAGGTTGAGATCTCACAAAACATGGTTAACCCCGCCGCATTTTTGCGCCTATCCCAAGTCAGGAGCATCTGGCCTTTGTTAGTCTTGTATGTTTTTTAATTTTGGTTCATTTATATGTTTTGGAGTTTAGTTTGACGTCCATTTTCATTGAACTAGTACCATGTTTGTTTAGGGGCCAGCTGAAGCTTGCTTTCGGGTGCGGGATTTTCTCGCTGTGTTGAAGACCCATTGGTGGCCTTGGGCTGTTTTCTGCTCTTTGGTCGGGTTGTTGTCGCTTTGACACATTCCCCATTTCCATTCTCAATTTTATTGTATCTGAAAGAAAATTTAGTAATCACTTCCAATAGAATTGTCCTTCTTGCCATTTTTGGATAATTGATCAAATGTGTCTCAAATCTAGCAAGAATGCAGTTTTGAGTCATCTTTAAGCATTGATAACTTTCCAGTAAAATATTCGAAAGTACGCTAAGATGTTGATAATACCTTACCGTAAACATATGAATCTAATAATGTGTGATTAGTAAAGATTGTATGACTTTTGAAAAATGCCCTTGTTTTTATAAGAATTCATAAAAAATTAATCTTACCCCTTTTTAACTGTTGTAAAAGAGAAGTGATAAAACAGTTTATTTCAAATCGAAGTAGACTAGACCCAACTAGAATTTGTAAGTAGGGGGTCTGGAAGGGGGACGGCAGCCCACCAGAAGCTGAACGATAATAGTAAAATTCTTATTGAAATTTTTTTTTTTTTTTTTAATATTCGCTTACAGTGCTACACTGTGCTACGCCATTGAAACCTTTATCATGTATTGTTAGAGTTAAAACTGTATTGCTGTCTCCAGAAAATAAACAGGCCCCTCCATCCAGCAAAACCCATGAAAGATGAATTAAAGATTAAGAAGGGGGAAGTTTTGGATTACAAATATTTTTTTCTTCCCTTGCTCATCTATCAAAACGTCAACCTTTTCTCTTATGCGCCAATTTGCCATCTGTTTCAACATTTTAGTTGGTTACGTATTTTAAATTGTTTACATCAATTTAACCCCAGCTCTTAATAAAAGTATGTATTGTTCAATCAATGTAAATAATCAAAACAAACTTTTACACGGATGAGTACATGCGATGAGCTAATATATATCATACGGTAATTAGAGAAAGGTTCCGATTGAAGCATTCCTTAGTTAAGTGAAAACTTAAGTAATTTTATGCATACGACTTAAGAATTTTACTTAACTAAGGGAATTCTTAGTGAAATCTAAGTTTAAGGAACACTTAAGCTAAAATGTTTTATGCATACGGGCCCAGTCGTATATCTGTTCACTTTTTCCACGAAAAAGGGAGAATACAAAATGGGTACATCATGTCGTGAACTGTGGGGTGTTTAACTGTTAGAAATGGCTACAAGCATACCTGTCAACTGACACGTATCCTGCGGTTGACACCCGTAAATTTCACCCCTCACCCGGGATTTTTTAAATACCCACCGGGTCGTTAAATAACCCGGGAATTCGGAAAACCACCCGTTTTCACCCGGATTCTTGAACCTTTAGACTGATTTCATAAGTGATTTTCCTTTGAAATACAGTAAAATTCGTAATTCTTCCTGGACAGGAAGTTCAACTAGCTGTGTAAACTGTCAAATTAAGTGACCCATTAGGTGCATGGCTTCACTTGACAGCTTTGGTGTCAAACACCAATTACCTTAGCATAAGTTCATAATTAATTTGTGTATTTCCAAGTTGTTTGACAAAAAAATTGAGTTACTCCCCCTTTTTTGAGACTATTCTTTTTTCACAATATACTCCTTAAATTTATGGTTTGTTTTTGTAAAAAGATTAAATCTAAGGCAGATTGAAAGCAAATCCATATCAGAATATTACTTTCTATTATTTTTCTGACTTAGAACAATTAAAAAATTAATATATTGAAAATTATTTTTTCATCTCTTCTTCCTTTAAATGCTTACTTTTTTTTGATTATATTCTAATACCAACTACCTTCATAGATAATAAATTAAGATGTATAATGATGCATACTGTGAAACATGTGGCTTGTAAATTGATTTCAAAACTATTTAAACAGGAAGAGGGGGTCTGACTTGGCTTGAATTGATAAAGTATAATACATTAATATTTCAATGACTTATATATAGATATAAGAAGATGTGGTATGAGTGCCAATGAGACAACTCTCCATCCAAGTCAAAATGCAATGAAAAAATAAAATTGAGTTTTAAATTATTTTCAGTTAATACTTAACCATGTGAACATGTTTTGGAAACTGTTCAATTTAAAATATTAAATAAGGTCCACTAAATACTTAAATTCAGCTGAAAAATGTTCGTACGCGTTATGACCTGAAATTTTCTTCTTCAATGTAGGTCATGACCTGCTTTTTCATTTTCATAGATTGACATGTATGCTACAAGTATTCTCGATTTTTTCATGTAAGCTTTGGACAATTAATGCAAGCTGACTAAGAAATTTAAACATACTACATCTTTGATAATAAGCACCGTTCGATACTTTTATATAAGCTTAATTACGCAAGCTATTATACATTCTTGAGCTCTCAGAATATAAAATGTTTATTTGTATTCAAGATCGCAACATTGTAATCAATATTACATAATTATGGAAATTAGAGAAAAAATATATGAAAATAAAGTAAAGTTAAAATTTACATCACTGTGATAAATTATATCGACTTTTTAAATTTTGGGAAACTATTTATAGAAAAATATGAAAAACCAATTATTGAAAAAAAAAATGTTTTGTTAATATTTTACGATAAATCGTTAAAAAGATCCCTTTTAACAATAGTTAAGTTAAGAACTGATACAGATGAATTACAGGTAAATCAAGTTGCCAGTCCTTAAGAGGACCCCCTAATCATTAATGATGTTTTAGTCTTATTATCAAATGTTGGATAAACGTGACCACATCATTTACAGTGAGAAGCCTTTGATGCTTGTCTGAGAAATCACTACTTAAAACGCTATTCCTAATCTTTTTTGTGACTAGGATCCATTAAAAATACAAATCTTATTCAAAGGGATTTAAAAGACAGATTGTACATGTTGAGTTATTATTAGTTACAGTGTGTTAGTGACCTAATGCGATATATATGGGGTCATATGGAATTTATGTGTAACGAATTTATCTTACCATGCTTACCGACTATCTTAACATGTGGCATTTAGACTAGTGTCCTATCGAACTGATCAAGTCTTCAATAAAAAGGACCTACTTCCATTGGTCTATAAAAAAAACAAATGCCAACAATACCAACTTGTTAGCTTTTAATGTGTTTTCTGCATTTATTTTCAATCGTTTATCATCAATTTCTTCATTTCGATCTGTTGTCTGGGCGAAACGTTTCAGATGTTGTCTCAACGCCGTGTTGTTTTCATAAATGGACGTAACACCACTACTAGCCGTGTATTAAAATAAACCACGCCCTTTAATCCCGTATTAGATATACAGGTTCTCCATGCGGTCGCTTTTAACCAATGATATTCCTAGAAATGTATAGGAGGTAAGATAAATGTATATATTGACTTGGACCATGAAAAGCAGCTAGTCTCTTATAAACACTGTTGATGTACCTTTAATTTCCAAGATCACCGCTCTTGGATTTTGATGAGCTTAAAAAAACAAAAATTACTATAGAATGAACCACTATAGATGTCCGTACAGAAACCTACCATACACATTGAAACAATAACTAAATTTCACAATCTTTTTTTTTTCTCTCGAATAAACAATGAATTATATGATTTGAACAAATATATCTTTAACAAGAAAGTGTCAATAAGTTTGAAAACGGAATATTTCCTGAAATGTAATCCAAAAATTGGTAAGAGGACGTCACATTTCCTTAAATTATGATAAATTTTAATTTCAAAAGTGAAATTAAAGAGCAAATGTCAAGTCTAGCTTCCTTTATAAGACGATCAATGGAACTGAGAACAAAGGACTCTTGATCAACCGATTGTATAAATGTTGTAATTTGCATTTTGTTTGTCTCAATCTGTTCTTTAAATGCTTTACGACAATAAAGATTATGCTATTATTATCACAAATCACAAATTCCTCCCAACTTAATGAAGACTTTAGAGAGTCTTGAAGAAAAACTGTTTAGTTCTTCTATTGTTCAATTGGTTCAAATTGTGTCATCTCTTCTGATGTTTTCTTGACTAAGTCTGTTATCGTAATATGAAGTAGTAACAAAACCGTTCTTTAACGTTAAAAGTATTCTTATTCTCTGCAATCAGCAGTCCGCTCTTATTTTTCTTGTTTTCTAATCTGCTCTTTTGTAGGCAATCTATGTCTCTGTAGGTAGTGCAATATTTCTTTCTTGTCGCAATTGTTCTTTGCTTCATTTTTATAGACTCTTTGACGATTTACAGTTGGAAGTTTTTTATAGACTACTGTTTATTGTTTAAAACTGTAAGTTGCCTTCTATAGCTAGTTATTGGCTAAAACCTCTGGTTATTTTTGTCGTTAGGTTGATGTCTCAATGACGTTTACCTCATATCTCCTTTTTTTATTGATTTGAAGTAAATTTATCTGAAAAACTTATCATTAATTAAATTTTGTCTATTATTGGTTTTTTTTTCAAAATTCAGAGACGTTCAAGTAAAAAAACGGTAAGTTTTCACATTTTTTACGCCCAATGAATAGGAAAAATCTCTCAGTGCCTCTATAAAGCTCTCCATGCCACAATACATAAGGTATTGTGCTACATTATTATGTACTTATATATTCAAAGCTTTCGAAGGTTTGAGCGTACTTGATGAAGTGAAATCAAGAAAGCACTTCAAACACAAAATTTATGAAGTTATTTACATTTACATTCCAAGACAAAGCAGACGAATAAAGGCATCACTCCACTTACGAATCCTTTATTTGTATATAGCAAGAGTGGCCGAGTGGTCTATGGTTCTAGATACCGTTCAGATGTTATAAACTGTGTATAAACCGAGTTAACTAGTCTTTGCTTTGACCCTGAATGCCGCGTGTCAGCAAATACCAATTTGCACGTCTTTTATTTGATCCGATGGGGGATCGAACCGCATTCGAGGCGAACACGCTACCACGAGACCACCGAGGCGGATTATGGAATTGTTCAAACATGTTACCTTAATGCTTTATATAGATATGTAGTATAAAAAATACAACTTTAACTTTATAGTAAAAAGGTTTTTAATTGTTTAATTATATTCACTTGTAAATAACAGCATATTGTGCTAAAATAACAAGAGTATAAACATATATCTTTCGTATATTTAATTTTTTTATCAGTATCGTAGTACAAATCTTTAGACCAATAATTTTTGGCTGGCGGGCGGTTAAACATGGGCACCTTATTTGTGTAAACAACTTCTCCAGTTTTCAACCCAGATCCCTGAAGATAGCATATGCTGAAGTTTTGCACCTGTTATAATGGAATTATTTGAGAAATGTTTTCTCATTTTTTCACACTTGGGAACTTAGTCATTTTCAGCAAATTTATAAAAGAGGGTACATGCTTTGTATAGCCAGTCAAGGTCGTTAAAAACCTCAATATACTAGTATATGAAATCAACTCCTCCTATGAGTACCAATCAAGGTCCCTGAAACTTCACAGGAAGATTGTACATATGGTGAAATTGTGCACGTCCTATTATCGAATTGTTTTGTCTTTTTTTATCGTTGATCCAGACTTGGGAACTTAGTATTTTTTTTTAATATTGAAGTTTTCAGTATAATAGAGTATTCTCCATTGTTTAAAAAACATTCGGCCATTTGAGTCTTTAGTCTATACATCTTAATTCATTTTCATCATTTTGTTCAGGGTCCTTGGTTGCCGAGTGGTCTTAGTATTTTAACTAATGTATCACTAGCCTGTCAATACTAAGGTTGTTAGTTTGAACCCCGCACTTGGCAGGTACGCTCGATACCAATCTTAATTGACAAGAATAGTCAGTTTTCCCGAAGGGAAGAAGGTCGGTGGTTCTCTCCGGGCACTCCATCATCCTCCACCAATAAAATAACTGACCGCCTCGAAAAAGCCAATAGTCCTCAAAGGTGCGTTAAACATCAATCAATCAATCAATCAATCAATAAGTTTTTTCATTCGTTTTAGCGCATTTTCATCAGTTTTCTTTTTATTATATTATGTCTTGACCTTTATGGAATGATCGTTAACTTAAGACACATGTTGTTGATGAGTGATTGGTATAAATAGAGAGAACATTAATTTTGTTATAATCGATTTTTCTACAACAATGCTACGCAAACCATTAATTAAACGTGTTTAAGACAGACACAATCAACTATTGTCGCAAGTAAGAAAAAAGAAGTTCAACACTAAGTTACAAATAAAATACAATAAAATCTATGTAGAATTACAATAAAACAAACACAAAAGAAAAAAGGGAAAATACAACTATTAAAATTACGTAACAGCATTGTAAAGATAAAATTAACAGTCCATCAAAACAATTACAACGGCTTCACTTTTAAAAATTATATCCTCTTCTTCTGATAAATGTTGTATTACAAATACCATCTCGTACTCAATCAAAACATTTCAAAGGTAGAGGAATGATTCAAATCATTCACTATTATCAAAGGATTTTTTAATGCTGCTGGAACTAGCGTAATCTGATGTAATTGATCGGTGTGGCTTTGATATTGTTGACACCCGCCCTTTCAATATACCTGAAGTCGAACCAGATCTAGAACCACTGCGTGATGATTTCTTTAGACCGAATAGCTCCACAACACCTCCTCGGAATCTGCGGTTCGCAACGACGTAAACAAAAAAGTTGATGGTGTAGTTCAGTTGCTCTAGCATCTGCGAAACGTTTCTAAAGATGAGGAATGGTTTCGGGTTGTTTCCGAACGATTTGACGCCTTGAAAAAACGAGAGCATGTGCAAAACTGTAACTGGTGCAACGCATACTATATATGTAATTACGATTGATAGCAACATAGTTGTGATCCTGATAATTTCAATATCTTTTCCTTGACTGCGTGTCATTTTTTGCCTCTTTTTTGCTCTGGTCTTGAGGGATGAAATTATCATTGGTGTAAGTGTGACCATTATGGCAATTGGGACAAATGAATAAAGGCAGCATCCAGCTATCAACATGTTCCGAAATAATATCGTAGCTTCCGGGTCGTTTTTATCGAATCCATCAGGATAACATCGACCATCTTCAAGAATATTATGAGCCCATGACCATACTCCATTGTACACTCCTTGTACTATATAAACAGAAGCGATTGCTATTAAACAGTTTCGCTTGCAAAATAATAATTTAACTTTGAATGGATATTTCACGGCAACGAAACGCTCAGCACACAGTAATACAACAAACCATGATGACGTCATTTTACCGTTTTTGAAGAACCAGAAGTAAAGCTTACAACCTAAGTTAGAAAGTGCACGGTAATCTCTGCCGAACAGGTTCATCACGACTGGCTTGTTGAGTGGTTGAGTAAGAAGTAGTAGATTATCTGATAATGACAGGGCCACGAGGAAGTATTTTGACGTCCAGTTTAAGAAGGCTTTGTTGTTCAATACGACCAAGGTGATAAAGTTTCCACCAACTCCGAGGATAAGACAGGTTGGCAACAAGAAAATATCTATATATTGCAAACCGAGAAGTACGTCGTCATATATGTTTTTTCCGGATATTTCAGGTACTTCCGTTGTATTTGAGCATGACCCATTGCAGTTGAATGTTGTCAAATCCGATAAGGGACCGATTGATTCTAATGTAGTCATTGTATCAACCCAATATGTCTGAAAGAGAGAAAAACAGAAACTTTTATGTTGAATTTTAGGTGTTTGAAATCTATATACTGTGTTACAAAAAATTAGAAATTGGTTGGACAATATTTTAAACATACAAGCCGTACTGTATCAATGCCAAAAGGTAAGGCTTTATTTTATAGAAAAATTATTTCGCATATACGTTATTGATATATTATTTAATTATTTCTGCTTATGAAACCGATGATACTCATCAAACTATCCAGCTAAGAGTATATACATCAAGTGGACTAAATTACCAAATGTGTCTATATATCACCAATGTCCTCCCCTGCTCCCGTATTATCAAAATAATAGGCCGTTTCAAGTCCAATAATTTAACAAGAGCAGGTTACGGACGTTTACACAAGTGTTCTTTTCAATGTCGCTGGATTTTTTTTCGAATTTGAAGTTTCAGGATAGAACTGTAAATTCAGTAAAAACGCGTACTTCAGCGCGGTAAAAACGCCTAGCTATTTTTCTGTAAAATGAACTTTTGTTTTTATTTTAAAAGTCAATTTGAAATCTTACCGTTTTTAGAAGAATCGTGTTTTGCTTAAAATTATTTCTATCATGGGAAACTTTGATGTAATTCAGTGCTAACACTACCACTGAAGATACATAATATATTCGCACTTTACGACCTAGGTCATAAACCACTTAGGTAGCGTCCTTTTATCCGAGCCCGTCTGGACACCACAGGGGTTCAAAGTTGCAACGCTAAGTATTATCATGTCAGCCACACACTCTTTCGGTACTCCTCAGCAATCTTGTCCATCTTAGGTTAGATTGAAATTTGTGACCATATCTTAAACTCATCTGATCGCGTGGTAGGAATAATGAACATTAAGTGCAAAGTGGCGTGCCAATTTCTTATTCACTTATCTATTAATGGTATGGGCGCATTTGGCAAAGGGAAATTTTAAGTTAACATTAAATTAATAATTTAACAATGTTGCATGCGTTTAAAATTTACCACGTATGATTGAAACTACTTGTTCACACAACATGCCTATCTAAAGGTTTTCATTTCATGTATAGAGAAACAGACATTAAAAATAGTTTTAACAGAAATACGGGATATTTGAGGATGTCAAATGTAAACAATTTTCATATCATGTATAGAGAAACAGACATTGAAAATGGTTGTAACAGAAATACGGGATATTTAAGAATGCCGAATGTATACAAAGCCTGCATATAGTTTTTTTTTTCTGTCGTACACTGCATCTTTCTTTTTCAGTTCAATGAAAATATACATATAACACAATTCTTCTCAACTTACATAAATCAAATATTTACAAAGGCATTTGTACTTAAATTATTTTATGTTTTTCTTGACCTCTAATCTTCTGGAATAGAACAAAAGGGTGAGAGAAAAATAACCAATTTAAAAGTGTAGAATTGTTTATATTGAATAAATAGTGCCCCCCCTCCCCTTTCCCAAAAAAAGTGGATGTGGGTATAATTGGTTTATAAAACTTGGTGTCAGCTTAAGTGAATATTGACAAGATATGTAAATGTCAAATTCAGCTGTCATATAGGAGCTTTAATAGTTAGCATGGATTTTGAGTTTTGTGGAACGTTTTAGTGTTTAATATACAGTACTGTTTTTTTTTTTTTTTAGATATATCATAACAGCTGGCTGCTGGAAAAAGGTGTCTGCTGACTTGACCGGCTGACTGCTAAAAGTGTGTCAGCATGAATCTGGTGCATATTTTCGATATTTTTAACCGTGTGAAATAGAAAAATTTCCTTGATGCATTAGAGTGATGAATGATCATATATGAGTAGGAAATTTAATCATCGAAATTGTTGTGCTAAATACGTAAATCCATTCATTCCTTTATCAAATTTGCCTCTCAACGGACTATTCCGTGTTGAAAAATTAGGTCAAACGACTCGGGTGTCTTTTAATTTGTTTGATTTTGTTTTTCTTTTTAGCGTCGTTAGATTGCTGTCTCACTAACGTTTACCCGAAATAAAATCTGTCTATCTCATATTGTCATAAACTGAATGACTTATTGTAAAAACTTGGAGTTTCTCTGTTTTTTTGAAACTTTAAAAATCTTCACTAAAAATATTAAACTCCCCAAAAAAAAAAAAAGTCCTGCAGCATTCTTATATGTTTGAAGTGACACCAGCACCGACCAATAGACAATCCTACTATACAAAAAAGACGGGTAAAATGTCAATTTAAGAAATATGCTGATGAAATTGTGGTATTTTAGAATTATGTATGATATCCACCAAGCATCGTTTCTCGTTACTGACATAAAAAAATTAAAATATTTACATCATTCTGTAGTTAAAAAAATTCTAGGAGAAAAAACATGTATATTGTACGGCTTTCGAATTTATTAAGTGTTCCCGTTTTGTCAATAGAAAAACTGAAAATCAAGTTTAAATTAAAATCATTTGGAATATAAAAAATCAAATTTTATACGACTTTTTTCATGGATTTTGTTTTTTATTTGTGACTGTTTAAAACATGTTCTTGAAATCCCGTAATCTGGAATTAGTTTGATTTGAACCGTTTAAAAAATATTTCAAAAACTTATCAAAAGTGCTGATCTTTTATATAGACTGACTTGTTTCTAAAATAAAGCGGTTAATTAGTAGTAAACATTACCTTCAATTTGCCTCTTCTGCATGGCAGTTAACCCTATGTTATTTACTACTGTCTTAGCGACTTCTTTATATTTCCTATTTCACCCACGTATTGAGATATGTGCGAATTTTTAATGGAAGGAAAAAATTCACGTCATTCCAATTCTTTTGTTATAATCATAAGGGCCACATGCAGTAAGTGTTAATGCAATGAGATCAATGCGGTCATCTGCGTGTTCAATTATTTTTTAGTTTTTGTTATTCAAATTTCATAATACACAGGACTACAAAAGGGGTAATAAACCTTAAATTAATATAATTAATTTGGTTACTATTATATTCATAACAGTTACTTTTCTATTGTGCCAGCTTCATCAGTTTACACAGTTGCTAGTGTTTACAAAAGTTACAGAAAAAGTCAAAAAACATTTTATAGAACTACATACAGATTTATAAAGGTGCACCTGAAAATTGCATTGCAGAAATCATAGAACTACATACAGATTTATAAAGGAGAGGCGAAAGATACCAAAGGGACATTCAAACTCACAAGTCGAAAATAAACTGACAACGCCATGGCTGAAAAAGAAAAAGACCAACAGACAAACAATAGTACACAAAACACAACATAGAAAACTAAAGACTGAGCAACACGAACCCCACCAAAACTGGGGGTGATCTCAGGTGCTCCGGAAGGGTTAGCAGATCCTGCTCCACATGCGACACCCGTCGTATTACTCCTATTAGAGGTTTCCCGATTTTCTACCGTACCAACCGTAGTACGAACTGGGACCCGTCATTGAACTTTTGAAATTAATTCATGTATGCCCTTAATGTCAATGTATGTTTTATGAATCCTTATATAAACTATTTGGATGATGTTTAGCTACAACTTGGTATAACTTTCATGTAGATATATGTTACCTAATCATAACCCGATATTGTGTGTACTCGATTATGCTGTCAACAAACCGTTGCAAGTAACCGTTGCAACGAAAGGTTTGTAATTAAGATTTATTTCCTCAGAAATTGCACCGGCAAAAAAAAAGCTAAACATAAAGCACATTCATAGTTTATCTAAATTAAATGTTTGCCCGTTATATTGATATAATAGTATAGAATAGATAAGTTGGCATTTGTGGGGTAGGCTTTTAGAAAACATAATAGAATAAGAGCTATTTTAACATATAAAATTGACCTCATTGAAAAATGTATAATGTTAAAGGTAAATACAAAACCTGTTCCATAAAATTACATGCCTTTACTACCAACAGCGTATGCTATTAATTTACATAATATATAAATATAAACACGAATGAGCAAGTCCATAGGAATATATTGTAGTATATAATATCGGTTATCAACTAACTTATGTTTAATTATTTATTTGAAGGAAATCTTTCCAATCTATGTTATTTTAGTTGTTCAAATTCACTATCTATAATACCATTTTATATTTTTCTGCAATTTGGCAAAATCGTCATTCACACGTATGAGAAAGTTTACCAAAGTTAAAAGTACGAATAATGGATCAAATAAAAGATACACTAGTAAAATATTCATTGAACACAAGTGTCAGTACAATTATATTTAGTATAATTATATATATGACAATTATTCCAGTCAATTAAAATCAAGAATTTTTTTTTTCCATTTGCAACCGAATAGTGAATACTGATTTTTCAATATTTTTTTAAATTTACTTTCTAGAATGCATTTCTAGAAGAAAAAAAAATATCGAAGAATTCCCTTTTCTCACTCAAATGAAATCTCAGCTCCCTCATTCTCTCAGAAAAAAATTCTTCTACTGCAATGATCGAAAAAGATTACTTGAATAACAAAAACTAGTTTCAAAATCATGCATGAACTAATTATAAAACGAAAACTACGCAATTTTGACACGTTAACAAATATAACCAACACCAGTATCATGTGTTTTTGAAAGTAGTTTACAGTTATTATTTTAATTATTCCAAAGTCTGGTAGAAAACAATCTTTTTTTCTATAAATAACGAAACATAAACAATACCTATAACAAACAGAAACGCAAATCTATATTTAGAATCTAAAGACCGTGTCAACTCAGTGCGTTTAAGGTCTGTTTGATTCATGCACTTGTACATAACTAAGTTATTCAATAAAGAATCATAAACAATGTGTTGTAGAAACGTGGAAATCGTTATAAAATAAATCGTTAAACTAGTTTTTTGGTAATACGCATTTCAATTCTTTTAATTTTATCATGACGAAGAAAATTATGTCATGCATTAAATGATACCTCCAAAACAGCACTAACGGTTGCGTTACGTACCAACCGTACCTAATACGTAGCAAATCGGGAAACCTCTTCTAAACACGCTGTTAACTTATATTAAGTGATTCGACCTTATGCAATAGCGGACTGGTAATTGACTTATAAAGGTGCACCTGAAAATTGCATTGTAGAAATTAATGAACTACATACAGATTTATTTTAAACTTTTTAATTAATTGCAGATCTGAAAGAATGAAAGCCAAATATTCAGTATGTTCAGATACATAAAAAGTAGGAAATGTGTAATGATTGCAATGAGACTTTAAAAATTAGGAAATGTAAAATGATTGCAATGAGACTACATAATACAGTCAGGATTCTACTTCGTCAAAATTATCTCCCCATTACGCCAGCTAATTTTTACAATCGTAAAAATGGAAGCCGTTGTAGGAATGACGCGCTGCCAATTTAGTACTTGAAAACCGATAAATTTATCCACATAGCACCATTACGATCCTTGTATTTTAAAAACAAATGTATCTTCTAGCTATTGAGCATCATCAATGTACTTTTCTGCATTTAGTCAACTTAAAACTATTGTCAGATCGGTTGGCAGGTTTAATCTTCGAAAGTTCAAAACATTTAAAAAATTATAATTAAATATTTAGTGGAAGGGCAGACTAAAATGTTCAGAGGTTGAAGACTAATAACCCTAGATAACACACACAAAAAAACAAGTTTTTGAAGTTAAACATTTTGAAGATACACTTTGAAAGTTTGTCGTCAAGTACTTTTAGTAAAAATTGTTATTCGAACACACCTACTCTGTTATGACCCATATATTTCCTTTTTAGTACTGAGAATTTTTAATGTTTTTAAATCAACCAGTATCCTAGATATATAAAAATAAAAGAATCTGAAGCGAGATGATGTATTAAATATTTTTGCTTTATACGTTTTCAAGACAGATTAGTCAACTCAAACACGCCTGAGCATAAAAGGTGCAATCGACTTTCTCTTCGATGAAATAATTGCCCGTTTTAGGATTTTTCCCAAAACTGTCGCCGGGGCAGAGATGCAAATTAATGCTTTAATATGATCAATCTATTATCTTTCTGTGGAATTTTTTCGGAGGAATTTACGCTTATGCACAAAAAAAGATCCACTTATATTTGCACCTACCACAATCGACTGTTTTATGAAAATTTGTTTATAATTTAAAAGTTTACAAATATCTCGGAGCTCCATACTATGATTTTATTACAAACACGTATATAAGGTGCATAAAATTCTAAATTATGAACCTTTATTTAACTTTTACAGCCCATAGAAACAGATGTAAACAATTCAAATATATCAATTTGGCTTTTTTACCTTCTTTAACAAAGAGTTCCATTTCTTTTGTTCAATTTCAACTGGGTATCCGCCTGAATAAATAAGGATTGTGGAAAGATTGCAATGCGACTATGAAATTAAGGAGATGTGAATGATTGCAATGAGACAATTGTCCATAAAAAACGGGAGGGGGAGGGGGGTTAGAGAATGTGCTAACCAACAACTAAATTAATATTCCATTAAAGATTTAATCTGCAAAATATAACTGCAAGCAATCCATAATACTAAATATAACTTTTGACTTATCATTTTTTTTTTAATTGCATTATTTTCATTTTTTTTTATCATACAACAGGTAACAATCTGAGAGATGCCACAGGGAGTTACAATGCATCATTCCATTTCGCTGGTACTGCGTGCTTGCTTGCTGTTATTCTTTCATCTATTGAAATTTTTCTACAGAGATGTAAAAAGACAGAAAAGGCCAACGTAGTAGACCTTAATGAGGAAAAGGAATCTCTTCATCCTGAAAATGACCAATAGCTATATGCACATGCTCAAAGAACAAACTGTTTTTTCAATTATAAAAGAAATATTTGAATCAATTTATTCATTTATCATTGGTACAATGTAGTCTTCCCTTCTGGCAGTACCGAATTTTAGCGTAAGTAACATGGAAGGTTTTACAAGTGAATATGGGAGTGCTTACCTGTTTCGAGATATTTTAGGATTTTAGTAAGGTTCTACTTTCTCAATTATAATGTTCTGTGTTAGTCTAGACTAAGTGTTGTTATTGTTATTATCATTATTTTTTATTATTACAATTTTTTATTATGCTCCAAATCCCCCCCCCTTTTTTTATTCCAGTTGATCCTCTTTGCAGAACATATTATTGCATGTGCTGTTTAATTTGATGTTCTAGCCTTGAATATGTCCACAAACAACAGACAGCGTATCCCCTAGATCTAAATGACAATATCATGGGCCAAGGGAACATATCTAAAACATCATCTATTGATATCATGACTATTTTGATAAAAGACAGCAATCATAGGTCTCAAAGACATGGCAATCGCATTAACCGCAACCAACAAAATAAAGATCGTTCTTATTTTACACTTGATGATTTTTTTTATCTATATTTAAAAACAATGGTCAACATCAATTATTATGCAAACTGGGTCAAATGCCAATTATTAAATTACATAAGATTTATAACGAGTGTGATACAATATCGTTTTCCAGTCCAAAATATGAATGAACACGGATTATTACAGCTTTTTGTCACCATAGACTTTTCCCTCAAATTTACAAACCTGAAGATCAGAAAAAAGAATTTTCTAAAAATAAAATACATTAATAGAAGTATTGATTTTATTCATTTGTGTAGTATTTTTTCATAACTCTACCGTTCAAAACGTGATACCTCTATATTTTGATAACATTGAGCCACCTATAATTTCTTATTCGTATAAACAACCCAGTAGAAGTTTAATTTTTATGTATACGTCAGTTACATCAGACGTCAGTTTTTCAAAATAATGCTCCTTCAACAGAGACTGTGAAACATCGAAGTTTAGATATGATCTCTATGGCCATGTTATTACAGGGGACTTCAACATCGTTCAAGACCGAGAGGTTATTAACTTACTGAAAAAAGGACCAAATATCGTCCACCGTAGAAAATAAATTGGGAAGAGTGTCGTTAGGTTATTAAAGTTGCTCTTTCATCCTATTGTAAAAAATGGTGTAAACGGGAGAAATCTGATAAAAAGTCACTTGATTCCTATTTAAATTAATGTCTGAATACTGTTGATATTCGAATATCACATTTCAAAAATAATTTAAAAATAAAGAAAAGAGTAAGTAATACGTCCATTTTTAGGATTAAAAACAAATTCAAGTACTCGCAAAGCGTTTTGTGTTCGTACCGGCCGACAAATCAGCCAACAGTGTGGTGGTGGTATGAGAAATTATACATTCAACAACATTCAAGGCCGTACAATCCACAGAGAGTCATATTACACAAACTACACAAAAAAACCCCGTAAAATATCGTTTCTTCTCGGTTTCTAGTAAGTGTTCTTCTTCTAATCTTTCGGTGCTTTTAACGAGTTCCTTAACTACTATCAAAGAACTAATTAATAATTTTTGTAATTAAACATACGAAAATTGTGGAATTAACCATTTTTGCAGTTTAAAATATTATTTGAATGTTTTAAATAAATTACGTGCTTTTGATGGTCCTTTTGATTCGGTTGACAGTTTTGACTTTTCCACTCTATATACTACACTTCCACACAGTCTTAACAAACAAAATTTCCTATCTAATTAAATGGTCGTTTGATAAATCTGATGGGATAGTTATTTGCTGCAACTCATATAAAGCCTTTTTTCTCAAATGAAAAAGATAAATATGCTAGAGATACTTACTGGAGGTGTGATGAAATGATTAAAGCCCTAAATATTCTTCTTGACAAAATTAATGTACGTTTCGGAAATAGAGTTTATCGACAGGTTGTAGGTATTCATATGGGCACCAATTGTGCCCCTTTAATAGCAGACTTGTTCCTATACTGTTATGAATCACAGTTTATGGCAAATTCAACAACACTTGCCGATATCTTGGTGATATTTTTTCGTTAAATAATCAAGAATTCTCTAAATATACTGCACAAATTTACCCAAATGAACATACTTTAAATAAATCAAATATTAACAGCAATAACTGTCCTTTCCTAGATTTAGATATTTCAGTTACACCACAAACTCTACACAAAAATTTACGACAAAAGGGATGATTTTTCTTTCCCTATCATTAATTTTCCTTTTTTGGACGGTGATGTTCCTTTGGCATCGTCTTATGGTGAACTTATTTCAAACGGAATAGCACATCCTAAATTTTACGGAGATGTTGTTAACCGAGCCCGGAAATTTGGAAACGATCCGGGTAAACTTATCAAACTTACAAATCCTTTAAATAAACTTATTTTTAAAGGTTACCAACACTGTTATTTAATCTTTGAATATTGTTTTTATTGGTATAAATATTGATTTTGTTATCAGTTAATTAAAACCATACTAAATATTACACATATGTACTTTCACGGTACTACAATCTGTCGATAGCTATATTTTGGCATTACACAAGGTCAAGTTTTCCCTAACTGTTAATGACGTCTTTACACTAAATTCATTGGATGTTGGATGTGTACTGATTGATATTTTAGTCTAAGATGCATGAATTTTTTTTATTAGTTGTTATTGGCTTTGAACAAGCTGTCAGTATCTGCAAGTACTTTCAGGTCTGTACTAAGTGTCTTTTTTGTTGTTAGGTGTGAGGGATGGATATATACTCTGCCACGTCCTGTTTGTGTCTGTGTTTTTGTTTGATGTTTTTCTTTGTATCGATCTGATGAATTAAGCCCTTTTTTAATGATTTCTATAGTTTGTTCTTATGTTGTGCTGTTACACCACTGTCCCAGGTTAGGGGGGGGGGTGGATTGAGCGCTCACAAACATGTTTAACCCCGCCACATTCTTTATGTGCCTGTCCCAAGTCTGCATCCTGTAGTTCAGTTGATGTCGTTGGTTCATGTCTGTCATATTTGTTTTTCGTTAATTGTTTTGTTACAAATAAGGCCGTTAGTTTTCTCAATTGAATTGTTTCATATTTTTCATGTCGGGGCTTTTTATAGCCGACTATACGCTATGGGTTTTTCTCATTGTTGAAGGCCGTACGGTTGCCTATAATTGCTTACATCCACTTCATTTGAATTTTGGTTGATATTTGTGTCATTGGCAACCCTACCACATCTCCGTATTTTTATATGGAGTATTTGTCACTGGACGGTAGCAAACAGAAATCAATAAATAACCTCTCTCACTACGGTGCAACAATGACATGATATTGTACCATAGTTCTATAAGAAATACTTATCTAACCGTTCAAGATAATGTGGTTGATGGTACATTCAAATGTCGCAATTTAAGTGAGTTGTGATCTCTCAACGAAAACAAGAAATTCTAAAGTTATTTCAAATCTTCGAAATACTGAAAACTCAATCATTTTTTAAAGTATTTTTCTACAACGTAATGGCATAGGAAAATAGTAAGAAATTTCTGCAGTCTGAAGTTTTGTTTATTTCAAAGCTGAACATTATATTTTCATACAATACTGTTTAGGGTGTCGGGTCATCGATGACTATTTTATATGACTTTTTGTGCTAAGCGTCTCGTCTTCTTGCTAATGCTTGGTGTGCAACACCAAAGCTTGCTGAGATCCAACCTGTTGGTCAACGGTGTTTCGGAATGGTTGATTGACGACAAGACATGAAAGGAAGTTAATGATTTAGTTAAGCTGTTCCAAAATCTGTAAAACGTCACGGTAAACGAGGAACGATTTCTGTGTTGTTTCCGAAAGCTTTCAACCCCATATAGAAAGAAATGTTATAGAGTGCTGTTGCTGTGGCTAACAGAAGCACATATGCAATGACAACGGCCAATAACTTCGCGGTAACTCGAGTCAGATCCATATCCTTTCCTTGGTTATGCGTTATCTTTTTCTTAGCTTTCGCGGGTCTAATTAGATTGACACTTATCATTGGTGTAATTGTTAGAAGTATTATAATAGGGAGCAGTGTATTTAGGCTTGAACATACTGTAAGAATGTCACAAAATAATTCTTTAGATTCAAGATCATTTCTATTAAACTCATCAAGGTGGCATACACCGTCTTTGAATATCTTTGAAGCATATAACCATGCTTTATTAAAAATTGCCACTACAGAGTAAAAAGGAAAATAACTAAAATACCGAACTCCAAGGAAATTTCAAAACGGAAAGTCCTTTATCAAATGGCAAAATCAAAAACTCAAACGAATGGAAAACAACTGTCATATTCCTGACTTGGTACAGGCATTTCATTACGTGGAAAATGGTGGATTAAACCTTGTTTTACAGCTGGCTAAACCTCTCATTTGTATAATATAGTGTTGTTGATAACCCTTCCATCTCGAAACTAAAAATGATAAATTGGAAACAAACATTTAATATGAATATTTTCAGCCCAAAAAGTATAAACATTTCTGAATTCATTTAATTATAAATACTGCTATAATTTGGCAGTATTTGAAACTGTCCCGACATATCTTAATTAGAAAAATTGTGATAAATGATGATAAAATAGAATACTTCTTACTGACTGAAGGACTGTCGAGTTTCAAAATAGATTGTAGATTTAGAGGCTGCTGAGGCAATGAATTATGGGTTAATATGAATACATGTCGCACACTTTGATATCTGGTGTGAACAGCCAACTGTTTATATGAATACATGTCGCACACTTGTTATCTGGTGTTAACAAAAACATAAGAACAAGTTTTTTCCACTTCGACCATTCACCACATTGGTCAATGGTATCTCACGATTAGCCGTTATTTGTGATATAGTCTTTTATACTTTTAGAAATGTCAAACAACTGTATGTTCATTAACTTTAAACATCTAAATCATTTACAAATGAAATAATAGAATAAATGAACAACAAATGCATACAAACTTGACAAATACGTGACTAATTATTGTAGAAACTAATAAAAGAAATACTGTCAAAAAGGCGCATGCAAAAAAACATATACATAACATCTCCCTTATTTTTTGTAATATTCTTATATCGGATATTGGAAATACATTTACAAAATACTGAATGTGAACTTTTACACTTTCCACTAAACAAAATGTAAACAATTCTAATAATAACTGTTGTAAAAGAGGGGCGAAAGATACCAGAGGGACAGTCAAACTCATAGATCGAAAATAAACTGACAACGCCATGGCTAAAAAAGAAAAAGACAAAAGACAAATATAAGTACATAAAACACAACATATAAAACTAAAGACTAAGCAACACGAACCCCACCAAAACTTGGGGTGATCTTGTAATAAATAAGAAAAAAATATGCAAAGTCATCAGCAACGGTTTTTCTGCTGACTGCAATTGGAATTGTCAGTCAAAAATATTTCTTATAAATAATCTATGTTAAGGTAATAAAATTAGCTCTAAATAACTCGTCAAAGATATCAGGCTTAAAATTTAGAACGCCAGACGCGCGTTTTATTTACATAGAACTCTTCAGTGATGCTTTAATCAAAACAGTTTGAAGGCAAAATCTAATATGAAGTTGAGAGAGCATTGAAAACCAAATATTCCAAAAAAGCTGTGCCAAATACGACTATTGTATTTTATGACTAGGTATAAACAAAATCTATGTGTTTGAAATAATTCAGCATTCTCATATGAGACAGGCATTACCTGTGAAAGGGGACAAAGTCCGTAAACAAATTTTTTTTTTATTTCAAACATTTTTAACTTCAAAATCTGTTCAAAAAGAAACGGAAATACCATAACGTTTCCGATGTTGGTCTTGTTGTTAGGGATTTTAGTTGTGACGCCATTTTAGTTATGACGTCATTTTCAATGTAAACAAAGAAACGCTATCATCAGGTTACGTGTTTTTTTTTTTCAAAGAATTATTAAAAATGAAATTTGTCATTGTGCTCCTTCCTATATTTTACTAGACTGATAAACATATATATATATATGTATTACTCAAAGTTTCATGACAAACGAGACCGAAAAAAAGAAAGAGATTTCTGCGCAAATGCGGGAAAATAAAAAAGTTTGAAAATAAAAAGTTAACGATTTTGAGTTCATTAGTAGATTGATTTTTTTTTTTTATTATTAATTTTTTCTACTGTAATTAAGGACTTCGCTCCCATATAAACAGTTTATTTACAGAAAAAAAAACATATCAACGATATTTTGTGTCAACACAAATTGCTGACTATTGTGCTGGTTATACCCTCGGGGACGAAATATCCACCAGCAGTGGCATCGACCCAGTGGTTAAAAAAAAAACATCATAATAAACGCAGCCTGAAAAATCTGCACTTGTTTTTATCTATAGGAAGGTCGACTATCGATTCAAAATAGGTGGCTAACGAATGTCATGGCCGTTTTCGCTTCGGACACCTTTTGTTACCATTAACTTAATGTAAAAAATTCCCAACCTTATGTCAATCGTTTTATCGAATATTTTCCTTAAACACCACACATATTTTATATCCCCCTCAGTGTTCCTCTTTATGGTAATCCTACTAAAATTCAATAAATCGTGGTGTCAACTTCATCTACTAACTTCTCACTGTATTCACTATCGGTTGGGGTCGCAGTAAATATAACGGTTGTAATTGATTTGTCCATTACCTGAAAAGTCAACTGAAAATGAAATTGAAAGCAGATTAAAATTCGTGTAAAAGCGGATTAGAACATCAACATGGTTTTGGCACAAGTTATATCTTAGAGAATGTGCTGATGTGTGATTTTTTTTTTGGAATGCAAGTAATATTGGTAGGGGATTTATTTCTGTTGCCACCTGTTTCAGATAATTTGAAAATGGATTCTGGATAATACTGCTAAATTTACCTGTTTTTGTAAGAATATTTTGTCAAAGATTTATTCTGAAAGAGGTAATGTGCCAATATCAGGATGACTTTATAAAAGCAAATAATAAGGTTTCTTGAGGTGACCTAAGCACTCCATTGAATTAAGCAGTTGAGTCGTCATTTACCACCAAATGAAGATCCAATTAGACTTTTGCATTAAACTTTGACTGTTACATTTACAATGCTTGCAAACTGAATACGGATAGAGAAAAGTTTATTTTCAGTGCAGATGATAAAGGTGATGTTTCCAAATTAGAAAGGACTCCTATCTCACAAGATTTACAAATAAAGTTAGGCTGTCCAGTCATGTTACTTAAAAAGTTGAGTGAGCATTTTGTAAATGGTCCTCGGGGTATTGTTTCTTCAGCATCATCAGATAGTGTAACGGAAAACTTCACAGACATAAATCCAAAAACTTCGCTAAAACTAATTAAGCTGGAACATTCACTGTTTACAGTTCTGTTGACAGTAAAGTGATAGCGTGTAGAAATTTTATTATGCCTTGCGTTTAGCATTACTTTACACAAAGCACAAGGACAAAGTTGAGGTAGATGCCAGTAGCATCTTTGCTACAGGACAACTAGGTGAAGCTATTGGTAGAACAAGAACAGGCAAAGATTTATGTTATATTGGATTTAATGAATCGTCCATTGTGAGATATTACTCCTGTTTATACAAATATTATAATGACAATATAGAAACTATGTTTGATGACTCTGAAACAAAATTTCAACACAATCAGAAATGTACCCTGCAGGTCAGTGATTGAACCATTACCAGAATAACTATATGACTTTAGTGATGCAGAAATTGATGAAATGGACTTTTTATTATCAAGTAAACATAATGAATTAAATGAAACTGAAAGTATTCTGGTTTAGGATAAATTTATTAAAATGAATGAAACATCAGATTTTTTCTCAAGAGAATCAAATGCACCATTAGGAGAGTCTGTATGTACAAAAAGCTACTTAAAAGTCAAAGTATTGACATTGAACATTTTGTACAAAAAACGTTGTACACTGTAAAAATACATTACCTTTTTCTAGAAATCAATTGGTAATGTTATTCATAAATCAACAGAACCTTAAACTTGGGACAAACTACTATGCAGAACTTTGTACGTTTTCTGCTTCAAAGGAATACATTTCACTATTTAAACTCATTTCTCACTGTGAGCCTACTGGACTTGACTTTGAAATATGCAGTAAAATTTATGATAAAATTACATCTATTGTTTAACAAAAGCATACAGAGTATTTCGTCAGTTCAAATGATACCAGTTACAATAAAAAAAAGACACTATGTCAGAATCTTAAAGGGGTAAACTGAGATATAGATTTGGACGATGTATTGCAGAAAGTAGGAATCATTATATGAAACATGCTGCTAAAACTCATATGTACAAATAGAAAAATCAGAGAATATGTTGCAAAGTCATTTATGAAAGTGAATAAACATTATTTGAGATACAACAAAAGCTAACTCTTTCACAAGGATTAATGAACATTAGTGAGGCAATCTTTTCATAAAGTTGATACAAATATTTTACCCGGAAAATATATTCCATTTGAATGTCTTTTAAGAATGCAAATGTTGCAAAGTAAATGAAACATTTACATGAAATGAATATAAAAGAGGGGCAAAAGATACCAACATTAAACTCATAAGTCGAAATACTGAACAAAAAAAGCAAACTAATTCAATAGTTCACAAAACATAACATAGAAAACTAAAGACTGAGCAAGACGATTAATGAGACATTAGTGAGTCGTGTTGCAATCAAACCCGTATAAGTCTAATTCGGTAGGTCACATTCGTGAAAAGGGGACGGATTGTAGTTTCGACAATAGGAACATATTCGCTATCATCTGTGAAACGGACATTCCGTAACGGTCAACCAACTCGTGATGATGTCCGTAAAATTTACGAAGATATGATTTCAACTTACCGCTTGGAACTCTTGGTTTAATAGTGAGCAGCAACCCTCTATCAAGGAAATCATGATAGGAAATACAAGCCCTGGAGTATCGTATCAACTGGGAGATATATACTCCGTATGCAGGCGCTGCTGGAATGTTGCAACATAAAATGGAAAGTTCACAATTGGGAAGCTGAAATCATCTCTTTTGTCATAAAGTTTTGTTTTTAACCTATCCTCATTGTAAATTTCTAGATGTAAGTCAAGATATGAGCAGACTAGTCACTTAACTCTATCTGTTGTATGGTTTATCTAAAGTTCGATAGGATAGATCGATGGGTTCAACATAGTCACCAAATTTTCAATTATTTAGTGAGAGAACATCATCTATGTAGCGGAAGGTAAAGTTAAAGGATACTGCTAACTTCTTTTCTTTCTTCCTAAGAAGTTCCTGTATGAAGTCATCCTCATACGAATTAAAGATCAAGTCCGCAATTAGAGGGTCACAGTTGGTTCCCATGGGAATGCCGAATGTTTTTGAAAACACGTCCACAAAACGTAACAAATATGTTGTCAATAAAGAAATCAAGCATCTTGATAATGTCAGTTTCAGAGAATTTTTGTTAGAATTAGAGTGATTTTTACAAAGTAGGATTTATCCCTCCCTAAGACCAGATTCTTATATCTACGTTGGGCATTCTTTTTATAGACAAAAGGACCATTTTGTCTTTTAGTTTGGACTCATCATAGATACCAGGATTGAAGTTGTATACGCCAGACGTGCGTTTCCTCTACATAACGCTCGAAAAGCTTAAAAGGCGAAATAAAGTACGAAGTTGAAGAGCTTTTAGGACCCAAAATTCCGAAATATTTTGCCAAATACAGCTAAGGTAATCTATTGATTGGGTAGAAAATCCTAAGTATTTCGAAAAGTTCAAAGTTTTGTAAACAATTAATTTATGATTTGACCATACCAATGATAACTCATGTTAGAAGTGCATACATACTATTAGGCTGGTGATACCTTCGGGGAGAAAACCTCCACCAGCAGTGGCATATACCCAGTGAAGATGTTCAGAATTTCTGAAAGATTAAAGACAATGAGTCCAGAAAAGATTTGCTTTTGAAAGTTGGTTAAATCTATTCTGAAAGTCTCAGGAAAAGAGTTGATACTAAAGCAACGGCTCCTCCAGTCCACAGCATGAAGAACATCCATAATGAAAAATCAGTACCCAAACACAAGACTCACTTAAAATTGAAATCTGCTATATTTGACTAGGGCATTTTTTTTTTTTTTTTAACGGACTTACTGGAACCATGTAAAGCATCTGAAAATAAAATGCAGTTCAAATGATGTCTTAAAATAAAAAAACTGTTCTAAAATATCTTCAATAGAATAAGTTCGTTCCCCACAATTTCTACAGCAATCTGTTTCTCATACTACAAATGTCTCGTCTTCTACTGAATCTACGCTCTCAACTTCTACGGGAACGACCATTGTACCACTACTTAGCGACGAATACGCAAAGTCAAAACAAAAATCTACCAAAAAAAAAAATTAGGAAGAAAGGATGACTTATGTCCATTGTGCAAATCACTTTATATAGATGAGAATGACTACATTGCTTGTAAAAGGTAAAATAACAAAAATACCGAACTCCAAGGGAAATTCAAAACGGAAAGTCTCTAATCAAATGGCAAAATCAAAAGCTCAAACACATCAAACGAATGGAAAACAACTGTCATATTCCTGACTTGGTACAGGCATTTCCTTATGTAGAAAATGGTGGATTAAACCTTGTTTTATAGCTAGTTAAACCTCTCACTTATATTATAATCGCATAAAATTCCATTATATTGACAACAATGTGTGAACAAAACAATCATACATAACAGGTAAAAATGTCGAAAATTGGGGTACAGCAGTCAACATTGTATTATAATCTTAATCACTATAAAAACAAACAACTATGTCAACAAAGAAAAACAAGATGGCATATAGACAAAGCACAAAAGCAAAAATGAAAGACAAGAATACAAACAAAAATGACGATAGTACAATTATAACACAATAGCGGGATGTTTACATGTTTCTATAAGAATTTAAAAAAAAACGTAAAAAGCACGTTACAAATAACATTTCATTGTACCATTCGAGGAACATTTTAAAAAACTAATGTCTACCCGAGTGAATGTTGGAATGAGTGATACTCCGGAAAACATTCTTTAGGAACTATATCTTCCGTTTACTGAGAAAGAAATTGATTCGAGCATCACAAAATAAAAGAGACAAGTCCACTGGTTATGATGATGTAATGAACGAGTATATTCTTTTTGATAAAACTTTATTGAAACCTGTTCTTTGCAAACTTTAAAATAACTTTTTATGTTCCGGAAATTTTCCGGAAATCTAGGTGAAATGTATATTAATTCCAATCTTTAAGAAAGGAAATCCTGACGATGCTGGAAACTACAGAGGTATTTCATTGGTGTCACATCTACGAAAGCTATTTACGTCGTTAATTCAAGACTTATAACATGGTGCAAGATTAACAATACTCTGACAGATAGATGCACAGTTTGGATTCCGTCCTGGATACGGCACCTCTGATGCCATCTTCTGTCTTCATTCTTTGATTTCTAAGTCATTAAGAAAGGGTAAACGCTGGTATTGTTGTTTCGTCGATCATATTAAAGCCTTTGAAAGTGTTTTTCATGTAAAGTTGTGGTTTAGACTAGTTAGATGTGGAGTTACTGGTAAACTTCTTACTGTAATTAAATTTATATATTCGAAAATAAAAACTTGTATAAAGTGTAATGGAAAAATTTTTGATTTTTTTTTTAATGTAATATTGACTTGATGCTAGGGGAATCTTTATCTCCGTTATTATACTCATTGTATGTTAATGATATGGAACTAGAGCTAATTAGTAATGGCTGTCAGTCATATGAATTGAAATCTTTAATTTTATTTTTACTTACTTATGCAGACGACACTGTTTTATTTAGCGAGAACAGATGATTTGCAAAATATGATAAATGCTGTAAACTCTTCTTCAAAAGAATATGGTTTATATATCAATATGTCTAAAACTAAAGTAGTCGTGTTTAGAAATAGAGTTAGTGTAAAAAGTCAAAAAAATGTTTTTTAAATAATAACCAACTTGATATATGTGACAATTTTGTATATTTAGGTATCCTTATTAATTATAATGGTAGCTTTTTACATACACAAAATATGTTAGCCAATCAAGGTAGAAAGGCTGTTTTTGCTTTATGTAGTAAAATTGTAGATGATTATTATAACTGTGAAACGTTAATGTCCTTATTTGATACTTATGTATCGAGTATTCTTAATTATAGCTGTGGAGTGTGGGGTAATCATAAAGCTGATGATATAGAGAAAGTACATTTGTATTTTTTAAAACGAATTCTAAAGGTTCGAAAAACTGCTGTTAATACCATGGTTTACTGTGAATTGGGACGTTACCCAATGTATTGTGAAAGACAAAGAAAAATGATTCAGTTTTGGTTTAAATTATTAAATACTGATAACTGTATATTAAAAGCATGTTATGAAGATATGTTTGAGAGTTCATTTAAAAAACCTAAAAACAAATTGAATTGGGCATGTCAGTCAGAGATATTTTATGTAAATATGGTTTTCATGATGTATGGCTAAAACAAAGCGTAAATAATAATGATATATTTATACCTGAGGTAAAACAACGAATGAAAGATACCTGATGTTAATGCGTTTTTAACAATTCATCTAAATGTATACTATATAGATATATATGTATATGACACATATATATTGCAATTTTATTTAGATAGACCTGTTAATCAAATATATAAACCTTATATATAAATATTGTATATCTGCCAATAGCCTCAATATAGAGACAGGCAGATATTACCATGTAGATAGAGAAAACAGATTATGTACTATGTGCAATAGCAATACTGTTGAAGATGAATACCATTTTATTCTAGAATGTAATAGATAAAGTGATGTAGGAAAACAATATATTAAGAAAAAGTATTGGCAAAAACCATCCACTTTTAAACTTATCCAGTTGTTATCAGTTCACAATGTGAAAGAACTTAATAATTTAGGTAAATGATTGTTCAACATCAAAAAAATCCGTAATACGTAGTTGTATTCCTTATTTATCATATGAATTTATTGTCATTCTCCGCCATATGTGTATTTTGTATAATCATTGTTATTTACAAATTTGATGTAAAAATGTATATTCTACAAGCTGTATTGCTTCTGAATAATTATAGATTATTACATGGCATTTTCCATATTGGCCCTGGTATCAGCCCTAGACTCCCATATCAAACCAGAGGGCTTGATATGGGTCGTGGGCTGATACCACGGACCATATGGAAAATGACATGTAATAATCTATTTATCACATATTTTCAAGCAAGAGAAAAAAAATAGCATATACCAAATTATGTCTGATATTTTCAACAAAAATTCAAAAAAACATTTAACGAAAAAAATTTTAAAAATGTATCACAGTGAGTTAACAAAGTTCGTATCCCAGTGAGTAAACAAAGTTTTTGTGAAAAATTTAACAAATAATTAACAATAAATATATTAATTCTCAGAATTGTAAATATTAAACGACTTAAAGTGTTACATTTCCAATTAATGCTGACGAAGAATACCCCATATCGCTACTATGATTTGGAAATATGTTCCGCTTGAACTTTCGATGTCATACAACAATCACTTTTTCATTGTGGCGTCATATATTTTCTAAATTCTTTATGACGTCCAAATTTTACGGAACTTTGTGATTTCCACTGTTGATTGTTTACATTTTTCTACTACAGCAGATTCGTAAATTTCTAAATTTCTTTTCATTGTGTTCTCATTTTCATTTCTTGTATAAATTTACATACATCGTCATTTGATCTGTGAGAAACCTCTCCTGATCGTCTAACTGCTTCGGATGACAACTTGTTTACAGGTTACCGGAAGTTAAACTCAGGGGCTCGATATGGATTTCAAGGGCTGATATCGATATTGGCCCCGAGGGCTGATAACCAACCTTGACTTCCGGCTATTATTGGCCATGCAAAAACGTACATATCAGTACAAAATATGTGATAAAGTATTATTATTATAAACATACCGAGCCACGCCAAAAGGATATTACCAAATGGACTAAACAGTAAAGGTTAATAATATACAAAGACAAATAACAGAACACTATAACTCGTAGTTAAGATGATAAACAACGTCAGAACCTAGAATCTATACTTCAAGACCATCATGTATTATTAGTGAAGTTGATACGGAATATTTATCAACAAGGTCTTGGTATCTTCCGATGAACTTTTTTTTAGAAAAAGGACAAGACGTTCTTTGACATAATACTGGTTCATCAACTTTCTGCTCAGACACTCGTGACGTTTTACAAAGTTGAGTAGCAGCTGCAAGCTCTTGAATACCGAATGAGTTGGGAAATGTATATCCCATAGACTGGTGAAGTTGATATATTGCTGCTAAGGTGGGGGAAATTGATAATTGCAAAACTAAAATCGTCATGGATTCTGGTACTGAGATGACCGCTTATGTCAAATTCGAGGTATAAGTCTAAAAATGAAGCGGAGGAAGACGTGTTTTTGGTTTCTTTAATTTCTTGTTCTGTAAGATATATTAATGGAGCCCAATCAGAAACGTTGTGATTGTTAACGGAAAGAACATCATCAATATATCTGAATGTGAAATTAAATGATCTGGCTGCTTTGATTTTCTTGTTTTCAACAAGTGTCTGAAGGAACTCCGACTCATATGAAAATAAGAAGAGGTCGGCAAGGAGAGGCGCACAATTCGTTCCCATAGAGGAATGCCGACAAATTCAAATATGTTGTCAATAAGAAACTCCACCATACTGATCACTTGTTCCTCGGTTTAGCATGTTTTACCTTTTTGTTCACTATTAACAAAATATCCCAAAGCAATAAATTTATAAGTTTTGATAAAAATTAATTTCAGAAAAATATCGAGATTTAAAAACTTCCAGAAGTTCTTTATAGTTTTTTATAATATACATATGGGTATGATTTCTGGTATGACCGAAAATTCTTAAAACTAAAGGATGACCAGTGGCATGAATTAGAAGGATGTGACTGGTATTGTCCTAAATGTCTGAAATAATTATACCATTTATTATACATACTGTGCTTTCAGAATGAACGGTAGAATAAAATACATGATGTATTACACATTTATTGGAATGTAAAAAAGAGATGCGAAAGATATCAAACTCATTAATCGAAAATAAACTGACAGCGCCATAACAAAAACAGTTCACAAAACACTACATAGAAAACTAAAGACTGAGCAAACGAACCCCACCAAAAAGTGATATTGAGCTCGAGGCATGAAATTTCCAAGCCACACTGTTCCGATCACTCTTGTTAGTTAGTTTTGATGAGATAATAAGCAGAAAAATACAACTACCTTGTCCGTATATATATTGAGTTAAGGGATTCCACCTGTGTAAAGACAGCCTGAATATGTAAGTATGATTTGATTGATAGAGGATGCACTTCTCCAACATACCAGACCCAAAAAGATGGAAACGGTATAGTTCTCCTATAATAGAGGTCCTGATGCAAGGATAAGGACAGGTGTATCAATACATACAGTTAAACATTAATAAATTACTTATCAAACTGTCAAATATATTTTGATTCATGTAGTAACTGTTCGACACACAAAAATATAGTTCCATGACCATTACACGTCTACATATGTAATTCCCTTATTATCACTCACCAGGTTCATAGTAGCCAATTATACATGTATAGCGGATTTTATATATGAGACAACTTTAAATGACAACATGCCTAAGCAATGACAGTTGTTTGTCTTGTGGTATTTAGAAAATGAAAGGATATGGAGTAAATGTGGGACAAAATCGCATATGTAGAAAATTATCGATGAACAGGGCTTTTATTCTTTCTTCATCTTGACAGTTGATGGAACAATGAACAAATCATTCATACCCTACAACAAGGTCAAGACGGCCCTATTTTTGTGAACACCAAAATGGACTACACAAGTTTAACCCAAGGCTTCTAATTAGCCAAGTGGTTTCAGAAGAGGATTTTTTTTAAATGTTTATGACAATAACAAAGGCAAATTAATGGCAAAATCTCGCATAGGCCTTGGGTCCATGTGAGCTGTAAATTGTTATTTTGACTTGAGTATACTCTTACACTTTTTTTTTTTTTTTGTGGCTCAAGGGCTAGTGGTTTTGCTGCTTACCCTCCAACATTTGACTTCTTTGACGTAGTTTTCTGTCCCAAAAGTATGCTATTGATTCCTGTCCATTAATCATTGTAGCTATATATAGTTCTTCGGGTTTGTGTTAGCACCTTGATATAATGGGCGTTCCTGACAGAAGATATTTTCTATGATGTCAGGGTTTATTTTACTGGGTACAATTTTCAGTTTTTATTTCATTTAGGTACATTTTAACAAGGGACATAAAGCCATGATTCATACAGTCCAGATCTTCTCTAGTTTCCATATTCAGTAAATTTTTGTAACGTCTGTTTATATCTTGATCACATGCATGTTGTTTTAACGTGCTTTAAACCAGTTATTTGATTCAGAGAACGATTTTAATCTGACATCATTACTACATTTCATAGATATTGAATCTGTTAATAAGGATACAAAAATGCTTGTATGTTGAAAATACTGAAGTTCTCCCACCATTTTTACCTCTCCCGTTTCATTCAAGGTTTCAGAATAGCATTTCATTAAATTTAACATATCAGTAACAAGTGTTTGAAATGCAAGTTTATTGATATTTTCTGGGCATTGTTAGGATATACTTATGTTCATCACAGTTTTTTTATCAATGTGAAAACTGTTAATCGAACGCTCCCATTGATAGGCATCAATCCACATTTTCAATATTATTACATGACCATTACAGTGAGAAGCCTTTGATGTTTGTCTAAAAATCTCCACTTAAAACACTATTCCTAATTTTTTTGAGACTAGGATTCATTAAAAAAAACAAATTTTATTCAAAGTGATATAAAAGACAGATTTTACAATATATTCATATACTAACTTGGACCACCAAAAGCAGCTAGTTTCTTTAAACACGGTTGATGTACCTTTAATTTCCAAGAATGCCACTTTTGGAGTTTAGATGGGCTCAAAAAAAAAAAAATATATTATAGGATGACCAACTATAGATGTTCGTACAGAAAACTAAATTGCCCTCTTTTTCGAAAAAAAAAAGAATAATATGGTTTGAACAAATATATCTGTAACAAGAAAGGATCAATAAGTTTGAAAACGAAATATTTCCTGGAAATATAATCCAAAAATTGGTAAAACTCTTTGGAAGAAGTCGAATTTCCTCAAATTATGATGAATTTAAATTTCAAGGTGAAATTAACGAACAAATGTCAACTCTGGGTTCCTTTTTAAGAAGGTCAATGGAACTGAGAACAAAGGACCCTTGATTATCTGGTTGTTAAAACATTTGTTGTATAAATTTTGCAATTTGTATTTTGTTTCTCACAAGCTGTACTTTATTTGCTTTACGACAATAAAGATTAGAACATAATTTGCGTCCGAAATTTTGTAGATGTAACATTGTCAGACTAAATTTAAGCCGAAGTTTTTTTATAAATTGTGTTAGCCCTGTATTACCTTGGGTTTTCCAAGGTACATGTTTCACATATTTTAGACGTGTAAAGTTACTGCATAGTTCTTCATAACTGATTTGGAATTGATGCATAAATGTTTTACGTCCAGTGTCAAATAAATTGCATATACAGGAAGAAAACGTGATGATATGATATATGAATATAGACCCTACTGTGTACTAGAACGACACGCTGAAGGGTGACTGTAGAATAGAAATATGGTCACTCTTGGTCTTCTTCCGACCGGCAATAAAACCCTTGCCAAAGCGGGGCGTCCAGTTGGCTGTGAAAGATGTACAAGTACGCAGTTACGTCCGGTCAAAATTAGTACGTTTAATCCGATGCCTCGTGTAGAGAGTGCCACGCTCTATTACAGGAATACCTAATGTATTTATTGTTAAATTATTCTCGTCCTGAACATGCATGAAATATCTGCCACTGGACGTTCAACAACCAACAATTAATCAATCACAAGGTAACAATTCGCAGGAGGACATGTCACACCCTACCCGGACAGATTATTCTGACTCCGAGCCAACCAGTCTGCTCTTAGGGACCGGTCATTATTTATCTCCAGGGGGACCGGCAAAAAAGTAGGGGGGTCATGAAGAAAATTGAATCTGATAGAGGGGGGTCATTCTTTTTCAGGTTAATCGAGTAGGGCGGGTCATGATTTTATTGGCCATAGATTCATTGATCACCATATACAATGTACCATGACCATAGACTTTACATGTATAGTCAGAGCTAACTTGTCAAGTGACTAATGAATATTACCAAAAAATGTGTAAAACAAGTCACTTTTCTTATGTTTTTCTTAGCCATAATGTTATAGAACTAAGAAACTGGGAATAGAGACTATAAAATTGGTTTCATAATCCTGGCTTCACCACAGCAAAAGTAGACTTTGCTTTTTGAAGGTGACACCATTTTTATTTTTCAAGATGAACTCATATATTTTACAAACTGTTGTTTTATGTGTACATAAAAATATTCTATAAAGACATTTTCAAAGCATTTTATTTTAATTTTTATTCCATATCTTAAATATACCTCATATAGATTTCCACTATAAATAAATATATGAATGATTTTTTTTACATGTATAGTGGATTGGCCAGAACTTATTTTATAGGAAAAATTTTGCTATCAATTTTATCGGTATGTAGGAAATTTCTTTTGCAGGCACACAAAACATAAAAGACATGGTCTCAACAAACTGGTAGCTTGGTTAATTTCTGTCAATTTTAAGGATTTAATTAAAGAATAAAAAAGCTAGAATTTTCTATTCGGACTAATTTCAGATAGTCACTTTTAAAAGTGTATATAAATTTTCAAAACCACTTGGATCAATTGTATTTTGACCTTATAGAATGCAAGGTTGTTTGATAGTTTGGTGTATTGCTGTCAAACTTATGGATTTTATTAATAAGTAAGAAAAAAAATCTAAAATTTTCAGTTAAGGCTAAATTCAGATATTTTTTATAACTTTTTCAATTCAACTTGGATTTCATAAAACTCTACACCTATCTCATTCATATATTGATCTTACAGAATGCCAGGTTGTTTAGGAGTTTAGTGTATTGCTGTCATTTTTATGGATTTAATAAATGGGTTAAAAAAAAGCTTAAATTTTCAGTTTAGGTTAATACCAGAGAGTCATCTTTAAAAACTTTTATAACATTTCCAAATCAACTTGGATTTTCATATAACTCTACAGCTTTCTCATTAAAAATATTGATCTTACAGAATGCCAGGTTGTTTGGTACTTTGGTTCATTGCTGTCATTTTATGGGTTTAGTTAATAGGTTAAAAAAGCTACAATTTTCAGTTTAGGCTAAATTCAGATAGTCACCTTAAAATTTTTTATAACTTTTTCAAATCAACTTAGATTTTCATATAACTCTACAGCTATCTCATTTATATGTTGATCTTACAGAATGCCAGGTTGTTTGGTAGTTTTGGTGTAGTTGCTGTCAATTTTATGGATTTAAAAATAGGTTAAAAAGCTTAAATGTTCAATTTAGACTAAATTCAGATAGTCATCTTTAAAATTGGTATAAAGTTTCAAATCAACTTGGATTTTTTATAGCTCTACAACTATCTGATTAACATATTGATCTTACAGAATACCAGGTTGTTTGGTACTTTGGTTTATTGTTGTCATTTTTATGGATTTAGTTAATAGGTAAAAGAAGCTACAATTTTCAGTTTAGGCTAAATTCAGATAGTCATCTTTAAAAATTGGTGTAACGTTTCCAAATCAACTTTGATTTTCATAAAACTCTACAGCCATCTCATTTATATATTGATCTTACAGAATGCCAGGTTGTTTGGTAGTTTGGTGTACATGTATTGCTGACAAATTTAGGGATTCAGTGGCGATTCCAGAAATTTTTATTTTATATGAGGGGGCCCACAGACTGCCTAATTTTTCCCACAAAAAGGGGGGCCCTGGCCCCTGTCCCCCTTAATCAGCCTTTGGGATTTAATTAATAGGTAAAAAGCTGCATCAAAGTCAAAACATGTCTGCCTAAATTGCTTTAAAAGACCATAATTTCTTTCTTGAAAAGTAGAATAGATTAAGGGACATTGTATATTTGAAATATAAGAATGCTCTATTATTAAGACAATAATTGGTAATCCAGCATATGGTAATATGTTTACTAGTCTTAAGAGTTATTGTCCCTTAATTTAAATTATTCCTTTATTTTAAATTAATATGGTATTTTGAAAATTGTATACAAATTGGATAGTTAGTTAATATTTTTTGATTGTTAACAATAGTTTGAATAAATCTTCATGTCCTATGGTCACAAAAGGGGAAAAAGTGGTGACCCTCAATTATTTAATAGAACAAAGACGTAAGAAGAGATACATTAAACTGTTTCAAATTTAAGATGGCCTCAGATTTCAGAAAAATATAAACTAAGTACATTTAATAGAATGGTTAATATTTCTTCATATGTTTAATGACTTGCGTGAATATTGTTAGCACTTCTTTAGCCTCTATGAAAGGCTGGCTGATATAGTATGCTATTACTTATGTCTTGAGATTTAATTGTGATATTGTATATATCTGAGGCTGCACATTTAAAATCAAATCTTTACATGTATATTCATTTTAAAATGGTTTTACAAAATTAATAAAATGTATGTTTCTGATACACATGTTTCTGATACACATATATATATATATATATATATTTGGAATTAACTAGCACATTTTGAATTTTGTATTTATACACCAAAGTCTATTCTTTGATTTGCAGACATAAGAATCTGATTACAGTAGTAACTGTTGTCGTCTGTTTATATAGTTCATACGTGTTTCTTGTTTCTCGTTTTATATAGATTAGACCGTTGGTTTTCCGTTTGAATGGTTTTACACTAGTAATTTTTTGTGGGCCCTTTATAGCTTGCTGTTCGGTGTGAGCAATTGCTCCGTGTTGAAGGCCGTACCTTGACCTATAATGGTTTACTTTTATAAATTGTAACTTGGATGGAGAGTTGTCTCTTTGGCACTCATACCACATCTTCCTATATCTATAAACATGCAAATATTAAAATAGAAAAGAACCTAAATCATTTTTATTGTCTTTAAGTTTTAGAGGGCAAGGACTCTTTTATAGTTTTTTAGATAGGCAAGGACTTTTTGCAGAATTTAAAAGGATGGGCATTAACTTTTTAATGAAATATTATTAAGAATGCACCGGCCCATCCATCTGGTAAATATTGAACGGTCCCTTACATCAGTGTATTCTTCTGTTAGATGTCGTCCTCAATGCATTCTCTGTGTATGTGTATTAAAATACCTTACCAGGAATATTAGCAACATATAATGATTGAACCATTTGAAACCTTTCAATTATAATCAGAAAAGAGAAGGGGTCAAAAGTTTTATGTAGTTGAAAGAGGGGGTTAAATTTTTTAACACATTTTGAAAAGGGGGGGGTCAATCATTTTTATCATTTCAAATTTACATTTTGCCGCCCCCTGGAGATAAATAATGACCAGTCCCTTATCCTAAATGCCATGTGCCAGCAAATACCAATTTGCAAGTCTTTGGTTTGATCCGCACTCGGGGCGAACATGCTACCACAAGACGACCGAGCTGGTTCATGGAATTAGTCAAACATGTAACATTAATGTATCATAGAATGAATTTCATAACAGCGTGGACATGACTACATGGTAATTAAATGTTAACATGTGTATCACTGGCTGTCTACAACATAGACTTCTCGCAATTACAGTATGTCAGGGGCCTCTCAATGGGGATATACATAATTACTATCTTTACACATGTCCATTCATAAAATAAAAGTTTTTGCATGAAAGTTTTTAGGAATTTGTTTTGAATATATTTATTTACTCACAAAAAAAAAGTTTTTGACAGAATGAGTATATTCAGAGGTGATATCACCAAGTAATCGAGAGAAAAAAAAAGTAAGAAAATTCTTTTCTGGCAAGTGAAAAATTAAATAGTGTGTCAGTTATAGACAAGTAGTCCATCATGCATTGCACATCATTCAGTGGATTCGTCAATCGCCAAAATTGAAAAAAAATGCTTTATTTGTAAACAAACACTAATACATGCATTGACGGGGACATAAGACTGCTAAACTTTCATGCAAAAAATTTATTTTATAAATGGACATGTTTAAAATAGTAATTATGTATATATCCCCATTGAGAGGCCCCTGACATACTATAATTGCGTGAAGTCTTTGTTGTCGACAGCCAGTGACCGACACGATATCATTGAAATATCAGGTATCCATGTCCACACTGTTATGAAATTCATTCTATAGATCTGCAGTATAAAAAAATACAAACTATATTTGGTAAAAAGGTATTTAATTATTTTGATTATATTCACTTGTAAATAACAGCATATTGTGCTCACATACTAATAGTACAAACATATTTTCCTTATAGTTTAAACTTTTATCAGTATCGTTGCACAAATCTTTAGACTTGTAACTTTTGGCGGGCGGTCAGGAAAAAGTGGGTACCTAATTTGTGTAATCAACTTCTACTGTTGTCAACCCAGATCTCTAAAACTTCACAGGAAGATTGCACATAATGTTAAAGTTGTGCGCCTGCTATTATGGAATTGTTTGAGAAAATTTTTCCAGACTTGGGAACTTAGTAATTTTTAAGCAAATTTATGAAAAAGGGTAAAAGTTTAGTGTAATCAACTCATCCTATGAGTATCAACCAATGTCCCTGAAAGTTCACAAGAAGATTGCACATATGTGGGAGTTGTGCACGTGCTATTATGGAATGGTTTGAAGACTTTTTTATATTTTTTACCAGACTTGGGAACTTAGTACTTTTTTTTAATATTCGAATGTTCAGTATAGAGTATTCTCCATTGTTTTAGAAACACTCACCCATTTGAGTCTTTAGTTTGTACACTTTATTTCATTTTCATCATTTTTTTTAGCCTGTCAACACTGAAGTTGTGGGTTTGAACCCCGCTCGACACCAATTTTAATTGACAAGAATTGTCAGTTTTCCAGCCGAAGGTCGGTGATTCTCTCCGGGCACTCTGGCTTTCTCCACCAGTAGAAAACAGCCACGAAATAGCCAATAGTGCTGCAAAAGGCATTACACACCAATCAATCAATCAATCAATCAATCAATCTTTTTTTTTCATTCACTGTAGCGCATTTTCATCAGTTTTCTTTTGTTTTATAATCTGTCTTGACCTGTGTGGTATCATCGTTATCTTTTTGTATATGCATATATGAAGGAATTATACTTATACAAAAAAGCCTCCGGGTCCGGGATTTTCTCGATGTGTTGAAGACCCATTGGTTGCCTTGGGCTGTTTTCTGCTCTTTGGACGAGTTGTTGTCCCATTGACACATTCTCAATTTTATTTGTTTAAGACTAATGTTGTTGATGTGTGATTGGTAGTAATATAGAGAACGTTCATTATATTCGATTTTTCTAGAACAATACGATGGAAACTATGAATTCAACGAGTTTAAGACAGACACCATCAACTATTCATCGCAAGTGAGAACAAAAAAGTTCAATATTAGGTAAAAAAACAGAATACAATAAAATATAATGTAGAATTACAATAAAACAAACACAAAAGGAAAAAAAAGGAAAAATACGATTATGGAAATTGCGTAACATTGTAAAGATAAATTTAACAGTACATCAAAACTATTACAACGGCTTCACATTTTTAAAAGTTATGTCGTCTTAGAAATTTTGATAAATGTTGTATGTCTACTACCATCTCGTGCTCAAACATTTCAAAGGTAGCGGAATGATTAAAATCATTCACTACTATCAAAGGATTTTGTAATCCTGCATGAACTGGCGTAATCTGATCGGTGTGGCCTTGATATTGTTGACACCCGCCCTTTCAATATACTGGAAGTCGAACCAGATCCACTGCGTGATGATTTCTTTAGACTGAATAGCTCCGCAACACCTCCTCGGAATCTGCGGTTCGAAACGAGGTAAACAAAGAAGTTGATGGTGTAGTTCAGTTGTTCTAGCATCTGCGAAACGTTCCTGAAGATAAGGAATGGTTTCGGGTTGTTTCCAAACGATTTGACGCCTTGGAAAAACGAGAGCATGTGCAATAATGTAACTGGTGCAACGCATACTATATATGTAATGACGATTGATAGCAACATAGTTGTGATCCTTATAATTTCAATATCTTTTCCTTGACTGCGTGTCATTTTTTGCCTCTTTTTTGCTCTAAGCTGAAGGGATGAAATTATCATTGGTGTAAGCGTGACCATTATAGCAATTGGGAAAAATGAATAAAGACAGCACCCGACTATCAACATGTTCCGAAACAAAATAGCAGCTTCCGGGTCGTTTTTATCGAATCCATCCGGATAACATCGACCATCTTCAAGAATATTATGAGCCCAGGACCATACTCCATTGTACACTCCTTGTACTATGTAAACTGCAGCGATTGCTATTAAACTGTTTCGCTTGCAAAATAATGATTTAACTTTGAATGGATATTTCACGGCAACGAAACGCTCAGCACAAAGGCATACAACAAACCATGATGACGTCATTTTGCCGTTTTTGAAGAACCAGAAGTAAAGCTTACAACCTAAGTTGGAAAGTGCACGGTAATCTCTGCCAAACAGATTCATCACGACTGGCTTGTTAAGGGGCTGAGTAAGAAGTAGTAGGTTATCTGATAATGACAGAGCCACGAGGAAGTATTTTGACGTCCAGTTTAAGAAGGTTTTGTTGTTCAATACGATCAAGGTGATAAAGTTTCCACCAACTCCGAGGATAAGACAGATTGGCAACAAGAAAATATCTATATATTGCAAACCGAGAAGTACGTCGTCATATATGTTTTTTTTTAATATTTCAGGCACTTCCGTTGTGTTTGCGCATGACTCATTGCAGCTGAATGTTGTCAAATTCGATAAGGAACCGATTGATTCTAATGTAGTCATCGTATCAACCCAATATGTCTGAAAGAGAGAAAAACTACATCTTTTAGAATTGAATGACAAGTTGTAATTTAAATATTTGAAATCTTTAAGAAACTGTGTTACAATAAATTAAAAAAATTTTGGACATATTTTAAACATACAAGCCGTACTGTATCAATGCCAAAAGATAAGGCTTTATTATTTAGAAAAATAATTTCTCATATACCTTATTAATATATATTATTTAATTATTTCTGCTTATGAAACCGACGAAACCTATCAAACAATCGAGCTTAGGGTATATACATCAGGTTGACTAAATTACCCAATGTTTCTATACATCACCAATGTCCTCCCCTCCTCCCGTATCATCAAATTCATCAGCCGTTTCAAGTCCAATAATTTAACAAGAGCAGGTTACGGATGGTAACACAAGTGTTCTTGGCAATGTCACTGTTTTTTTTTTTTTTTTTTTTATTCTGAAGTTTTAGGATAGAACTGTAAATTCAGTAAATAAGCCTCTATTTCTGTAAAATGAACATTTGTTTTTATTTTATGAGGCAATTTGAAATCTAACTGTTTTTAGAAGAATCGTGTTCTACTTAAAATTATTTCTATCATGCAAAATTTTGATGTAATTTTGTACTTACTGGCATACGATACAGTTTTGATCCCACGGTGATTTTTTACGAAAATTTGCATACAAGCTATTTTTTATCAAGAAAATTCAAATATGTAATAAAAAATATACCTTCATCGCCAAATAGAGATAAATGGGTTCGAAATTTTTGATATTTACTTAAAATTTGGTTTCTTGGACATTTCTATCCTTTGGACAGACATACTTTTTTGTTTCAAAAGATAAATACATGAGAATTTTTGTAAAAAGATTTGGAATGTCTTCGTTACAAAAGTAGGCTCTTAATTAATTTGTGTAACAATTCTTTTTAAATAATTCATTTTTATTAAATTTTCATGATTAAAGAAAAAATGGCATTTGTTTGCTGTATATTTTATTAAAGATTTAAATAATTTAAGAAATACTGTGTTGAATAAAATCGGCCGCATACGGTATGGGTTTTGCTCATTGTGGAAGGTTGTACGGTCACCTATAGTTGCTTACACCCACGTTGTTTGTACAGTTGTCTCAAAAGCAATATTGGCAAGTAGGTGCTCTTCTGGTAACAGAAGTAACAAAAGTTCCTCTAGTGGAATTAGAATAAACGAGGCGTACGACCCCACACTGACGCTAGGCCATAACCTGAATAAAGCTTCCCCGGTATTCGGAGGATAAAATAATTTTGGTACCAGTAATGAACCGGCCGCTCTGGTAAACAAGAGAAAACCATTCATTAAAAAACCCAACTTCGCTGTGGTACCACAGGAAAATATTGTAGCAAATGGTATAACGTAGAATTATAGGGTCATGACCCCCGTCATCTTGCCAGATCCTGCCCCTGCATGAACACTGCGACAACTGTTTTATTGAAAATAATACGAAAAACAATCATAGATATCAAAATGAATTAAAAGTGTCCCTTTGAAAACGTGTACGAAAAATGAAATTCTATCCTCGTATTACGGGTTTTCGTGCTATTTAAAAGAATGTATTATGACGTACGAAAACATATGATCTGACCATAAATATTAAAGTTTTCGCTTTTCTAAATCATGAAACGTCCACTGACTATAGGATGCGATAAAAACGAGCACTTTCTGTTTCTAATCAGGATTAAGTATTCAAATAAAACGATCCGTATAAAAGTTCCATCCTCCAAAGCATCCGTGAAATCGTGTAATCGCAATAACAGTTAAACTTATAAACTGGACACAACCACATACTGCAATACTGATATAATTTTTGACAAGTCGAAAGTTCATCCTCTACAATAAATGATACTCAATTTTTTCCGAACAAATCATTTTCTCTTGCTGAATCTGTTTACTTATCATATACCTGAAAAACATTAAAACAAAAAAACAACAGCAGAAAAAATAATCCAAAAAGGCGAATGTCGGGGTAGGTGGGTGGGGTTGAGCAAGCTTTCCGATTGACTGTTAGAAAATTCTAAAAGTGACATATGCTAGTGACGTCACAAAGTGACAACGTCACAGAGTCAGACACGGTCAAGGTTCAGAATACGGAGAGAAAAAGGGGGGGACTCGAGATTAAATACGGAATTTAAACTTTTATTAAACTTGTATTATCAGTAAACCGAAAAACATTACTAATTCAAGATTTAAATAATTCTAGAAATACTGTGTTGAATAAAATCGGTCCCATACGGTATGGGTTTTGCTCATTGTGGAAGGTTGTATGGTCACCTAGTTGCTTACACCCACGTTGTTTGTACAGTTGATTCAAAGGCAATTATTCCACATCAGACTCTCCTTATTTTTAATTATAGATTTGAATAATTCAAGAAATACTGTCTGGAATAAAAATCGGCCGCAGGGAAAAAACCAGAAAACGAGGTCTGGCAAGACGATACAAACCGCCGGCATTTGTAATACTGGCAAGTAGGTGCACTTCTGGTAACAGAAGTAACAAAAGTTCCTCTAATGGAATTACAGTGAACGAGGCGTACGACCCCACACTGACGCTAGGCCATAACCTGAATAAAGCTTCCCCGGTATTCGGAGGATAAAATAATTTTGGTACCAGTAATGAACTGGCCGCTCTGGTAAACAGGAGAAAACCATTTATAAAAAACCCAACTTCGCTGTGGTACCACAGGAAAATATTGTAGCATATGGTCTAACGTAGAATTATAGGGTCACGACAACTTAAATTTAAAATAAAATTGAAATGAATTTATTATAAATTCTCTTAATTGTTATCTATAATCCAAGAGGGGGAAAAATCGAAATTAAAACTTCTTTATATTCTTATCAATTAGTATGTTTAATTACTGTGCACAATTTGGCGTTAATGAAAACTTTAACAGCAATCCACTGTCATCTTCCCAGATCCCGCCAAAATGAGTAGGTTTTATACGAGGGTAGGAATGCCCTTTACCGTCAGGCGTCAAACGGTCATTTTCGGCTACCGTCAGCGTCAAATTGGTTAAAATTTTACCGTGATTCGTAATAATATCCTTATCGTGATTCGTCAGAGGTCTCAAATAATTATCGTTACCATTATTTTTTGAAAAAATTTAACGTGATTCGTCAAAATCAGTCGATTTATTTATCGTCTAAACGAAAGTGTACATTTTATCGTCATGAACCAAAAATTACCGTTAACGTCATTTGGCAAGAATTTTTACCGTTATTCGTCACGAAGTTACCCCCATTACGACCCTCCTATACACAATCATCCCCAACGAAACGAGTTTACTACATGATGGTACTGACTTACGGTAAAGCTGATTAATAAGAAATACTCGACGACCAGAATTTGCAAACAACTCTAAAGCTCCTGGCACATTGTTCAAGAAAGCACCATTACCTACGTCTGACAAGTGCACTCCATCATGCCTTAACAAATCTCTTTCTTGGGCTGTTATATTATGATGGCAAATTAAAAGACCATGATTTATTTTGGCTTTGAAGATATTACGAACAACTAAATTAACTCTTTTGAGTTGAATTGATAGCCACCTGTTTATCTGCCAAGTGCCTATAGCTACGGGGCAAACGACACTCCAAACCAAGGAGAGATTTGGCATTTACACGTGTAAACGAATAATATCCAACCTTATTTGCTCAATAAGCTCCTTCTTTTGATTACACCCAAATCGTTTGAACCCAAATGTATATTCAAGATTTAAGGAGGCGAATAATATCTTAAGATTCTCTTCGACTGAAAGTACCAATTTTTTTTCATTTCATCCCTCGCTGGCCATACCAATGAAAAACATAACCTTTCGACTGTAATCCAAGTTTTGACCCCTAAATCTTCTCTAGGCACTTCTGGCCGCCCGATAAACAATAGATGATCCCATGACCTAAACATGACGGGGTTCTACAATGACAAAAATGTAAAAAGTGCAGTTTTGCTTAAACTTTATACAAAACATACAAAATATATCTTCCCATGCTCTTCATATCTATTATAATTTACCAAATACGAATGTAGCTCGTGTATGCACCAGACACCCAACGACCCCACTTAATTTCTGTATTCGTAACCCCCATTCTGCTCAAATGTGATGCTCCATCTATTGTTAACGAATGTGATCAGATTTGGTCTTTAACGCCACAAAAGGTGGAGGGGGTTTCTTAAGTATAGAAATAAACTGAAAACGAGTCAAAGTAGACCCATTTAAAATGTAAAACAAGGGTTTGTCTCATTGGCACTCACACCACATCTTCTTATATCTATATAATATGTTGGAATATACAGAGTTCTAAGAGATGTTACTTTAGCATGGTTACATACAAAAAAGTAGTGGTATTCATTACCTATTTCATTCAAGTTACACAAATGACAAATCCTGTGTTCCATGGATGTACCAACCCATCTACCTGTTTCGACAGGAAATTTTACATTTGAGCATCTTATTTTACATATAGTTAAACGATCAACTTTAGCTAATTTTAAAAGATATCTTTGTAGTCCAAATTCTTTCTTGAGGCATAGATAAAATCGCCTCTAGAAGATTTACCTATATCACTATACCAGTTCTGGTAAAAATTATCTACTAATTTTTGCTTTACTAAACCATTAATATCATTATTATGTAACAAATACTGACCATTCCATATATAAGATAAACATATTATCAAATGTAGACTTGATACATTCTATCCATTTAAATCTAAAGTTATGTGTACCATGTAATGTATACAGTAATTTATACAATATACCTGATAACTTATTTGGGTTTTGTAATAATTTCCTCCAGAAGTTCAACATTCTAAGTTTTACTTGAATATTCAGCGGATATCTTACACTTTCCCCATAAACCATATAATTTGGTGTACTAGTATGAATTCCAAGGATCTTCTTAATAAACTGCAAATGAACTTTCTCAATATCCTTCATATTTTCGAATCCCCAGACCTTAGAGGTATATAGCAAAATAGGTGGCACTAAGCTGTCAAATAATTTTAACTGAAGATCTACTGGAATATTCAAATTCCTAGTACGTCTAAACAGAGCAAAAAGTGATTTTTGTGTTTGCTGCATCAAGTTTTTTCTTGCTAGAAAGAAATTACCGTTATATTTTAGAGTTATACCCAAGTAAGAGCAATCATCGACAACTTTTAATGTTTCACCAAATAATTTAAAATCATAATTCAGTCTGGATTTTCGTTTTGAAAAAATAACAATTTTTGTTTTCTGTGAGTTCACCTTTAGTTACCATTGTGTACAGTAGTTCTCGATTTTTTTTAACATTATAGTTTGCAATTTTTCGGGACTCTCAGCTAATAATATTGTGTCGTCAGCATATAACAATAAAAATAAATGTACATAACACTGAATTTTTTCTTCACACAAGTAGGTAATCATGTCAAGTCCTGAAACATCATTTTCAGTGAAAAAACTTTCTAAATCATTCAAAAAAATTCCAAATAAAAATGGAGATAGATTTTTTCCTTGACGTACACCAATATCACAACTAAAGAACTCAGATAATGCATTACCTTGTTTGACACTTGATTTTATACCGTTATACATATTAACAATTACTCTCAATATTTTGCCGTTAATTCCACTAGCTAAGAGTTTTTGCCATAAACCTACCCGCCAAACTGTGTCAAACGCTTTTTTAAAATCAACAAAGGTACAAAACAGTTTTTTTCCCATACATAAATATATTTGAATCAAAGCATACAAACAAAAAATGTTATCTGTTGTAGAGTAGCCTTTCCTAAATCCAGCTTGTGATTTTGATATAAGTTCTATTTAATCGGCAAATTTTGTCAATCTGGAATTCAATAAACAGTTTGCCGAGGTTTGATATTAGGGTAATGGCTCGATACGAGTCTGGATCAGTTGGATCACCTTTGTTTTTGTATATAGCTTGAATGACCCCTATGGTCCACGACTCTGGTATTAAACCATTATCCAATATCAAATTAAAAAGTTTGGTGTATATCGAAATCATATAATCAGATGTGAATTTGATATATTCATTTACAATATCGTCAAGGCCGGGTGCATTTGAATTTTAAAAATTTTTAATAGCACATAAGATTTCTTCTTCGTCTATTGGTCTGTTCAAAATATCGTGTATGTGCTGAATTTCTTCAGCATCAAATTCAAAGTTCAAATCGGAATCATTATCGTTTGCGTCATCATCCTGGCTAAGTTTTTTAAAATAATCATAAAGGTCACTCGAACTGACTTCAGACTTCCTCTTTTTATTTTTGCCGCTAAATTTATTAAAAATTTTCCAAAATTCTTTCGGGTTGAATTTAGAGGTTTTCCTGATCTCTTCCTCCATCCGGAAAGAGTAATCAGAGAAGCCTCTATTCGACTCTCTTTTATATAGTTTACTGGCTTTTTCATTTCTGCTTTATTATGTGCATTCCTTGTCCAGCTGTATTTGCGTTTTGCTCTATGAAATAATCTCCTTTTCTCATGACATTTGGTAGTGAACCAAGGATCAAATTTTGAATTATCGACGTCATAACTAGATTGTTTTTTTGCCAAAAGTCTTTCTAGCAGTACTGACAAATATATTTGATATTTTATTACCAATATTGTTGATTTCATCTTGAGTTGGGGTGTTCACCTCTTCAAGATTCACCAAAATAGAGTCCATACTATCTTGTTGATCGATAATAGCATCTACAAAATATCACGTTTACCGTTAACCCATCTTCGGTAATCGTTGTCAGACTGGTTAAACTGGTTCTCATGAACTACTCTAGCGTAACATTTTATAAGTGTCGGTTAGTGTATGGAAAGGTATATATACTATGGAATTTAGAGCGAGGGGCTTGCCCCGAGCTCTTAATTTCATAGTATATACCTTTCCATACACTATCCAATTTAGCACATATTTACAACTTGAGTAATCCTGTAATTAGTCTATTGATATGTTTTAGCTGACTAGGTGTAGCTCATTTACGTAGTTTTGTAAATCTACTCACTAGTATCATTGTAAAATATGTGATTTCAAAAGGCCCTTGACTCCAGAATGAAAAGATGGTAGCTGCTGGTGTAAGTATGTTTATTGATATAAAGCGGTGTTTTACTATACAATTACTTCTTTACATAGTAAGATGACAAAATAAATTGACCAAAAGCAGGCAATAATTAAATTGCAGTGGAAGCTTTACATTCTTGAATTTTTTTTTTTCAATTTCACATTAAAACTTAAACTATAATAAATTTTACACATATAGATAGTTTGCAGTGGCGGATCCAAAAAGGGGGAGGGGGAGTTCAGGGGGTGTGGAAAACGCCTTTTTCGTGATGATCAATGCTTTTGAATGAGGACATACAGTTTGACCTTCCCCCTTTATCTTGGGTTGGAACCCCTTTTAAAAATGGCTGGATCTGCCCCTGGTATGTACCCATAGGTAGTTTAGTGGATAGTTTACATGCATGAAATATTTGTCACTGGACATTAAGCAACCAATAATCAATCAATTCATGACGAAATAGATTTCCCTTCACAAGGTTTCATGGTTCACTCTTTTTTGTGTACAAAGTAATTGCATGGAAGATAAATGATTACAATTTTTAGATGGCGTTGTACTCTAATCAAGGTATAAAGACCCATATTTGTTACTCTTTATTTAAATGAAAGAAACTTTTAATCGTCAAAAACATTTTTAGATCCAAAGATTAATTAGTAGGATGTTTAAAAATCAATTTGAAAACTAATTACAAACTATTTAGTTTAATTTGGAACACAGCATTTATTTCAAAATAGCCAGTAGCAATTTTGTTTTAATACATAAAAGGTGTACTCGACTTTCTCTTTTCGATGAAATTATTGCCCATTTGGGGATTTTTTCCCAAAAAACTGTCGCCGGGGGCAGAGATGCAAATTAATGTTTAAAAAAGATCAATCTATTATCTGTCTTTGGAATTCTTATCAGCGAAATTTATGCTGATGCACAAAAAGATCCATATGTATTTGCACCTACCACAATCGACTGTTTTGTTAAAATTTTTCTATAATTTAAAAGTTTATAAATATCGCGAAGCTCCATACCTTAATTTAAGTAAAAACACATATATAAGATGCATAAAATTCTAAATTATGCACATTCATTAAACTTTATAGGCCCTTAGAAACCGATGTAAATAACTAGGCCTTTTTTACCTTCTCTGATAAAGAGTTCTATTTCTTTTGTTTAATTTCAACTGGGTCAATACCAAAAGGTGTGGCTTTATTCTAAAGAAAATAATTTCCCATACACGTTATTGATATATTATTTAATTATTTCTGCTTATGCAACCAACAAAAACCCATCAAACGATCTAGCTAATGGTATATACATCAGGTTGACGAAATTACCAAATTTGTATTCCTCACCAGTATGTCCTCCACTGCTCTCGTATCTTCAAAGGAGTATGGCCACGTAGTGCCGATATTGGCCCTGTGAGGTGACAAAAATAAAAGAGAAAAAGGTGAATCCTTTATAGCTAAAACATATCTAACGTCACGGTACCCAAATTGCACCGAGTACCCAAATTGCACCTATTCAACATAAACAGCTGAGAAATTCTTAAAAGTTTTCTTTGAGACTAAACAATTTGTATTTTAGTTATTTGACATTATACACGTCTTACAAAATAGGTGAATATATTCAAATATACACTAATCGTTCACAGTTTATATCAACAGATGAAGCTTTCACGGGAAAAGAAAATGTACGAAATCGCCGCCATGCGACGTTCACAAAAGTCATCTTTTAAAATGAACAAAAAAATATGTTACAAGCATCCCTTTTAAAATAAATGAATAGTGAGCATGTACTAATGTCAAATTGTTCTAAATATTTGAAAAAATAAAACAAAACATCTGTTATTTGATTTTTAATGATGTGAATTTAAGCATGGATGCAATTTGGGTACTCCTCATTACGGAATCATGGATAGTTTGGAGGTCGATTCAAACCCATTTTCTATGACTCAATAGGGATTAAAAATCAAATCGGTGAACCTATATAATAAAGAAGGATACGGCTACAAAATAAACACAGAATGGAATTTTTGTCTTTATCATAAAAAACTTAGGTGAAAAACTGTCAAAATAGGTGCAATTTGGGTACCGTCACGTTACGTATATCGTTATTTGTTATTATAGTATAAAATCATATTTTGTGACGTCATTAATGTGACGTAATACCCGGAATCAAACCGGAACGCTATAATGTCCAAATTCTTAAAGAATCGCACACTTCCTGGTTAAATTTCGCATTGGCCACTTGCCTCGACCAAAGTAATTTTACTCTTATTTTGATTGTTTGACACTTTGACTCAGTTTGCAACAATATTTAGCGTAGTCGAGGCCTGTGGCCACATCGAAAATTTTACTTTGCTAACAAGCAAATCCTGATTCAACGCATCCATTTCCGAGGTACGATAGATTCTGTGACGAAATAACTGTACCAAGAACTTGTACAATTGCTATAAATAGAATTAATTCTATAAATTATTATTTTCTGATACCAAACAAAAAAGAAGAAAATGGAATAACAAGTCTTTGTTTTTAGCGAAGCTTCGTTAAACGCCGATCCGACGAGGTTTTTAAACACGGATAGATACGTCCTCATAACTGTTTTTATTAGAAAACAAGACAAATTGGTGGAAATAAAAAATATGACTTTGCAAATTATTTTAAAGTTCATTTCCACGTTATTTTGTAATAATTAGCCCGGTCTGTACTATGCAAACAAAAATATGACAGTTTATATTAGAGCCGTAGTTTTTTTCCGTAAAATTTTACATGCAACATATCGATATGGGTGTCAACATAAAAATTTAATACAAATTTCCTTTTAGATACACGCATTTTGTTTTTTAAAGACGAAATCGTCGAAATGTAACGCGGCGGAATGTAATCTCATGTTGACGCTTTGATGAAGTGCTTTCTTTCACGTCCGCATTTTCTATCATGTATGGCATGCCAAGTTAACATTTTAAATAATTACTACGGATGGTGTAAATACATTACAGAACTATGTACAATAACATACATAGAAAATAGAAGGACATAAGAAAAAAACCACGTGAGAATTTTGATATCATATTACACAGTGGTTAAATAAGCTTTACAATATTTCTTTAATTAAAATAAAATTACGACGCCATTAGAGGGCATGATGTATACTGTCCGTGACATTTAACCAGAACAAATATTTGTTTTCAATGAAAACTGAAATAAAGATGAAACAAAACTATCCGACACAATCATATAGCTTGGGAAACTTCAATTAAATCTGATATTCACGCGGGATAGCGTGCATAATTGGTCATAGTGCATACAAGGAGCAATTGTTTACTTCGTCCCTTTTTGGTGGTCTCTTTTAAATTTGAGTGAGACTATGTTACAAGCGACCAACAAAAATGGCTGCTTACTATGAATAAATTATCTATGAGATATCTTTATATTTCTGATTTTTTCGTTTCTTGTGGTGGCCCGAGGTTCGTGTTAAATCTGTAGTTACCTGTTTTTATATTTTTTTATTGCTGTTTTTTTTGTCGCCTCTATATGCTCATGGTGTTGTATGATTTTATTGTTCTTATGATTCTTTATTGCCCCCCTCCCCTTTTTGGAGAATTTTCTCTTATGTTCAATGACAACACATGCAATTTCTTGTTTCCTGTTTGAAATAGATTCTTTAAATTGCTCTCCGTCATAAATATGCATGAAGTATTTGCCACTGGACGTTCGTCAAACAACTATCAATCATATCTCCTCTACAGTAGAATTATGACTTTAAACATAATTAAATACATGATTAAAGATTTTAAAATCTTTTAGAAGATATTTACGCGTCTATTATTTCACTTTTTGGGGGGAAAAAAGAAAAGAATATTGAATATCAAAGAAACACACCATTTTACCACATGAGTTGTTTGTATCATGATGATGGATGACTGTTTAACGTCCATCGGCAAGTTAGATGCATATTCCGGACGAGAACATGTTAATTTGCGCACATTGCCTCTGGACTCTGGTATCTAGGGTATACAAGACATAATCTGAACATCACACATGGAGTCCAGAATTAAGGAGCTTCTCTTGAAGATGCAGCATTTATCACACATGCCATGGACGAAAGTGACAGTGAGCAGAGTGAAGTTGAAGAATAGAATATTAATTTTATCATTGTAAGGTAGCTGTCACATTGACGTTTATCTCAGTATTCCTCTTGCTCATCTTTTTGAAACCTATTTGTTTATATCGTACTTTTTGCAACTAAGCAAACTTTTTGGAAACTCTTAAAACATTTTTACAGGTTAATATAACATATCCTTAAGAAATAGTTCACATTTCATTTCACTTTACCATATCTCCTTTTATATATAGACGAAAATAATTGATCTTGTATATTAATTATAGTTATAGATAATACATTACTTGAATGAACGCAGCTTACATACACTTATATCGTTACAATCAACGCCAAATAAAAAAAACTGATATTCATGGATTTCTATTAGTTTTAAAATGAATCCATGCACGTCATTCTGTATCTGGTTGAAAGTTGTCTTCTTTGCAATAATATCACATCTTCTTTTTTTTATACGGATTGAGGCACGAATCTGTTTAATTTGACCAAATGATAATAAAAATAATAACAAAGTACACTCGAACTTTTTTCGAGATAAGAATGATAGTTGTATGTGGAATACCGGAACACTTTAACCACGAGCAAGACTAGTTAAGATTACAAGATAAAAGCTAATTAAGAATAAATTGACAATTGTGAAAACCTTAAAAAGAATTTCAGTTTAAAACTTAAAGGGCATTAGCTGTCAAATTCGTGTTCACCGATTTGACACAAATTCTCATATTCGACTTATAACATACTTAAACGTATATCCAAATTAAAAAGTATAAAATAAACAATTTACGATGCATAGACTCGATTATGTATCAGCATTTCGTGTGTATTTTAGTCTAGACGCCATCTAATTAACCACCGAAGCGACCTTCTGAAGACTGCCGACGGTCATCTTACCCGATATAAACATAAACAAAGATATAAATAGATAGCAAACTCGTGCAATTGGATTTTCTGGGTCTGTTTGATTTGATATTATAGTTTAAATCAATATGTTAATAATCGTTTTACCTGTATAAGAATGAGTTTGTGTAGATCGAATCAGTCAACCAAAGGGTTTACCCTTGTTTCACTTCAATGTTGACATTCTTTTCTTTTAATACCTGAACACGCCTAGTTTATGCGTAACCAATCTCTAACTAAGGGTTCAATTGAACTTCCTATGAATACGGATTTAATGAGGTCGAATTATCCACTTGCAAGTGAATAATTCATTAGCGATGTCTCTTTGCTTATTTTGACAAAACTGAACCAAACTGGCTGCTAAAAGCGAATTATTATTATTTCACTATTTCACTTTCATTAATGATTGAACAAAAAAAAATCTTTTTTTTTCTATATCTCGTAGCTAATGCCCCTTTAACGAGAACACGAATCATAAAATAACAAAAGTATTTGTTCTTTTAAAACCTAATTGATAGAAACATGCAAAAGTCGGATAGGTTTAATTGAATATAGCTAAATCGCCAAATGAAATCGTCCACAAGGCACAACTGAGAATGAGTATTCTGTCAAATTTTTGAGTTTTTTAAAACTAGGCAGTGGCTATTTGCCGCCGCCGGCAAAATAGAAAATATGCTAGTTTGTCGTCTTTGATTAAAACACCTTGATTAAAACAAGCAAAATAGCATATTTTGATAGCAATGACTATTTTGCCGCCGCCGGCAATATAGTGAATTTGTTGTTTTGCCGGTTCTTTGTAAAGAGTGAATTTTATTATTTACTTGAGAACAATACTACGAAAATGTGCATTGTCAACATAAAAGAATCAAATTATTATTCGACATATAGTTGAATAAGATAAATGTCACAATATTTGAGACACATATAATCGTTTAAAACATTTATGAGTCCAAGTGAAAATACGAATTTGTAAAAGAGTTGGCAAAATAGCATATTTTCAATTTTGGCGGCACCGGCAAAATAGCCACTGCCTTTAAACTATTATTTTGTCTAGTAAAAAGGTTCTGGGAAATTATAAAAAGGATTCATTGAACCATTTGAAAGAATTATATATCAGTTTTTACAGATGACTACATATTTCATGCGATTTAGGTACAATTAGAGATAGCAGTACTATGTAATGTGGTCAGTGACGCATGAATGGCAGTATTATATGAAACTATTGTACGACTTTACCCCAGCAGAGCTATAGAAAAACAGTACATTAACGGGTGTTACACGGACACTTTTAGATGATACACGGACACTTTTAGTTGTTACACGGACACTTTTATGAATAGAATCACTCGTGCATGATCAGAGAGTTCATGGGCACTTTAAATTTCAATTAGATTTGAACTTTTTGTTTCATCGACATATTTCCTGTCTTTTTGATTAAAATATTTACGTTAGCATCAATAACTGTATTTCAAACAATTCCAGTAAATTACTATTCATATCAGTACACTAAAGGATTGACCATTTAACTTAATAAAAAGGGGGGTATGTCTTTTTTCTAAAAAATATTTTGATACCCAATTTTATGAGAAAAAATATATTGTGGTCAAGCAGATGACAAAATAATGTTCTGATTCCCGATTTTCCGTATACCGTATATAATCGTCTAATTTCGAAAAAAAAATGAAAATAGTTGGGTGATAGCGTTGAAAAAATAAATAATGTTCTTACTCAGAAAAGAAGATACCCCCTTTTGAAGCTAAATGGTCGGTCCGTAAGTGTTTTTTTCCTTCAACATATGGACATGAATAGTATTCTGGACAATGCTGAAAGTAAAGAAATGCTGGTACCAACGTTTATATTTCAATAAAAAAGACAGGAAATATATATAAAAAAATCAAATCTAATCAAAAGATAAAATCCCTATCAACTCACCAATGCACGATTGATCCTATAAATAAAAAGTGTCCATGTAATACATGTTCAAATATGCAGCAAATCGTGAAGAAAAATCATTCAACTAATGTCATCAATTTTGAACGGTAAGCTGCGATTGGATCATATAGTGACACGTGTTAAATCCTGATCAACACTATCAGAGACATATAAAAAAAAACCTATATGTATGAACTATTAAAAAAAAATCCAAAATATATGCCTATATATATATATATATATATATATATATATATATATATATATCAAATAACAAGACAAAATCCAGTTTTTCATAACATTTCATTCACTTAATATCAGTTCTGTTTATTTTAAATGGATTAACCCCCCTTTCCTTCCGTTTTCCACAATAAAAAAATCAAATGGTAGCTCTGTTTTTTTTGAATTACTTACTAGCGAAGTTGCATTCTAAAAGTCTCAAATGTAAACAACATTCATCTTTTCCTTGAAATGGTTCTTTTTTATAAAGTTATTAAATTCTTGAAATTTTTAGAAAAAAATTCTCGGCTTAAGGGAAGTGAAAAAATGTGTTTAAACTGTAACTTACATTAACTGATATATGGCCATTGAAGTTTCTAATGTGTTTAGTTTTGCTACCTCTTCTAAATGCAAAATGTACTACTTCCTTCCTGAAACGTCGTACAAGTCAGATACAAAACAAAGGTAACAAAAATAGGCCGAAACAACCTGCCGTATGGTTTGTCTGCACTTGTAGTCAGGTCAAGGTCCTCGGCTGGCGCCTCGGACCTTGACCTGACTACTCGTGCAGAAAACTATCCGGCAACGGTTGTTACCGGCCTGTTTCTTTGTTACCTTTGTATTGTATCTAATACTTGTTCATTCAAGTGTTTAATTCTGAATGTTGCTTTGCGAGTAAGCATGTAATCCTCCGAAATGAGAATGATGTTTATGAGTGCACATGTGGTTCTGGTGTCTGATGATTTTTGTACAATTATAATGTGTTCTATGATTATTGAAGTACATGTAATGCTATGTACTGTCTATACACAATGTTTATCTTTATCTGTGTTTTCATCTTTTACTTCTTTACTAGAAAATAAACTTTTTTGTGTTTAAGTGAATCACGGTTTTCTTTCCATATACAAATAAGATGATGTGGTGTGATCAACTATCCTCATACTTTTTACGACTGTACTTCGCTCGCCAAGATATTTTACAGCTTTCAATCTAAATTCCTTCTGCCCTATAAAAGACATTCATTGCTTATGTTTTAAATCCTTTATGACTTTTAATTTAATCTATGCTATAGAATTATGTTTGTTTACATAGTCTCTGCAATTTCTATTTCGTGAATATCAATTCAGAAAACGAGTATTCGGGCCACTTATACAAAATTTAATTGAAGCGCTTATGCGCAGCTTAAACCTTAATATTAGTAAGTTTATGTTAATAGAGTTAAAAAAAAAACAAGATATATGGACGAGATTCAAGAAATATTTTGTAAAAAATTCTTGTGGTAAAATGATTATAAAGTTACTAGAACGTTAATGAAAACAATTTTAACGTTACGAGCAAATGGCTAAAATACCATTGTCTTTTCTGACGCCCTGGAAAACAGTTACAAGTCTAATGGTGATCGTTTTATGAACTGCACTAGTTAGTGATCTTTCTGCAGTAATTTCGTCAATTTCGAGACAGGGCCGTTTTAACCCTTCGTGGCCCTACTCCAAATTTATCTGCCGTTTCATAATATAACCAGAGCATGTTAAGGACGGGAGCACAAGTGTAGCACAAGTGTTCGTTACAGTGTCGCTGTTTTTCCGAATCTGAAGTTTCAGGATAAAACTGTAAATTTAGTGAATAAACCTTTTTCAGTAAAATGAAATTTTTATTTTATTTGATAGTAGATTTGAAATCCAACCGCTTTTAGAAGAATCGTGTTTTGCTTAAAATAATTTCTTTCATGCAAAACTTTGATGAAATTTTGTACTTAAACTGTCGCTGAAGATACATAATATATTCGCACTTTACGAACGAGGACATATACCACTAACATGACTAAGGCAGCGTCCTTTTATCCGAGCCCGTCTGGACACCACAGGGGTTTAAAGTTGCAACTTTAAGTATTTTTCATGTCAACCATACACTCTTTCGATACTCCTCGGCAAATTCCTACGATAAAGGTCTTGCCCATCTTGGGTTAAAGTGCCTAACAAGATTTTGTGAGGTAGACGAAATTGACCTTAAAACGATCGTATTGAATTTTGATGTCCAAAAATAGGCAGATCGGACATATTTTGACTTTATTTACTGACTTGTTTGGGATTAATTGTAATTATAACATTATAATGAGACTGAAAAATGTTTTTTGTTTTTGTTTAGATGAACAACAATTTTACCTGGTGTAACCGTGCGTAAAATGCATTTCGGCATTTCTATTCGAAAAATGACTTGTTTAATGAAATAAAACGCCTGATTTGTAAACTTTCTCTTTTTTCTCCGGAATAGGCTATTTAAAAATAATGTATCTACTCTGTATGTGGAAAATTTTGTGAAAAAAATATAAGAAGTGGCAATTCTTACCTTTCATACCTTTAGCTTCATTGATACTAGTAAAAGATTACAAAGAATCCGGAACCGGGTTTGAAAACACAAAATAAACAGTAATTCTAAATCATGAGGCATTGTGCGTGCTTTGTCATCATTTAGGTTATGAAATAGTTGCCACTGGACGTTAAGCAATCAACAGTTAGTCAAATATCATGTTGATATTTTTCGATTATACTTAGTTATCTAAGAAATATATAACAGGACCCATTTAACTCTAGAAATGAAGAAATAAAAGTAAAAGTGTAAAGCAGTCTTCCTTTGTGCATGATTACATCATAAAGGTCTCATACAAAATGATAAGGATCAGTTGTATGCCGTGATAAAGTCTTCTCGTTCATCTGTACATCAAAAAAAAAAAAAAAAAGGAAGTTTGCGTAATTTCCCTTGTCTGTATTGAAATAAATATTTTAGTTTGATATTTAGAAATTAGCAAATAACTTCTCACAAAAGATTCGACCGGCCGTCAAGTTTTTGTCGGTATTTTGTCACAGTCGGACTAAACAAAAGTTTGACCAATATCGCCTTCTTATTCATACTGGGTTTTTTTTCTTACTTGTGCACAAAAAAGAACTTATATTATACAATACATCATGGTAAATCACAAACAGTGTTTATTTAAGTTTTAACCAACGAATTTACAGATATGGATAGTAAGATTAAGGTTCGGAATTTAATTTCCATTTGATACTTGATAACAGCCGGACATACAAAATACGGTTAACTACTATATTTCTATATCAGGAGCTATTTGGGAGCACTGTATAATTCTATAGTTAGATATAAATAGTGACATAAAACAATCATATATTTGCATGTCCTATATTCTTGGTTTTTTTTGTGTAATTTTTTTTAGGAATTTCGTATTGTCAGATCTTTAACAGTTTGTGTTAAGTTATTAACTTTTTTAAACTCGGGACGATATGAAGCTGTTTATTGTTGAAAACTGTATATGTTGTCGCCTATCTAGATATCTTTTATATTGTATCGTTGGGTTGCTGTCTCATTGGTGTATACACCACGTCTCCCTTTATTCATACATTATTAGAAAATATTCGTTTTATAGACATTTGTTTTTTAGTCGTGTATGCTGACCTTCATAGACCTTTTTTTATATCGTTAGGTTGCTGTCTCGTTAACGTCTACCCTAATCATACTCTTTTATAAATTCAACTCTCTTTACTGATCTCTCTCTCTCTCTCTCTCTCTCTCTCTCTCTCTCTCTCTCTCTCTCTCATAACTGCAATTCGATTAATATTATTGAAATATAGAGTAGATATGTATTTTTGCTGTGTGTTTGCTTGAATATTTATTATTGTTTCTTAATATTGTAGGTTTGCTGACAGTACCATGAGCAAAATCAAGTGGGCAACGACCTTATTCAAACAATGGAAATCTACCAGAAATATTAGGGCGAATGATCCAAATGTGGGACTTAGTCCAATTCGCGTAGATCTGGCTGAAATGTCGCTTGATGAATTGAATTATTCCATTTCCCGCTTTATTTGTGAAGTTCGTAAAACTGATGGAACTGAATATCCACCAGATACGCTTTATTCTCTAGTTATTTGTTTACAGTTATACATGGATACACTTGGATATAATCATAAGTTTCTATCTGATTCTAGCTTTATTCAGATAAAAAATTCCCTAGATAATGTAAAATTACGAGCAGAAGTTCGCGTTCCTAAAAACAAGCCGAAGAAATTTCTTTGGAGGAGGAAGAAAAGTTACGGGCAAGCGGTTCATTAGGATCTGATAACGCTCGTCATTTATTGAATACGTTAGTCTATTTAATAGGTTTAAACTTTGCGTAAAGAGGTGGCCAGGAACACAGAGATTTAAAGAGGAAATTCATCGCAGTTTCAAATAAATGAAAAAATGGTTCAAAGTGTTTGATTTATACTGAAGCAAAATCAAAGGCAGATCAAGGAGGTATCAAGCATAAAAACGTTAAAAGAAAATCTGTGGTGGCATATCACAACACCGAAAATCAAGCTAGGTGCGTTGTGAATTTGTTTGAATTATATGCTTCTCACTGTCCACCGTTTCCAAGGAAAGCCGATGCGTTGTACTTGAGACCTTTGAAAATTCCAAACGGAAACATTTGGTATGCTGATCAACCAATTGGTAGACATAGCCTCGCTAACATTGTAGCTAGCATTTGTCAGGAAGCAGGTATAGGTGGTTACCGCACTAACCACTCGCTTCGAGCTTCTGCCGCAACTAGGATGTACGACGCTGGTGTAGATGAGCAATGAATATGCGAGGTCACGGGTCATAGATCGAATGCTGTAAGAAATTACAAAGAACAAATGAATAACAGAAAAGGAAAATCAATTCCGTTATCCAAGGACGAACCGATAGTGAAAACGATGATTCCGGAAAGTTCAATATATCAAATTTGATGGCAATTTGTCAATTACATTGAATATTTCCATGAAGTGAAGTGTAATATTTCAGTCAGTGTTGTGTTTTGATGTTGGAAATGTCTGAGTATAGTAATAAATATGCAGTGCTCCTATATTCTTTTTTTTTTAGTTTCAGTCGTCATGTCCCCTTTACACCGATACAACGAACACAAGTGCAGATGTATTTCTTGTTTGATGTTTGTAATCACTTCTTACAAGTACACTTTCTATTTTTATTTTCTTCTCTTTCACTTTTCCTATAAAAATACGCAGTAATATGGAACATTAATTCAAAAGGGGGTTTTAAGTAAAACTACTGCATTTTGATAGGAAACAATGTTAGAGGGGACAAATATAAATATCAAATGTACTTGTGGCAAGTCTTCTAGGTAAATTGTTGTCATCGGTTACAAAGTCTAGGTATTAGTCACAAAGATTTTTCCTCAGGGTATTTCATACGCCTAATTAAAGACGGACAATAAGAAATAACTCTCCATTCCTGGAAAATAATGGAGAGTTATAACAATAGATTTACGTCACAACTGTGTTTTAAATAACGTTTATACTTTTTTCTCTTTTTATTGCGAATGCATTTTTCGGGGAGGGCAGGACATTCTCTGTATAGTATAGCCTCGCTAACCAGGGTAGCTTCTGCAGTTCTCTTTGTAGAGGCATTTAGTGGAGTGGCCGTCGGTTGCTGAATCTGCGACTCGAAAAACTTTGACACGTTGTAAACTATTGACACATTCCCCATTTCCATTCTCAATTTTATTAAAATTTTATTGAGAGGAAAGTATCTTCTTACTCTCTGCCATGATTCGTAATACAGAATGATTTACTCGAACTGGCAGATGTGCTTAAATAGAAATCTATTAAGCGGTAAAAACATTAATCACGCGTTAATCAAAAAAAAATTTTTTTTTTTTGAAAGCTGTATATTATGATCGTATTTAAGGAAGGAAAAATAGGGTGTAAATATTTTATTTTTTATATATAATTTTCATAAATCACGCTGAATATTGATCTCGCAAATAGAAAGGATTTAAACAGAATAATACAATAGTCGATACTTTAAAATACTTAGCAATAGCACATATAAATGCTATCAATTTTAAACTATTTTATTCGTCCCATATCATCATGATAATACAATAGAAAAACAAAGGATATTGGGTTACCATCCATGACACAAAAATCAGTATATGCAGAGCAAAAAAACACACAAAAAGCAAAGGAACAGCGCTTTTATTGCTGTTCTTCATCTCAAAGTCACAGTGAGGCCTTCAACACGGAGCAAAAAAACTCGCACCTCACTGCAAGTTTGAGACAGCCCCTAGCACCGGCTTGAGCGGAATTTTTTGCAAAAATAATTTGGATAGACTTTGTAAGATGTAACACCACCTAATCGGGCCCGGTCAAAAAAGAACATTCCGGAAAGAAGTACATATTTTAAACAAAATAGTTCCTACGCATAAGGGTAAATCTTAAACTATGTAGCATATATTTTAGTAATTAAGGTATCAGATGAAAGGTGAAGGACTGGTGATCCTTTTAGAACACACAATTTACTGATAATTTTGAATAATACAAAAATGTATGAATGAATTCTAAAATTGAGGGCATATATATAGTCTGTTTCTCAGATATAAAGTGCCTGGTTTTGTGTATCCAAAATTCCGGTAATCAGTGCAATACACTCAGTTCTTTTGTATATCCGTTTGGTGACACTGATAGGTGATTAGAAATCAGTAATAGTAATTATAACGACAATCATCCTTATCACACACATGAAGGTCATAACTGTATTTTTATACTGAACTGAAAATAAAGATATAATTATTAAATCAGAATAGGGTTCTTTTCCTGATGTGCACAGAGTCTTTTTGTAGGCGAATGTATTCTAAATAAGTCAAAATCTCAGGACAATTTTGTAGCCGCCGCCATTTCTACACGACGACAAGTTGTTATTTGGAAAACATGCAATTTGCCGCCAAAGGAGTTATTTTATTTACGCGCTCGTTCGCATTTGTCTTTATTTTGCCTACTAGCAGTTTCCCCGGGGGAAATAAGGGGTTATTTTACGATGTGCATTTTCCTTACAGTTTTAGCAGTTACCCGCGGAAAGAGGGATTATTGTGCTGGTTATTTTATTAATGGTTACTGTACAGTAAAGTATATAATATAATGTTTGTGTGTACGGTTTAGATACATTATTGTTTCGTTAGATTTTTTTTTCCAATACAGAATGGCTTTGGTTTTGTTGATTTTTTTAATACAAATACTGTCTTTTCCTATAGTATAGAGGACATACTCATTTTAATTGTGTTTTTTTTTTTCTTTCAAAATTACCCCACCCCCCAATGAATTTTACCAAATCCGTATTTTGTTTTAGAGTTTGATTTCATTTGTACGTTTTTGAAAAACCGGATTAAGAAACCGTATCTGGTTCTCTTGTAATCAAACACGACCTAAGTAATCAACTTAATCCAATCAACATTGCGTAAGATTCAATAACAATCACCGGTCCACAAAATAAGTAATAGGGGTAAACTGGGTAGGGAGAAAATGACAGGTATTTTAAGTTCATTTTTTGCAATAACGAACACAAATTTGTCAACCAAAAGTTTTGCTATAATTTCAAAAATATGTCGTTCTGTATTGGTATAGTATTCGGATCTTTCATTTGCGTATTTAAGACAATAGAAAGTTTGAGATACAAAAGTCTACATAATTATTGAATTTATACAGAAAATTCGCCCTTTTAAAACATTTAATGTTTCACAAATAATACATGGATACAAAGTAAATCATTTCTTAAAACACTGCAAAAAATCTTTCTGATTGGTATAGTGGTATTGTCATAAAGTGCGTTGAAATGAACCATGGTATAGCAAACATCAAATTCCCTCACAAAATGTTATTACACAATATAGATTGAAACTTTTGACAGTGGTAGGAAAAATGAACCTATAAGTGCAAAGTGGCGTTCCCTAATTTCTAATTCACTTTTCTATAAATGGTATCGGCGCATCTGACAAAGATTTAACATCGTTTAAAATTTACAACGTATGATTGAAAGTACTTGCTCACAGCATACAACAGATTCACACAACATGCATATCTAAATATTTTCATTAATTTTATAGAGAAACAGACATTTACAATGATTCAACAGAAATCCAGGATATTTGAGGATGCCGAATGTATGGAAAGCATGTATATAGTTTTTTTTTTTTTTTTTTCTGTCGCGTACACTGTATCTTTCTTATTCAGTTCAATAAAACATATTGATGCATTAAAATGACGAATAATCACACTTTGGTAGTATATTTTATCATCAAAATTTGCATGATAAATTATTTTATCAAATGTGTCTCTCAACGGACTCTTCCGTGTTGAAAACTTGTTAAAATTAGGTCAAACGACTCGGTGTCTTTTGTTTTTTTTTTGTTTTTTTTTCTTCTATTTTTCGGCATCGTTGGATTGCTGTATCATTAACGTTTACCCGAAATAAATCTGTCTATCTCATATTGTTATTAACCGAATGACTTATTGCAAAAACTTGGGAGTTTTTCTGTCTTTTTGGAGCTTCACTTAAACAATGAAACCCCAATTTTTTTTTACATTGGCCTTCAGCAATGTTTGAGGTGACAACAGCATCGACCAATAGACAATCCCACTAAACAAAAAAGACAGGTTATGTCAATTTGAGCTTTTAGAAATATGTTGATGAAATTGTAATATTTTAGAATTATGTATATTACCCACCAAGCATCGTTACCTGTTAATGACATACACAAATTAAAAAAAATTTACAACTTGGGTTTCCTACGCATACGACATATTAACCGTGGTCAATAGAATACCTTTTAAGTTTTAAAACGTACATGCTGTATTGATTTTAATTAATATTTATGAATAAAATGTAATTCAAGTGTATTGTAAAATCCTGAAAAAAAAAACATTATGGAATATTACAGATAACTTATATATCTATTCAGTATTCACTTTTGAATCAGGCCAGCGTCAACATATTTGTCCTATAATACATTTGTCACATTGTCATATTTAAAACAATTAATATTTAAAATTTTCTCATTCTTTTGAAATTACAAATTGCTATGTTTAGTTAAGCATAGTAAAGAACGAGAAGGCGCGCTGAAATGTCTCGCCTTCTCTTTACTGACCATGATTTCATGTATGTTAGCAGTTCCGATATTCCGACACCCTAATAGTCCGTCACCCCGTTGGTCCGACACCCCAATAGTTCGACGCCTCATCAGTCCGACACCAAAATATTTAGATAAAAGTTAACGTTTCGTAATGAAGAAAAATGATACGTGTTCATTTGATATTTAGAGTTCGGTCGTTTGGAATAGAAGACCCTGTTCATCGTCTGGATAGGTAATGATTGTTATCAAGGTGGGTTGGTGTATTAAGAATTCACATAGAATGATAAAGACATATACCCAAAGTTCATCGTGCCTAAAATGAGTACCGATCTCTGTTTAAATAAGAAAATGAATTGTTGAGTGTTGTCCATTTACTTAGATGCGTAACTGTTTATCCCGCCAAACCAAAAAGTAATTTCGGTAAGTAAAGATTTTGATTACCAGATTATATGAGTGATGTGTATTGGTATATGAGTATTGAGAATTGGTATATGAGTGATGTGTATTGGTATTTGAGTGATGTGTATTGGTATATGAGTGAGTATTGGTATATGAGTGTGTATTGGTATATGAGTGATGTGTATTGGTATATGAGTGATGTGTATTGATATATGAGTGGTGTGTATTGGTATATGAGTGATGTGTATTGGTATATGAGTATTGAGAATTGGTATATGAGTGATGTGTATTGGTATATGAGTGAGTATTGGTATATGAGTGTGTATTGGTATATGAGTGATGTGTATTGGTATATGAGTGATGTGTATTGGTATATGAGTGATGTGTATTGGTATATGAGTGATGTGTATTGATATATGAGTGGTGTGTTTTGGTATATGAGTGATGTGTTTTGGTATATGAGTATTGAGAATTGGTATATGAGTGATGTGTATTGGTAAATGAGTGATGTGTATTGGTATATGAGTGGTGTGTTTTGGTATATGAGTGATGTGCTATGTGTTATTTATATAATGGCGGACAAATAGCGATAAGGTGTATTGAATGTGTAGTTTGCCTCTTTTTGCAAGGGTCTAAAACCAGTTGACTTGTGCCCGCCCGAGATTACTCTGGCGTCCTACGCTCATGGGCCTAGCTTATCTTGCAAAACAGCCGTTTGAAGTCCGGGTTATCTCTGAGTAATGGTATGATTGCTAATGAGACAACTCTCCCCCGGACTGAGACCAAATAATATAGCACTAAGCAGTTAACAATTAAAGGTCAGCATACGGCCTTCAACAATGAACAAAACTCATACCGCACAGTCATATATGAATCAGAGTGAATGTAAAATTTGAAATACTATGTTTTAAAGAAAGAAACGCATATCATACATAACAGATTTACCGACTTCAAAATAAATTTACTCTAATATATATACATTTTGCACTTAGCTTACTGGAAGAAATTATTTTCGTAATTTTTCATTTTTTAAATACGAAGCTCGGTGGAAGCTTGATAATAAAAGCAATACATAGCAAATTTGCAAAATGAATGAAAAGAAAATACGAAAATTAAGGAAAATGTAAATATCGCTACACGAGTTTTGTGTTCCAGGACTAGGCTCAAGAAAAACCAACACAAATTAAGGTGTTAATCGAATACACCCTTAGATGGGAACAAAATTTCACGAAAATAGCTAAATACATGTAGGATGTATTTCTAAAAAAAAAAAAACAACATTGATGAAATTGCACACTTTTCTCCCTTTCATATTGTATATCTATCTGGATGTTGTTCCATAAAAATCAATTGAATTAGTGGTTCATATGTGTTTTCAATAGTTTTTAACGACTACACAGAAACATCAGGCATAGATTGGTGTGGAAAACTTAAGTTAAAAGAAGCTTAAATAAAGGTTTTCTTTAAATAATAATGCGTTTTTTCGTGGGGAATGGGGTGTGCAAGTATTTTTTTATCAACCACGAGTGGTCATTTTCAACGTTCGGAGAAAGCAATCTTTAAATTTAATACTACATCATTATGACATCATACATGAATATATTTACTTTCTGATCCCTAGTGTTGTGATGTTACAACGAAAAATTATTGTTGATAATATTTCATATATTATTTCTCGTTTCAGCATTTGTAAAGAAGTGGCTACACCTTTCTGGTTACTATTCATGTGTTGTGTATTAATGTATCGTAACACTTTATAGTTATTGGACAGGTTAAACTCAGACGACGAAACATCAAAACAGCACCAGATCATTTGTGATTCCAGCTGATTTCAGATTACTAGCAATAAATGATAATAGAAAGTTAGAAAGTTCCAGTTCGTGTAACTGATTTGATTAAATGATTAACAAATATTGAATAATTAAAATACAGAAAAAAGATACAAGTTTAATAATGATTGTAATAAAGAAAATGTAAGTTTTGTTAATGAAATGAAAGACTCAAGTACTAGAAGATCCTGACATGATGTACTGACGCATTGGAAGATATATACAGCAAGTCTAGAGATACTGATAATATCCAGTACATACAGATCAAAGACACTGTGCACCAGTATCGATAATAGATTTTTTTAAATATTGCATTGTGGTACATGTTTTATTGTATATAGGCAATTGCGGAAAACAAATCTCCTTAATTTGTACATTGAAAGCCAATGGGTTTGTCATAAACGCAAAATAAAATTATTATGCAGGCTTATATATAACACACCTCATATTTAGCATCTTAATAAAGGTACAGTCACCAATCCGTTTTGTAGAGTGTATGTCCTGGATGACTTAGTTAATCAGACATTCCCAAGGTTGATGGTCATAGGGCAAAGACCAGTAAAATTGGTTTAATAAAATTCGTCTGATTGATAATATGCCCTACAAAATGAGCAGTAAAACTTTTATTTTTGTCCAAATCATATGTGTGATTGTCCTGTAAAAAAGAATCTAGTCAAGTAAAAAAATACGTCCAGTTGATTTCTGAAAGCCTTGGGAACTGCTAAACTTGATATCATTTAAGCAGGCTATTGCATTAAGCTTATTTTCAAAAGGTTTATTCTATGAACATTCGAAACGGAGCATATCAGACTTGAAAATTGTAGTCCTGATGTCATCATATATAAATGTATTGTTTCGAGACCACAATAGTCAATAACATGTATACATAATGGTAATCAAAGTCAGAAAAATAACATTAAAATTGGCCAATAATGGAAACTTGGTACATTGACATAGTTTTATAAATATCAAATTGTTGACATCAGCATTCACATGGTGAACTAGCACTTAACGAATCAGATTCAGTATGTTGGTCAAGTATACATTTCACACACTCTGACCCATGATTTCACATTCTCAATACGCATTGAACTGGCCACTGGACAAGAACAAAGACAAAAAATATCATCTTCCCGGCATTCATCAGTAGTGTTTTTTTTATGTTAACTGGATTGATTTCATGTGCATTCAAAACACATCAAAACCTGAGGAAATGTACTGGGTTTTATATTGGTGGATTAATACTAAAATCCAGTTGATTAGGAAGCAGCATTTAAATTCGTATGACATAATGAAAAAAGGTATGTCTGAATGGTTGTGATGCCAGAATTCCCATATTTTGGGATGCCAGCATCCGGATATTTTGGGATGCCAGCATCCAGATATTTTGGGATGCCAGCATCCAGATATATTGGAATGCCAGCATCCATATATTTTGGATGCCAGCATCCGGATATTTTGGATGCCAGCATCCGGATATTTTGGATGCCAGCATCCGGATATTTTGGGATGCCAGCATCCAGATATATTTGGATGCCAGCATCAGTATATTTTGGGATGCCAGCATCCAGATATATTTGGATGCCAGCATCCGGATATTGTGGGATGCCAGCATCCAGATATATTGGGATGCCAGCATCCGGATATTTTGGGATGCCAGCATCCAGATATATTGGGATGCCAGCATCCGGATATTTTGCGATGCTAGCATGCAGATATATTGGGATGCCAGCATCCGGATATTTTGGGATGCCAGCATCCAGATATATTGGGATGCCAGCATCCAGATATTTTGGGATGACAGCATCCCGATATGTTGGGATGCCAGAATCCCAATTTTTTGCATACTAGCATCCAAACTGATATGATGTCATCATTCCAATGTGATGTGATGCAAGCATCTAAAAATAATTGGAAGCCAGCATGTAAACGATGAGGTATTCAATATGAAATTAAAGAATTACATCAGCATCTATCAAAGGTGAAGATGCAATTTTATTTTTCTTCATTATCCGCAGACACTTTTTTAAATATGCTATATACAGAAATAAGAAGTGCTTTTATACAAAACAATTTCACAACAACAAAAGTTATTAATATAATCGAGAGAGCATCCATAATCTTTGAGAACCAATAAAATCCATTATGCAGCATCTGCTATTCATAGAAATAAATGAATCAGTATGATTTTATGTTAAATGAGCATATGTTGATACTAAAACAAATGCAATATAGTATAAATATTCCGAATATGGAACATGGCCGTAACATTTTCACTGGACATTGAAAAATTTAGTAGAATACAACATAATTTTACCTTAAAAATTAAAAATTGTCGAAAAGTTCTCTTTAGCATATGAGAATTACAAATTTTAGTTGAGAACCCATTAAGAATCGCACACTTCCTGGTTAAATTTCGCATTGGCCACTTGCCTCGACCAAAGTAATTTTACTCTTATTTTGATTGTTTGACACTTTGACTCAGTTTGCAACAATATTTAGCGTGGTTGAGGCCTGTGGCCACATCGAAAATTTTACTTTTGCTAACAAGCAAATCCTGATTCAACGCATCCATTTCCGAGGTACGATAGATTCTGTGACGAAATAACTGTACCAAGAACTTGTACAATTGCTATAAATAGAATTAATTCTATAATTTATTATTTTCTTATTGATAACAAACAAAAAGAAGAAAATGGAATAACAAGTCTTTGTTTTAGCGAAGCTTCGTTAAACGCCGATCCGACGAGGTTTTAAACACGGATAGATACGTCCTCATAACTGTTTTATTAGAAAACAAGACAAATTGGTGGAAATAAAATTATGACTTTGCAAATTATTTTAAAGTTCATTTCCACGTTATTTTGTAATAATTAGCCCGGTCTGTACTATGCAAACAAAAATATGACAGTTTATATTAGAGCCGTAGTTTTTTTCCGTAAAATTTTACATGCAACATATCGATATGGGTGTCAACATAAAAATTTAATACAAATTTCCTTTTAGATACACGCATTTTGTTTTTTAAAGACGAAATCGTCGAAATGTAACGCGGCGGAATGTAATCTCATGTTGACGCTTTGATGAAGTGCTTTCTTTCACGTCCGCATTTTCTATCATGTATGGCATGCCAAGTTAACATTTTAAATAATTACTACGGATGGTGTAAATACATTACAGAACTATGTACAATAACATACATAGAAAATAGAAGGACATAAGAAAAAAACCACGTGAGAATTTTGATATCATATTACACAGTGGTTAAATAAGCTTTACAATATTTCTTTAATTAAAATAAAAATTACGACGCCATGAGAGGGCATGATGTATACTGTCCGTGACATTCAACCAGAACAAATATTTGTTTTCAATGAAAACTGAAATAAAGATGAAACAAAACTATCCGACACAATCATATAGCTTGGGAAACTTCAAATAAATATCTGATATTCACGCGGGATAGCGTGCATAATTGGTCATAATGCATACAAGGAGCAATTGTTTACTTGGTCCCTTTTTGGTGGTCTCTTTTAAATTTGAGTGAGACTATGTTACAAGCGACCAACAAAAATGGCTGCTTACTATGAATAAATTATCTATGAGATATCTTTATATTTCTGATTTTTCGTTTCTTGTGGTGGCCTGAGGTTCGTGTTAAATCTGTAGTTACCTGTTTTATATTTTTTATTGCTGTTTTTTTTTTTTGTCGCCTCTATATGATCATGGTGTTGTATGATTTTATTGTTCTTATGATTCTTTATTGCCCCTCTCCCCTTTTTGGAGAATTTGCTCTTATGTTCAATGACAACACATGCAATTTCTTGTTTCCTGTTTGAAATAGATTCTGTAAATTGCTCTCCGTCATAAATATGCATGAAGTATTTGCCACTGGACGTTCGTCAAACAACTATCAATCATATCTCCTCTACAGTACAATAATGACTTTAAACATATTTAAATACATGATTAAAGATTTTAAAATCTTTTTAGAAGATATTTACGCGTCCATTATTTCACTTTTTTGGGGGAAAAAAGAAAAGAATATTGAATATCAAAGAAACACACCATTTTACTACATGAGTTGTTTGTCTCATGATGGATGACTGTTTAACGTCCATCGGCAAGTTAGATGCATATTCCGGACGAGAACATGTTAATTTGCGCACATTGCCTCTGGACTCTGGTATCTAGGGTATACAAGACATAATCTGAACATCACACATGGAGTCCAGAATTAAGGAGCTTCTCTTGAAGATGCAGCATTTATCACACATGCCATGGACGAAAGTGACAGTGAGCAGAGTGAAGTTGAAGAATAGAATATTAATTTTATCATTGTAAGGTAGCTGTCACATTGACGTTTATCTCAGTATTCCTCTTGCTCATCTTTTTGAAACCTATTTGTTTATATCGTACTTTTTGCAACTAAGCAAACTTTTTGGAAACTCTTAAAACATTTTTACAGGTTAATATAACATATCCTTAAGAAATAGTTCACATTTCATTTCACTTTACCATATCTCCTTTTATATATAGATGAAAATAATTGATCTTGTATATTAATTATAGTTATAGATAATACATTACTTGAATGAACGCAGCTTACATACACTTATATCGTTACAATCAACGCCAAATAAAAAAACTGATATTCATGGATTTCTATTAGTTTTAAAATGAATCCATGCACGTCATTCTGTATCTGGTTGAAAGTTGTCTTCTTTGCAATAATATCACATCTTCTTTTTTTTATACGGATTGAGGCACGAATCTGTTTAATTTGACCAAATGATAATAAAAATAATAACAAAGTACACTCGAACTTTTTTCGAGATAAGAATGATAGTTGTATGTGGAATACCGGAACACTTTAACCACGAGCAAGACTAGTTAAGATTACAAGATAAAAGCTAATTAAGAATAAATTGACAATTGTGAAAACCTTAAAAAAGAATTTCAGTTTAAAACTTAAAGGGGCATTAGCTGTCAAATTCGTGTTCACCGATTTGACACAAATTCTCATATTCGACTTATAACATACTTAAACGTATATCCAAATTAAAAAAAGTATAAAATAAACAATTTACGATGCATAGACTCGATAGTATGTATCAGCATTTCGTGTGTATTTTAGTCTAGACGCCATCTAATTAACCACAGAGGCGACCTTCTGAAGACTGCCGACGGTCATCTTACCCGATATAAACATAAACAAAGATATAAATAGATAGCAAACTCGTGCAATTGGATTTTTCTGGGTCTGTTTGATTTGATATTATAGGTTAAATCAATATGTTAATAATCGTTTTTAACTGTATAAGAATGAGTTTGTGTAGATCGAATCAGTCAACCAAAGGGTTTACCCTTGTTTCACTTCCAATGTTGACATTCTTTTTCTTTTAATACCTGAACACGCCTAGTTTATGCGTAACCAATCTCTAGCTAAGGGGTTCAATTGAACTTTCTATGAATACGGATTTAATGAGGTCGAATTATCCACTTGCAAGTGAATAATTCATTAGCGATGTCTCTTTGCTTATTTTGACAAAACTGAACCAAACTGGCTGCTAAAAGCGAATTATTATTATTTCACTATTTCACTTTCATTAATGATTGAACAAAAAAAAATCTTTTTTTTTCTATATCTCGTAGCTAATGCCCCTTTAACGAGAACACGAATCATAAAATAACAAAAGTATTTGTTCTTTTAAAACCTAATTGATAGAAACATGCAAAAGTCGGATAGGTTTAATTGAATATAGCTAAATCGCCAAATGAAATCGTCCACAAGGCACAACTGAGAATGAGTATTCTGTCAAATTTTTGAGTTTTTTAAAACTAGGCAGTGGCTATTTGCCGCCGCCGGCAAAATAGAAAATATGCTAGTTTGTCGTCTTTGATTAAAACACCTTGATTAAAACAAGCAAAATAGCATATTTTGATAGCAATGACTATTTTGCCGCCGCCGGCAATATAGTGAATTTGTTGTTTTGCCGGTTCTTTGTAAAGAGTGAATTTTATTATTTACTTGAGAACAATACTACGAAAATGTGCATTGTCAACATAAAAAAATCAAATTATTATTCGACATATAGTTGAATAAGATAAATGTCACAATATTTGAGATACATATAATCGTTTAAAAACATTTATGAGTCCAAGTGAAAATAAGAATTTGTAAAAGAGTTGGCAAAATAGCATATTTTCAATTTTGGCGGCACCGGCAAAATAGCCACTGCCTTTAAACTATTATTTTGTCTAGTAAAAAGGTTCTGGGAAATTATAAAAAGGATTCATTGAACCATTTGAAAGAATTATATATCAGTTTTTACAGATGACTACATATTTCATGCGATTTAGGTACAATTAGAGATAGCAGTACTATGTAATGTGGTCAGTGACGCATGAATGGCAGTATTATATGAAACTATTGTTCATTCAAGTGTTTAATTCTGAATGTTGCTTTGCGAGTAAGCATGTAATCCTCCGGAATGAGAATGATGTTTATGAGTGCACGTGTGGTTCTGGTGTCTGATGACTTTTGTACAATTATAATGTGTTCTATGATTATTGAAGTACATGTAATACTATTTACTGTCTATACACAATGTTTATCTTTATCTGTGTTTTCATCTTTTACTTCTTTACTAAAAAATAAACTTTTTTGTGTTTAAGTGAATCACGGTTTTCTTTCCATATACAAATAAGATGATGTGGTGTGATCAACTATCCTCATACTTTTTTACGACTGTACTTCGCTCGCCAAGATATTTTACAGCTTTCAATCTAAATTCCTTCTGCCCAATAAAAGACATTCATTGCTTATGTTTTAAATCCTTTATGACTTTTAATTTAATCTATGCTATAGAATTATGTTTGTTTACATAGTCTCTGCAATTTCTATTTCGTGAATATCAATTCAGAAAACGAGTATTCGGGCCACTTATACAAAATTTAATTGAAGCGCTTATGCGCAGATTAAACCTTAATATTAGTAAGTTTCTGTTAATAGAGTTAAAAAAAACAAGATATATGGACGAGATTCAAGAAATATTTTGTAAAAAATTCTTGTGGTAAAATGATTATAAAGTTACTAGAACGTTAATGAAAACAATTTTAACGTTACGCGCAAATGGCTAAAATACCATTGTCTTTTCTGACGCCCTGGAAAATTATACAAACACAGTTACAAGTCTAATGGTGATCGTTTTATGAACTGCACTAGTTAGTGATCTTTCTGCAGTAATTTCGTCAATTTCGAGACAGGGCCGTTTTAACCCTTCGTGGCCCTACTCCAAATTTATCTGCCGTTTCATAATATAACCAGAGCATGTTAAGGACGGGAGCACAAGTGTAGCACAAGTGTTCTTTACAGTGTCGCTGTTTTTTTCCGAATCTGAAGTTTCAGGATAAAACTGTAAATTCAGTGAATAAACCTTTTTTTCAGTAAAATGAAATTTTGATTTTATTTGATAGTAGATTTGAAATCCAACCGCTTTTAGAAGAATCGTGTTTTGCTTAAAATGATTTCTTTCATGCAAAACTTTGATGAAATTTTGTACTTAAACTGTCGCTGAAGATACATAATATATTCGCACTTTACGAACGAACATATACCACTAACATGACTAAGGCAGCGTCCTTTTATCCGAGCCCGTCTGGACACCACAGGGGTTTAAAGTTGCAACTTTAAGTATTTTTCATGTCAACCATACACTCTTTCGATACTCCTCGGCAAATTCCTACGATAAAGGTCTTGCCCATCTTGGGTTAAAGTGCCTAACAAGATTTTGTGAGGTAGACGAAATTGACCTTAAAACGATCGTATTGAATTTTGATGTCCAAAAATAGGCAGATCGGATATATTTTGACTTTATTTACTGACTACTTTTTCATTGGGATTAATTGTAATTATAACATTATAATGAGACTGAAAAATGTTTTTTGTTTTTGTTTAGATGAACAACAATTTTACCTGGTGTAGCCGTACGTAAAATGTATTTCCGCATTTCTCTTCGAAAAATGACTTGTTTAATGAAATAAAACGCCTGATTTGTAAACTTTCTCTTTTTTCTCCGGAATAGGCTATTTAAAAATAATGTATCTACTCTGTATGTGGAAAATTTTGTGAAAAAAATATAAGAAGTGGCAATTCTTACCTTTCATACCTTTAGTTTCATTGATACTAGTAAAAGATTACAAAGAATCCGGAACCGGGTTTGAAAACCAAAACGTTATTTTACAAGAAACCAAAACAGGATTTTCTTGGATTCAAGAAACGGTGAACCTGCCTTGAAACAAGATTTATCGGATTCAAGATGGGCGGGGTTTAATCGGTTCGCTTATCATAGATCAGTCCATCTATAGACAGGTGTAGTGTCCAGTTGTGGTCATTGATCCGGTTAAAATATGTAAAAACACTATATGTGTATCATCAAAGTAAATAATAAGACACAACCGTTGATTTTCTTGTAAAACGGAGTTCAAAAATATGTACAAATTGTCACATTTTGGAAATTATGGAAATGAAAGTATAACTATGACGACGCGGCAGTTGCTAAATATGCATACGTCGCTATTCTGTTATAGAAAGTCAAATAACTGTCCATTCCTGGGAAATAATGGAGCGGAGGCCCGAAGGGCCGACGCCCATTATTTCCAGGAATGGACAGTTATTTGAACATTCTATCACTTAAAACACACTTAAAAATAACAAACACACTACAATATTTGCAATTTTGTATTACAATAAAATATATAAATTATTGATCACTTGACCATTCCTTCACTGAACCTTTTAAAATTTAAAAGAATTTACTAAACTATGTGAGTAGTTATAAACTCACTAGTGAGTTCTTTTTACAACAGTTGCTTTAAATTGGGTTGATTTTAACAAGAAAGTCCATAGTAGCTAGTGTCCAAGTTTGGATTATGTCACGTTCGGACGGTGAGGAAATTTTTCTTACGCAAAACACATTTTCACAAGAAACCAATGATGATAACTTGGATTTATGTAATTTTTTCTTGGAATATGATACTACTTGTATAAAGGCATGAGCATTAAGGTTAAATGGGAAGGTCAATGCACAGAAGATGTAATGGTGTTACAAGGAATTCAACAAGGTGCAAAACTATCTACTACGCTATATAAATGCTACAACAACGTCATACTGGATAGCATTTTAAGGTTCATATGGACCCTTTGGCTAAAATGGCTGCGTTTTCTCCTCAAAATTTACTGGGAGTACAGACGAACCTGTGCATCTAGAAAAGTTTTAATGCATAGCATGCCCTAGATAAATAAAATCCAAATGCAATGTATGTTTTAGAAAATTTTAAACTTAACTGGATTTTGCAGTGCACTTTTTTTCGTCCCTGCAGAAGATGATAAAATTAACAAACAGTGGAGTTTCACTTGATATGGTCCACTCAGGTACACAGTTTAAATCACCAATTATTGTCAGGTATCTATTGTCCATGTCAATCAATACTGTTCACTTCAATTATTACCTGTGGGGAAGTTCTCAAACCTCTTTCCCAACTTAGTTTATTTTGGCACCTTCTGGAGAAATGAAAAAAAGTGCACTGCAAAATCCTGTTAATTTTTTAATTTTCTAAAACATAGAATATATTTGAATTTTATTTATCTAGGGCATGCTATGCCTTAAAACTTTTCCAGATACACAGGTTTGTCTGTACTCAGAGTAAATTTTGAGATGAAAATGCAGCCATTTTAGCCAACAGGTCCACATGAACCTTAAAAAGTGGACTTGGAGCACGTATTGGTGATATACAAGTCCCTGCACCCACATGTGCCGATGACATTGCTGTCCTGGCAAATAGTACTGCAGACGCACAAGGAATATTAGACATAGTACAGCACCATACAAGCAGAGATCTAGTTAAAATCAATCCAACTAAATCTGAAGCTGTTTTATACAATGCAAAAGGCTCAAACATATCAACACTGCAATTCAAAGATGATGACATCAATATAACAAATGAAACCAAACATCTAGGTATCAAAAGAAACGAGCAAAACCGGACAAATATCTCAGAAAGAATAAGAACCGACAGGGCAACAATATACAGTCTTCTCGGAGCTGGTTTACATGTCAGAAGGATTCTCACCCATGGTCGCTTCCAAGCTATGGAGAACATATGCAGTACCAAGAAGCATCTACGGACTTCAGGTGATGAACTTACTTGCAAAAGAAAAGGATATGCTAGAACTGGCAGAGAAAAATCCTCCGACAAATTCAAGGGCTTCCAAATAATACAGCAAATATGGCTGTCTATACCCTGGTAGGAGCAGAACCTATTGCCATCACATTAGATAAAAATCTACTTACCTTCTTCATGAATATTGTTCGAAACTCAGGAACCATAGAATGTGAAATTCTGCGCCGACATATAGCATTTTCAGACCAAAGAGGAAAAGACTTTATTAACAGAGTGGAAAAACGCTATCAAAATACAGTTTGAAATCTAGTAGTTACTACATAGAAAACCACTTAAGAAAATCGAATGGAAAAGACTAGTAGGAATAAAGATCAAGGAATACTGGAAAAATGAATGTCATTATGAAAAAATGGAAAAAACATCACTGAAATACATAGAGATACAGAACAATCCATTAAATGAAGCTCACAATATATGGAAAAGCGTAAAAAACAATAGTAAAGATGTAAAGGCAGGAGAAATAAAAGCAAGAATAAGTACTCAAACGTACATATTCCAAGCAAAAGAGCTAATTCGATCCGAAAGTTAACCCGATATGTACAATCTGTGAACAGGAAAATGAAGATCTAGAACATTTTATTCTACGCTGCAAAGAACTGGAGCAAATAAGATCTAAATATTGCTCAAAATCGAACAGACAATGAATGAAATTGATACCTCAACATACAAGAAGATCATACAACAAGGAATTTACTGCAGCTCATAATGGACTGTACTAGCAAGGATATAAACTGTTACTCAACTGTGTATGAAAACATTGAAACTCTGGCTAGAAATATGTGCTATGAGATGCACATGCTGCACAAAAAGGATAAAACTTGAACACAAGTACAGTATAAGTAAACTTATTTAAAATAAAATAGTTCCCTAATTTACCATCTTACTATTTTATGACTTATTAGGACCTAAATTTAACTAAAAAAAAAAATTTTTGCAATGTTTTAAAATATCAAGTACCTGTAAAGAATAATGACAAGATCCCAAATAAGGTAAATTTAAACTGTGAAGGAAAACTTGTGTATATATGTTGAATTGTTCCAAACCCCAACCCTTATACATAAGTCTTATAAAATAACCTTTTCATTATAAATTCTGATGTATGTATAGCACCATTAACTAACTAATACAAGAAAGTTTAAATTCAAGACCACCTAAACTAAATTCTTATCTGTAAATATATCCAGTTCTTACTTAACTTGTTCTTACACCTCAGCACATTATGAATATTATTTTTAAAATTTTATGAAGACAATCCTATGAATTAATTATGATATTAATTATTTAGTAATTATTATTGCCTAAATTCAGTCATCTGTACATAATTAAATGCTTCCGTATGTCTTAAGGTGTATATAGTTGCTACAATTATACCCTATGGGTAGTGCTCCACAATTAATGGAGGAATATACAAGAAACTGAACTACTACTACTAGTGAAACATATTCAGTTGCATGTTCTGATATTTCTGAAGACGAAGGTTTTTCCAATCCGAAATTAACACAGTCTGACGATGAATTACTTATAAATGTCTCAAAAATTGAAAGTAAAAGTCATCAACCATCAACTTCAAGATTTCACGAGCCAAAGACAGATAAAGAAATCGAAGATATGCAATCAAAGAAGTAAGTAACTTATGTTTGATATATATATAAACTGACGTTTTGTTCAAAACACAAAATAAACAGTAATTCTAAATCATGAGGCATTGTGCGTGCTTTGTCATCATTTAGGTTATGAAATAGTTGCCACTGGACGTTAAGCAATCAACAGTCAGTCAAATATCATGTTGATATTTTTTCGATTATACTTAGTTATCTAAGAAATATATAACAGGACCCATTTAACTCTGGAAATGAAGAAATAAAAGTAAAAAGTGTAAAGCAGTCTTCCTTTGTGCATGATTACATCATAAAGGTCTCATACAAAATGATAAGGATCAGTTGTATGCCGTGATAAAGTCTTCTCGTTCATCTGTACATCAAAAAAAAAAAAAAAAAAAATAAGGAAGTTTGCGTAATTTCCCTTGTCTGTATTGAAATAAATATTTTAGTTTGATATTTAGAAATTAGCAAATAACTTCTCACAAAAGATTCGACCGGCCGTCAAGTTTTTGTCGGTATTTTGTCACAGTCGGACTAAACAAAAGTTTGACCAATATCGCCTTCTTATTCATACTGGTTTTTTTCTTACTTGTGCACAAAAAAGAACTTATATTATACAATACATCATGGTTAATCACAAACAGTGTTTATTTAAGTTTTAACCAACGAATTTACAGATATGGATAGTAAGATTAAGGTTCGAATTTAATTTCCATTTGATACTTGATAACAGCCGGACATACAAAATACGGTTAAATACTATATTTCTATATCAGGAGCTATTTGGGAGCAATGTATAATTCTATAGTTAGATATAAATAGTGACATAAAACAATCATATATTTGCATGTCCTATATTCTTGGTTTTTTTGTGTAATTTTTTTTAGGAATTTCGTATTGTCAGATCTTTAACAGTTTGTGTTAAGTTATTAACTTTTTTAAACTCGGGACGATATGAAGCTGTTTATTGTTGAAAACTGTATATGTTGTCGCCTATCTAGATATCTTTTATATTGTATCGTTGGGTTGCTGTCTCATTGGTGTATACACCACGTCTCCCTTTATTCATACATTATTAGAAAATATTCGTTTTATAGACATTTGTTTTTAGTCGTGTATGCTGACCTTCATAGACCTTTTTTTATATCGTTAGGTTGCTGTCTCGTTAACGTCTACCCTAATCATACTCTTTTATAAATTCAGCTCTCTTTACTGATCTCTCTCTCTCTCTCTCTCTCTCTCTCTCTCTCTCTCTCTCTCTCTCATAACTGCAATTCGATTAATATTATTGAAATATAGAGTAGATATGTATTTTGCTGTGTGTTTGCTTGAATATTTATTATTGTTTCTTAATATTGTAGGTTTGCTGACAGTACCATGAGCAAAATCAAGTGGGCAACGACCTTATTCAAACAATGGAAATCTACCAGAAATATTAGGGCGAATGATCCAAATGTGGGACTTAGTCCAATTCGCGTAGATCTGGCTGAAATGTCGCTTGATGAATTGAATTATTCCATTTCCGCTTTATTTGTGAAGTTCGTAAAACTGATGGAACTGAATATCCACCAGATACGCTTTATTCTCTAGTTATTTGTTTACAGTTATACATGGATACACTTGGATATAATCATAAGTTTCTATCTGATTCTAGCTTTATTCAGATAAAAATTCCTAGATAATGTAAAATTACGAGCAGAAGTTCGCGTTTCTAAAAACAGGCCGAAGAAATTTCTTTGGAGGAGGAAGAAAAGTTATGGGCAAGCGGTTCATTAGGATCTGATAACGCTCGTCATTTATTGAATACGTTAGTCTATTTAATAGGTTTAAACTTTGCGTAAAGAGGTGGACAGGAACACAGAGATTTAAAGAGGAAATTCATCGCAGTTTCAAATAAATGAAAAAATGGTTCAAAGTGTTTGATTTATACTGAAGCAAAATCAAAGGCAGATCAAGGAGGTATCAAGCATAAAAACGTTAAAAGAAAATCTGTGGTGGCATATCACAACACCGAAAATCAAGCTAGGTGCGTTGTGAATTTGTTTGAATTATATGCTTCTCACTGTCCACCGTTTCCAAGGAAAGCCGATGCGTTGTACTTGAGACCTTTGAAAATTCCAAACGGAAACATTTGGTATGCTGATCAACCAATTGGTAGACATAGCCTCGCTAACATTGTAGCTAGCATTTGTCAGGAAGCAGGTATAGGTGGTTACCGCACTAACCACTCGCTTCGAGCTTCTGCCGCAACTAGGATGTACGACGCTGGTGTAGATGAGCAATGAATATGCGAGGTCACGGGTCATAGATCGAATGCTGTAAGAAATTACAAAAGAACAAATGAATAACAGAAAAGGAAAATCAATTCCGTTATCCAAGGACGAACCGATAGTGAAAACGATGATTCCGGAAAGTTCAATATATCAAATTTGATGGCAATTTGTCAATTACATTGAATATTTCCATGAAGTGAAGTGTAATATTTCAGTCAGTGTTGTGTTTTGATGTTGGAAATGTCTGAGTATAGTAATAAATATGCAGTGCTCCTATATTCTTTTTTTTTTAGTTTCAGTCGTCATGTCCCCTTTACACCGATACAACGAACACAAGTGCAGATGTATTTCTTGTTTGATGTTTGTAATCACTTCTTACAAGTACAATTTCTATTTTTATTTTCTTCTCTTTCACTTTTCCTATAAAAATACGCAGTAATATGGAACATTAATTCAAAAGGGGGTTTTAAGTAAAACTACTGCATTTTGATAGGAAACAATGTTAGAGGGGACAAATATAAATATCAAATGTACTTGTGGCAAGTCTTCTAGGTAAATTGTTGTCATCGGTTACAAAGTCTAGGTATTAGTCACAAAGATTTTTCCCTCAGGGTATTTCATACGCCTAATTAAAGACGGACAATAAGAAATAACTCTCCATTCCTGGAAAATAATGGAGAGTTATAACAATAGATTTACGTCACAACTGTGTTTTAAATAACGTTTATACTTTTTTCTTTTTATTGCGAATGCATTTTTCGGGGAGGGCAGGAATTCTCCGTGTAGTATAGCCTCGCTAACCATGGTAGCTTCTGCAGTTCTCTTTGTAGAGGCATTTAGTGGAGTGGCCGTCGGTTGCTGAATCTGCGACTCGAAAACCTTTGATAAGTTGTAAACTATTAAAATTTGACTGAGAGGAAAGTATCTTCTTACGCTCTGCCATAATTCGTAATACAGATTGATTTACCTGAACTAGCAGATGTGCTTAAATAGAAATCTATTAAGCGGTAAAACATTAATCACGCGTTTTTTTTTTTTTTTTTGAAAGCTGTATATTATGATCATATTTAAGGAAGGAAAAATAGGGTGTAAATATTTTATTTTTATATATAATTTTCAGAAATCACGTTTAATACTGATCTCGCAAATAGAAAGGTTTTAAACAGAATAATACTTAGCTATAGCACATATAAATCTTATCAATTTTAAACTATTTTATTCGTCCCATATCATCATGATAATACAATAGAAAAACAAAGGATATTGGATTACCATCCATGACACAACATCAGTGTATGCAGAGCAAAAACACACAAAAGCAAAGGAACAGCGCTTTTATTGCTGTTCTTCATCTCAAAGTCACAGTGAGGCCTTCAACACGGAGCAAAAACTCGCACCTCACTGCAAGTTTGAGACAGCCCCTAGCACCGGTTTGAGCGGAATTTTTGCAAAAATAATTTGGATAGACTTTGTAAGATGTAACACCACCTAATCGGGGCCGGTCAAAAGAACATACCGGAAAATAGTACATATTACAAAATAGTTCCTACGCATAAGGGTAAATCTTAAACTATGTAGCATATATTTTAGTAATTAAGGTATCAGATGAAAGGTGAAGAACTGGTGATCCTTGTAGAACACACAATTTACTGATAATTTTGAATAATACAAAAATGTATGAATGAATTCTAAAATTGAGGGCATATATAGCCTGTTTCTCAGATATAAAGTGCCTGGTTTTGTGTATCCAAAATTCCGGTAATCAGTGCAATACACTCAGTTCTTTTGTATATCCGTTTGGTGACACTGATAAGTGATTAGAAATCAGTAATAGTAATTATAACGACAATCATCCTTATCACGAACATGAAGGCCATAACTGTATTATTATACTGAACTGAAAATGTAGATATAATTATTAAATCAGAATAGGGTTCTTTTCCTGATGTGCACAGAGTCTTTTTGTAGGCGAATGTATTCTAAATAAGTCAAAATCTCAGGACAATTTTGTAGCCGCCGCCATTTCTACACGACGACAAGTTGTTATTTGGAAAACATGCAATTTGCCGCCAAAGGAGTTATTTTATTTACGCGCTCGTTCGCATTTGTCTTTATTTTGCCTACTAGCAGTTTCCCCGGGGGAAATAAGGGGTTATTTTTACGATGTGCATTTTCCCTTACAGTTTTAGCAGTTACCCGCGGGAAAGAGGGGTTATTGTGCTGGTTATTTTATTAATGGTTACTGTACAGTAAAGTATATAATATAATGTTTGTGTGTACGGTTTAGATACATTATTGTTTCGTTAGATTTTTTTTTCCAATACAGAATGGCTTTGGTTTTGTTGATTTTTTTAATACAAATACTGTCTTTTCCTATAGTATAGAGGACATACTCATTTTAATTGTGTTTTTTTTTTTCTTTCAAAATTACCCCACACCCCAATGAATTTTACCAAATCCGTATTTAGTTTTATTTCATTTGTACGTTTTGGAAAAACCGGATTAAGAACCGTATCTGGTTCTCTTGTAATCAAACACGACCTAAGTAATCAACTTAATCCAATCAACATTGCGTAAGATTCAATAACAATCACCGGTCCACAAAATAAGTAATAGGGGTAAACTGGGTAGGGAGAAAATGACAGGTATTTTAAGTTCATTTTTTGCAATAACGAACACAAATTTGTCAACCAAAAGTTTTGCTATAATTTCAAAACTATGTCGTTCTGTATTGGTATAGTATTCGGGTCTTTCATTTGCGTATTTAAGACAATAGAAAGTTTGAGATACAAAAGTTTACATAATTATTGACTTTATACAGAAAATTCGCCTTTTTAAAACATTTAATGTTACACAAATAATACATGGATACAAAGTAAAATCATTTTTTAAAACACTGCAAAAAATCATACTGATTGGTATAGTGGTATTGTCATAAAGTGCGTTGAAATGAACCGTGGTATAGAAAACATCGAATTTCCTCACAAAATGTTATTACACACTATAGATTGAAACTTTTGACAGTGGTAGGAAAAATGAACCTATAAGTGCAAAGTGGCGTTCCCAATTTCTAATTCACTTTTCTGTAAATGGTATCGGCGCATCTGACAAAGATTTAACAATGTTGCACATCGTTTAAAATTTACGACGTATGATTAAAAGTACTTGCTCACAGCATAAAACAGATTCACACACCATGCATATCTAAATATTTTCATTAATTTTATAGAGAAACAGATATTTACAATGATTCAACAGAAATCCAGGATATTTGAGGATGCCGAATGTATGGAAAGCATGTATATAGTTTTTTTTTTTTTTCTGTCGCGTACACTGTATCTTTCTTATTCAGTTCAATAAAACATATTGATGCATTAAAATGACGAATAATCACACTTTGGTAGTATATTTTATCATCAAAATTTGCATGATAAATTATTTTATCAAATGTGTCTCTCAACGGACTCTTCCGTGTTGAAAACTTGTTAAAATTAGGTCAAACGACTCGGTGTCTTTTGTTTTTTTTTGTTTTTTTTTTTTTTCTTCTATTTTTCGGCATCGTTGGATTGCTGTATCATTAACGTTTACCCGAAATAAATCTGTCTATCTCATATTGTTATTAACCGAATGACTTATTGCAAAAACTTGGGAGTTTTTCTGTCTTTTTGGAGCTTCACTTAAACAATGAAACCCCCATTTTTTTTTACATTGGCCTTCAGCAATGTTTGAGGTGACAACAGCATCGACCAATAGACAATCCCACTAAACAAAAAAGACAGGTTATGTCAATTTGAGCTTTTAGAAATATGTTGATGAAATTGTAATATTTTAGAATTATGTATATTACCCACCAAGAATCGTTACTTGTTACTGACATACACAAATTAAAAAAAAAAATTTACAACTTGGAGTTTCCTACGCATACGACATATAAACCGTGGTCAATAGAATACCTTTTACGTTTTAAAACGTACATGCTGTATTGATTTTAATTAATATTTATGAATAAAATGTAATTCAAGTGTATTGTAAAATCCTGAAAAAAAAACATTATGGAACATTACAGATAACTTATATATCTATTCAGTATTCACTTTTGAATCAGACCAGCGTCAACATATTTGTCCTACTAATATAATACATTTGTCACATTGTCATATTTAAAACAATTAATATTTAAAATTTTCTCATACATTTTGAAATTACAAATTGCTATGTTTAGTTAAGCATAGTAAAGAACGAGAAGGCGCGCTGAAATGTCTCGCCTTCTCTTTACTGACCATGATTTCATGTATGTTAGCAGCTCCGATATTCCGGCACCGTAATAGTCCGTCACCCCGTTGGTCCGACACCCCAACAGTTCGACGCCTCATCAGTCCGACACCAAAATATTTAGACAAAAGTTAACGTTTCGTAATGAAGAAAAAATGATACGTGTTCATTTGATATTTTGAGTTCGGTCGTTTGGAACAGAAGACCCTGTTTATCGTCTGGATAGGTAATGATTGTTATCAAGGTGGGTTGGTGTATTAAGAATTCACATAGAATGATAAAGACATATACCCAAAGTTCATCGTGCCTAAAATGAGTACCGATCTCTGTTTAAATAAGAAAATGAATTGTTGAGTGTTGTCCATTTACTTAGATGCGTAACTGTTTATCCCGCCAAACCAAAAAGTAATTTCGGTAAGTAAAGATTTTGATTACCAGATTATATGAGTGATGTGTATTGGTATATGAGTATTGAGAATTGGTATATGAGTGATGTGTATTGGTATATGAGTGATGTGTATTGGTATATGAGTGAGTATTGGTATATGAGTGTGTATTGATATATGAGTGATGTGTATTGGTATATGAGTGATGTGTATTGATATATGAGTGGTGTGTATTGGTATATGAGTGATGTGTATTGGTATATGAGTATTGAGAATTGGTATATGAGTGATGTGTATTGGTATATGAGTGTGTATTGGTATATGAGTGATGTGTATTGGTATATGAGTGATGTGTATTGGTATATGAGTGATGTGTATTGGTATATGAGTGATGTATATTGGTATATGAGTGATGTGTATTGATATATGAGTGGTGTGTATTGGTATTTGAGTGATGTGTATTGGTATATGAGTATTGAGAATTGGTATATGAGTGATGTGTATTGGTAAATGAGTGATGTGTATTGGTATTTGAGTGATGTGTATTGGTATATGAGTGAGTATTGGTATATGAGTGTGTATTGGTATATGAGTGATGTGTATTGGTATATGAGTGATGTGTATTAGTATATGAGTGATGTGTATTGATATATGAGTGGTGTGTTTTGGTATATGAGTGATGTGTATTGGTATATGAGTGATGTGTATTGATATATGAGTGGTGTGTATTGGTATATGAGTGATGTGTATTGGTATGTGAGTATTGATAATTGGTATATGAGTGATGTGTATTGGTATATGAGTGATGTGTATTGGTATATGAGTGATGTGTATTAGTATATGAGTGATGTGTATTGGTATATGAGAGATGTATATTGGTATATGAGTGATGTGTATTGGTATATGAGTGATGTCTATTGATATATGAGTGGTGTGTTTTGGTATATGAGTGATGTATTTTGGTATATGAGTGATGTGTATTGATATATGAGTGGTGTGTATTGGTATATGAGTGATGTGTATTGGTATATGAGTATTGATAATTGGTATATGAGTGATGTGTATTGGTATATGAGTGAGTATTGGTATATGAGTGATGTATATTGGTATATGAGTGATGTGTATTGATATATGAGTGGTGTGTTTTGGTATATGAGTGATGTGTATTGGTATATGAGTATTGAGAATTGGTATATGAGTGATGTGTATTGGTATATGAGTGATGTGTATTGGTATATGAGTGATGTGTATTGGTATATGAGTGATGTGTATTGGTATATGAGTGATGTGTATTAGTATATGAGTGATGTGTATTGGTATATGAGTGATGTGTATTGGTATATGAGTGATGTGTTTTAGTATATGAGTGATGTGTATTGGTATATGAGTGATGTGTATTGGTATATGAGTGATGTGTTTTAGTATATGAGTGATGTGTACTGGTATATGAGAGATGTATATTGGTATATGAGTGATGTGCATTGGTGTATGAGTGATGTCTATTGGTATATGAGTGATGTGTATGGTATAACTAAAGCCATTAAAAAAGAAATAAATATTAACTTAGAGTATGAAGCATTCTCTTCTATTTTGATAGAATTTTGGATAGGTCAGCTAAAATAGAACAATAATGCCATTTATTTGGAAAAGAACACAATTTAGTTTGTCTACATATACACCATTTTTTAAAAGGTGTGAAATAAGGATAGATCTGCAGTTCATTGAACCTCTAAGACAGTGCTGGAAAAATTAGTTATACAAAAATTATCTTCCTTCCAAATAAAACTCTCCAATGTTTCGTCCTGAATATGCATGAAATATTCGCCACTAGACGTTAAGGCAGCAACTATCAATCAACCAATCAATATTTGACACATTATTTGAAAGCAAGCTATTAACTATAAAAGTTCACAAAACGTTGTGGTAAATAGTTAATTATATTAGTGTGTTATCGTTCTGAATATAAGTATAATGACTGTCGTTAAGATGTCAACAAATAATCCATATTTTTCTTTTATAATATGTATAAAACGTTTTTGAATAAAATAATTATTTAACTAAATACCTATCCTGGCAATGGCCTGGTTTAATTTGTTTGAGAGACTCGATAAGAATAAGAAATCAAAATAGTTATAAACTTCGAAGGTTAATTTATTCGAAAGTCCAAAGTCAGTTGCAATATCAGAAAAAACATCTTATCTAGTAAACGAAAATATATGTAATGGCTGTTCTTTGACACTTTTTGAAACACAAGAAGGAAAACTAAATTTAATTAACAAAAAAATGTTTGAAATGTAAAGCAGTGTCCAGTACAAAATTTCAAATAATTTCTACATTTCTTGTCACTTGCAAAATCAAGAAAACAATTATCTTATGAATTGAACGAAAATATGTGTTAAATGACTGTTCTTTGACATTTGTTTTTGAAATAGAAGAAGAAAACTAAATTTAATTACTAAGAAGGTTTGAAATATGAAGCTATATCCAGGATACAATTTCAAATATTTTATACATTTCTTGTACAGATGTGGAACCAAACAGCTATGACCAGGGGAAGTAAAAGTTTGTCAACAGTTGAATCAGATACAAAAAAAAAACTGTTAAAACAGGTTGGAGTGTTTTATCTTGACCCTGTGTAATAGTATAACATAGAGAAAAGATAATCTGGTCGTAGCTGGGCATAGTCTCCCCATTTTCACAAAAGCATACTTTTATATAACTGACATTTTTAATTTGGACATGTAAAGTCTTGTTTTATTTAAAATTTGTTCTTCTAAAGCATTCCTGCGTCAAAGAGGGTAGTGTAGGCTGTTAAAGAGTTATTTTCAAACTGCGCTTTTGCTTGTTTTGTTCAGTCAATTGATCTGCCGGTCCAATATAATTGAAATACAGAGCTTGCGATCGATGCTACATTATTTGTAAAGCCGAAAGAACGGAACATCGATTATATACTTTATAAGGTAAATCCAGAAAAGCGCTTCGGACGCATGAAATTTATAACGTGTTGTTTTGATTTTTTACATCACTGGGTCGATACCTCATCTGGTGGACTATCAGTCCTCGAGGGTGTCATCAGCTCAGTAGTCAGTACTTCGGTACTGACATGATTAATAACAAACCTTTCTTAAATTGTCCGTTTATAAATTTGAAAATTAAAGAAAAAAAATAATTTTCAACTCCCTCAGGCAAAGTTGACCTTAGATCAATTTTCGGTTCTTATACATCATTAGCCTTCGAATATTTGGCTTTGAGCGTTTCTGATGAAGGTAAATCCAGAAAAGCGCTTCGGACGCATGAAATTTATAAAGTGTTGATTTCATATTTTGTGTTTTAAAGAGGTAATAAAGAACACGAGTGACATTCACAATATACAGAAAATGAGTATGATTTTTTATAGATATGCATTAACAAATCTAAATCGATGATGATAGAGTACAGCAGACGCATATGTTCACTTTAAAACCATTCTATACACGTTATACAGTTAATCAATTGCTTATAATATTGAAGAAACCGACCTAACCACGAACATTTAACATTGAAGAATGAACTATGAAAATGAGGTCAAGGTCGGATGAACCTTACCAGACGGACATGCACATCTTACAAAACATTTCACACACCAAATAAAGTTAACCTATTACTTATATTATCTGAGAAACAGATCTAATCACAAAAACTTAACATCGACAAATAAACCATGAAAATGAGGTCAATTGTCAGATGAAACTTGTCAGGCTGGAATTTTTATAGTTTGTTCTTATGTTGTGCTGTTACACCACTGTCCCAGTTTAGAGGGAGGGTTGAGCGCTCACAAACATGTTTAACCCCACTTTCTGTATGTGCCTGTCCCAAGTCAGGAGCCTGTAGTTCAGTGGTTGTCGTTGGTTCATGTCTGTCATATTTGTTTTTGGTAAATTGTTTTTTTTTTTTATGAATTAAGCCGTTAGTTTTCTCAATTGAATTGTTTCATATTTTTCATGTTGGCTATTCAGTATGTTTTTTTTTTTTTCATTGTTGAAGGCCGAACGGTTGCCTAGATTTGCTTACATCCACTTCATTTGAACTATGGTGGATAGTTGTCTCATTGGCAATCACACCACATCTCCTTATTTGCATACATGTATACCTTACTGTTACACCACAGTCCCAGGTTAGGGGCAGGGTTTGGTGCAAGCACACATGTGTAACCCCACCACATTCTGTATGTGCCTGTCCCAAGTGAGCCTGTAATTCAGTGGTTGTCTTTTGTTGCTGTATATGATATTTGTTTTCCGTTTTTTTGTTTTGTACATAAATCAGTTCGTTAGTTTTCTCGTCTGAATTGTTTTGCATGTGTCATTTCGGGGCCTTTTATGGCTTACTATGCGTTATAGGTTTTACTCATTGTTTAACGCCGTACGGTGACCTATAGTTACTTATTTCTATGTCATTTGGTCGTCTCATTGGCAATCATATCACATATTCTTATTTTTACATTGAGAGTTATGACTGAGCGATTAATAACAATGAAGAGACCTTAGAATAAAAACAGTATTTCACAATCGGAAAGCCCAAACCTTTATTTCTGTAGTTACTTACAACATTTAAGGAAACATAAATATTCGGAGACCTGCAAACGGTTAGAGTAATGGTTAACTTTGCAGACCTTCACAAAAATAAAAGCATATCCTGTCGATACTTATATTTTGGCATTTCAACAGCGCATGCTTTACCAAGACAGCTAGTAACGTTTTTTTTTCCCTTACAAGTCGGAGATGTACTGGTACTGTCATCGAAATCTTACCTCATATACTTATTTTTATATAAACTCAATTCGAAAGCATTTTAAATTTATATCGCGGAGAGTAGCATTAAAACACATTATAACATAAATAAAATTGGATTAAAGGAGATGTACCGGATACATGGATAAAATGACAACCCAAAGACCTACATAACCAAAGACATGTAAAGGCACAATTACAATCCGCGGGCGAGTGATAAAAGAGTAACTCTTCAACTAAGATAAATGGAACCATAAAAAAGCAGGGGATAAGACATTATAACATAAATAAAGACACGCCTGCAAATTCAAAGGCCTTAAATCTAAACACACGAAAATACTAAGCATTTTTACCTTTTACAACCTTTTGTATGCTTATCCTTTTTTTTTTTACTGAGAAATGACATGTCTGAGCCTAAATTATAACAAACGTTTACAAAGAAATGTAATAAGATTGTCATTCAATGGATGCATAGGTTATCTACATTTTTTTCTCTCATAATAAAACTTTTTTGAAGCTTCAACAATCTACACATCTGCCATTGTCAAGCTGCATTTTTATTTTTTGTTTTTAGAATTAAGTTTGCTTACCTTATTTTTAATGAAATATTTGCTCGTATGAGATTAACTAGCTTCTTAAAAACATATATCAACACTCCTTACCTTACTTCCAGTACTTCTATTGTTTGTAGACACGTGTTCTGTAGTTTGTATCGTTTTTAGATTATGACTTGAAGGTTTATATACTGGTGATAATTATTATGCACAGAATAGAAGCTTAAAATGTATGACGAAGACATTAAAGTATATTACTTGTTAATTCAAGTAATCCAACCCAATGCTAATTATTTATTGGCTGGGCGGGCGATTCTTTAAACTATATTACTTGTTAATTCAAGTAATCCAACCAATGCTAATTATTTATTGGTTGGGCGGGCGATTCTTTTTCATTTTCCTTAATCTATTGCTTTTGTAAGATATTGAAATCAAAATATCATAATTAAGTGTTTCCTACGCTTCTAACTTTTTTTAATGAACATTTAAATATTCTGGTCTTATTACCTGGAATAATATGCCAAATTATAAAGGAAATAAATAATTTAGACACCTTTAAGATCAAATGTTCAAACTATTTTTTAACTTTACAGAATGAAAATACCTGAATCTAATGTATTTTTCTTCTATTGAATGCATATTTTCTTATTCAATATTCAAGCTGCTTTATATAGTTAACTGTATTATGTATTTTATTTGTCTGTATTTTCTATATTTGTATTAATAATAGTCTTTGAAGGACTCAGGGAAGATTAATCTAACATGTTATTACCTTCGTTAAACAAAGATTTGATATATTTATCTGAAATTTTTACTGAAAATTCCTTAAATAGATCTTATCATAAGTAATTTGCATCTAGTGTTCGTAGTTCAGACGTAATGAGGGTCTGAATGGGGGTCCTTCATTTCTGTATTCTTTAATTTTTAGGTCATTTTTCTCTATTCTTTATATTTTTTGCCCATTATTCCTTATTCTTTATATTTTACCACCACATTATTCTCTATTCTTTATTTTTGCCCTATTTTTCTATATTCTTTATATTTTAGGTCCATTTAGTTGAAATTCTGATCCTAGTATGATTATATGATTATGAATAAAATGGAATACATGTATGGAGCAAACTGCATGAAGTTGGGGTTTGTTTTTTTGTTTTGTTTTGTTTTGTTTTTTTTTTTTTTTTTTGCTGTATCATTTGGGGTTGCTTTCTCATTCAATTTAACGTTTACCTCAAATCACCTCTGATTCTTTTAAAGAAAATAAACTTCGACAACAACCGTCGAGATTCCTGGTTAAAGACGAGCACTTAAAAGGGAACCATATTAAACTAGTTTATTTGTAATCAACCATCGGCAATAACCGTGGCAAGTGGAAGTACAAATGATCAAGTTAAAAACAAACAATAGCATAGGAGCAGAAAATAAAAGTTTAAGCAAAAAATATAGCTATTACAGAAAATACAACCATAGCTCCTAACTAAAGAATATACAATTCAATAATAAAGAAGGCTGTTTATTGCTGGATTAAAGCAAGTATGACGTAAAGATCAATGAGACAAAAATCCAACAACACAAACAACCTAGGTTAGGGGGTAAACGCTCAAAAACATGTTTAACCCCGCCACATTCTTTATGTCCCTGTCCTAAGTCAGGAGCATGTAATTCAGTGGTTGTCGTTTGTTGCTGTATACCATATTTGTTTTTCGTATATTATTTTGTACATAAATCATGCCGTTAGTTTTCACGTTTGGATTGTTTAACATTTTTCATTTCGGGTCCTTTTATAGCTTGCTTTATATGCGGTATGGGTTTTGCTCATTATTGAAGGCCGTGCGGTTACCTAAGGTTGTTTATTTCTTCGTCATTGTGGTCTCTGGTAGAGCGTTGTCTCATTGGCAATCATACCACATCTTCACATTTTTAAAGTGTCTATACATTGTGGAAAATATTAATTCATTTAAAGAATAGAAAAGTTGTTAATAAATTTAACAGAGCATATCCAGGATATACCATCAATTACAAATCACCTAAATGACAAAACAATCCAATAATGCAATAAATCGTGTAAAAAAAACGATTTTTAAAATTTATTTATTATAGACATTTCCCATGATTTCGTTTCCTTACACGATATCGTGGGAAATTTCGATAATAAATTATGGTATTTTTTTTCTTAAATTGCAGTTTTTTTCATAAGGGTACAAGAAATGAAGAAAAAAAGATACTCGGTTTACTTCAATCAGACAACAATCCAACCCCACAAAAAGCAAAACATCTTAAGGTCAACATTTGGTTTTCGACAAAAGACATTTGTGTACACAATACTAGTATACTAAACTCTAAAACGTCTCGAGGTCAGAAAATCTGAATCAGTTCAACCGACTATCAATAACCTACAATCAGCACGAAATCCCCTATATAACAAAATAAAAATGATTTAACCAAACACTTCAAAAGATAGCTTCCTGACATCGGACAGACACAATAAGATGTGGCGGGGATAGACAGTTCCCAACCTCCCCCTTTTCATTACAGTGCTTCATATAAACTAGAGACTCCAAGGAACCTGTGTCGCTCACCTGATATTTTTATTTACAATTGATGCATAAATCAATGCAACCGTTATACTTTTGCTTTAGTTTCAGAGATATAAGCCAAAACTGCATTTTACCCTATGTTCTATTTAGTCATGTCTGCCATGTTGGTTGGCAGGCAGGGTCATCGGACACATCTTTTAAAACTAAATACCCTAATGACGATTGTGACCAAGTTTGGTTAAATGGTTAAGTGTCTCAGTTGTTTCAGAGGAGAAGATTTAACCTGTAAACAGATTACAAAAAATTTACCAAAATTGTTAAAATTGCCTTAAAAGGGCAATAACTCCCATGTTAAGGGTCAACTGACCATTTTGGTCATGTTGACTTATTTGTAGATCTTACTTCGCTGAACATTATTGCTGTTTACAGTTTATCTCTATCTATAATAATATTCAAGATAATAACCATAAACGGCAAAATTTCCTTAAAATTACCAATGCAGGGGCAGCAACCCAGCAACGGGTTGTCCGATTCATCTGAAAATTTCAGGGTAGATAGATCTTGACCTGATAAACAATTCTACCCCATGTCAAATTTGCTCTAAATGCTTTGGTTTTAGAGATATAAGCCAAAATCTACATTTTACCCCTATGTTCTATTTTTAGCCATGGCGGCCATCTTGGTTGGTTGGCTTGGTCACCGTACACAATTTTTAAACTAAATACCCCAATGATGATTGTGGCCAAGTTTGGTTAAATTTGGCCCAGTAGATTCAGAGGAGAAGATTTTTGTAAAAGTTAACGACGACGGACGACGGACGCCGGATGCCAAGTGATGAGAAAAGCTCACTTGGCCCTTCGGGCCAGGTGAGCTAAAAAGTGGAATACTAAGCATTTATTTGGCCGAAGAAGTAAACAAATGACTTATATATGATATCATACATATAAAAAACAAAAAACACACACAACATGGCGGCAGCTCACAAACAAATAAATATCAGCTATACAAAACAAATAATATGACCCAATAGATACCACTCTCTCGAATATCTAATTCCAAGCAGGTTAAATGGAACAATTCTGGGTCTGGTAGACATATTCCGAAGATTTTATACGGAAAGTCTTCTGGTAGTAGAAACCTTAACAGAAAAATCCTTTCTTTAGAATCCAAAGGATAAGAAACTCTATTGAAAAAAATAACAAAAGGAATTAAAAACCAATTGTTCAGAGAACAATTGAAGGTCTTTCCACCCGAAACGATATATTTTGATGTGAAAAATATTAAAACTCGGTTAGAAATGTAATTTTCAGCGCAAAATGATAGCTTATTATACGCTGAATTCAAAAATATATGGTTTCTATACATTTTTGTTTGAAATAAGGGAGATAATTTGTTACTTCCGGTTTGAAAAAGGTCACTTCCGGTATCATTTGATAGTTTATTTGACACTGATTCCAAAAATATATGGTTCTATGTACTTTTACATTAAATATGGACAAGAAATAGCTACTTCCGGTTTACAAAGGTCATTCCCGGTTGATTTTGTCAAGGTCATATGGCTTGCAACTTAATGCACAAAGTACCATAGCTTTATCAGGCATACATTAAAAGTTAAAGCAAAGGTCAAAATCTAGAACGTCAAATCAAACTTTGACCTTGACCCCAATTTCAAGGTCATGAAACAAGGGCCTCAAATCAAAACACTCTAGGTCTCTACTATATATTGTTAATGAGTTATATTACCATACAGCTACTATTAGATATAAAAGGGGCGAAAACTCCCATTAAATGTCTACGTACCCTTTCAACTAAAATTTACGTGTTATGTCATGTCGCAACTAACAATTCTGTAAAAATATTTTGTCGATATCTTATACATTCTCTGAAAATAAGTAATAACAAGCCAAAATCAAAATTTAGAATATGACCTTGACCTTTGATCTTGACCTTATTTTCTTTTTTTTTGGACCGAGGACCTCAAATCAAAAGACCTCAGGTCTCTATAAGTTATGGTTTTTCAGTTACAAATACACATCACTTATATCAAATGCATAAGGGGAAATAACTCTCATATGGAGTCTCTGGAAAGCTTAGGTCAAAATTAATCAAATCATCCTGAGGATATAACGAGCAATTTGGTAAAATAAATTAGTCGAATTCTTATGCGGTTGCGACGTATAAGTAATAACAAGAAAAACAGTGTTCGGGGAGGTAACTCTTACATCGAAAAGTTTTTGGTTACGCGGTGTCAGTTTCAAAAGCGTACTAACTGTTCGATATCATATATCATATGTCTAAGCGACATCTTGCAAAACAAACAAAAAACAGCGAAGGAAAAAAAATTAGGCAGAAGAAAAAAAAATAAATATAGGGTGACGGAAACACTTCTACTTAAATGGGTTGAAGTTTCGCCATATTGTAAACCTTTATATGGTAAACAAATCATATCATTAACTTTTACTGTTTCTTTTGAATAAAGATAACAAACAAAATTCAAAAATTTGAAGCATGACCTTGACCTTTGACCTTGACCTCAATTTCAAGGTCAGAGGTCAGTGATCTCAAATCGAAAGACCGGAGGTCAATCACTTGTATGGTTGTGGAGTAATAATGATTTCAAATACATAAGGGGAAAAACTGCTATAAGGGTTGACCAAAACACTTCGACTTAAATGGGTTGAAGTTGCGCCCTATATATCGTAAACAGTAATTTGGCAAACACATCATATCATTAACTGTTACAGTTTCTTTTGAATATAGATTACAAGCAAAATTCAAAATTTAGAATATGACCTTGACCTTCGACCTTGACCTCAATTTCAAGGTCATAGGTCATAGGTCATAGGTCAGTGAACTCAAATCGGAAGACCTGAGGTCAATAACTTGTATGGTTGTGGAGAAATACTGATTTCAAATACATAAGGGGAGAAAACTCCTATAAGGGTTAACCAAAACGATTCGATTTAAATAGGTTGAAGTTGCGCCTTACAGTTATTTGGCAAACACATCATATCATTAACTGTAACAGTTTCTTTTGAATAACGATAACAAGCAAAATTCAAAATTTATAACATGACCTTGACATTTGACCTTGACCTCAATTTCCTTCAAATGGACCGAGGACTTCATATCAAAAGACTGTAGGCCTCTACGACTTATAATGTATGAATTTATCCAACAATTTGCCTATCTTAAATTTTCAAAGGGCAATAACTCCCATAAGATGTCTTCCGATCACTCCAGTCAAATTAATCAAATCATTCTTAAGAGTAGACAAACAATTTGGTGAAAACAGTTTGTTAAAATATTTGACGGGTTTAGAGATATAGCGATAACAAGAAAAAGGGGACGCGGGGAGAAAACTCCTATACGAATAAGTGTTCGGTCACACAGGGTGAGTTTTGAAACCCCTATCACTGTACAACATCATTGGCAAAAAATATATTCGATATGTTGTAAAACAAAAAAGCATCTCAGACGGCAGAAGAAAAAAAAAAATAATCAGAAGAAAAAGAAAAGGTCTTTCCACGAAAAGTGGAAAGACCTTATAAATTACTCCCTTAGGTTGACACGTACAAATAAATGGCAATACAAATGTATATACACATTTCGAGTTACAAAATATCAATCATTTACAGGTGGTAAATATCATGAAGAGAATTATATAGATAAATAAACTTATAAGATTAATGTTATATCTGTTTTAAATACTTTAACACAAATTTTCCATATAAATAATCAGCCCTCAGGAGAGTAGAAGATATAAAAATCTTAATACAAGAAAAGACCATATGTTATTTAAGTCTCATCTCTAACAAAACATTTACAGAACATGAATTCACATATAAAACAAGAGCCACTCTAAAATGAGATATGAGAGACTATATATGGTACAGCTATAATTTGATTTGATAGAAAAATAAATTCTACATAATCTGCAATAATTTGATCAATTTATTTAATTCTAACTTAAGCTTAGTACTTAGATAAGGAATGACATGAAAATAATGAGAAAATTTTCTGCGCCCTTAATCCCTCGTTGTATTAATCCTGGTTTCATTAATAGCAAGAAGATCATGTAATGCTAAATAAATTATCCAAATATTTCCTTATATATGTATACATATATGTATATCATCAGCTCGGTATTCAGTGCTTCGGTACTGACACGATTTATAACTTTTATAAAATAAAATCACCGTTAATAAATAAAGCAATTATCAAGAAACAAAGGTACCAACTCCCTCTGTCAAAACAGTCACCAACACAACGCATAAAATCTCAAAGACCGAGCAACATGAACCCCATCAAAAACCGAACTCAGGTGGTCCTTTGGCGTGAACTCAGGTGGTCCTTCGGGGTAACCAAGTCCTGTTCCCCTAGTGGCATCATCTTGTTGCTCACTGCAAGTCAAAATTCGGTGATTGTCAAAATCGAGAAAAAATGACGGTATTTTGGCAACGATATGTGGGACATACCCGTTATCATCTGTGACACAGAATTTGCATAAGTCAAGCAAATTTAATCATGATAGCGTCCGTAAAACTTTCGAAGGGATGACCTCAATTTACCATTTGGAATCGTTGGTTCGTGTTTTCCTTGCAGATAGAAACCATTTATCAAGGAAATAATGATAGGAAACGCAAACCCTGGAACATCATATCCACTGTAAGATATACTAGTGCTACTGCGGAGAAATGGAAATTTCAGAATGGGAAAATTTGAATCATCTCTTTTGTCGTAAGGTTTACAAACCTTCATTGTCACTTTTATGAATAATAAAGATATGAAGCGGAATTATCTGTATGCATAACAGTAGACCGAAATAGAATTGGATTATTTGCTTGTTTGTTAGGTGGAAAGAGACCTGAAACCAAGTTTTATCTGTCATATATATTTCTGTAAGTAGAAACTGACTTGGCAAAATACAGGTGTCAAACGTTTAAGGTTTTCTCATAAAAAATTGAGGTGTATCTTTCCAACATTTTATTTGGACTGATATGCTTCTTGTGTGGTCCTGATTTTGAATTTGTTTTCTCTCTACGTGTCCTGAAATTTGAAGGGACTTCTTACAGACACTATCTGTTTTTTTTCCAACATATCACTGTGATTTTCGATTCAATTCATCTTTGGCAATCTTCACAAATTTATATTTAAAGAGTGAATGAAAAATTTTCATAAATGTAAAAATAAGGGGGCGTATTTTAGGAAAAGAAGCAAAGAAAGGAACTGACCAAAGTTAAGTGAATCTGTACAACAGGAAATGTATATCTACATGAAGATAAAGTGAGAACTAAAATTTAAAAAGTTATATTTAAGTATAAATATGGTTTACTCATATTTTCAACTGCTTCTTAACGTTTTATAAACCCTCTCTCTGATTCCTTTACATATTTAGGTCCCAGGTTTGAAGCTGACTAAATTTCTGTAACGAATCTGAGTTTAGCTGAAGATCTTTTAAAACCGCATAAATTACATGTATACGCCCTTTGTTATACAACATGCACACTGGATACCGAATGAACCGGTACTAGGCAGGAATATATGAATGTAATTATATCATGCCGGTGTGAATTCTTAAACCATAAGTGAATGTCGCAGTAGATTAGAAAAAAACGACTACGAGACAGTATGGTAAGATCTAAATAAATATTTTTAATCGTGCTTAATAGAGCGATATTTTTACATCATTTCGAACAGATTATCTTTGTCAGCGTTGAAATCGCATGTTGATACTGAAAATATGAATTACAGTCTCAAAGTGTAAATATAAACCGTCGGTTAAAAACAAAGACTAAATCCTATGATGTTTTCTATAGTTGAACAACGGGATTTCAAAGAAATATCGATAAAAATGGCATCTTGGCAGCTTCAGGTAGAATCGGGACAACTCGGACCCAAAGGCAATTCGGACTAAGACAGCTCGGGCCAATTTAAAGACAACTCTGACAGCTTTTATAGACAGCTCGGACCAGTTTGAAACACTTGTCAGACTATCGGCTCTTCGTGATTTTTACGTTCAATATGATTTTTGTTTGTTTTTGTCTAGATTTTTTTCTTCTCAGCTCCCCCAACTGACCATCTTAGCTTGCTGTGACAATTTGTTAGTTTGGTGCATTTCAATAAGGAGGGGCGAATTCATGCGGGGATGTGGCGGGCGTGCCCCCTCCCTCCCCCTAAAATTTGCAAAGCAATGGGTTGTCCTCAGCTTAATAAAGAATAATTCGATAATTTTACCTCAAACACATTTTAAGTTTGCGCCCCCCTTAACCTAAAATCATGGATCCGCCCGTGATAAGTTCTGTTTCTATAAATTGTTTTATGACGGCCTAACGAGATATATTAGAAAAATAAAACAACAAATATCTTCCAATGCAATGAAAATATAAAGCAGATATATATTCGTCTTTACATATACGTGCCCGTGTTGTAATAAGTGATCCTAGAAATCTTTCAAGATGGTTGAAATACCTTTTACCGTCAGTCACCAAATGTTCAATTTATATTGTGGTTTGTCAAATTATCCTTATTTATCAGAGGTCTCAATTATTTAAACTTTACCGTTATTATTGGAAAACATATACCATGATTCGTCAAAAACAGTTGATTTTTTTTATCGTCATGGAGAAATGAACTCTATGTTTCTTTCTGGAGTTTTTATGGACTTTTGTTTGTATTTTTTTTTTTTTTTTCTTTTGACCATGGTGGAGTCTTTTTTTTTCTTCGACTTATGGGTTCTAAATACCCCTTTGCATCGTTTCCTTGTTTAAAAAAATAAAAGTAACTTAAGTTGCATTATACATATATACACGCATTACATTTTAAATCAAATCAAGAATTTCAAATTATAGACCCTCAAGAACTTTGTTTAAATATTCTTAAAGCAATCAGGTTGTCTTTTAAAGTACACGAATGTCTGTGTTTATTGCAAGTAAAACATTTTTTTTAAACGATAATTTTTTTTTTTTATTTCTTTAGAAATAAAGTAGTTATATGTTATCAAATAAAACTATATTACATCATTCTTGACTTAAATGCTCTTTGCTTGTAAAGATATTTGAATGCACACGAATATTAATAGGATCCGAATCTTAATCAAACACATGACACATCATTTATAACGTGATTTTTTTTATATTTAATAGGAATAAATTTTAAGTTGGTATTTTGAAAAAAATCGCCAACGCGATATTTACTACATGTATCATTAACGTCAAAAAGAGTGGGAAAATACCGTTTACATTATTTGGCAAGATTTAAACGTTATTGTTAAAAAAAAAATCACACACTATTTAAGTCGGTTAGGGAGTATTTGCGGATTCAAATGTGTAATGGTATAAAAGATGTACGACTCCAATTACTATATACCGCCCGCTTTTGTACAGCGAGTGGAACTATTAATACGGCAAAATGAATAATTGATAAGTGTATTTCGTGCATTTATTTTATTTTCCCCCGTTATGGACGAATAATACAAATTAACCATGGCAGCATTACATGCCCTGATGCAGACTCCACTAGATTTAAGGTACACATTTCATTCGCCATCTGATTCCTACCCTGTTAGTCCTAGCTTGACCACCGACAAACCAATCTTTTACAATCAGGGAAATATTATAGGCAATGATGTATACTTTTGGAATGGGAGAAATGAGTTCGCTTGTTTTGCAAGCAAACGATATTCCTTTTACAGGTGAAACTCCTGAAACGTTGCTTTTAATTGTAGCCGATGTTAATGGTCTCTTCACACCGAACTGGTCGGGATCATAAGCTTTCCCCGGGAAACAGATTTCTTCTTTTATGTAATGTTACAGATATTCAGTATTGACACATGACATGAGACAAACCCCAGAATATGCAGAGAAAGTGTAGAAAATTAAATAGACATATTACACACTATAGTGTAGAGGTTGAACACGCATTCGGAGAATAAAAAAAAACACAAAGTTATGGGGACTTTGTGGCGATTCACATCTGTTGTGACCATAAGTTTCTGCATTTCTGTGTCGTCGAAAAGACTTATTTACATGATAAAAAAAAATATCATTTCATTTTACTATATATATGTATCTCAATTGGTTTATTTTCTTATTTTGAGAGGACCCCTTGTTTTTCGTCAACTGTAATCGTAAGTCTAAGTGTAATCCTAGGTATAGACCTAGTTTCCGCAAATGTCTACTAGTAAGACTTGTCACACTAACTATAGAACGACTGAAAACCGTATACATAGATCCGAGCGTCTTTGTTTAAATTGCTCACTTGGTAAAGTTGAGGATGAGCTTCATTTTTTATTAGAATGTCCACTATATGATATCAAAAGAGAAGAATTGTTTCAATGCATTCCTAACATTTGTTATAATTTTAAAAACTTTAATAAATCTTCCAAATTTTTATGGCTCTTGACACAAGAAAATGTATCTCTTATGGAAAAAATGGGCTGTTATATTGGAGAGTGTTTTGAGTTAAGGAGATCTGGTCCGAATATTGATACTAAGTCTAGTAAAAAATTTGATAACGAATGCATGTAATATAATTTTATTATTTAATTGTGCATTCATAAATTAAATATATATTGTTGTTGGCTCTGATTCTGACCAATACTAATTAATATACTAAATATACATGTACACTGTGATGTTTATTGTTGTAATTATTAATTATGTCAATCAATTATAACAGATTTGTATGCCCTTTATGGGCCCTGTAATTTTGGAAATAAAAATATTCTATTCTATTCTCATAAGATATGGTACGATAAAAGGTTTCCACGTGTTCAGTGTTTCGATTTTCTCCCATGATCGTATCATCTAAAGATACGTTATAATCACGTTTTTATATTTGTTGTTTATGTGTACGTTCTCAAGGACTTTTAATTGGTGGGAATTTAAGTGCTGAGGTTATTGAGAACAAAATAAATACATGTATTTAAAAGACTATCATAGAGCAGGGATATATTGCATAGATAATCTCATGTAGATTTATCGATAAGTCAGGTAAAATAACTTTTAATAACGTTTTCTATATTACACATTTTAAATATCTTTTAATTTTAATCTGAATCTTTGAACTTCCAAATAATTATAATATATTACACGACAAGACTGTTTTCCATTCATTTCTATTTTGTTGATTTGGTGTTAAACAGCTTCCGGTTACGATAGCAGTAGAATAAAGTGAAGGTGAATAAAATACACAGTTTTGTCAGAAAAATGATTAGACAAAATGTTGAAATGCAGTGCATGAGTACTCACAGGTTATCAATGACTTAATTTGTGCATGGTTTGAGTCTGGTGGTGATTATCAGACAAGAATACGGTGCTGTACGGTTTTAACGATTTTGCATCGATTCGACCTTTTTAAGAATGTCAACATAGCTTTAAGACATGCTAACAGTTCGATGTTAAAAACTCGTGTTAAAATGTTCAAATTTCGATTGTGAAAAGAACTTAAATGCATAACTTCCCTTTGATCACAACTATGTCTGACGGTTTGCAAAACTTAGTCTTGAAAATTTGACTTTTTCTTATGTAACCAACAATCTATGAGTTTTAACATGACCAAATTGTCGATGATGCAGTTATTTTAAAATAGTTGATATGCCTACACAACGTCATAAACTTACAGGTGTCATTAGTCTTATTAACTGTTAGCATTATACATGTATATGATGAAACATGAGCAATTTGTACGAATAGAAAAAAATTAAAACAATAAAAATACCGAGCTCCAAGGAAAATTCAAGGTGCTGTTCTACAGACAGAAAAAAAAAATCGAAACTTTAAATGAAAATAAAACTTGAAAAAATGTAATATATATATCAATCTATACTCTCCACTTCGTACTATGAACATCAAAATTATTTATTTTGTTAAAATATTTCCTTTCTCTATTGTAACTGTATACGTATACCTAACAACAAAATTATTTTATTTACCTGTGTTTAAAGTTATTGCAAATGGCTGATATTTTGTTCGAGCATATTGTTTTTCTTAAATTGTTTAACATTTCATACCGATATAACATGTTACTTTTATTATTCTTCCTTAGTTTGTTTATTTTGAATTTACATTGTATCATAGGTCAAATTTATTTGTTCAGTGTATGTTCAATGGTGTTACTATGTCCTTTGATTGAGTTAAGCTATTTCAGTTGATATTTTATAGTGTGTCTTTCTATGTTGTGATGTTACACTATTGTTTCAGAAAAAGGGTGAAGGTTTGGTACCATTAAAACGTTTAAACCCGCTGCATTTGTTTGCACCTGTCCTAAGTCAGGAATCTGATGTTCAGTAGTTGTCGTTTGTTAATGTGGTTCATAAGTGTTTCTCGTTTCTCGTTTTTATGTAGATTAGACCGTTGGTTTTCCCGTTTGAATGGTTTTACACTAGTAATTTTTGGGGCCCTTTATAGCTTACTGTTCGGTGTGAGCCTAGGCTCCGTGTTGAAGACCGTACTTTGACCTATAGTGGTTTACATTTATAAATTTTGACTTGGATGGAGAGTTGTCTCATTGGCACTCATACCACATCTTCTTATATCTATCTCCATATGTATAGGCCAAAATTGGCGATTCAAAGTTTTTTTTTAACGACTTCGAAGTAGATTTTAATTAACAGATGCAAATACATAAAATGGCGCTCGACAAAATGGAAAATGTTACTGCAATATAGTTATTCTTTGTTTATTGAGCTGACGTGTTCTAATATCTGTGTTACTTGGAAAAGCAAAATGAAGTCGTATCTTTAATTTATTATGGCTCAATTTCATAAAAAAAAATCCTCTTCAGAATTTCAGTTTTATATATAGTATGTGCCTACATAGATGCCAATTGATGTTGATAATACCTAACATGTTCTGCATAAGTATAACAAATGTTGATCATACCTAACATGTTCTGCATAAGTATAACAAATGTTGATAATACCTAACATGTTCTGCATAAGTATAACAAATGTTGATCATACCTAACATGTTCTGCATAAGTATAACAAATACATGCTTTCTAAACTGTCAACAGTAGACACAAACAAATTATAATCCGAAGTCTGTTTTCATTCTTTCAATAATATATTTGCTATGGTTTGAATTCCTTACAATTGAACGGTTCAACCTCCTCGGTGGTCTTATGGTTGCTTGCTCGCCTTAGGTGCTGGGGGTCATAGTTTCGACCATCGGTCAGGTCAGACCAAACACTCAAAAGCTCTAAGGCAATCACCCAGGTTTATGGTGGAGTTTGTGAAACCTTTATTCAGTTTTTTTTCTTTCTTAGTGTTTTGTGGACTGTTGTTTGTCTTTTGTCATTTGGACATGGTGTTGTCGGTTTTCTTCGATTTATGATTTGTTATTGTCCACTTTGTATCTTCTACGGCTTTTTATCTGACTACTTTATATTTGTGCCAAATTTATTAGACAATTACAGGTAGTATACTTGATATTTACGATTTTTTTATTCAGTTTTGCCTTTTCACTTAAGAACTATAATAGAAAGAAACTGTAAACAGCAAAATTATAAATAATACAAGATCCTTTTAGCAGTTATTGCCTTTGAAAGGTGATTTATTTGACAATGTTTTTGTTTTGTTTTCTGTTGCCTATTATTTTGAAAATTTTACAGACAGACAGAAACTGTAATATCAACAATAATCAGGAATTCAAGAACTACAAATATGCAAATGTGACTGGAACCTTAAGTGATGATTTTGACGAATTAAATTGGGTTTTTTCAGCCAATTATATCCGGATACTAACTATAAATATATTATATTAATATTATGTTATGCCTATCATTTAAAAAAAAACGATTAGAGAGAGGAGAGAGACTGGAATGATAAAATTATGAGCAATTCAAGATCTACAAAATTTGCAGTTTGAATGACTATTTTGTCTACACGTGGTGTTTTACGAATTTTAGAATTTTGCGTACAATGGTATTTGGAAAACTGTAATAGATAGAAACTGTAAAGAGCAAAACTGTAAAAGACAGAAACTGTAAAGAGCAAAATGATTAGCAATAAAAGATCATGAAAAATGACTATTTTGTTAATGAAACCACTGTTCACAACGTAAACCTGTAGAAGGTATTGTACACACTTGTCGAATTTTGACATCTTTTGCGTTTTTTTGCTTTCTACAATGAAAACTATTAATGATAAGCAGAAACTGTGAACAGCAGAAATGATCAGCCATAAAAGATTTGCAAAATTGGCAATTTGACTTAAACTGTCTTTTCGCTTCTTAAGAGAGTAATGGTTCTTAAATGACGATTTCGACATATTTTGGCACGTTTTCTTTTATCTTCAAAACTGTTTATAGATTAAAAGAAACTGAAGATACAAGGTCTTCATTAAAGGAAATTTATTAACTATTAATCAACTATTTGTAGAAGTTATTGCCTTTCAGTAATTTTTTGGACCATTTTTGATTAATTTTCATTCCTTGTCGTTTATCATACGATATTATATAGTCTTCTTGTGGAATATGATAGGCTTAGATACATGATTTTTTAATAAGTTGTTATTGACTTTGAACTAGAGGTCAGCATCTGCGATTATTCTCAGATCTGTTCTGCGTGTCATTTTTATTGTCAGGGATGTTTAAATACCCTGCCACGTCCGGTCTCTGTTTTGTTAGCTGTTTTTCTTTTTCTTATGTTACCAACAATCTGAGAGTTTCAACATGATCAAATTGATGAAGACTCAAATTATTCTAAAATTGTTGCTATGCCTACACAAAGTCATAAAAGAGAGAGATACCAAAGGGACATTCGAACTCGTATGTCGAAAATAAACTGACAAGGCCATGGCTAAAAAAGACAAACTGTCGTGTTGCTCATGTAAGTGCAAACCCGGTGATAAGTCTAATTTCGGTAGGTCACATTCGTGGAAAAGGGAACGGGATTGTAGTTACGACAATTGGAACATATCCGTCGTCATCTGTGAAACAGATATTCCATAACGGTCAACCAACTCGTGATGGCGTCCGTAAAATTTACGAAAGGATGATTTCAACTCCCACTTGGAACTCTTGGTTTAATAGCTTCCTTGTGAGAAGCAACCCTCTATCAAGGATATCATGATAGGAAATACAAACCCTGGAATATCGTATCAACTGGTGTCTTTAGTCTTGTAAACTGTTAGCATTATAAAAAGAATGATGTTACTATTGTAGCATGAGCAGTTTGTACAAATAGGAGGTTGTTCAACTTTACTTCCAGTGATACAATATCATTATTGAACTCCCGTATTCATGCGTATGACTGTATTATATAAGAGATATTCCTTGTTAAAACAAATTATCGGTTAATGAGCGTTTAGTGTCGTGTCAGTATTTGTACATTTGTATACAATTAACTTGCACAGAACTCAAAGGTGGCATTCTATAGACAGAAAAACAAACTCGAATCTTTAAATGAAAATAAAAACTTGAAAAATGTAATAAATGCATTAATCTACTCTCCACATATATATATATATATATATATATATATATATATATATATATATATATATATGCATAAATTGACCATTCAAAGGGTTTTTTAACGACCTCAGAGAAGATTTTAATTAACAGATACCAATACATGTGTATTGTAATGGCACTCGATAAAATGAAAAAAATATTACTGGCATGTTATTCTTTGTTTATTAAGCTGACGTGTTCTATTAAATGTGTGACTTAGAAAAGCAAAGTGGTGTGGTATCTTTAATTTATTATGGCTGAACATCATTAAAATTCCTCTTCAGAATTTCAGGTTTATATATAGTATGTGCCTACATAGATGCCAATTGATGTTGATAATACCTAACATGTTCTGCATAAGTATAACAAATGTTGATCATACCTAACATGTTCTGCATAAGTATAACAAATGTTGATCATACCTAACATGTTCTGCATAAGTATAACAAATGTTGATCATACCTAACATGTTCTGCATAAGTATAACAAATGTTGATCATACCTAATATGTTCTGCATAAGTATAACAAATGTTGATCATACCTAACATGTTCTGCATAAGTATAACAAATGTTGATCATACCTAACATGTTCTGCATAAGTATAACAAATGTTGATCATACCTAACATGTTCTGCATAAGTATAACAAATGTTGATCATACCTAACATGTTCTGCATAAGTATAACAAATGTTGATCATACCTAATATGTTCTGCATAAGTATAACAAATACATGCTTTCTAAACTGTCAACAGTAGACACAAACAAATTATAATCCGAAGTCTGTTTTCATTCTTTCAATAATATATTTGCTATGGTTTGAATTCCTTACATTTGAACGGTTCAACCTCCTCGGTGGTCTTATGGTTGCTTGCTCGCCTTAGGTGCTGGGGTCATAGTCTCGACCATCGGTCAGGTCAGACCAAACACTCAAAAGCTTTAAGGCAATCACCCAGGTTTATGGTGGAGTTTGTGAAATCTTTATTCAGTTTTTTTTCTTTTTAGTGTTTTGTGGACTGTTGTTTGTCTTTTGTCATTTGGACATGGTGTTGTCGGTTTTCTTCGATTTATGATTTGTTATTGTCCATTTTGTATCTTCTGAGGCTTTTTATCTGACTACTTTATATTTGTGCCAAATTTATTAGACAAATACAGATAGTATGCTTGATATTTACGACTTTTTTTTATCCAGTTTTTGCCTTTTCACTTAAGAACTATAATAGAAAGAAACTGTAAACAGCAAAAATTACAAATAATACAAGATCCTTTTAGTAGTTATTGCCCTTGAAAGGTGATTTATTTGACAATGTTTTTGTTTTGTTTTCTGTTGCCTATTATTTTGAAAATTTTACAGACAGACAGAAACTGTAATAACAACAATAATCAGGAATTCAAGAACCACAAATATGCAAATGTGACTGGAACCTTAAGTGATGATTTTGACGAATTAAATTGGGTTTTTTTTCCGCCAATTATATCCGGATACTAACTATAAATATATTATATTATGTTATACCTATCATTTAAAAAAAACGATTAGAGAGAGGGAGAGAGACTGGAATGACAAAAATTATGAGCAATTCAAGATCTACAAAATTTGCAGTTTGATTGACTATTTTGTCTACACGTGGTGTTTTTACGAATTTTAGAATTTTTGCGTACAATGGTATTTGGAAAACTGTAATAGATAGAAACTGTAAAGAGAAAACTGTAAAAGACAGAAACTGTAAAGAGCAAAATGATAAGCAATTAAAGATCATGAAAATGACTATTTTGTTAATGAAACCACTGTTCACAACGTAACCTGTAGAAGGTATTGTACACACTTGTCGAATTTTGACATCTTTTGCGTTTTTTTGCTTTCTACAATGAAAACTATTAATGATAAGCAGAAACTGTGAACAGCAGAAATGATCAGCCATAAAAGATTTGCAAAATTGGCAATTTGACTTAAACTGTCTTTTCGCTTCTTAAGAGAGTAATGGTTCTTAAATGACGATTTCGACATATTTTGGCACGTTTTCTTTTTATCTTCAAAACTGTTTATAGATTAAAAGAAACTGAAGATACAAGGTCTTCATAAAACGAAATTTATTAACTATTAATTAACTATTTGTAGAAGTTATTGCCTTTCAGTAATTTTTTGGACCATTTTTGATTAATTTTCATTCCTTGTCGTTTATCATACGATATTATATAGTCTTCTTGTGGAATATGATAGGCTTAGATACATGAGTTTTTAATAAGTTGTTATTGACTTTGAACTAGAGGTCAGCATCTGCGATTATTCTCAGATCTGTTCTGCGTGTCATTTTTATTGTCAGGGATGTTTAAATACCCTGCCACGTCCGGTCTCTGTTTTGTTAGCTGTTTTTCTTTTTCTTATGTTACCAACAATCTGAGAGTTTCAACATGATCAAATTGATGAAGACTCAAGTTATTTTAAAATTGTTGCTATGCCTACACAAAGTCATAAAATAGAGAGAGATACCAAAGGGACATTCGAACTCGTATGTCGAAAATAAACTGACAAGGCCATGGCTAAAAAAGACAAACTGTCGTGTTGCTCATGTAAGTGCAAACCCGGTGATAAGTCTAATTCGGTAGGTCACATTCGTGGAAAAGGGAACGGGATTGTAGTTACGACAATTGGAACATATCCGTCGTCATCTATGAAACAGATATTCCATAACGGTCAACCAACTCGTGATGGCGTCCGTAAAATTTACGAAAGGATGATTTCAATTCCACTTGGAACTCTTGGTTTAATAGCTTCCTTGTGAGAAGCAACCTCTATCAAGGATATCATGATAGGAAATACAAACCCTGGAATATCGTATCAACTGGTGTCTTTAGTCTTGTAAACTGTTAGCATTATAAAAAGAATGATGTTACTATTGTAGCATGAGCAGTTTGTACAAATAGGAGGTTGTTCAACTTTACTTCCAGTGATACAATATCATTATTGAACTCCCGTTTTACGTCATGTGTATGACTGTATTATATAATAGATATTCCTTGTTAAAACAAATTATCGGTTAATAAGCGTTTAGTGTCGTGTCAGTATTTGTACATTTGTATACAATTAACTTGCACAGAACTCAAAGGTGGCATTCTATAGACAGAAAAAAAACTCGAATCTTTAAATGAAAATAAAAACTTGAAAAATGTAATAAATGCATTAATCTACTCTCCATATATATATATATATATATATATATATATATATATATATATATATATATATATATATATATGCATACATTGACGATTCAAAGGGTTTTTAACGACCTCAGAGAAGATTTTAATTAACAGATACCAATACATGTGTATTGTAATGGCACTCGATAAAATGAAAAAAATATTACTGGCATGTTATTCTTTGTTTATTAAGCTGACGTGTTCTATTATATGTGTGACTTAGAAAAGCAAAGTGGTGTGGTATCTTTAATTTATTATGGCTGAACATCATTAAAATTCCTCTTCAGAATTTCAGGTTTATATATAGTATGTGCCTACATAGATGCCAATTGATGTTGATAATACCTAACATGTTCTGCATAAGTATAACAAATGTTGATCATACCTAACATGTTCTGCATAAGTATAACAAATGTTGATCATACCTAACATGTTCTGCATAAGTATAACAAATGTTGATAATACCTAACATGTTCTGCATAAGTATAACAAATGTTGATCATACCTAACATGTTCTGCATAAGTATAACAAATACATGCTTTCTAAACTGTCAACAGTAGACACAAACAAATTATAATCCGAAGTCTGTTTTCATTCTTTCAATAATATATTTGCTATGGTTTGAATTCCTTACAATTGAACGGTTCAACCTCCTCGGTGGTCTTATGGTTGCTTGCTCGCCTTAGGTGCTGGGGGTCATAGTTTCGACCATCGGTCAGGTCAGACCAAACACTCAAAAGCTTTAAGGCAATCACCCAGGTTTATGGTGGAGTTTGTGAAACCTTTATTCAGTTTTTTTTTCTTTCTTAGTGTTTTGTGGACTGTTGTTTGTCTTTTTGTCATTTGGACATGGTGTTGTCGGTTTTTCTTCGATTTATGATTTGTTATTGTCCATTTTGTATCTTCTGAGGCTTTTTATCTGACTACTTTATATTTGTGCCAAATTTATTAGACAATTACAGGTAGTATGCTTGATATTTACGATTTTTTTTTATTCAGTTTTTGCCTTTTCACTTAAGAAATATAATAGAAAGAAACTGTAAACAGCAAAAATTATCAATAATACAAGATCCTTTTAGTAGTTATTGCCTTTGAAAGGTGATTTATTTGACAATGTTTTTGTTTTGTTTTCTGTTGCCTATTATTTTGAAAATTTTACAGACAGACAGAAACTGTAATAACAACAATAATCAGGAATTCAAGAACCACAAATATGCAAATGTGACTGGAACCTTAAGTGATGATTTTGACGAATTAAATTGGTTTTTTTTCCGCCAATTATATCCGGATACTAACTATAAATATATTATATTAATATTATGTTATGCCTATCATTTCAAAAAAAAAAAACGATTAGAGAGAGGGAGAGAGACTGGAATGACAAAAATTATGAGCAATTCAAGATCTACAAAATTTGCAGTTTGAATGACTATTTTGTCTACACGTGGTGTTTTTACGAATTTTAGAATTTTTGCGTACAATGGTATTTGGAAAACTGTAATAGATAGAAACTGTAAAGAGCAAAACTGTAAAAGACAGAAACTGTAAAGAGCAAAAATGATTAGCAATAAAAGATCATGAAAAATGACTATTTTGTTAATGAAACCACTGTTCACAACGTAAACCTGTAGAAGGTATTGTACACACTTTTGCGTTTTTTGCTTTCTACAATGAAAACTATTAATGATAAGCAGAAACTGTGAACAGCAGAAATGATCAGCCATAAAAGATTTGCAAAATTGGCAATTTGACTTAAACTGTCTTTTCGCTTCTTAAGAGAGTAATGGTTCTTAAATGACGATTTCGACATATTTTGGCACGTTTTCTTTTTATCTTCAAAACTGTTTATAGATTAAAAGAAACTGAAGATACAAGGTCTTCATAAAAGGAAATTTATTAACTATTAATCAACTATTTGTAGAAGTTATTGCCTTTCAGTAATTTTTTGGACCATTTTTGATTAATTTTCATTCCTTGTCGTTTATCATACGATATTATATAGTCTTCTTGTGGAATATGATAGGCTTAGATACATGAGTTTTTAATAAGTTGTTATTGACTTTGAACTAGAGGTCAGCATCTGCGATTATTCTCAGATCTGTTCTGCGTGTCATTTTTATTGTCAGGGATGTTTAAATACCCTGCCACGTCCGGTCTCTGTTTTGTTAGCTGTTTTTCTTTTTCTTATGTTACCAACAATCTGAGAGTTTCAACATGATCAAATTGATGAAGACTCAAGTTATTCTAAAATTGTTGCTATGCCTACACAAAGTCATAAAGAGAGAGATACCAAAGGGACATTCGAACTCGTATGTCGAAAATAAACTGACAAGGCCATGGCTAAAAGACAAACTGTCGTGTTGCTCATGTAAGTGCAAACCCGGTGATAAGTCTAATTTCGGTAGGTCACATTCGTGGAAAAGGGAACGGAACATATCCGTCGTCATCTGTGAAACAGATATTCCATAACGGTCAACCAACTCGTGATGGCGTCCGTAAAATTTACGAAAGGATGATTTCAACTCCCACTTGGAACTCTTGGTTTAATAGCTTCCTTGTGAGAAGCAACCCTCTATCAAGGATATCATGATAGGAAATACAAACCCTGGAATATCGTATCAACTGGTGTCTTTAGTCTTGTAAACTGTTAGCATTATAAAAAGAATGATGTTACTATTGTAGCATGAGCAGTTTGTACAAATAGGAGGTTGTTCAACTTTACTTCCAGTGATACAATATCATTATTGAACTCCCGTATTCATGCGTATGACTGTATTATATAAGAGATATTCCTTGTTAAAACAAATTATCGGTTAATGAGCGTTTAGTGTCGTGTCAGTATTTGTACATTTGTATACAATTAACTTGCACAGAACTCAAAGGTGGCATTCTATAGACAGAAAAAAAAACAAACTCGAATCTTTAAATGAAAATAAAAACTTGAAAAAATGTAATAAATGCATTAATCTACTCTCCACATATATATATATGCATAAATTGACGATTCAAAGGGTTTTTTAACGACCTCAGAGAAGATTTTAATTAACAGATACCAATACATGTGTATTGTAATGGCACTCGATAAAATGAAAAAAATATTACTGGCATGTTATTCTTTGTTTATTAAGCTGACGTGTTCTATTATATGTGTGACTTAGAAAAGCAAAGTGGTGTGGTATCTTTAATTTATTATGGCTGAACATCATTAAAATTCCTCTTCAGAATTTCAGGTTTATATATAGTATGTGCCTACATAGATGCCAATTGATGTTGATAATACCTAACATGTTCTGCATAAGTATAACAAATACATGCTTTCTAAACTGTCAACTGTAGACCACAGGGACTCGGTTAGTAGATTAAAATTTTGTTAATCAATGTTTTTAATTTTTTTTTTAGTATTTCCTGTCTATTTGTATTACTCTATTAACGTATTTGACGTTGACATCACTATTTCTTTGTTTTCTAGCAATGTGCAGTTTACTATCCATATCCGTATACTGAAAAATCCTAAAGGGATCTAAGTCGCCATCTTGAATTGCCTTCCCTACTTTAGATAAAAAATAATTAAAAATATTAATAAATTACTATATACCTTACAAAGGCACTCATTTTCTTCCTAAATTATTGTTCTATCACATGCATATTTTGATTTTTGGATCAACAGAACCCTTACGCAACTTCAGTTGCATTCGGGTCAGAATATTCAAATTTCCCGGCGAAAGCAACGTAACTGGCAAACATGTCGTTTTTCAGTAAGATAGACGAAATGGGAGATAACTCTTGTCATTCGGAAACTTTCGGGTTGATGCATTTACTACAACGATAACTCCTCATAAACTGACGAGTGCTGTCCCTGACATAAATATCGAGCGCAAATTTAATAACGAATAGAACCTTTCTGCAAACGGGTTACATAAATCACTGACTTTTGGTAGACACATCAATAAAATGAAGTAGTTACTAAAAGTATTGACGTGTTCAACGGAATTTACCAGGTTCAGTAACAGTACCAGGATTTAAAAAAGGGGAGTTGGTAGGCTAACTTTTGGATTAATACTTTGAAAAAGTCTATGCATTTATCATATATGCATGTATGAAGCTCCATTAGGAGGCCCTTGTCCCCATAAATCCGCCTCTGATTATATACATGTTGTACTACATAAATCCTTGATGTGAAAATATCAGGACGATGTCTGACAGAAATTCACATTCCTTTAAGAAAAAAAACCGATAGTTTGGGGACAATCATTTGATATTTTCAATAGGCGAAAGGATAGGAGAATAATCTGATATTGAAACAACACATACAATGACTGTTCGAGGAAATTTTCGTTTGATATTTAATTTTATGAAGGATTCTAAGCGTGTAAATCTGTCTCAAATCTGATTGATTGAGCGGAGGTATCAAGTTAGGGGACAGCACTAGTCAGTCTATGAGGAGTTATCGTTGTAGTAAATGCATCAACCCGAAAGTTTCTGAATGACAAGAGTTATCTCCCATTTCGTCTATCTTACTAAAAAACGACATGTTTGTCAGTTACGTTGCTTTCGCCGGGAAATTTGAATATTCTGACCCGAATGCAACTGAAGTTGCGTAAGGGTTCTGTTGATCCAAAATCAAAATATGCATGTGATAGAACAATAATTTAGGAAGAAAATGAGTGCCTTTGTAAGGTATATAGTAATTTATTAATATTTTAATTATTTTTATCTAAAGTAGGAAGGCAATTCAAGATGGCGACTTAGATCCCTTTAGGATTTTTCAGTATACGGATATGGATAGTAAACTGCACATTGCTAGAAAACAAAGAAATAGTGATGTCAACGTCAAATACGTTAATAGAGTAATACAAATAGACAGGAAATACTAAAAAAAATTAAAAACATTGATTAACAAAATTTTAATCTGCTAACTGAGTCCCTGTGCTGTAGACACAAACAAATTATAATCCGAAGTCTGTTTTCATTCTTTCAATAATATATTTGCTATGGTTTTGAATTCCTTACAATTGAACGTATCAACCTCCTCGGTGGTCCCATGGTTGCTTGCTCGCCTTAGGTACTGGGGTCATAGTTTCGATCATCGGTCAGGTCAGACCAAACACTCAAAAGCTTTAAGGCAATCACCCAGGTTTATGGTGGAGTTTGTGAAACCTTTATTCAGTTTTTTTTTCTTTTTTAGTGTTTTGTGGACTGTTGTTTGTCTTTTTGTCATTTGGACATGGTGTTGTCGGTTTTTCTTCGATTTATGATTTGTTATTGTCCACTTTGTATCTTTTGAGGCTTTTTATCTGACTACTTTCTATTTTTTGCTAAATTTATCAGACGACTGCTAGTAGGATGTACGGTTTTTGATTTACGATTTTGTTAGTCAGTTTTTGCCTTTTTACTGAAAAACAATAGATAGAACAGATAGAAAGAAACGGTAATCATTAAAAATTAAAAATAATACAAGACACTTGCAGTAGTTATATAACTACTGCCATTGAAAGGTGATTTTTTGACAATTTATTTGTTTTGTTTTCTATTCCCTATTATTTTGAAAATTATAAAAAAAAAAAAGGTAAAATAACATCAGGGAGTAATGGTTCTTACATGATGATTTCAACATATTTTTGAACGTTTTCTTTTTATCTTCTAAACTGTTTATAGATTAATAGAAACTGAAGATACAAGGCCTTCATAAAAGGAAATTTATTAACTATTAATCAACTATTTGTAGAAGTTATTGCCTTTCAATAATTTTTTGGACCATTTTTGATTAATTTTCATTCCTTGCCGTTTATCATACGATATTATAGTCTTCTTGTGGAATATGATAGGCTTAGATATATGCTTTTTTTATTAGTTGTTATTGGCTTTGAACTAGCGGTCAGTAACTGTGAGTATTCTCAGATCTGAACTTCGTTTCTTTTTTGTTGCTAGGGATGTATATATATACCCTGTCACGTCCGGTCTGTGTTTTTGTTAGTTGTTTCTCTGCTTTAAATCGATCTGATGAGTTAAGCCCTTTTCAACTGATTTTTATAGTTTGTTCTTATGTTGAAATTTTATACTACTTTCCCAGGTTAGGGGAAGGGGTTAGCGCCAGTAAACTAGTTCAACCCCGCCACATTCTGTTTGTGTCCGTCCCAAGTCAGGAGCATGCAATTCAGTGGTTGTCCTTTGTTGCTGTATATCATTTTTTTTTCGTTCATTGTTTTGTACATAAACCAGGCCGTTTGTTTTCTGGTTTGAATCGTTTCACATTTTCATTTCGGGGCCATTGATAGTTGACTATGCGGTATGGGTTTTGCTCATTGTTCGAGGCCGTACGCTGACCTGTAGTTGTAACATCTATCTCATTTGGTCTCTGGTGGAGTGTTGTCTCATTGGCAATCATACCACATCATCTTATTTTTATATTAGCAACATATTAAATATTAATCAATTGAATGGAAAGGTGGAGAAAGATTCGATCAATGCTTTTAATGGGTGGAACAATAACCTTTTAGCAAGCCCTGTGTAGCCTAATCTTCTATAAATAAAAGGAGATTTGGGATATACGTCAATGAGACCGCAACACAACTACAAAAATAACCAAACGACACACAGAGGCGAACATACAGTCTTCAACAATAGACATGTGTCTATATATACAATATGCCAAGCTGATATTTGTCCATAGTCTATAACGATGTATATAAATTTAACAGAAACAATCAAAGATCTGCCATTAAAACCAATTTTAAGACCGCCTTTCAACAGATGCTTTTAAGGTCAAGGTACAGTAAATGGACTATGTCACAGATTTTGGTAAAAAATTTGCATACAACTTTGACTCGTAGACCTATAGCTGAAAATCGAAAAAATAATGCATTATCTCTTTTATTTTCTAAAATATTAATGATTGAATTATTTCCAAATAGATGAACATTTGTAAAGAAAGCACATAAAATTGGCGAAAAACGGTTCTTAAATTTGTCTTTTAATCATCAAATCTCCAATTTCAATTCAATAGATTTTTCTTAAAAAATATATGTTGTTGATATATAAATTTCCGTTTCAATGATGTAAAATAATCATTATGTCTTGTTCGGATCAATAGGTGTAGACTTGGAAAGTCGGAAAATATAACATGTCACTGGAAAACTGTTTTGGGTAGAACCTTAACGTTTGACATAAAGCTGTTCAGTTATGTATCTCTTATAAAGTTTTATTGTAATGTTTTTTAAGCGCATAGAGAGTTTGATCTTATACCAACTCTGGAATATATGATACATATCCACATCCCATATTTGGCGGCATCGTTAACATGTATTTACTTTTCAGAGACAGTTCTCACAAAAACAATTTACGAGAATACTACTAGTAATCGTCGTATAAGTATTGAACATTTCAATTTAACTTGCGATCAATTTTGGTCGTAATATGTTTTTAAACATCAGTTGAAGCTTTGAATGTAAAAATAAGAAGATGTGGTATGATTGCCAATGAGACAACTCTCCACAAGAGACCAAATTACACAGAAATTAACAACTATAGGTCTCCGTACGGACTTCGACAATGAGCAAAGCCCATACCGTATAGTCAGCTATAAAAGGCGGGGTTAAACAAGTTTCAAGTGTACGAATAAGGTCAAGATTTACTTAAATAAGAAATCATGTATGCATAGAGAAAGCCAAATAAGCATAGAGAGGGTGGATATTTCTGTGTAACTAAATTGTTACAAATGAAATCCTAATTGGTCTTTTTACCACATTTATGATCTTGAAAACGAATCAACAACAATAGAACATTACATGTGAAAAAGTATAACAAAAATACTGAACTCCAAGTCAAATTCAAAAAGGGGAAGTCCATAAAAACTGACAAAATCAAACGTTATCAATCAACGGACCAAGTGCATAAAAACAACTGCCATATTCCTGACTCGATACAGGCATTTTCCGAAGAAAACGGTGGGTTACACCTGGTTTATAGCTAGCTAAACCTTCCACTTGTATGACAGTTGTTACTTTACCTGTCTTTTAAATGAATGGTATGGTTCTACAGCACAGCGGACCAACCTTTTTTCATGAAAACGTTCTTTTATAATTGTATTGATACAACGCAAGGGTTTGACTGACGTTTATAAATTTAGTCATCTGGACGTCTCGCCATGCACAGAGGGCATGTCATTTTGGACGTGTGGATGTTTAAATATGAAACCATGTCTGGTCGTCAATGTCTTAACAAACAACAAAAGATCAATACACGTACTGTTTAATCTGAAATAAATGCAAATGAATACCTCAAAATTGTGCTTACGAAAGGTTTGACTAGGAAACTAGAAATATGCTTAACCGAACTACTCCTGTCTTATAGTTAGACACATGCAGGAAAAGGGGGAGGCATGTTGGCTGTGCGGAATGCTTAAATTCGTATCAATGTCCATTTGGAATGGGGACGTTAAGCCATATACTTTTTGTTTGGACAGTGCCTCGCTCTGGAAGTAAAGAACCATGCATTGAAATAACACTTTATGTGGTCGGTGACATTTTACATAGGTAGTATTTGTACCACTGCAAAACATACCTTCGTTTGTTGTTGTTGACCAACCCTCCTCCTCCGTACGATCAACTTTGGAGTAGGGAGGGGTATGGGGTACAGGAGGATTTTTTTCCGGATTGAATATTTATTTTCATCTAATGGCTACACCTGATGGTTTGTTTCCGCGCGGAAATTTAATTTCACTTTTGTACATATTCGTATCCTGCATTTTGTGATGCCGATTATTCATTTCCAGTCTGTCTTGTGCAAAGTTATTTATTTACCAAGCCAGATTATTTAAGTCCAACCCCATCCCCCAAAAATTAAATGGTCGCCCCCTTACTGCTTCAAAATATGTATTATTAAACTAAAAATTCTCCATATTATCTCCATCATGAACAAATCCAAATGCCAGTTTTTTTGCACAAGTCATCAACGGAGAAATTTAGAATTGGATGCTGCAATATGAGCTTTTGACAAACATGCTTATTCACGATGAGGAAGAAACATAGTTATGTATCGATCATTTGTGTTAATATATGAGTATAAGATAACAAGATTTTATTCAAAGAATGAGTTATATTACCCTTTTACATATAATCATAACTTTCTTTAACATTCATAAAAGATATTATCTAAAAATTATAATTGTCATTTTCTTGACATGTACGACTTTAGATTATAAAATACTAGACATTCGAAGCAAGACAATTTACGTCTTTCTATCTATTTAAGTAATGACCCCCTTTTCCCCTTTAATTTAATCACTGCGATATTAATTATTTTCCTTTTCAAGAAGAGAGGTAAAAGATACCAAATGTATATTCACAAGCATTGGTAAAGTGATGAAACTGGTTTGATCTGGTTAAGAGTTCACAAACGCATATACATGACAACCGGTTGAAACCAGAATAAGTTTATTAACAATGCTTCTGTAAATGCATTATTTCCAATGATTATTTTGGGACTTGACGTATCTGGGTTGTAAGTAGCATTTACGCAAACGCTTGGTTTTCTTTTTACTGAATAAATGTTTTGTTCATGTCATTTAGTCTTTCTGAATAATAAAGTGGTATGAATGTGTATTTATTTTGTTTAAATATCACACATGATATGCATACTCTAAACATGTTGTCTGTGTGTACTTATAGTGTGTTTCATATTGTGACGACAGTACAAATCAATATTTTATGTGTATTTGATTACGTATCTGTTCTCATTGTTTATCAAAGAACAAAAAGAAATGTATTAAAGCTGTCATTTTCTTATTCATACATGATACAATCATTGATCCGGTAAATAAAAGAAAGATAGATCAGTCCTTATATTAACGACTTTCCGTTTCAGTTGCATTAAAAATATAATGTATAAACTGTTTAAAGGAATTTTCGTTTAAATGTATATTCATGTACATGCAAATGTTCCTATTTAAACATTTTACATATGTTACATTTATTTTATTTTAACATGAATTGCAGAATAAAGAATACTTATTGGTCATTTCAAGGGCCTTTGATAGGTAACACGACGGTGACATTACAATATTAGTTATTAAAGTGATACAAAGTTAGTCATGATTACTGTGCATGTGTGTGTGTGTGTGTGTGCAAGGCAGAACCAGAACAAAATAACCGTTAAAGCTATATTTTTTATTAATCATATGCATTTCATCGAGCATTTAAATATCTATTTATATATGTAGATTTGTATATGTATATTGATGTAAGTGTATTCATTTTCAATAATTACTTTTCATTCTCGTGAGTTAATAGATTACAAAATTTCCTTATTTGTACACGATTTCTAGCGTTGATTTTTCAGTATACACTTTCAGTTTGGGTATTGAATATAGGAAGTACTTCAAGAGGCGAAAATTAGGGAAACGTACCATAAACATTGATATTCCTTTCATTGCAGGGTCGGAATTATGGGGTGGCTGGGTGCCCGGGCCCCCTTATGGAGATACATTTATGCTTAATTCATATTAGTTCCCTATTTTACTCCAAACTTTCTGGTTTGGGGGACACCGCCCCACCCTCCTTTCATAATAATCCTGGTTCCGCATCAGCATTTATCCTAGTCATGATTCGAAAAATTAAATCAAAACTGATTAAATTTTGATAGTATTTTCTAAAAGTCTACAAGTTTGCAACGAATGTGAATATCGTTTGTCTTTTAAACGGCTATGATATCCAAAATAATAAACTAAGGTTCAACCCGGCAAAGTTTGCCTTAGATAAATAAGTACCGTTTTAATTATAAAGACTCTCATATATGTATCCCTCCTTGGCTATCATAACTTTACCGATCATCTTTCCTGTAGAACTTTATAACTATCAACTGAAAATTCACATCGATGCAGCAAATGACTACATTTTGGTATTTTTACGTTTAGTGGAACAGGAACTACTAACTGTTCACGGGCACCTAGGTTTACCCCGTTTTTTGGTACGGTTTGCGTTACTCTATCTTTACCATGGTGCTTGTCTGTTTATTGGACGTTTTGTTTTTGATTGCCCCTTTAGAATCTTCTTCCTCTTTTTAGCTTTTTAGTGAGCTTTTCTCATCACTTGGCGTCCGTCGTCCGTCGTCGTCGTCCGTCGTCGTTAACTTTTACAAAAATCTACTCCTCTGAAACTACTTGGCCAAATTAAACCAAACTTGGCCACAATCATCATTGGGGTATCTAGTTTAAAAAATGTGTCCGGTGACCCGGCCAACCAACCAAGATGGCCGCCATGGCTAAAAATAGAACATAGGGTAAAATGTAGATTTTGGCTTATATCTCTGAAACCAAAGCATGTAGAGCAAATCTAACATTGGGTTAAAATTGTTTATCAGGTCAAGATCTATCTGCCCTGAAATTTTCAGACAAATCAGACAACCCATTGTTGGGTTGCTGTCCCTCTGAAACCAAAGCATTTAATTATCTGCCCTGAAATTTTCAGTAATTTTAAGAAAATTTTGCAGTTTTTGGTTATTATCTTGAATATTATTATAGATAGAGATAAACTGTAAACAGCAATAATGTACAGCAAAGTAAGATCTACAAATAAGTCAACATGACCAAAATTGTCAATTGACCCTTAAGGAGTTATTGCCCTTTATAGTCAATTTTTACACTTTTCATAAATTTTGTAAATTTTGTAAATTTTACAAAATATTTTCCACTGTAACTACTGGGACAAGTTCATTATAGATAGAGATAATTGTAAGCAGCAAGAATGTTCAGTAAAGTAAGATCTACAAACACATCACCATCACCAAAACACAATTTTGTCATGAATCCATCTGTGTCCTTCGTTTAATATGCACATAGACCAAGGTGAGCGACACAGGCTCTTTAGAGCCTCTAGTTCTAGTTTACAACCCCGATTGACGAAGAAAGAGCAGTGTCACACAACAGCAAAAGTGCGGGTTTTTTTTGTATTAAGGAGAGATCAACATACTCCTTAAAAATTACAAAAAAATATATATGAATTCTTTACATTATTCAATTCGCATGTACTTTACACAACTGTCATGAATATCAAAACTTATCAAACTGAGAAAATATGCATATTTTAGGTGTGGTGTTTAAAAAAAATAGATTGATTATGAATGTGATGTACTAAGTCTTTAATATAAATATTTACAGATGATAAAGTTGTGACATCGTTGATATGAATTGACAAATGACAGAAACATCGAGTATATTACCAGCGTCGCATTACAGAAGCAACAATGACAACTGAAGCAGACAAATTTAAAGAGTTAAAAACTGATACTCGAGAGCTATGTAACGAATTAAAAGAAAACGAAGTTCCTGATGGAGGATGGGGATGGATTGTATTAATGTGTTCATTCTTTGTTATGTTTATGATTGATGGTTTATTCGGATCATACGGACTTTTACTTCCAGTTTTAATGGAAAATTTACATGCTAGTCCTTCTTTGACTTCTCTGGCTGGTTCGGTTATCGTTGGATGTCTTTTATTTATTGGTAAGTACTTTTTTTCTACATTTGGGGGAGGGTACCCAAATTAATCGAATTTCTTAATTTCTTATCTTCGGGTGTACTTGTTCAGAGTACCATGATCAAAAGATTTCACGTTACATTTTTTAAAATTACTTTGACTCAAAGTGCGATACATACAAGTATTGGTTCCAATGAACAATTTTTCGGTACAATTTTCTTTGAAATCATAAATAAATGGTCAAAGGGAAATCACTGGAATTTTATCAAGTGGTATTTTACTAAACTCTATTCGATAGTAAAGTAACTAAGTTGTCATTTTAATACTGAATTGATATATTTAATCACTATTATAACTATTTGTGAGATTCTTCCCCTAGTTTGCTTACTATCACACCGATGGGCAAACATATATAAATGTACTAGTAGTTGACTTTATGTTATCGGTATGTAGCTTTATAAAGTGCATTAGGGAAGAAAATACTTTAATTGATTAAAATCAGTATAGGGCATACAATAAATATGATACGTTTTTGTTATTATTCTGTTTGTAGCTATTGTTGCCTGTCCTCTGATAGAAAAATTTGGTTGCAGAGCTGTAGCTATAACCGGAGCACTGATTGCCACACTAGGATTAGTTTTAAGTTCCATGGCTGTTAATATATGGATGTTTCTTGTGACTTATGGTGTACTCACAGGTAAATTCATTCATTTTATAGTGTAGTTTGATTTTTACCCCCTCATGAAGATAAGCGTAAAATTTTGATGGAGAACTTAATTTTAATGGAAGAGAAAGAATATATGATGTATTACTTAGTGACACAACAGCCCTCCACTCTCTTAAGAAAAGCAAAAGCACAGCGCTTTTATTGGCGTTCTTGATCTCGAAGTCACAGTGAAACCTTCAAAAAGGACAAATAGCTCAAACCTCACCGCAAGTTCAAGACGGTCTCTAGTACTGGTGAAATTCTTTGCCAGATGTAGATCATGCCACAGCTGTGCATTGAAGGATATGGCTGTGGGTAATATAAAAAAAATCAGACTATAACGGCCAAAAAGCTAAAATATTGTAATACATTGACAGAGAATCTCACCATAAAACTACAAACATTTAGACAACCACGAGGATCAGCAAGTTAATTGTTAAAAAGCTTGGCAAGAAGTAATTTACGAATAGGTTAAATTCTTCGATCAGTTTGCTAATACAGTTTTGATAAACAAACAGGCCGAAAAAAGGTAAAGTCGTACATTAAAAATGCATATATACATCACAACTGTTGAAATATAAAGAATATATATCTCAAGCAGAGGGAAAGTCTAACAATCTCCACACAGAGACAAACGGTATGATCCTTAAGACGAAAAATCCCCTACCTCACTGTATGTTGAACACGGCTCTTAACACATGTTCGAGAGGAGTACTTTGCTCTGATAATAACAGGCTATAACAGATACAAAAATCTAACAAATACTGTTACAAATTGCAACACAATCTCAGTACTAAATTAAAAAAACCCGAGACGAATCATTTGGAGAATTACAGGGCATATAATGATGTTTGTTATATAACTCTCGGAGCACCCGAGATCACCCCTTGTTTTAGTGGGATTCGTGTTGCTCAGTCTTTAGTTTTCTACGTGTGTTTTGTGTATTGTTGTTTGTCTGTTGGTCATTTCTTTTAGCCATGGCGTTGTCACTATAAATAAGAAGATGTGGTATGAGTGCCAATGAAACAACTCTCCATTCAAGTCACAATGTATAAAAAGTTAACAATTATAGGTGAAAGTACGGCCTTCAACACGGACAGTTTGTTTTCCACTTGTGAGTTTGAATGTCCCTTTGGTATCTTTCGCCTCTCTTTTACTCGATAGAAAATAATGTTTTAGATAGAGCAAATAAGTCAAGTGGTTTTGAAAAACAATTTCCCTATACATATAGGACAGTGAAACTTTTTACGGCCTGCCACTCAGTATATACACTAGAGACTAAAATCTGTAAATAAAATAGGTAAGAAGAGATATTGTGTATTAATATTTGACAACCAATCCCTGCACGCAGATTGCAAAAAAAACTACTGTTCTTTATCTAAAAGTCAAAATATATTTATAACCCAAAAGATGTAAGACTAATTGTGTTAATTTCATTATTTATTCCAAAGAAAAGTCTAACATTAAGTATTCTATGTGTATTCAGTCGAATCTTTTTTATATATAAAGAAAGATGATATTTAAAAGTGACGTTTTATTACTTATCATAGGTTGTGGTATGGGACTTATGTATTTACCGTCAATAGTCATGGTAAATCAGTACTTCGACAAGAAAAGAGGCATTGCACAGAGTATCATGTCTGCTGGTTCTGGTATTGGATTGATGGTTATCTCCCCTGTGACAGAAAAATTGCTCGACATTTATAGTTGGCGGGGAACACTTCTAATTCTTGCTGGTTTTTTCCTGCAATTATGCGTTGCTTGTGCGATGTTTAGAACTTACAAGGTAATATCTCCTCAAAGCAAGAATGCCAAAGAATCGAAAGCGATTGGAGAAATTTCAAATGAAATTGAAATTAAAGTTGATCAACCACATACAGAACTTTTAGAACATGACACCATAGTGTCTGTGAAATCCCTTGATAATGAAAGTTATAACAAAAGTATTGGAAGTTTTAAGAAAACACATTTGAGTGATAAATGCACAAAAATTCATTTTGAAGGGAAATGTTGTAAAACACATGCCATGCAGTTTGCGAAAACGGAAAGGTTTAAACATAGTACTAGTAGTCTGCCGCAAAACATGTTTAGGCCACCTTATGAGAAAAGTTCATTTCTCCAATTTCGTTCTAGTCACTGTATTAGTGAACCTCATCGGCATTCTTCATCTCTATTTAAAAATTTAAACAAAGGCATTCTTTCTCAAAAAGAAATTTTCTATTGTGGTAGTTTAACTCGTCTCAAACATAGTAGTGACACAAAAAGCCTTCTTGGTTCAATAGTTATAAGAGGAGATGAATACAGTTATAGCAAAGTATCCCTCGATACTTCCAATTCTTCTGATGAAAGTGAATATCACCATAAAGTATGCAACGGAGGTCTGTGTGCTAATAAAGCATTTTGGTTCGTCGCCATTGCTGCTGTGCTTTCTCAGATGGCACAGTTCATTCCAAACATGTTCCTTGGCGATTATGGAAAAACCGTTGGATTAAGCAGCATAGAAGTGTCTTGGATATTTTCTGTTTTTGGTAGGACAAAACTTAACTTATGATCTATTAGCAACATATTAATATTTTATAACCTAGAATGAAAACTAACGAAGCACACACCAATACCAAGCATTGTCATGTTAAAAAAATAGCCTACTTTTTCATAATTGACTTAATAATGTAACTTAACACAAAAAGAAACAATATGTGCAAATAAATTTATTGGAAAATGAAAGCTTGAAATTGGTTGCTAACAGATCATTTTTATTTCCGTTTAACATAATTATAACAAGAGGTTTTAGAAAGGAAGGGCATTCTCTTCCTCCGTTGCATAATGTTGCGGAAATGAATACATATGCTATCACCTTAAATTATCAATTATATTATGCTGAGCCTTTTCATTTTTTATGCCCCAGCCGTAGCGGAGGGGGCATTAAGTTTTACCCTTGTCCGTCTGTACGTACGTCCCAAAATTTGTTACCGTTTTCTAACTTGAGTTTGCCTCAACCAAATGTTATGAAACTTATACACAATGCTAATTACCACAAAACACAGACCAAGTTTAAATTTTGGTGGCGTCACTTTTTCCGTTCTAGAGTTATGCTCCTTTATAAATGGAAAAATTGCAGAATTTTTTGTTTCCGTTCTCTAACTTAAGTTTGCCTCAACCAAATTTTATGAAACATATACACAATGCTTATTACCACAAAATAAAGATCAAGTTTGAATTTTGGTGGGGTCACTTTAACCATTCTCGAGTTATGCCCTTTATAAATGGAAAAAAATGCAAAATTTTTAGTGTCCGTTCTCTAACTTAAGTTGCCTCAACCAAATGTTATGAAACTTATACACAATGCTTTTTACCACAAAACACAGATCAAGTTGAATTTTGGTAGCGTCACTTTAATCATTATCGAGTTATGCCCCTTTATTAATTGAAAAATTGCAAAATTTTTAGTTTCCGTTCTGTAACTTAAGTTTGCCCCAACCCCTATACACAATACTTATTACCTTAAAACTCAGATCAAGTACACTTTTATCGTTCTTGAGTTGTGTCCCTTTATAATGTTGTATGCAAGCGGGGGCATCATCTGTGTCCATGGGGACACATTCTCCATTTATTTCCATTTATGACAATTGACCATCTGTGGATAACATTTACACAAAATAGCTATTGGACGTATTGAGTTGAATTTTATACTTTAAACATTCAACAGTCGAACCTCGATGGGGACTATCCCGCACCGCATATGGTTGTTAAAACCAGATTGTTTGGTATAGAGTATAAGAGTCTATATCAGTTGCAGATCCGGGTGGAGGCGTAGAGGGCGTATGGCCCCTTTTTGATCGCCCAAAAATTATTATATCATGTTTTTCACGATTTGATTTTTTAGCATAAAATCGTCCAAAATTTTTTCACCTCGATTAGCTCGGCGGTATATCATGTATATAATCCGTTTTATGGAATTATGCCCCCTTTCGAAAATCTTGGATCCGCCCCTGCACATTAATAAATAACATCTACAATCTTATTGGACATGTTGAACGCCTCCTCCTCTCAGTACAGGTACTGCTGCTAGTAACTATATTTCTATCCTGGTCATGACTAAATAATAGAGATTATTGAAACAAATTGTAGCATGCATAAATTAAAATAACTTTTAATGAAGATTAAAATTTTGGTAAAACAAGTTACGAAACCCAATAAAGGTTAAATAGTTGTCCAAAGTTTTTTTGAATAATGTGAAGCAATTATTTTGTTCTTTTTTTTTTTTGTTCCTATCTAGGTGTGGTAAATACTTTAGGCAGACTCCTGCCAGGTTTTATAATCGACAATACAAAATTATCGTCTGTATGTCTGTGTGTCTTTGGTATGGCTGGGTGCACCATAACCTGTTTTATGTTTCCGTTATGTGACCAGTTCGCATCATTGATGGCATTTTCTACTTCTTTCGGATTCTTTATAGGTATGTATTTTATAACTGTTATCCTTCATATTACTTCACTGTGCGTTTCTGTAAGTTTTCACAGCTTTAAAATGGTTTCTAGGAAAAAATAAGAATGAAATTTGATATTGTATATATCAAAATGTCTGTTTCCACACACTGTCTCTGTGTTAAAACAGCAAGACGATTCTAACGGGTAATCAAAGTGACAGATAACATCATGGTCAAAATAAAAAGAAAAATCATTCCATACAACATAACACATCAAATTAAAGGTCCAACGAAAACCATAAGTTAACTCGGGGACTCCGTAGGAAAAAAAACAGTTCTTCTCGTATTGACATAACAGGTATTGATTGCTTGTTTTCTGCTTAATGTTCAATGGCAAATATGTTATGCATATTCAGTACAAACAAATTAAAAATCATCAAATATGTAGGCTCTGCAAAATGGGTCGACCGGAATGAAGGGCGGTAATTTTGGTATGTTGGAATGGGGCAGACTGTTTCATTAACTTCATATCTCATTCTCATGAGATAAAGGATACAGCAGATACAGTTAAGTCTGCATCATATCCGGACTTGCATATAGAAATTGACAATGTGGGTCGGTTGAAAACAAAATTTTACGACAAAAGAAGTGATTTCAGCTTCCCAGTTGTGAACTTTCCATTTCTATGTAGCAACATTCCATGCAGCAGCGCCTGCATATATATATATATATCTCCCAGGTTAAACGATACTCCAGGGCTTGTATTTCCTATAATGATTTCCTTGATAGAGGGTTGCTGCATCAAGGACGCTATTAAACCAAGAGTTCCAACTGGTGAAGTAGAAATCACCCTTTCGTAAATTTTACAGACGCCATCACGAGTTGGTTGGCCGTTATGGATATCTGTTTCACAGATGACGACGAATATGTTCCAATTGTCGTTATCAGAATCCCGTCCTCTCATCCTTGAAGGTGACCTACCGAATTAGACTTATCACCGGGTTTGTACTTACATGAGCAACACGACGAGTGCTACATGTGGAGCAGGATCTGCTTACCCTTCCGGAGCACCTGAGATCACCGCCGGTTTTTGGTTGGGTTCGTGTTACTCAGTCTTTAGTTTTCTCTGTTGTGTTTTGTGTACAGTTGTTTGTCTTTTGGTCTTTTTCTTTTTTTTGCCATGGCGTTGTCAGTTTATTTTCAACTTGAGTTTGAATGTCCCTTTTGTTTCTTTCGCCTCTCTTCATCATATTGCAAGTACCAAACTATGTACTAAGTGAAATTGAATAGTGACACGGTTCCCATTATTTTGTCTCATTATAGTAGATGTGTTCAGGCTTTGCTCAGTTTGCAAATTCAGCCTCACTTCTGATATTCTGATAGTGAATTTGTCTGAGTGAAAATGCACGTCTTGATTATTCGAAATTGAAAGTCCTACGATTTTACGTAATTATCACTCATTCTTTATCAATACTACAACTTTATATGAAAGATTCTTGAAATGAAACAGTATCAAAATTTACTTTGTTAGTAGATATGATATCAGCCTTGGGGAATTTTATATATAACGATGATCATGACGTATATTTGTAACATATTTTTTTTTTAATTTCAGCATTTTATTGTCCACTTCAACCAATCATGGTTCTAGACAGTGTTGGATTAGACAATTTAACTAAAGGATTAGGAGTACTTACTGTTCTTAAAGCACCAGCGGCTGTATTTGGACCTCCTTTTGCAGGTAATTACAAAATTTACTCTAGTTTTTTTTTATGAATTGATAAAGCACAATATTTGAGCATAAACATGTTTTGTTGTTATATGGAAGACCATTATATTAAGGTACGTGACATTGCCATGTGACAAAAAAGTCGACAATGTTCAACAGGGAAAGGATACTTTCGTCATGTTGAGAGAATTCACACTCAATTACGTAATTTCACAAATAGATAAAACAAAAGTAGAAAAAAACTGTTGATCAACTGTTGTGATGTTTATATAATATGTTGATTTTATTAAGATATATCGATGTGAAAAACAGCAAAAGTTACACGAAGGAGATTTTCTCCATGTCGAAGGAGATTTAAAATAATAAAACACGCGGTACTTAATTTTGCTATCTTTAATTTTTTAATATCTTGACTTGACTTTATACCTATAGATAAATATATTACTGCAACGTATATGTAAATAACTACCAAGTTTGAATATCTAGAGGCTTCAACATCTATCGGTATTACAATTCGCCGTTTCAGAGTCTAATGCATTCTAGGTAATATTTTCAAAAGCGTACACACTAAAACGTTGTAAGTGGTTTAAAACGTTCTAAACAATAGAAATTCAACCAATGACGTAACGTTATTTTCATTGTGGTGTACGAACAATGAGTTTACCCATAGTCCTTTAGATTCTGAAAAGGCGAATTAATTACTAGTAGTCGTACAATAGCAGAATCAACTTATATACTGCAGCCCTATAGAAATCTACTTTGGTATTTTTAATATAGTATTTTATTTTTCATTTGCAGGAGTTCTCTATGAATGGACCAAGAATTATGATATCACTATATTGTTTGCTGGATGTCTATGTTTATCAACTATAGTAGTATATATGATTAATCCAGTACACAACTGCCTCAAATCTCTTTGTATAGCAAACAATGACAACTCTTCAACAACCCTCTCGTCAAATGATTCTACACTTTGACGAAAAGGAATACATAGGACTTTGATATTGGTATTTTATAATTGTTTTATTACTTTTGACGTACATTCAGCTAAAATCTCATTTTTGTTTAATATCTGTTTACATATATTAAGTTATTTACATGAGCAAATGTTTTTGAGATACATTATCTCCCGAATAAAATTACTACAACACTCAACATAGATACCAGGATTATATTGTTGGTTCACCAGACGCGCGTTTCGTCTGCATAAGACTCACCAGTGGCGTTTGAATCAAAACAGTTCGAAGTCCAAATCAAAATTAAGTAGTTGAAGAACAGTTTTATGACAGGTTATTTAGACAGTTATAAAGAATTAGAACTGATCCCAACTCTAACTGCGGCACGTGTACCTTAAATGGTTTTGATTATTCCGTTTATGTCCCTTTCAGTCATATAAATCAAATCAAACTCTTTATTTCCTAATCACAGTGCCCTTTCCGGCACACGATCATTCACACTTTCATACCAATCTTTCTCGCTCCACTCACTCTGATTAAGTTAATAAGATACAGTACATTAGAACATACAAAGAATATACACAAAAGACATATAAGTATAAATCATACAAGTCCAGTTAGTGAATAAAGACAGATAACTCTGATTGTTGGAATAAACATTTTCTTTTTACCAGGTAGATGATTATTATGATTGAGCACAATTATGCTGTTTTCTTTCTGCGAAGTTAAGCTTTAAAAATTCACACAATAAAGATAAAAATGTGTTGTCTTCATTTATCATTATCGATAAAAACAAGTTATTTGTATTTAGATATTTTACAGTGGCGGATCCAGAAATTTTCATAAGTGGGGGCCCACTGACTGCCTAAGAGGGGGCCCGCTCCAGTCATGCTTCAGTGATTCCCTATATAATCAACCAAATTTTTCCCACAAAAGGGGGGGGGGGCGCGGGCCCCTGGGCCCCTAAATCCGCCTCTGTTTTACATTGGGGAATTTGTTATCAATCTGAGATAGTAAAGTTACTCTTCTATGGTTATATTTAGGACATTGAAGTAAAAAATGTGCTACGTCATCTACTTGGTTTAAATCACAGAACTGACAAAGCCGTTCACATCTGGGTAACAGTTGTAGTTTTCCAAGAGAGTTGTATTTTCTCTCATGCCTTCCAGTTTCTACCCGTAGAGAGTGATTACTTATTCTAAATTTAGATAGCATTGACCGATTATCTTTATTTTTTATTTCTAAATATTTTTTCAAACTGGAATGTAGACTTAGATTTAAAGAAAGTGTATAATTTCCCTTGTTTATCAAGTGTAGAATCTTTTATACTTTTCCAGAATTTAAGGAAATCACCTTTTAGTCGTTTTTTACTAGTACTTTGAATTTGGTTTTACTAAGATTTTTGCAAATTGAAAGGTTAATGTTTAATTTTTTGCTGAATAATTGAATATTAGAGTACCAGGAGTTGTCTTTACGATCCCCATTTTTATATTCATTATATGCACTATTTAATAAGTCACTCGGTAAGTGTTCTAGTCTAAACCAGTACATAAACATATGTGTTATAATGTCAACATATAGGGGGAACCTCCCAAGCTCTGAGATAACTGCCATATTAGAGCTCTGCTTTGATACACCTAATATGTATTTACAAAATTTAACATTTAACTTGTCATGTTCCCAGTCTTTGAAAATTTCATATAGTGAAAGGTTTTCCCTTTTTTTAGTTATATTTATTACACCCCAATTTTCGCATCCATATAGGATTATGGGTTTTATAGTATGGTCAAATAGACGAAGAAGACTACTAAATGATGGTGATGATGATGATTTTAGATCTCCATATACTTTAAAGCTAGCTTTAAGTCCCTTTTCATAAAGATCTTTTCTGGCTTCATTAAATTTTCCAGTATTACTCATTATTATTCCTATTAGTATTTATAAAATTTAACACACTCTATATCATTATGACTACTTTTAAAATTTCTTTTAGTAACCTACTAGTTTTATTAAAGATTATCACTTTTGTTTTTTTTTTTTCACATTTATCTGTAGGCACAATTTTTCACAATATTTATAAAGAATGTTTAGTTTGTTTTAGAGACCCTCTTTTGTGTCTGAGATTAAAACCAAGTCATCAGCATATAACAGACAAGGAACTTTTTTGTTATTCAGTTGAAGACATTCAGTTTTTTCTTCTAATAAAGAGGTTTTTCTTTTATTAGCACATTAAATAGGTTGGGACTAAGTACATCCTCTTGTCTTACACCGACTTCAGATGTGAACAGCCTGGTCATTTTCTGATCTATCTTGATACACAATTTATCAGATTTATACATAGAATTCAATATATTGTAATAATAGCCATTCACATTATATTTCAATAACTTAAACATAATACCAGCATGTATAACAGTGTCAAATGCCTTACGAAAATCTATGAAGCAGGCATATATTTTTTTGTGACCCAACTTCAGGTATTTATTGATTATACATTTTACAACAAAAATGTGATCCGATGTTCGCTGTCCCTCCTAAAACCTATCTGGATTTCATGGATTATACCATTGTCAGAAAGGAATTTTTATACGACCGCAAAAAAATTCAAACGCAACATTTTGAATTACCTCCTTTACACTGCTTTTAAATTATGCATAAAGAAATGTTGTATTGTCTTGAGGTGATTAGCTGTCAATTTATTTTTAGAAGTGACTATTTTAAAAATGCTGATGAAGGTAATTTAATTTTAGCCATGATTATGTATGTCATTTTCTATTTTAAGACTTTTATGATGGGTTTTTAAGGTTGCAAACTCCATGGGAAATTTAAATTGAGATTATGACCATATCTTGAGGGTAAGATTTTTTTTTGGAAAAGGGAGGTTAATAAAATTGGGAGGGGATAATTTGTTCTCAAGATTTCAGAAATTAAAAGAAAATTTCTTCAAATAGCAAAAAGGGGTAAAATTTTTTTTTTGGGGGGAGTCAATTCGTAGTGTATTGCACAAAAGCAAAAAAATGAATATAAATTCAAATCACCTAACCAATTCAAGTTCTATGAGTGAAAGTGAAATAAGAACACACAAATACATTTGATTGGACTGCAGACTGCAGTGTCTGGAAAGTAGTCAAAGTGAACCCAGAAAGTTTACTTATTTTCATACCGCACTAGATTTTTTAATATTGATGCTAGATTGCTTCAGTTAAACATATGCCAGCAACACAGACTATGTTTGGCATTTATTGGAGAGGAGGCTTAAGTGAACTGAAATATTGCTACCTAGAACATCCAGCTTCCAGCAAGACAACAAAAGACAAAGGTGGCTCTCCTACAGGCTAGTTGGAGACAAGAGAGGTCATCAACATAGCAACATGTAAGAATACACCCTCTTTCCATACACATGGATAGATTCCTGAGGACCATTTGATTTGTTGGGGAAAAGGGGGAATGTGGTTGAGCTTGGACGATTTTTTGATAAAATATTTATTTTCAATGTTTTTGGGGTAAATTATTTATTTTTGCCATAGGCTGATTTAAATAAAATATTTTCATGTAAGGGGAAATGAGCTAAAATCTGAGCAAAGAAATTATTCGATTTCTCAAAACTTCTGCAACAAATAAATTACTTTCATCAAAAAATTATGGTAATAAATTTCTTTAGACATCCCCCTCTTGAAAACAGCCATCCCCATAAACTTCTATAAGAAAAAGACTGGTATTTTTTGTGGGTGTGTCTGAAAATTGGTTTATTTTTGAGAGGGTGAAATTCATTTTTCTATTAAACAAGCCTTCATACCTTACATTTTGATGTAATTTCATTACAGAATGATTGAGAAAAAAACAATTAAGTACTGCATAATTGACAGTAACTGTTTTCACTCTTTTTTAGGACGATTCCTATATCTTGACAATATTTCTGTATATTAAAGAAATTCCACACCTTTAAATTTGTTGACAAGTATTCTCTGTTCTGACTATTTTTTTTCTAGTTAATATAATTATTTTATATGCATATGAATCTGTATTTTGACGACCCTTTCCCGTAAAAAAAATCTGCCACAATTTGGTCACACATCCATTGAGTGTTTCTTTTAGTAAATTACAAAAACAAAAACCTCAGAATATCATACAGTTTGTAATATGAAATTATGGGTTCAAAAAACATCTTTGAAATCAATCGCCCCCTCAGACAAATACGGTTTTATAATTTTAATAGGGGCAAATTGCATTGTTCATACAGTTTTGTATAAGTACTAATATAATCCATATAGAAATATATTTGTATTTCACATTTTCTTTTTTTTTTCAATTTTCAATTTATCTATACTACTAAAATAACGAGGTCCAATTTGTTAGCCGGCATGACGTAAAACGACGATTCAAAGAATTCAACTTTATATATAACTAATATAGGACAATGGAGTTGATTAATAATTACACTATTCCAGTCCCTTTTGTTTTCCACATAATTAATATTACCAATAATTAACAAGTTCCGGGTCAAATCCGATACCGATACCAATAGTATATGTAAGCTGGTTCTCGGGTGACTACTACACTTTGTTCATTTGAATGTAGCGTAACACAAGCGGATTCTAGTTTAAAGTATACTAGAACACACCCGCGAAATCGCGGGCATTAGGGCATAATTGAAAGTATGTAAACTGTTGTAGGATGAATTTTTGTAAAAGATTAATGACTGAAGAATTTCAGGAAAGGTATCAAAAGTCATCGGTACTTGGGGACAGGACAATTATTTTTTAGCCCTCCCCCTTTTTTCCAAAGTCAGTTATTTTTTTGTTTTCTGTTTTTTCTGTATACTATGAACATACATATACTTTAAATAAAGTGTATTTGCTATTTACTATCAATTCCAAGTTTACTATCCACGGCGGTCACCGATATATTATATACTGACTCTCTATATAATATATCAGTGACCGTCGTGGATAGTAAACTTGGAATTGATAGTAAATAGCAAATACACTTTATTTATAGTATATGTATGATCATAGTATAGAGAAAAACGCGAAAATTGTCCCGTCCCCAAGTACTTATGAAAATTATGAGTAATTTTAAAAGTCCCAAACGGAAGTCTTTCTACGACTTAAAAGTCAGTCCAATGACGGAAACAATATCCGGACGCCTTTATTTTCGTTTTCCTCCCAAAATAACCCAAACTGAATAATCATAAGCGAGGATAACAAATGCGACTATGCGTGGTACCTATAGGACACAGAGGCGTGATGATTAATTTATATTATATGTATGATCATAGTATACAGAAAAACGCGAAAATAATTGTCCTGTCCCCAAGTACTTATGAAAATTATGAGTAATTTTAAAAACAGTCCTAAACGGAAGTCTTTTCTATGACTTAAAAGTCAGTCCGATGACGGAAACAATATCCGGACGCATTTATTTTCGTTTTCCTCCCAAAATAACACAAACTGAATAATCATAAGCGAGGATGACAAATGCGACTATGCATGGTACCTATAGGACACAGAGGCATGATGATTAATTTATTGTTGAAGGAAGAGAAGCGACACATAAAATGAGGTCTTCTCGTTTAATAGTATAGATGTACCTGTTACTATTCTGTACGTTCCGCCCCTGTGAGGCGCACCACCAAACGGTGTATTTGGAATTTGCTATAAACACGGGTCATATTCACACCTGAACTTCTTCATTATACAGGGATTAACACTACTAAATTCAATCATTGTCACATGAAGTTTCCGGTTGTAAAAAGAAAACCAGGACGGATTTAAACAGAAAGATTTTGAGAGCGAAGAAAACTGTGTACGTTATAATCAGGATGACTTTATCAGATGACAATACGAGTACTAAAAATCCAGGCTTGGAATAAGGCGTAGGTACTTTAATTCAGTCACGGACCCGCGATGTCGCGGTGTGTTCTAGTAGGTTTTATTTTTTCCTCTCATTGTTTCTTTGTTCAAGAATTACACTACATATTTATCATGTGTACTAAGTATCCAGGACCAGTCTTGCATCACAATGATCTGTAAAAATCTGCTTTATATATCAAGAGTTCTATGACTGATTTCAATTTCTACACAGTATGAGGGTGTGGATGGGGTTCACAAAATAGAGAATAATGGACAAAAAATATAAAGAATAGAGAAAAATGGCCCAAAAAAATAAAGAATAGAGAATGGACAAAAAATATAAAGAATAGAGAAAAATGGCCCAAAAAATAAAGAATAGAGAATGGACAAAAAATATAAAGAATAGAGAAAAATGGCCCAAAAAATAAAGAATAGAGAATAATGGACAAAAAATATAAAGAATAGAGAAAAATGGCCCAAAAAAATAAAGAATAGAGAATAATGAGGTGCCAAAATAAAAAGAATAGAGAATAATGGTCAAAAAGTATAAAGAATAGAGAAAAATGGCCTTAAAAATAAAAAAATACAGAAATGAAGGACACCCATCCTGATCCTCCAATATGAACTAAGATTTATTTCTCCTACTTTGTGCCAACTTTTAGAAACATCAACTGATAAAGGGAGAAAGCTTTATTTATCCGGGTAGGATTTCATACCTGTCAATGAAAATATGCATTTTCTTGGTGGACCAAAATTCTTGATGATTTTTGTCTTTGGTTATTTTCAGGTCCAGGTCAGTACTGTGACATTGACTAGATAAAATTTACTAGCACACATTCATGAATTTGATATGGGTTATCAAATATCTATGTTTTTATGAATGATCACATAAAATTGTAACAAATTGCCATTGGAGGCATGGAGACCTTCTCGAAAGCAGTAACATGTCAAACAGTACTTGATTATAGATTCGTCCGACAAAAAATAACAAATCTTCAGCAGATCCATGATTCATGTTTCCTAACCCCCTTTTTGAATTTTGCCAGTTTTCCAACCCATAAAAAAAAAAAAAGCAAAATGTGACAGTCGCAGGTACACAAATACTAATTAATTTTAAAAATTTTTCAAAGAAATGACATACAAAAAAAAATAGAAACTAAAACTGCTGGCTTTACAGACCGGCAGACTGGAATTCAACCCTCATAATGTTTTTTGACAATCAATAAACACGGTTATTACAAATGAATTCCATAAGAATTATAAAAATTGAAGTCATCAATACAAACTCCATAAAAATGTAAAATGAGAATCAATATTCAGGAACATTGAACTTAGGAAGGGTTAGCTTGTTGTCTTGTAGTAACACTTGTATTGTTCTACAGTGTCAGTGAAATTCTAGTCTGTTTGAGACGACAATATGTCTCCGGTCAATTTTGAGAAAAAAACTTTGTATTGAGCTAGATCACTATTCTTTTAGCATTTTGTCAATATTTTCCTATGTTATGCGTAATCAATTCCATGAATTATGATAATACTGTTATGGTTTTTTTGTACGTACAATTACCATTTATCAAGAAGAAATCTTTCGTACCAGGTTCTGTTATTTACTCTTATAAGCAAAGAAAAATTTGATACAGGATATAATGAAACAGCAAAAACTGAAGGAGCAAATGTAATAGCTGACACTGATGATAAACCATTATTTTCTTGTCCTAAGCGAAATTGCATAAAGGTTTAAACAAAAACCTCACTTCTCAGAATATCATATATGCATAGACAAGCATGTATATGCCAACAAAGAAAATATATATTACAAAGTGAAACTTCTCTGGGCTGAGACGTGTGTCGATGATTTTCATGAGCACAAAGCTTTTGATACAATCAGTTTTGACAACTAATTTGAATATTGCAGAAGGATGGTCTTTTAAGGTTTCTATTAGCCGTTGAACAGTTTTAGTAGTAAGGTTAAGGAATTTTTACATGATATATACGTAGAATGCAGTGCTACAGAAAAAAGACCATTTTTTTATCAAACCTTTGATGATTTGAAACTATTCATAAACTATGATGGAACATGGAAATTTAACTCTGATGAGTGGTTACCACATCTCAATTTTGGAGTGTATTTGCCAAATTTGTCAAACTTGGATCTAGATCTACAGATCCAGCAAAGTTGTCATTAGTTACTTCGGTACTGGCATGAAAATACGGATTTTGTGTTATTAAAATTTGCTGTTACAAAATTTTGGAACTTATTCTAAATTAAGGAATATATCTCCCTCATGCAAAGCTCTGATTCCTTGCCCGGCTTTGGCTATATATTTTGTCCTTTTTGGTTTATAGCTCTTCATCTTTTTAATAAGCTTTAGATTTTCAAATATTTTGGCCTCGAGCATCACTGAAGAGACATTGATTGTCGAAGTGCGCATCTGGTGCAGAAAAATTGGTACCTTTTATTTTATTAAAATTGAAAATTTAAATGTAGTTCATGATGAAGATATACAAAACACCTTGGTAGAATGTCAAGTGATGACATACCAGAACATGCTGTTTCTGCAGACTTGGCAACATGTATTATCATACAGATAGCATAGATATTTCAACTTAACATTTATTCTTGTTGCAGAAACAGTACAGTGTAACTACAAGCAAATGCCACCGTCATTATATTAGTGTTTTACTCTCCAGTATTTATTGCCTTGATACATGTATTTTGAATTAATATAATACGAAAATGGTTATAACTTGTTATTTTATGTACATAAAACCCTACAGTTAAAGTCTAAATAAATTTAAACAGTGCTGAGGGGTCATTTTGAACTTGCAGTGAGGTGTGAGCTTTTTGTACATGTTGAAAGCATCACTGTGACTTTTAGATGAAGAGCAGCAACAAAAGCTCTGTTAATTTGCTGGGATTTGATCAAGTACATATATAGATTTCGTGTCATGAATATATACAACATATCCATCCTTTTGAATTTAGATATAGTAATTGGTGGTTTGATAAATTTTCTCCACGTCTTACTTCATTGGAAAGATTCATACAAGTATCCACAATAGTAAACCAACCATATCCCTGAGCAGCGTTCTTCTTTTAACAAATTATTTAACAGTCCAGAAGGGATAGCTTGACCTGTAATTATTGGCTGTTCTGAATCCATTTTATCCTTTTGTAAAGAGACTTATTATACCCATGCTAGTGATAGCTTGGGATATATGATATACATAATGTCTGTCTGTCTGTCCATCTGTTTGTTTGTAATATGTCTACAACCCTTAAGTCCTCTCAAAGTACAGAATGGATTTAAACCAAACTAATGATATGTCTTGTGAGGGTTGTGAAATTGTGCACCATACGCTTGTTTTATCTACTGAGGGTTTATGGGGGAAACTTCGGTTCAAATAGGAGAAAACCAGTAGTTGTGTAGTATAACTACCTGCGGTCCCCAACTCATCTGCAACCACTAAAGGATTTAATGTGAAAGTTGTATGAGATACTAATTATATAATTTAGTTGTGCATCATATATTTATTTTCTAGAAGGTGGGACCCCAGAGGGGGATTATTGACGGATCCAAATAAGAGAAATATCATTGATATAGGATAACACCTGCTAAACCACAAGTCCTTCCAAACTAATAATTTTACATTGAGTACTATGATCATTTGCCGAAATAGGATTTTTTTATATTTTCCAGATATATGGTTAGGGTTTAAGGAAAAAAAAAAAAAAAAACGGCATTCAAATATTTTTGGCACTTTAGAAAATATACTTTTAAAAATTAGCAAATATCACCATTTAAGCAGTTTAGTAAAACTTCCGATATTTAGACCAGAATGAGCAAATACAGGAAAAAACTTTAACCTCAGGTATTAACATATTTTGACAGTTAAAATATAGTATTACAACATATTCTTACCTACAAAACTGTAATATGCTGAAAAACACTGGTATTTGTCAGCTTAAAACTGCTGAAATTGGCCAATTTTCAGCTTATTTCTACCATAAAAGGTTAAATATAGATGGCGCTCCATATAGAGACTACCATTGGATATTTTTTTTCAAATATTTTGCAATGGTAGTAGTTGCCATGAAGGCATCATGTATGCAAAGTTTCAGGTCAATATGATAGCATTGCATTTGGAGCCTATTGCATGGTTTTCTGATAGGAAATCAAGTCAATTGTAATAATTGGTCTCAATGTACTTCCATCTTTGACAAACGTTCCTAAGTAGGCCTCCTTCGACTTTTGGGTTGACAATTATTTCTATGCAGTCTTATACCGACCATTGTCATCTTAGTTTTAAACGAAAATATTAAAACCACATGTGAAAAACATAATTTAACAGATCAATTTGTAGGGTCCTCGCAGGGATGGATGTAATATGTTGACACATGACTCCGATTGGAAAAAGACATGTTACTTATGATAAATGTTAACTTATTTTCATCCAACAAATAATTCATAAACACAAAAAAGCAAGCTTGAACACCATGCACAAGCAATCTAGTAATACTAGAATCTAAAATTAATTATTGAGAACTTGATCTGTAGTCAAATCAAAAAAGTGAAATATGGGCTTAAATCGGAGGAAAAATTACTTAACACATATCACCTTTTATCATGTTAGCTGATGAAGATCAATGTAAAATAAAATCCCGTTAATGGCATCATTTTTAATAGAAATGAAATAAGGTGATGTGGTATGATTGCCATTGAGACAGTTTTCCAACAGAGTCCAAATATAGAGGATTTAAGCAGCTATAGGTCGACGTACAGTGAGCAAATCCAACATCATATAGTTAGCTATAAAATGTTTTACTCAGATCATCGTAGATACTATGTATAGCAACTTTAATAGTAAATATGATCAGATCTACAAATTAATCAACAACGCCGAAATTGTCAATCCATTCGTTTAGGAGCTACTGCCCTTTTTATGACAATTTTACGAAATTATAATATAAGTTGAAGAGATGTATGATTGCCAATGCAACAACCATCCAACCAAGTCCAAATTACATTGATTTAAGCTACTATAGATCACCATACGGCCTTCAACAATGAGCAAAACCCGTACCGTAAAGTCAGCTATATAAGGTCCAAAATGACAAAATGTGAAACCATTGAAACGAAAACACCAATGACCTGATTCATGACAAAAATAAACGAAAAACAATTATGAGAGATATAGCAACCAACGAGACGCCTTGAAATACAGGCTCCTGACAAGGGATGCACATACAAAGTGCCTAGGCATGTTTGTTTCGCTCAACCCGAGACAGTACGTAGCATTACAACACACTGTAATTAAACTCAGTTGGGAATACTTGACTAATCAGATCGGCATGATGCACAAAAAAAAAAAAAAAAAAAAAAAACTCGCATAAAGACAAACAGATACAAAGTGCCGATCTAAGAGTACTCGCAATTACTTAAAGCTAGTTAACACACTAATAAATAAACCATTTTCTACCAAATCCTACTTATCAATCATTACATATCCAACTGATTTAGTGAAAAGATGTCTTAAACAGACTGGTGAAAAGCATGACCTTTGTGCAATGACAAAATATAAGTTCATATTAATATTGACAGAATAAAGGACCATAAGTTTTCATAAATGTATAGCATTGCATATTTATTTATGTTTTAATTTATCAAAAACAAAATCAATGTTAGTACCGATAAAACAATATTTGAAGATCTTACTTCACTGTTAAATTAACATACATTAAGAATCAATTTATTCAAAAGATCAATGAATTTACATGGATCGTATCTTTTCTGGTCTTAATAAACAACAATACCGTAAAAGTTAGGATGTGGTATCCCGTTTTTGATAAGATTTCTCCATGTACAACCAAACATAATTTTAATAACGGTACCAATTCTACTGTTCCATATATTAAAGAATGTATGGTAACAAAATTCTGGATATAAAAACAAACTAGTTTTACATAGATAATGTTAACTGAAATTTAAAACTTCACTACAGACACGAGTTGGGGGAGGGTGCGATATACACACGTAAGAAGGGACAAAAGTAACTCATCATCCAAAATAGGAAAAACTAACAATAATTAACGAAAATCGTCTCTTTTGTCGTAAATTTTGCTTTAATTTTGCCCTGTAAAACTGTAATATTCAAATCTAAAAAGGACAATTATGGCTGTTAATATCATATTTATTTAAAGTAAGTTCCCTTGGGTAAATTCCCGCTGAATATTTAGCGCAAAAATATCATCAAGGTAACAATAAGTATAATCCAATACTATCAATTAACTGGAATTTAGACGGATCTTTTTCAAGTTTGGCCATAAACTGTGACTCATAAGAAAGACAGGAACAAGTTTGCTATTAAAGGGGCTTAATTGTTGCCCATCGAAATACCTACAACCTGTCGATAAATTTTATTGCCGAAACGTAAAATAAATAGTATCTAGGAGAAAATTTTACAGCTTTAATCTTCTAATCAAAGTTCTAGTAGGTATAGTAAAGTTTTGTAAAATAGAAAGATGTATGTGCTTCTGTAGTTTACTATTATTTTTGAGCTGGGAAAATATGTTTCTATAATTTAGATATATATATATTGTCACCTAAACAATCGGGGTTACAAAAGAGAAGATTTTGATAGAGGTTTCTCTCGTGCTAACAATATCAGCCGAAATAAACTTTTACAATATAAACAGAAAAAGGTTTACGAAAGAGTCCAGTTTGAGCTGAATTATCATCCTAAATTTAACAAATTATCATATATTATTCGCGAAAATTGAAAAACATCCGAAATTATCCAAGATCTTTCCCGAGCCATCCGTACTGGCTTTCCGTAGACCCATAAGCTTTAAAGACTTGCTTGATGAGAGCCAATTTATCCTCCAAATCATGCTCCTTGTCAGCGGGCTCTTGCAAGGGTTGTTCAAGTAAATATTGGATACCCAGACTTTTAACCGTCACTCAACTGGTACAAAATACACCATATTTTGCAATGTAACTTGCAAAACTACAAATTCTGTGTTTCTCCTACAGTGTAAATGTGGTAAACAGTATGTTGGTGAGTCAGAACAGCCATTTCACAAACGTATGAACGACCATCATAGTGAATGCAAGTCAGACCTTTCTCTCAGTCGACATTTGAGACCCCTGGCCACACTAAGGCATATCTCAATCGACTGACAATTACCATCATTGACCAAAACACTGCTTGGTCTAGGGAGGAGAGATTAACTTGGGAACGATTTTGGATAAGAAAATTTTAAAAAATACGTTGACATCAAATGGGATTAATAAAAAGTTGTAGTTCTAATCGTTCAGTGCTTACCACCGCAGCTGGTTGTGTTATTTTTTATTTGGGATATATAAATACGCAGCCTCTTGTAAATATTAAATTTGCGTGAACTTTAAAATTTCTGAAACTTTGGAATTATTACAAGAGTGGTTTATTGACAATATACAATTTACATCATACTGATGAAAGATATGTTAACCGACATATTTATTGATACTTGTATCAGGGAGCTACCATTTGATTTAAGACTAGGATGAAATTTGAAAAAAAAAAAAAATAGGCAGGACAGGAGTTCTGAGTAAAAAAAAGGCAGGATGAGCAACTTGCCAGGATGACAATTTAGGTAAAAAAGTCAGGATAACTAATAAAAAAAGGCAGGACCGAATAGAGTGAAAATAAAAGGCAGAGAATACGACTAAAAAAAGGAGGACAATATTTTCATCCCCTCCCCTCCCCAATAAAAATCAAATGGTAGCTCCTAAACTCTTTCCTTGATTAATATTGGTGAAACTTTCTGAATATTTATTTTTTTTGCTCAGCCTGAGAATTTTTTCAATTTTCATATTCTCAGCAAAATACACCGCCCTAAAAAAATTCAGAATTTAGAATTTTTTTTACTCAAGATTAAGAATATTCTTAAATGTTTTAGTATAGCCATTACCTTAGTTAAGTATATATTAATAACAATAGCTGCTGTCCATGTACGCCGTCGAAGAAATCGACGATTAAATAGGAACGTACTTAGGCCAAGAGTCTTCAAGGACAGGCTCAATCAATTCGAGTCTTTGGAGGACGCGGAATTGTTTGATAAATACAGATTTCATCGTCTAATCATCATTTTCATCTTGAAAGGAATTCATGAATATTTACATCGCGAAACTATGAGAAATTTTGCACTTTCTCCAGTGATACAGTTGTTAAAATTGTTCCTAAGATTCGTAGCAACCGGCACCCACTTGAACTTAGTTGGAGACAGTTTAGGGTTGTTAGAGTCAGCATCCGGCAGGGCATGTAGAGACGTTTGTCAGGTCATTATAACAGTTTTCGGAACGTAATTTCTTTCCCAGTTGGTGAGAAGGCCATTCAAGTAATGGAGGGTTTCAGAAGAATTGCCGTTAAGTATCTGTCATCTATTTAATTGTATCTGGCCATCGTTTCACAAAGCAACGAAAAGTCGATATGATCTAGCACAGTGATGTAAATTTTAATTTTACTTTGTTTTTACATTTTTTTCTCTATTTTCCATAATAATGTATTATTGATTTCAATGTTGCGATCTTGAATAAAAATAAACATTTTATATTCTGAGAACTTAAGAATTTATAATAGCTTGAGTCATTAAGCTCATACAAAAGTATCAAACGCTGCTTATTATCGAAGATGTAGTCTATTCAATTTTTTTAGTCAGCTTGTATTAATTGTCAAATGCTTACGTGACAAATCGAGAATACTTGTAGCTCACAATTCAACAAGCCAGTTCCCGCAGTTAAAGACCCTACGGTTCACGACGTGGTGTACCCAAATTGTATTCTCCCTTTTTCGTAAAAAAGTGAACAGATATACGACTTACTCTTCCATCTGCTCAAGACAGCATGCCAGGAACATTGACTTCGGCTCTTATGATTATATAAAGACAGAACGCCCAGGTAGACGATATATGGTTCTTCGCACTAGAAGACAACAGCTTTCGATAACTATATACGTACATAAAACTTCGTTGTTGCGCAACGTTTTATTTTTGGATATCTACATGTAACACAAATACAAAAACAGAAACAAGTAATAGAAAAATAACTGAAATGAGGTACAGTCCATGAACATTTTGATTTTTCATATTATTTTCAATAAATCATTTTGAGATTAGTTCTTGATGAATTTTTATGAAATTTTCACAGTTGGAGAAGAAATGTTTGAATACTCTTTGTTAATTTATGGAATCTTTTTGTTGAATCTTTTTTTAAATTTGACATTCAAACACGGATAAAAATAATTAAGTAACATTTTCTGGTTATATTCAACCAAAGATATATGAAAAACCAACTATTTAAAAAAAAGTTTTGTTAATGTTTTAATATTTATCTGAAAAAATACCCCTTTTTACAATATTTTAGTTAAGAACTGGTACAGGTGAATTACAGATAAATATCAAGATGCCAGTCCCTAAGAAGACCCCTACAAAGCATTAATGTTGTTTAAGTCTAAGTATCAAATGTTGGATAAACGTGAATAAACTATTTAGAAGTGTAGAAAAAACGTATTCTGCATTAATTTTATACACTAGTTATATAATAGTGACGTCAGACCGGTGTTAACTCACGTGATAAGTACAATAAAAAAATCCGACCGAACTGACATTATGACCGATAACAGACTACAGTAGGATATATATAAATTTTATTGTGTACATTATCGTTTTCTTTTTCATAACGACCCAGCTCCCTCGTAAGAAATACGTTGACTAAAATCTAGACGTTTAATATATATATTTTTCTTCAGTAATGCAGAGACATATTTATTTGAAATAAACGTTCACTAGGATATATGAGATGTGAACACTCATGGGTTATTGAGTGACAGAACATTACAATATATCTGAAAGTAAAATTAAGGAACTTTGCAAGATGCTTTTTCTTTTTTGTCTTTGAGAGTTCTGTATGACTTCTGCTTCATATGAGTACAAAAACAAGTCGGCCAGTAGTGGTACACAATAAGTACCCATTGGAATACCAACTGTCTGCTGAAATATCAATCTACCAAACTCAATACATATGTTGTCGATCAAAAAGGCCATCATTATGATGATATCATCTTCGGTGTACTTGTTTTTAGAATCAGTGTGGTTCTTCGCAAAGTAAAATTTTGCATGTTCTAAAACAAGGAATTTGTATCTACGTTTCCCTTTTTCTATGAGGCGATGTAGTCTATCTTTAAATTGAGCATGGGGAAAATAGATGTGTTTCACTCTAAAACTCATCAGTGGCGCTCGAATTAAAACAGATGGAAAGCTAAATCAATACAAAGTTGTAGAGCTTAAAATACCGAAATTTCTACAAAGTTGTGCCAAATACGGCTAAGGCAATCTGTATCTAGGGGGTAGAACAACCTTGGTGTTTCAAATTATTCAACATTTTATATACAGTTAATTTACAGAAAATGAACATATCACCGATAAAACCATAAGAAAAGAATCATATTTTAAAGTACTAGTAAGCAGAACAAATACCATATGATAATATAAGCTTTCCCCCTTTATTTAAAGGACATGGAATATTTGAGCTTGCTCACTAAAGGTTCTTGAATGTTTAAGATAAAATTAACAAAAAATATCGTTTAAAACTTGTTATAAATGTTTTTTTTTAAATCTGAATCTAAATGACTGAGCTTCCAGAATCAATATGAGAAGTGGATCTGTGATTACCTGTCCCCAGACGAAGCATGACTATTCCCTGATTTAAAAAAAAGAAAAGAGAATATAAATTTGTTACCTACCAAACCTGATTTTTGTAATGGCCCAAACCTTCCCCTACGAGGCTACAGGATCATTAAATGTTGCCTTTGTTTCAGCAAGTGAGAAAACAAGAAAACATATTTTGGTCTTTTACTATATTGAAATAAGTGTAGATGCTTTACTTACATGCATTTCCTTCATGTAAACATGTACATTTACTCCATATCCTTTCATTTTCTATTGATTCTAGAGTTTGTCTCTAGTGCTGTGTGGAGGCAGTAGAACGTTTCCCCGTGCTTGAGGTGTATGCTCTTATAATATTTACAGTTATGGTGTGCTTGTTCATGTGAGAATTTCTCATATTAATACACCGTCAAAATTTCATGTTTGGTTAAATTTCTTCAAAATACTGGTCTGGTCATCTGTTTTGTATATTGCCCTTTCATACTATTTTAAACTGCTAGGTTTTTTTACATATATTTCGATGTGCCCCGTGCTGTCTATCATTTGTTGTTAAGTTTTATATGTATTGTCTATCATTTGTTGTTTCGAAATTATTGGTCTTTTGTTGGGCAATGTATGACAAATATATGTTCAAAACCTCGCCCGTAATTATAAATTATGTAATTCATTGACCGCTCCCGACATGTGTAACTTCAAGGCATATTTTAGCGGCGATCGATGTCTTTCAAAATTACTTTATTTTTATCAATAGTACCGCTTAAGTCGACGCTTAGGGCCGTCTTGACCTTGTTGTAGGGTATGAATGATTTGTTCATTGTTGAAGACCCTACATCAACTGTCAAGATGAAGAACAGGAATAAAAGCCCTGTTCATTGATAATTTTCTATTTTTTCAATGTATTGTGTGCGATTTTGTCCCATGTACATTTACTCCATATCCTTTCATTTTCTATTTTATCTTCTTTATTTGTATTTTAAATTTGAGGATAACACACTAGCACGATTAGTGAATAATGAATATAAAAATCCAAATGCAGGAATACAGTTAATTTAAATTGTTAATCAAACAAGATTATGTCCGTTTACTTTAAAAACAATAAATACTGCAGATGAGATTTAGTACAGTTATGGGGATGGATCATTCCTACGAAGATAGTTAAATTAATGCACCAAGATTGTAGCGCTGTCTCTATAGCGTTAGAGTCGGTCACCAGAGATCACAGGGTCACATAAAAAGGGATTTATTAGAGATCGATATAGGTGCCTTTTGTTAAAACCACCGATCTAAACCCGAAATAGGACGAAGGATTAATTAGTTAATATGTATATCAATATCCTTGTATAATTCTGTATCAGAGAGTTTTATTATAGTAACAGAGACTAATATATAGAGTTCTAACATGTTATTAACGGACAAAAAAAAAAAACGGATAGGAGGCTGGACTCGTGGCTCGGTCACTGGTCAGTCGGTCCCAGGTATGGATCGTTTTACAACAATTAAACCTAGCATATAATTCCAACTAGACCTTCATATAATAGTGGTTACTATTTCAAACCAAGCAAGATAATCTTTACAACACTCGGACTATAGTGTTCATAACACATGCATATTATTTCCATCAAATATTCATTACGCTATCTCCATTAACATAGCTATATTACACCTCAATTAATATAAATAAGTTTTTAAACTTCAAATCTGTTAACAGATATTAACTGGTACAATCTATTGTATCGTGTAACCGACAGCCAACATGTAAGTATCACCGAGACACGTGATAAACTTCAAAAATTGTAATTGAGATTTATTTATAAGTCTCCAAATGCTCCCTGCAGTTAACAATCATACACGAAAGAAAACTGAAGCCGTAAATAGCCTACTTTCAAACAGTACAAAAGTCAACATTACATGTCTCATGAAAAATATTCGACTGGATTAATAGTCAGTCATCCGAGAAATGAGTTGTATAAAAATTCGCATAAGCATCTCATGGTTTAACAAACATATTTGACAACCCACTTCAAATTACAGACCAAAACAACATGGAACAAATAAGGGGAGCCGTCATAACATTTGGTCCCCAAATAGATGAGTTTGGTGAGCTTATTTAAACCGTTTAGGAAAAGCTGAATACTAGTACATAAATTATACTATATTCTAAGCTCAGTTGACTAGTACTTTGAGTCTTCTAGAAAGAGCTCACAGTACGTCAGTACCATGAAAGTTATTCAACAAAAATATTATTTCATTCACAAGCTAATTTTACTTATAAGACTTACATCAAAAACAACAACAAATTTTGGCAGTTTCTAAGTATACAGGCACACAAACCTCCCAGTCTCTCCTGTAATTTGGTAACTAGTCCATTCAATTGGTAAAATTTGACTTCCTGTAGAAATTCATACAAAAGATATGCTCACTAGGAAGATATCTCTTTTCAACATTATTTGATGGACGGATTGGACTAAGCGGTTGGAGCATCAACGCAAATACACAAGAAGGATCAGATCTGAGGGTGTTCTTACTCGTTTCCACCTTTATACCCAACGTTTTAGAGTTGAGGAGTTTTCTTGCGTATCCTGTAGGAAAGTTTCCCCCAGTTCCGTCCCGGTTGAAAATTTCACAATTAAAAGGTGTTCGATCTTAATACCTGTAAGTTCCCCTTCCAATAATCTCACTGCTTTTTCTGACTCAACCTTTGGCTTTTTAGCCTGAGTAGACTTCTTCTTGACTGGTGCTGATGAGCAAGATGAGCTGCATGAGGACGACAAAGAAGATAAAACTGTTAACTGACTTTTCCAATGTGTTAACTGCCTTATTTGATACGTGTAATTCTACTTTATCTTCTAATTGATCAGGATCATCTTTTTGTCTGTTTTCTCCTGACTCTAAACATATGGTAAAATTCTCTCCATTTTCACTTATGTGGTCTTAAAGAACATCTTTTATTTTCCTGAACTTAGTTTTGTTTATAACGTTTGATGAGTCTTATGCAGACGAAACGCGCGTCTGGCGTTTAACATTATAATCCTGGTACCTTTGGTAACTATTTACTAACTTTGGCGGAAGTCGGCCCTGTTGTACTGTCATTTTCTTTGTTTTCCTGTGTCATTCATTTAGTGAGTTTTCTCTGCTTCTGTATCCCATTTCCTTACTTATAGTTTTCTACTTACCTCGCTCATTTAAGACCTTGCATATATACTTCTTCTAAGAGTTTACTTCCAAATCATTGCCATTATTGTCAACCAATTATATTTTCTTCGGCATTTCATCCTATTCTGCTTAAATTTCTCCAGATCATCGTCTGCATCCTTCTCTTACGCCCTTGTGCTATTCTGGAAGCAAATCATCTGGCTCTCATGCACCTTACATCCGTGGTTTGACATTCTAGACACTTCCATGCAAAATCTTCGTGTCTCTTTAAGATATTACGCTCCAAAACCCATCTTCTTTCGAATGTCATGTCACACACATCCATTTACTCTATAAAAGAATAAAATAGCAATCATTAGAAAAAGATTAATTGTTAATTATTGACCTATAATAATTACTATATCTTTACAACTTTACATTTACAAAAAGCTTGTTTAACTAGTAATAAATTTCATACCTATACATGGTAGGATACTTTGATATTCGAAACTTTCCTCATTTCTTAAATATTTAAAAACAGCCAGATATCCAGGGTAAGTCGCTTATTTTACGGCAGATTTAGCTGCGCTTAGATAACATATTTGCAGTTTACACTTATCTAAATTGTATGATAGCATTAGCCTCTGATTTCTACTTGTTAATAGCCTATTTTAAACTGTCCCTTTCAGATATAATCTGCCACCTCGAACATATTCGGTGATCATCATATGACATTTTCAGACACACGCATTTATCATAGTGAATTGTTTAAATAAGTCTGTAAACTGCAGTTCTATAACATATTGAAATGTCAAGGTCTAAAAAACATCAGTCACCATAAATGTTCATTTTAGCAAGAAAGAGTTTTGTTGGATAAATTTCATTTGTTACAAAATTATTAAAAATATAGTTGACCCACGTCAAATCGGTTATCGTAAATTTCTTAAATATTCGTTTGCGTTATTTTCATTTTTTGCCCTTGATATATACATATAGAAGAGACTGTCAGATTGACAGCAAACCGGATTTTCCTGCATGAAAATATTTGCAAATCTGGACCCCCAAACAGGATCAAATAAAAAAATAAAAGAATTTTTGTAGGGTTCAAAAATGGAAAGGCCAAAATCAATCTAAGTATCACTTTTCGCAACTAAAAAGTCTACAACTAAAAAACGATAAAAGCTAAGATCGTGCAAGTAAAAGGTCTACAACTCAAAAACGATAAAAGCTAAAATCGTGAAAATCGAACTTGACCTTCATTTAGTGACAGGAAACAACATATCTAAATTTGAAAAGATTTCTTCAAAGCGTGTTTAAGTAATTGCACGGATAACGATCTACGTATCACTTTTCGCTACTTAAAGGCGTACAACTCAACAATGATAAAAGCTAAAAGCATGAAAATCGAACTTGACCTTCATTTAAACAACATATTTAAATTTGAAAATATTTTGTCAAAGCGTTTTTAAGTAAATGCACAGGCACTGTTGGGCAGCCGCCCGCTGTACATGACCAAATTAATAACCGATATTTTTCTTCAAAAATCCGGTTAAAAATGAAAAATAATATGCTTAGGCAAATATAGACGCCCGTTCTTTTGAAAGAACAAAATGGCAAACAACACGTTATAAATTTCATGCATCAGGAACGCTCAAAGCCGAATATTTGAAAGCCAAAGATGTACAAAATCCAAAACAGTTGATCTATATGACCAAACAGAACATTATAGCTAAATCCATCTAGGGTAAACTTTGTACTTAGGGAGTTGAAACCTTAGTTTCCTTATAATTTCAAAATTTATAAACGGGATGAATGTTCCTAATATTAAGTCGTCGATTCAAACTTCAATAAGGACAACAATCGTGTAGATACTATATTCTGTAGGAAATGTTATTAACAATTTGTGAGCATATCTTTTTATTAAAGAACAAAAACAAATTGCATCTTATCTTCTTCCTTTTGAATACTTTTCACCACACCTTTGTTATTATGTGGGGTACGTTGAACTGTTCATTAACCAATAGCTACCAATCGAATAGCTACCAATCGAATAGGATCCTTTGTGAAATTTGTATATTTAACATATATTCTGTTCCGGAATCATTAGAGTTACAATTAAAAAACGCTACTGTGTGAATATAAATAAATGCAATTATACTATGAAATTCTATTTCTCAATGTAAATGAAATTTTAGAACCCTTTTCTTGATTTGTCACTTCACTATTTAAATAGATATAATATTAAAAAGACATTTGATTGGAGATTTGCGTGTGTGTTCTCCATGCAGAAACTATGAACTTGAAGAGCAGTTAACGATAAACCTACTAATTTGTTATATGTATTTTCTGTTAATATAAATTGTTTATGTAACAAGAGAGAGATCTTTATCCTGTCCAATCCTATTGCAGTAAAATTCATTGAATTAGGCAATCCTAATACCTTTCACATTGCATTTGTTATTACCATTCAGTTTTGGAAAGACTTGTTTCTTGAAATTCGATGAAAGACTGCCATTTTACCCAATTTAATTTTGTAGGCCATATTTATAGAACTTTATAGGTTTTACAAGACGATTCAGCAATCATGCTTTCTGCCAACAATGTGTGTATTTATTAACCTAATCATGCTAATTGAATGAAATCATACTTTTCTGTAAAACAACACTTCAACTTTGTCACGTTAGAAAATGTCCTTCGAAATGACATCACTACTAACTTGAGAATATTGAATCAAATTGTTGACTGGTGTATGGGAATATGGTCGTCCCAAAACTTCTCAGGTCCGGCAGTTAAACCCTTGATAAAACGACGAGTCCGTTTAGATGTGAGGATGTATAAATACGCAGCCAGGTCCAGTCGGGTGTGGAACACTTAATCTGATGCCTCGTGTAAGCAGAATGCAACTCATGTCTAAGAAAATTTGCAACAACCATTTGAGGGATTCGTAGGTGGCCTGATGCAAAGGTAAACTTCTGCCGCTTTACTATAACCCTTCATTTTCAGTGGCAGATGCCGGACATCAATCCTGGTATACTTAATTGTAGAACCTACCTATAATACGCATTGAACATTTGTTTTGTCATATATATATATATATGACCTCCGTCATGGCTTACCGTAGACCCAAAACCTCAAAGATATTCTAGTAACATCCAAATTATCTAAACAGGAGATATCGACAATAGGAGGTTATAAACCATGCGGAAGGGCAATTGTAAGTGCTGCAAAGTCGCTAACATCGAAACCCAATTCGTCAGCACAGTCACAAAGAAAAATACAACATATTTATAACATCAAATTGCAAAACGCAAAATTGTATTTATGTTCTAACGTGTGGAACTTGCAAGTTGCAATATGTTGGTGAAACAGAAACATCATTTAACATCCGACTAAATAACCATCGGTCATTTTATACAAAGAAAGAAACTGCCCAATCACAAGACATCTTTTAAGAGCAGGGCATGATTTTGAAAACGTCACATTTCAAATCATTGAGAAAAACCAAAATTGGGATACACAAGGAAGACAAAAAGAGAGGATTTTGGATACACCAGTTACGAACTCTTGAACCTGATGGACTCAATGAGAGAGACGAAAAAGATTTAAAACAGATCTAAATAACAATCTTGAAATCATACAAATTAATTTATAGAAATTCATACAATTTATCGAACATCAATAAATATATTAAACTTTTACTCCAACTTTATGTAGTTGTAGCTACAAACATATTTTTTATAGAACATCAATTTATATGTTTAACTTTTACTAAAATTCTGTGTAGTTTGAGCTTCAAAATATATTTTTGTCATGCATCCGATTTCACCTTGAGAGATGCACACGCCTGATGAAGCTAATTTGTTTAGCGAAATATTGCGTATTCTATTTAAAATCTAATAGAACTTTTAATGTATTAATAAGCGTGTTTAAGTTATATTCTTAGACATTTATATATATATATATATATATATACGAAAAATTTGCCACTGGATGTTAAGCAACAAATCGGTTTTCATAGACATTCTTGTAGTAGTTAAGCCCATAATAAACAATGAAAAAGAGTTGGGTCACTCGAAAGAATTTTATTTTTATAACAAACATATACTATTACGGTAAAATATGCCTGTAATCACCCCACCTAGGGCTTTAGAAAGGGTTCTTTAACGCAGAGAGCGCAGCACTTGGCTTTTACGAGGCATCGGATTTAACGTCATCAATCCGACTGGACGTGGCTGCGTATTCATGCATCACACACAGTTAAACGGATGCCAAGGGTTTTACTACCAGACTGGATATGTCCAGGATAACAAATGTACCTAGTAGAACATAAACAAACAATAAATCATCATTCAAGGAAAACAGTCAACTCTAAAATAAAACATACAAAATATAAACTATTTTACCGTATCAAAGATGATCGTAGTTATTTTAAGCAAGCTAAAAGTACGTTACCTGCTGAAATAAATTCGCCGTCCTGTTCACTTATAATGATTGCTTTTTTCACTGAAGATTTCATACAACGAAATAAACAGTATAGGAAGACAAGGACATGCAATATCAACCATCTTGTAGTAGTTAAGCCCATAATAAACAATGAAAATAGAGTTGGGTCACTCGAAAGAATTTTATTTTTATAACAAACATAATTTTAAATTAAAATTGTAAATTAAACCTAGTACCTTTTGTTAGCTATTATTCGTGTGTTTCTCTGTCCTATATGTTCTCCCATTTATTTGTATTGTAGTCCTGTCATGTAATGTTGTCATTTTAATGTTATATTTAACATTGCCATAAAAGCAGGAGGTTTGGCATGCCACAAAACCAAGTTCAACCCCCCCCCCCCCCCCCCCCCCCCCCCCCCCCCCCCCCCCCCCCCCCCCCCCCCCCCCCCCCCCCCCCCCCCCCCCCCCCCCCCCCCCCCCCCCAAAAAAAAAAAAAAAAAAAAAAAAAAAAAAAAAAAAAAAAAAAAAAAAAAAAAAAAAAAAAAAAAAAAAAAAAAAAAAAAAAAAAAAAAAAAAAAAAAAAAAAAAAAAAAAAAAAAAAAAAAAAAAAAAAAAAAAAAAAAAAAAAAAAAAAAAATTATAAATTAACTGTTTACAAAACTTTGAATTATTGAAATACTAAGGCTTTTCTACCTCAGGAATAGATAACCTTAGATGTAATTTGGCAAAACATTTAGGAATTTTGATTCTCAATGCTGCTATCAACATTACTTCGAGAAGACCTTTATTTAGGCCTATTTCAACAAATGTTTTAGATCGAGCTATTTTGAAATACATTTAATCTTGAGAAACAGAAATTGGAACACAAGGATCTGGCAAAACTAAATTTGAAATTGGTTCAACTCTTGAACCTGATGGACTTAGTTAGACTTTAAAATATTTAAACAGTCAATGATCAATTTAATAACAAATAAGTTGCGAAATATAATTTTATCGAATCAAAATTAAACTTTTCCATATCTAAGATTTATACATAAGTTTTTATGAAATTAATTTCGCGTTTGGGTAATTCTAAAACATAATATATTTGATATATCCATGCAAACGCTTGATTTTTACGATTCGAAAACAATGAACATTTGTAAATATTCATGATTTCTATGTTTTGAAAACTAGAACATTAAAATTTAGTCATCCTTTGAACTTTGATATACTCTTAAAGTATGTAGTCTTGGAACAGTATTTTAAAAATGTTATGAATTTGACTTGATTTGCAATTTTAGTCCAGGTCCAAAACATTTTATATTAGTGTTCCGGTTGCCAAATTAGGTTTCAATGTAGCGGTCCTGCGTTTAAAAATTTTATTTTAAAAAAATAACTATTACGGTAAAATATGCCTGAATCACCCACCTAGGGCTTTAGAAAGGGTTTTTGCGAAGATGCGCAGCACTTGGTTTGGGATCGGATTTAACGTCATCAATCCGACTGGACGTGGCTGCGTATTCATGCATCACACACAGTTAAACGGATGCCAAGGGTTTTACTACCAGACTGGATATGTCCAGGATAACAAATGTACCTAGTAGAACATAAACAAACAATAAATCATCATTCAAGGAAAACAGTCAACTCTAAAATAAAACATACAAAATATAAACTATTTTACCGTATCAAAGATGATCGTAGTTATTTTAAGCAAGCTAAAAGTACGTTACCTGCTGAAATAAATTCGCCGTCCTGTTCACTTATAATGATTGCTTTTTTCACTGAAGATTTCATACAACGAAATAAACAGTATAGGAAGACAAGGACATGCAATATCAACCAAAATAAATTTTCAAAATTCCGATGCAGAAAAGACAATATAGCCACGAACTATAAAATAGCATACTGACGTGTATTCCTCACAGGCACTAAAGTTCTATAAATAATAATAGTAATAAAATATGGGCAATGGGAAGAAAATAGTTGCAATGTAAATAAAGGAGAAGGATTCCAATGCCAAAATGTAAACAAAGCGGTTTATTTATTCGTGATAGTCTTGCGCTATACTGTTGTGGACAAAAGACTACCTAATCATTTCTCCGGTGTACTTTTAATGGGTATGATAAAAACTAGATACTGCCATTGACCACTTTTGTCTTGTCTCAACCCTTCCCCACTCCGAAGAAAATAAATTGTATACGAGATAGGAGACTAGAATTAAGTCAATGTGACCTACATGTCAGACTCCACTGACTGGTTTAAGTTTACGCACAAGTTTATATCTCAGTTACTTTAAATGCAGACGTAAGCATACATCAAAAGTTAAGTCATTGTGGCCTAGATTACATGCTTTACCGACTTGGTGTGTATGACTGCTATTGTTATACAATACGTGTGACTGTGATATTGTTATGAAGTATCAAGTTTTACCTATATTTGTCTGTACGTCTGTATAGTTTTTAGTCATGTGAATTGCTCACTTATTTTCAGTAATAGGATAACTATATTTATTATATGGGATCCTTGCAATGTCTACATATCCGTAACAGGATTCACATTATCTCGACCTCTTTTATGGTTCATTGGTCAACGTTAATTTTTCGTAATTAAGTCTGTTTGTTGGATACTAATAGAACACACCCGCGACTGAATTGAAGTACCTATGCCTTATTTTTAGCCTGGATTTTTAGTATTCGTTTTGTCATCTGATCAAGTCATGCTGGTTGTAAGGTGCAGTTTTCTCTGCTTTCAAAATCTTTCTGTTCGAACCCGTCCTGGTTTTCTACCTAAAATAAACTTACTATAAACTAAATTCAATTTTTAACTAACCAAAATTTATAGTGGTATTGAGGTGGAAAAACAGACTTGTCAAATAGTGTACTATAGAGTAACATAGATATAAAACAACTACTGGAAGAATTCCAGGTTCTCCTGATAGGGAGGGCTTACGGAAAGTAATAGGTAAATACAACCGGAAACTTCATGTGACATACACTATCGGTATCGGATTCGACCCGGAATTGGTTAATTATTGGTAATATTAATTATGTGGAAAACAAAAGGGCCTGGAATGGTGTAATTTTTAAACAACACCATTGTCCTATATTAGTTATATATAAAGTTGAATTCTTTGATTCGTCGTTTTTACGTCATGTCGGCTAACAAATTGGACCTCGTTATTTTAGTAGTATAGATAAGCAATAAGTTAACTACATGTATATTTGATGTATGTAGTGATTGTTATGTGTACATGTCTGGCTGGCATTGTTCATTTGACCTTGACCTTATTTGCATCGATCATTTATAATGTTAAGTTTTGTGATATTTGTAGTAACCCTTCATGCCACTGCTGGTGGAGTTTTAATTCCCCAAGGGTATCACCAGCCCAGTAGTCAGCACTTCTGTGTTGACAAGAATTATCATTGATATGGTCATAATTATAAATTAACTGTTTACAAAACTTTGAATTACTGAAATACTAAGGCTTTTCTACCTCAGGAATAGATAACTTTAGATGTATTTGGCAAAACGTTTAGGAATTTTTGGTTCTCAATGCTCTTCAACTTCGTAATTTATTTGGCCTTTTAACATGTTTTGATTCGAGCGTCACTGATGAGTTTTTTGTAGACGAAACACGCGTGTGGCGCAAATACTAAATTTTAATCCTGGTATCTATGATGAGATTACTTAAAGACCTTCAAAATCAATTAAAGCATGATCAATAAAGCAGCCGAGATATTTCAGCATGTGCATTCTTTTCGCATATCCTACAAATTATACAGTTAAAGGTATATTATTTGAAATATTCGCGTTGGGGTAATTCTAAAACATAATATATTTGATGTATCCATGCAAACGCTTGATTTTTACGATTCGAAAAAAACAATGAACATTTGTAAATATTCATGATTTCTATGTTTTGAAAACTAGAACATAAAATTTTTGTCATCCTTTGAACTTTGATATCCTCTTAAAGTATGTAGTCTTGGAACAGTATTTTAAAAATGTTATGAATTTGACTTGTGCTTTGCAATTTTAGTCCAGGTCCAAACATTTTATACTAGTGTTCCGGTTGTGCAAAATTAGGTTTCAATGTAGCGGCTCTTGTCATGTCTGTTTCGGTAAGAAATTTATCTGATGGATTAATGAATGCAAATCTTGGTAAAGTGGTAGAACTACAGCATAGACATCCACCCATTGTCAATTTGGTGGAAGGATTGCACCTTTGGAACTTGTGCGGTTCGATATTTATGATCCAAGGCAGAAAAGTCCCTTGCTGCAATATTTGAAAGCCAAAGATGTACAAAATCCAAAACAGTTGATCTATATGACCAAACAGAACATTATAGCTAAATCCATCTAGAGTAAACTTTGTACTTAGGGAGTTGAAACCTTAGTTTCCTTATAATTTCAAAATTTATAAACGGGATGAATGTTCCTAATATTAAGTCGTCGATTCAAACTTCAATAAGGGAAACAATCGTGTAGATACTATATTCTGTAGGAAATGTTATTAACAAAAGGTTAGCATATCTTTTTATTAAAGAACAAAAACAAATTGCATCTTATCTTCTTCCTTTTGAATACTTTTCACCACACCTTTGTTAATATGTGTGGTACGTTGAACTGTTCATTAACCAATAGCTACCAATCGAACAGCGATCCTTTGTGAAATTTTTATATTTAACATATATTCTGTTCCGGAATCATTAGAGTTACAATTAAAAAACGCTACTGTGTGAATATAAATAAATGCAATTATACTATGAAATTTTATTTCTCAATGTAAATGAAATTTTAGAACCCTTTTCTTGATTTGTCACTTCACTATTTAAATAGATAATATAAAAAAAAGACATTTGATTGGAGATTTGCGTGTGTGTTCTCCATGCAGAAACTATAAACTTGAAGAGCAGTTAACGATAAACCTACTAATTTGTTATATGTATTTTTCTGTCAATATAAATTGTTTATGTAACAAGAGAGAGATCTTTATCCTGTCCAATCCTATTGCCTAATTATTGCAGTAAAATTCATTGAATTAGACAATCCTAATACCTTTCACATTGCATTTGTTATTACCATTCAGTTTTTGGAAAGACTTGTTTCTTGAAATTCGATGAAAGACTGCCATTTTACCCAATTTAATTTTGTAGGCCATATTTTTAGAACTTTATAGGTTTTACAAGACGATTCAGCAATCATGCTTTCTGCCAACAATGTGTGTATTTATTAACCTTGGCTGGTGTATGGGAATATGGTCGTCCCAAAACTTCTCAGGTCCGGCAGTTAAACCCTTGATAAAGCGGCGAGTCCGTTTAGATGTGCGGGATGTATAAATACGCAGCCAGGTCCAGTCGGGTTTGGAACACTTAATCTGATGCCTCGTGTAAGCAGAATGCAACTCATTTTTAAGAAAATTTGCAACAACCATTTGAGGGATTCGTAGGTGGCCTGATGTAAAGGTAAACTTCTGCCGCTTTACTATAACCCTTAATTTTTCAGACATCAATCCCGGTAGACTTACTTGTAGAACCTACCTATTATACGCATTGAACATTTGTTTTATATATGTCATATATATATATATATATGTATATATATACATGAAATATTTGCCACTGGACGTTAAGCAACAAATCGGTTTTCATAGACATTCTTGTAGTAGTTAAGCCCATAATAAACAATGAAAATAGAGTTGGGTCACTCGAAAGAATTTTATTTTTATAACAAACATAATTTTAAATTAAAATTGTAAAATTAAACCTAGTACCTTTTGTTAGCTATTATTCGTGTGTTTCTCTGTCCTATATGTTCTCCCATTTATTTGTATTGTAGTCCTGTCATGTAATGTTGTCATTTTAATGTTATATTTAACATTGCCATAAAAGCGGGAGGTTTGGCATGCCACAAAACCAAGTTCAACCCACCATTTTTTTCTTAAAATGTCCTGTACCAAGTCAGGAAAATGGCCATTGTTATATTATAGTTCGTTTCTGTATGTGTTACATTTTAATGTTGTGTTTTTGTTGTGTCGTTGTTCTCCTCTTATATTTATGCGTTTCCCTCAGTTTTAGTTTGTAACCCGGATTTTTTTTATCTCTATCGATTTATGAGTACCGAACAGCGGTATACTACTATACTATTACGGTAAAATATGTCTGTAATCACCCCCACCTAGGGCTTTAGAAAGGGTTCTTTAACGCAGAGAGCGTAGCACTTGGCTTTTACGAGGCATCGGATTTAACGTCATCAATCCGACTGGACGTGGCTGTGTATTCATGCATCCCACACAGTTCAGCGGATGCAAAGGGTTTTACTACCAGACTGGATATGTCCAGGACAACAAATGTACCTAGTAGAACATAAACAAACAATAAATCATCATTCAAGGAAAACAGTCAACTCTAAAATAAAACATACAAAAATATAAACTATTTTACCGTATCAAAGATGATCGTAGTTATTTAAGCACTTCTGTGTTGACAAGAATTATCATTGATATGGTCATAATTATAAATTAACTGTTTACAAAACTTTGAATTATTGAAATACTAAGGCTTTTCTACCTCAGGAATAGATAACCTTAGATGTATTTGGCAAAACATTTAGGAATTTTTGATTCTCAATGCTCTTCAACTTCGGGCTTTATTTGGCCTTTTAACATGTTTTGATTCGAGCGTCAGTGATGATTTTTTTTTTGGAGACGAAACGCGCGTCTGGCGCAAATACTAAATTTCAATATTGGTATCTATGATGAGTTTACTTAGACTTTCAAAATCAATTAAAGCATGATCAATAAAAGCAGGCGAGATATTTTAGCATGTGCATTCTTTTCGCATATCCTACAAATTATACAGTTAAAGGTATATTATTTGAAATATTCGCGCTTGGGTAATTCTAAAACATAATATATTTGATATACCCATGCAAACGCTTGATTTTTACGATTCGAAAAAAAAACAATGAACATTTGTAAATATTCATGATTTCTATGTTTTGAAAACTAGAACATAAAATTTTTGTCATCCTTTGCACTTTGATACACTCTTAAAGTATGTAGTCTTGGAACAGTATTTTAAAAATGTTATGAATTTGACTTGTGCTTTGCAATTTTTAGTCCAGGTCCAAAACATTTTATATTAGTGTTCCGGTTGTGCAAAATTAGGTTTCAATGTAGCGGCTCCTGTCATGTCTGTTTCGGTAAGAAATTTATCTGATGGATTAATGAATGCAAATCTTGGTAAAGTGGTAGAACTACAGCATAGACATCCACCCATTGTCAATTTGGTGGAAGGATTGCACCTTTGGAACTTGTGCGGTTCGATACTTATGATCCAAGGCAGAAAAGTCCCTTGCTGCAAGACACCCGTTTCCAATTAAGCTGATATATGCATTAACTGTTCACCGTTCCCAAGAAATGACTGCCAAAATGGAGGTGGAATGTTACTTGTTCTTTGCCCTCTGGCAGTTAGATGTGGCTGCTGGACGATCTGTTTCACCAATAGTGTCAGAAATATGAATTATAATTTCAGAGCAGCCAATTTGCTTCATCCAGAAGGTGTATATGACTTTTACTTTCATGAAAGTACAAAGCCTGAGGCAGATTTAATGCGCTGCAAGAAAGGATATCAACCTGATGAAGTCCAGCAGGAATAAATGAAATATCCACCAGAAATATGCCAAGTACTAGTCACGAAACAACAGTTTTGATGGATACGGAAGAAAATGTCTATGGTCTTTGCAGAAGTTTCAATACAAATGTAAAGATTTATGGAAGGTGTGGATAATTTTCAAATTTTGCAAAACCTCCATTTTGTCACCATGATTTTATACAACTATCTAGCAGTGTTAAAACTTTTAATATGTGAAGTCTATCAAAAAGATGAAGACATATCAAAGCAGCAACCAATGTACAATATCTGCAATCGAATAGCGATTCTTTGTGAAAAAATTATATTGAACACTTATGCTTGAAAGAAATACTTTCTGTCTTTTCCGGAATCATTAGTTTACAATTAAAACCGCTACTGTGTGAATACAACTAAATACAATTAAACTCGGAAATTTTTTGTTTCTCGGTGTGAAATGAAATTTTACAACCCATTGTCATTTAACTATTTATTTAAACAGAAATAATATAAAAGACATTTGACCGAAAATTTGTGTATGTATTCTCCATGCAGACTATATGAACTTGAAGAACAGTAACCGATAAACCTACTATATGAAAATAAGGAGATGAGGTATGATTATCAATGAGACAACTATCCAACAAAGTTCAAATAAAGTGAATGTAAGCAATTTTATGTAGGCAACCATACGGCCTTTAACAATGAGAAAAAAACCATACCGCATAGTCGTCTATAACAGGCCCGGACATAAAAAAATATGAAACAATTCAATTGAGAAAACTAACGGCCTAAATTATAACAAAACAATTAACGAAAAACATGAACCAACAACAACTACTGAACCACAGGCGTGTTTTTCTGCCATTATACATCTGAATCGTTAATGTAAGAGAGAGCTCTAAATCTTATCCAATCCGATTGCTCAATTATCGCATTAAAATTCATTAAACTAGATAATCCTTATCCTTTTCACATTGCAACTGTTGTAATACCATTCAGTTTTTGGATCGACTCGATTCTTGAAATGCGACAAACTAATTACATTTTACCTAATTTAATTTTGTAGGCTTTGACTTGTGCTTTGCAATTTTAGTCCAGGTCCAAACATTTTATACTAGTGTTCCGGTTGTGCAAAATTAGGTTTCAATGTAGCGGCTCTTGTCATGTCTGTTTCGGTAAGAAATTTATCTGATGGATTAATGAATGCAAATCTTGGTAAAGTGGTAGAACTACAGCATAGACATCCACCCATTGTCAATTTGGTGGAAGGATTGCACCTTTGGAACTTGTGCGGTTCGATATTTATGATCCAAGGCAGAAAAGTCCCTTGCTGCAAGACACCCGTTTCCAATTAAGCTGATATATGCATTAACTGTTCACCGTTCCCAAGAAATGACTGCCAAAATGGAGGTGGAATGTTACTTGTTCTTTGCCCTCTGGCAGTTAGATGTGGCTGCTGGACGATCTGTTTCCACCAATAGTGTCAGAAATATGAATTATAATTTCAGAGCAGCCAATTTGCTTCATCCAGAAAGTGTATATGATTTTACTTTCATGAAAGGACAAAGCCTGAGGCAGATTTAATGCGCTGCAAGAAAGGATATCAACCTGATGAAGTCCAGAAGGAATAAATGAAATATCTACCAGAAATATGCCAAGTACTAGTCACGAAACAACAGTTTTGATGGATACGGAAGAAAATGTCTATGGTCTTTGCAGAAGTTTCAATACAAATGTAAAGATTTATGGAAGGTGTAGATAATTTTCAAATTTTGCAAAAAATTGTAACCTCCATTTTGTCACCATGATTTTATACAACTATCTAGCAGTGTTTAAAACTTTTTAATATGTGAAGTCTATCAAAAAAGATGAAGACATATCAAAGCAGCAACCAATTTACAATATCTGCAATCGAATAGCGATTCTTTGTGAAAAAAAAATATATTGAACACTTATACTTGAAAGAAATACTTTCTGTCTTTTCTGGAATCATTAGTTTACAATTAAAACCGCTACTGTGTGAATACAACTAAATACAATTAAACTCGGAAAATTTGTTTCTCGGTGTGAAATGAAATTTTACAACCCATTGTCATTTAACTATTTATTTAAACAGAAATAATATAAAAGACATTTGACCGAAAATTTGTGTATGTATTCTCCATGCAGACTATATGAACTTGAAGAACAGTAACCGATAAACCTACTATATGAAAATAAGGAGATGAAGTATGATTATCAATGAGACAACTATCCAACAAAGTTCAAATAAAGTGAATGTAAGCAATTATATGTAGGCAACCATACGGCCTTTAACAATGAGAAAAAAAACCATACCGTATAGTCGTCTATAACAGGCCCGGACATAAAAAAATATGAAACAATTCAATTGAGAAAACTAACGGCCTAAATTATAACAAAACAATTAACGAAAAACATGAACCAACAACAACTCCTGAACCACAGGCGTGTTTTCTGCCATTATACATCTGAATCGTTAATGTATTCAGCAATCATAGTGTATGCCATAAACTGTTTCTATAAACCAAATCATACTTGTCAGTAAAACAACATTTCAACATTGTCATGTTATAAATAAAGGCAACAGTAGTATACCGCTGTTCAATATCCTTTAAAATATAAACTATCCCTTTAACATGTAACCCTTTAACTTCAGAATATTGAACCCCTATTGTTGATTGATGTATGGGAATATGATCATCCAAGAACTTCTCAGTTCTAGCAGTAAACCCTTTTTAAAAGCGTTCGTTCAGATGTGCGGGATATAAAAATACGCAGACACGTCCAGCCGGAATTGGAACGCATAGTCCGATGTCTCTTAAAAGACAAAATGTTACTCATGTTTAACAAAATTTGCAACATCCATTCTACTCTTTTGTAGAGCCTACCTATTGTATTAATTGTAAATTTGTTATCGTTATGAATATACATGATATACTTCACACTGGAGGTGTTGGGCAACAAATCGGTTAAACTGAAGACATACTTGGGAGTAGTAAAGCTCCTGATCAACAATGAAAGTAGAGTAATGTCGCCCAAAAGAATGTTATTTTTCTTCCCCTTCCAGAACTTTATAACGGGTTCTTTAACGCACAGAGAGCGAAGCACTAAGCCTTCAAGAGGGATCGCATTCAACGTCATGAATCCGACTGGACGTGGCTGCGTATTTATGCATCCCGCATGGACGCCAAGGTTTTATTGCTAGACGGAATACGGCCCTACATGAAAAATGTACCTATAATGTGTATTCAATCAATTCTAGACGTAGTGAGGAAATAGCAACATCTTAATTATAACCTTTATCAGTAAGCCTAATAAAACTATAGAGAAATTATCGAATGTACATGTCTAAACTTGTAAGCATTATACTATCATTAATAGGATGTATGAAAAAATCCTTTTTTTTTTAACTTTAATCCAGCAGGTGATTTTACTCATTTATAATGTAATGTAATTTATTACAATTTAAACACACCGCAGAGTCGATGTTTTCTATAGAAGTTTTTAATTGACAATAAAAAATTATCGTTTGCTTAACATCTAGTTGCAAATATTCCATACACGTGCTAGAGACCCATTTAACAATAATTCCAAGAGAAAAGTGTCGACCGGAACGAAAGGCGTGAATTTCGATGGAATGAAGGTCAACTGAAAAAGGGTTTATAAGGACCCTTAAAAATGTTAGTGTTCTTTGACGTGTACAGATCACGACACCCTCCCTTAGCAAGGCATCTGATTTATTATTCCCATTTTGACCGAACGTGGCTGCATGTTTAAACATCTCGAACAGCCAACAGACGTCCCTCTTTGGTGTTATCTGAAACATAATTTAATTGGGTACAACGTCATTCGTTCATCGCATTTTAAGAAGTGAGTTGGTGCCTAACTTTTTATTTATCATTCCAATTATCAAAACTATGATTGAATGAAGCATTTGAATTATGTTATTCATTCTTGAAGTTGATTGTACCTCTCGTATATTTTTTTTATCATATTAAAACCCTAGTCTAAAGCAAAAATAGTGTTATTTTCAGTCTATCAGTTTGGATGTCGTTATAAATAACTGTGACGTCACAAGCCAAATGAATGCGTCGCTACTGGGTACAAAGAGCGAATATTTTGGAAGTTTCAATGTATTATTTAAAGACAAACAAAGAAACACCTCATTTTAATGTACAGATAATAAAAGAAGTAACTCGATAGATCGAACTCAGTAAAAGCGCAGACATTGTTAAACTTTCACCATTCGTATCTTTCTGGTCTCTTCCAAATAATACATGATGGTCTTGAAGTATAGATTCTAGGAACTGACGTTGTTTATCATCTTAATTACGTGTTTTAGTGTTTATTTTTAATTGTATTTGTATATTTTTAACCTTTTAGTCCATATTTGGTAATATACTTTTGGCGTGGCTCGGTATTTATACATCCCGATATTGTGCTATGGTAATTTTTGTATTATTGTCTTTCATTTTTGCTTATGTACTTTATATAGTGTCTATATGCAATTTTGTTTTTCTTTGTTGAAATAGTTATTTGTTTTATAGTGATTAAGATATAACACAATGTTGACTGATGTACCCCAATTTTTGACATTTTTACCTATTATGTCTGTTTGTTTTGTTCACACATTGTTGTCAATATAATGGAATTCTAAGAGACTGTCATACAATTGATTGGTTTAGCTAGCTATAAACCCAGCTACATAAGGAAATGCCTGTACCAAGTCAGTAATATGACAGTTGTTTTCCATTCGTTTGAAGTGTTTGAGCTTTTGATTTTGCTATTTGATGAGGGACTTTCCGTTTTGAATTTTCCTTGGAGTTTATTTTTGCTACTTTACATAAAGCCAGCCCGAAAAAGGCCTACAAAAGCAAGTGGATAGTGGGGGCTGGTTTTAGTCAGACTGCTTTCATAGAGATCTTTTGTAGGCCATTGACTCTTCGATGACGCTCGAAAAAAAAAGCTGAAAGGCCAAAAAAAGTACGAAGTTGAAGAGCATTAATAACCCCAAATACAAACAGGTTTTGCCAAATACAGCTACGGTAATCTATTCCTGGTATAGAAAATCCTTAGTATTTCGAAAAATTCAAAGTTTTGTACAAAGTTAATTAATAATTATGATCATATCAATGATAATACATGTCAACACAGAAGTGTTGACTACTGGGCTGGTGAAACCCTCGGGGGAGGAAACATCCACCAGCAGTGGCATCGAAAAGGTTGTAAATGAACTCATCATTGATACCAGGATAAAAATATTAAATTGAATATAGACTTCTGGAAGCACAGACAACAAGTGTAATGAGGTAAATTTGCAATTTTAAAAAGAATACCATTGCCTTCATTTACAATATTTAAATGCAAAAAGCAAGAGCAGTGATACATTAGGAAATCAAAAATGTAAGCACAAAAATAATGGGTGAAGAACGTTTACTTTAAACCTAGAAGAAAATGGAACATTTGTCAGAAGATTCAAGTAAATTGTGCGATTCAATTATAGAGGAAATCAAGAACAGATATTAATTTGAATTGAAGATCCCTGACATTGATTGATTAATATAGGTTAATTTGTTCCATGGATATGCATTTATGAAATTGTTAAGACGCCCTCTTCAATTGTTTATAGTTACAGAGATTTTAATATTAACAATCCAAGTTGACATTCCTAGAACAAAGGAAACTAACGCCTAATTTGTAACTAAAATTCATAATCATAATTGAGATTTAAACATATGATGAAAATGAATAAAAAAAAGTTTGGTAATTGGTATATGTCAAAAAGGCATTCAGAGGACAACATACAGTCTTCAACAATAGACAGGTTACTGAAAAATATGTCAAGCTTTAAGATGAGTTGATGAAAATACATAGACTTTGGTCAGTTGTCAAAAGAAGGCAAATGGATATGCAAGTAAAAAATGCCTATTTCATTTTTTATTGTGTTGATATTTCTTTTATTTGCATGCACATGACATTTGGCTTAGTTGAGACAAGCATGTTCCTGTTACAAGCTAATGATATTTACATAATTTTTAACTCAACAATGCTCAATAATATTATGTTAATGTTTTAATTACTGTTTGATATAGGTCTCAAGTTTTTGGAAGTAATACTGTCTCCATTTGATGACAAACATCTACAAGGAAAAAAAGAATAGGATCATTAGCGATTCTACAACATCCTTATGTTTGCTAGAAATGCTCTAAAGGATGATGACAGCGAGAACTTCGTCACAAGATATACAACCGTCATGAAAGACTCGTAAAGATTTATCACAGCCTTTACTGAAGGATCCTTTTAAAATAGAAATATGGTCACTACAGGTCTTCTTCCGACCGGTAGCAAAACCCTTGCCAAAGTGGGGCGTCTGTTTGGCTGTGCGGGATGTATCAATTACGCATCCACGTCCGGTCAGAATGGGGACGTTAAATCCGGGATGTATCAAGTTCGCATCCACGTCCGGTCAGAATGGGGATGTTAAATCCAATGCCTCGTGTGGAGAGAATGCCACGCTCTCTGCACGTTAAAAACCCTTGCAACAACTCTTTGACGGTCCGTAGGTGGCCTGTTCCAAGGCCAAATTTCTGTCCCTATCCAATATACCATCATTTTCCAGTGGCAGTCGAATTTCCCCGACCTTCATCTCGGACGGCCTCTATTACAAGACCTACCTATTGAATTTATTGTTAATTTGTTCTCGTCCTGAACATGCATGAACTATTTGCCACTGGACGTTAAGCAACCAACAATCAATCTTTTACATACATTTGGTCCATCTGTCATTTTTTGGATTGGTTTTACACATAGTTTGAAATTACAAACAATTACTCCCAAGAAAAAGATAATATTTAAAGAAGAGGTAAAAGGACTTCTTCAATCCTAGTTAAACTCACGCTTAAGAAGGGGTGTCGCAGCCATGTTTAGATGGAATGGGGATACTTAGTCATATACCTTAATTAGGGAGGGTGTGGAGATCCAATATACGTCAAAAAAAAAAACTTACAAAAACTTTTTTTAAGGGTTGGTATGTTCCTTTTGTCAGCATATCCTCATTCCCTTGAAATGTAACCCTTCCTTCCGATCAATCCTTATACAAAAATTTCTACTGGATTTATTGTTTATTAGTACTGCTCCAGAAAAAGCATGACATATTTGCCACTGGACGTGAAGCAATCTAGCAATTAACGTATTATTTTTAACAAATTCTACAACAAATAACTTTTTTTTTATAAATTAGTACGTACTTTTTGTAAAATGTATCACAGAGAATAATGGTTGATATTTAACATTGCCTGCAGGAATTATTAATAAACAGCTGTATTTTATATAACCTTTTCAAGGTGGTATGCAACTAACTAGTTAAGGAATAGACATTCAAATGTTTTCTTAAGTTATATAGGCTTATTGATCAAGGTTATATTTTAACTAGTTGTTCCATCACTGCGTCTAGCGTTTATTTGACAACGAATAAGTATGCAAATGTATAGATTTGTGATTCTGGTTTGATTGAAGACGAAACACATTTCATCATCTATTGTGACCGTTATACTGATGCAAGAAACAAACTGTTACACGAGTTATCATCTATTCACCCAGTTAAAATTGGTGAAATCTCTCCAAACGAAGCCATTAAAGTAATTGTCAATGCCACTAGCAAACTTGTAACTAACTTTACTTTAGATTGCTCAAATATAAGACGGGACTTTCTACAACTTTTTAAACTGTCTATTGCAAATATCAAAGTTAAGACAATACGCATGTCTACATTTACATGTTATTATTTGATTTCATTTTTTATATCTGTTACCTATAAAGAAAATACATGATAGTGCACAATAAGCCTATTTGGCTGGCAGAAGCATTGTACCAATACTCAACTTACATTATATTGTTTATTTAGGGTGCACTCTAATTAACTATATATTCATTCATTCATATAAGTTTTTTTCTTTTCGGCATCGACCTGTCGGAACTTTTTTAGACATTGCACAAGATCCTGTTTTCCGACTGTTTATTTCGTTGTATGAAATGTTTAATTTATTGTTAGTTTAAGGTTTTCTTGTATGGATTATTTTTTATATTTATTATATGTTCCTTTGGGTACCTTTGTCATTCTAGACTTGTCCCGTCCGGTAGCAGAGCCCTTGCTTAAATGGGACATTCATTTATCTCTGTGGGCTGCATAAGTACGCAGTCACGTCATATCGGAGTTGGGACGTTCAATTCAATGCCTCGTGAACTCTTAGTGCTACACTCTGCATTTCAACTGGTATTTGTTAAAAATAACAATGCATTTCAAATGGTATTTGTTAACAAGTGACATCACTCTACTTTCAGGAGATAAATTGAGGCGTCAATAGTTTACCGATGTTCAACATCTCGAAAATCCATCATGAATAGATAGATTAAGGTAAAAGAATAACCTGAACTTCAAAAGGAGCGGGACCAGGTGCGTCGACAGTGTAGATGTCTCCTGCTAAGCATGCGACAAACATATTACGAATTCATACGAAGTCAAAATGTCACGATCAGTAATAGGACACAAGTAATATTACAAATCAGACAACTTTAAACTGGTATTTAAAGTTTAGACAAGACATCGAAAACATGTCGCTAGTGCGTTGTGATACTGATACATGTATCGATCAACCAATTTGTGATGGTGACTGTAAACCTCGTGTGGTGTCGATTTCAGTCGTTCTACCTAATTACTCTGTTGGTGCACACCCCTGTTAATAAAGTCCATATGGTGTGAACATGCACGAGCGTAACGTATAAACTTTGATATGAAGATGGAGCAGAGGGTATGTTACTGCCAAGAAATGGGAAGTCGAAATCATCACGTTTGTCATAGATTCTAGTTAGAAGTCGTTAAATTTGTAGAAATAAAGATATGAATCATGCTTTCTACTTTCAGTAGTATCCTTAATCTCAAGATTACTAGGATATGAGATTCAAGTATTCATTAAAATATGATTGATTGATTGATTGTTGGTTGCTTAACGTCCAGTGGCAAATATTTCATGCATATTCAGGACGAGAACAAATAAACAATAAATACAATAGGTAGGTTCTGTAATAGAGGCGTCCGGGATTAAGGTCGGAGAAATTTAGACTGCCACGGGAAATGAGGGTATATTGGATAGGGACAGAAATTTAGCCTTGCAACAGGTCACCTACGGACCCCTCAAAGAGTTGTTGCAATGGTTCTTAACGTGCAAAGAGCGTGGCACTCTCTTTACACGAGGCATCGGATTAAACGTCCCCATTCTGACCGGACGTGGCTGCAAATTTGTACATCCCGCACAGCCAAACGGACGCCCCACTTTAGCAAGGGTTTTACTGCCGGTCGGAGGAAGACCAATGGTGACCATACTTCTATTCCCCAGTCACCCCCATTAAAATATGGGTTGAGCGACAGACCATCATAAATATATCTAAAAGTGAAATTAAAAACTTTGCAAGATGCATTTTTTTTTTTTGCCTTTGAAAAGGTTCAGTGTGAATTCTGCTTCATAACGTTATACGTTACGTACGCTAATCGGTCTATTTTTCATTAGACCCTTTCCTGATGCATAAATAGGATGAAAATAAATCTATTCTATGCATTATTATATGGCTAACTATCTTGATTTTTCCTTTTAATCGAAATAAAATTTTTAAAAAATGATTTAAATATATTTATTTGAACAATATGTTCTATTTTCTAATTTAGCGATGATTTGTGCATAATGCCGCTGTAACTGCGCAAGACGTAACAACAAGTACAAACCATTAAAATCTGAATGAAGAAAATATATAAATTGCTAAATAAATAAAATTTGCTTTAGCGGGAAATAGTAAGATCATAGTCGTGAAGTTTAACGGTGAAATTGAAAAATGTAGTCAGTTCGAAGTCTATCAACCTTTTTCGAAATTCCGTAATACTGTTAGATTTGAAAATTCGAAGACAACAATATAACAGCCAGCAGTTCGGACATTGTAATATTTTCACAAACGTTATAGAACAGGTGTGTCGCCTCAAAATAAAAATGTTATTTTATTATATTTTACGAACATATACCTATATTTAAAAGAGTAGGAACATTTAAACTCGCGAGTCGAAAATAAACTGACATACAACAGTACACAAAACACAACATAGAAACTAAAGACTGAGCTACACCAACCCGACCAAAAATGAGGGTGATCTCAGGTACTCCGGAAGGGTAAGCAGATCCTGTAAGTACAAACCCGGTGATAAGTCTAATTCGGTAGTTCACATTCGGGAAAAATGGGGACGGGATTGTAATTACGACAATTGGAAAATATCCGTCGTCCTCTTCATCTGTGAAACAGATATTCCTTAACGGTCAACCAACTCGTGATGTCGTCCGTAAATTTTCCGAAGGGATGATTTCAGCTTCACCACTCTTGGTTTAATAGCTTGTAAGCAGCTGCCCTCTATCAAGGAAATCATGATAGGAAATATAAGCCCTGGAATATCGTATCAACTGGGAGATATATACTCCGTATTCAGGCGCTGCTTGAATGTTGCTACATAGAAATGGAAAGTTCACAATTGGGACGCTGAATCTTTTTTATGTAAAGTTTGGTTTTCAACCGGCCCTCATTGTCAATTTCTAGATGCAAGTCAACATATCATATAGCATTTTTTTAACATTGTCCATGTCTCCTTAGGGAACTACCATTTGATTTTTATGGGGGTGCTAGGATGAAAAATTTTGTCCTGCTTTTTTTTTTTTAGTTGTAATCTCTGTCCTGCCTTTTTTTTTTACTCTATTCGGTCGTGCCTTTTTTTTTTTTACTAGTTTATCCTGAATTTATATTATATATAAGAATTATAATGTTATCATGTTATTTTATTGAAAGAAAGAGTCGCATGTTTAAATGTCGTATGCTTTTGACACGTTCTGCATAATAATGTTATTTTGGTAGATACTTTGTTATGAGTTCTTCAAAATATATAAATATTATATCAAAGACAATATACGTACAATTTTGATTCCATCAAGTTTTGTATACCATTTGCTGATCTTCAATGCTTTCAGAATGTTAAATCAATATAATATGATACGAAAGGTAATCTTTTTAAGATACAAATAAATTGCTTTTTGGGGGCGCCATTTGCATGGTTTGTACCAAAATATGCCCTGCGTCATACTCAGGCGTGATATTAAGGCGTTAAATTGTATGTAGCACAAGATTTTAGAATACAGTAGCTTTTTATTTCGGAACCTAGTACCAGGTACAGACGCACGTGAATCATATTCATTCTAGCTTCATGACATTTTAAAGATTGTAAATCTGACATTTAATCATTTAAAGCAATTACATAGGTCACAGTCTATTTCATTAGGTAAACTTAGTTTTGAAGTTCTATTTCTACATCAGATAACGTTAGACTGTACTGTACTTTTAAAAATCAACAGTTGAAGGGAGTTGATATGAACATTTAAATACTCTTGAAGCTTAAAACTGCTTTGATACCAGCTGTTTTCTTGCGATGTTTATGGCAATAATTAAATATTTGTGATATGTTCGTACTGAAGTCGATCAAAATTTACGAAAAAAAGACTACCGGTTACCATTGCCAATAAGAACACCGTGCGTAACGTCCATACGAGTAGAAAAATGCACAACTAATTTCCATTGAAATACAGACTGTCTGCTGAAATATCAATCCAACTAACAATTAGGTTGTCAAACAAAAAGACCAGCATTTTGATGATATCATCTTCGGTGTATTTCTTTAGAATCAGTGATGTTCTTAACAATGTAAGATATGTATTTTTTATGACATAAAAGGAAGAATTTGAATCTACGTTTTCCATTGTTGTAGAAAATGCTCTTTCAATGGTACGGTTATGTTGTCGATCTTTCAATTGAGCATGGGAAATAATATAGTAGTGTAAAGCGTAGAAAAATCAAAGGTTTGATATTACTCCAAAACTGAAAAAAGTTGTGGTTTAATATACTAGTAGTAAGTTGTAAATGTCATGTTGAAGGGATAAAATGGTAAGGTTTAGTTGTTGTTTAACTTACAAGTTTGATTTCGGTCAAGTAGTATTATATGGTTTATATCTAAACACATTTTCGCCATAAAAAGTAAAATAACAAAAATACCGAACTCCAAGAAAATTCAAAACGGAAAGTCCCTTAAAAAATTGCAAAATCAAAAGCTCAAACACATAAAACGAATGGAAAACAACTGTCATATTCCTGACTTGGTACAGGCATTTCTTTATGAAGAAAATGGTGGATTAAACCTGGTTTTATAGCTAGCTAAACCTCTCACTTTTATGACAGTTTCATAAAATTCCATTATATTGACAACAATGTGTGAACAAATCAAACAGACATAATAGGTAAAAATGTCAAAAATAGGTGTACAGCAGTGAACATTGTTTTATAAAACCTTTATCGCTACAAAAAAACAAATATGTCGACAAAGAAAAACAAAATGGCGTATAGACAAAGCACATAAATAAAAATGCAAGACAAGAATACAAAAGTGAACCATAGAACAATATCACAATAGCGGGATGTATAAGTACCGAGCCACGCCTAAAGGATATTACCAAAAGTGGACTGCAAAGGGTAATAATTTACAAAGACAAATAAAAAAAAAAAAAACACTGACTTGTTGAATCTAGTTATTTTAAATTTGTTGTGCTTATAAATATTATTTACAAAATTTAATTGATTCTAAAGTCATTCTTTCGTCGCATTTCAAGAGGACAGTTAAAGAAACACTTCATTGCAAGGTACTTAAAATAAAGTCACATCAATAGTAATTCATCCGATATGTATAAAACCATCATGTTAAATTCTTGTTCAGATGTTACGTCATTGTCAAATGATAGAGAAGGCTTGAACACTCACAATCATATACTACTTAACGAGCCGATTGACGCTGCTTCATATCGAGTTAGCCGATTTAGGTTTTCGGTAACTGCCAATGGCCATTGTTTAAGGTAATGAAATAAACATTGATTTCTGCAATACAATAATGACGTTATTCCGTCACGTCATTAGGCACTTCAGTGATGAAGAATCGAAACGGAACTTTCCACTTATACTCTGGGCTACACTTATTTCTATTTGCTGTTTTCAGTTGAACGGATAAAAGAAATAAACACATTTTTGTGAACTGAAAGAAAACAAGAGCCCACGAAAAGATGAAGTGTTGACGGGGATGCTGAAAGCACAAAAAAAAAAAAAAAACAGTAATAATGCAGTGATGTTAACAAAAAAGAAATTGGCAGTGTCTAGGGTGCATATATAAAATTCAGATATAAATGGTATTTGAAAAAGGTAAAATTCACCATCCTTTGTTATTATTCAATGTATAAAATGGAGAGAGAAACATGGGCTGTAGGTGCATAAATGTGTGAGCAAGGAAAGAAACCATGGAACAGTAATACTTGTAAGCAGGTGAACATGTCAAATTAGTTACAACAGTAATTCATCGATGTTCAAATCAAATAAATCCGTTAAGCAATTCGGACGCACGAGATTAATAAAGTGTTCGACTGAAATCGACACTTCATTAGTTTAACGGTCAGCATCATGAATTGTTTGACCGATACGATGTGTTGGAGTCGCAACTCACTGGCGACATGTTTTCGGGGTCTTAGATCTTTATATAGTCTGATCTGTAATTTTACTGGAAAACTCAGATAGATTTTGTACTGTTTCCGATTTTGACTGATTTTACATAGCAGGAGACACGTATCCTGTTGAAGCACCCGTCTCGAAGACGGGACGTTTTATGGTATACCGTTTTCTGTCCGTCGTCAACACTTCGCTTTCACAAATAGTCATGAAACTTTGGTGAATTGTATATATTCATTGACGTAAGATCCCTTTCGATTTTTAATTTTAGGTTTTTTTTTCTGAGTTATGGGATTTTATTCATAAAAATTGTTTTTTTTTTCAGTTTTCTGACTATAACTCAAAAATGCTTTGAGCAATTTTTATGAAACTTTCGTGAATTGTTCATACATATATACTGACATAAGTTCCTTTTGGATTTAAAAAAAAAATCTGATCTTACGTTTTGAAGTATTTGGACTTTATTCATTAAAAAAAGGGGGGTGTTCCCGTTTTCGGACAATAACTCCAAAAACGCTTATCTACGTTTATATCTATCGAAATAAGCTCCATTTTTTGTTTCTATAAACTTTCTGATATGACATTGCAGAGTTATGGAACATTATTCATTGAAACATCGTCGAAAACTGTCCATTTTTCTCAGTTTGGACGGTTGTAGAATTTCATTTGTTCAAAAAAGTGCAAAATTAAGTGTTTTGTGTCAATGGTATGTGCAATATCTTTTTTTTGGGGCTATTTCAGAAGTGCTCACAGTAATTCGTCATATACATTCATTTAAAACATAAAGACGAGCTAAAAGGACGACGGGCGTATCATGCGCTCATGGCGCAGCTCTTTATTGAATTCATGCCGATCCCATTTTTGTTTCCTTGATTCGTCTCTTCCTAGTCGATTTACGACATTTGAACATAACTGACTTTAATTTATTTCATTTATTAAGCGGATTCAAATCGAGGAAAAGAACTAGGAAACAATCGCCTGGTTTTTGGTTTTTTTTTTTTTTTTTTTGGCTTTGGGATAAATATTGCAACACAATGTTTGACATGACAATATGTTTAAGTGCCATGATTAAAATTTGTTTTCAAAATTTACTACATTTTATGAGTTGTCTTAGTTGTTGTAACACTTCAAGTTAATACAAAACGACAGAAGTGATCCTTATAATCTGAATTTCGAAAAATCATACGCTCTTTTACTTGCACAATTTTTTTTCCCGAGGTTTTTAAGCGAGGTGAAAATTTCTTAGCTGAAACCAAAAAAATATTGATTTAACAGATTTTTTTTTATCATACACTTTCAGTGTAACAGTAAAAGATCTAGAGTCAGTGTTTAATAATTACTTGCGAGAAAGGTAAATGGTTACCATCTACATCATATGGTCTCTGGTGCATCGCTGTCTCATTGGTAATCGTATCACATCGTCCTAAATTTATATAGCAATCATATTAATAACATAAACGGTACCAATTTTTCTGCACCAGATGCGCATTTCGACAATCAATGTCTCTTCAGTGATGCTCGAGGCCAAAATATTTGAAAATCCAAAGCTTACTAAAAATATGAAGAGCTATAAACAAAAAAAGGACCAAAAAGTATAGCCAAAGCTGGGCAAGGAATCAGAGCTTTGCATGAGGGAGATACATTCCTTAATTTTAAATAATTTCCAAAAATAGAGTTGACATACAATGGATTTAAAAGTGATGGCAGATGCAGGAGCCTCAATTTTATTTATGATAAAACAAAGAATCCCAATTTGTTTCACCATATATCGGATAAATTTAACTTTCAAGGAAAAACACAACTTCTTTACCTTCTGATGAAGCTGTGGCATAAAGTGGCTGAGCCGAATATAAAACATTGCAGATATGTTGCACTTTTCAGGTGAGGGACAAAAACATCGACAAGCTCGGAAATGGTCTGTCGGTCAAGACGATATCTAGATATCATTTCTATATCATTGATATTTTCCATGATATTTGTTCTGTCTCGAAAAACTTTTTCCTTTCTTAGTGCCCTGCGTCCATTGTGTCTTAAAATAAGTAAGGCGACGGCCATCTTTGACGCTGCGATTGCTTTGCAACAGGTTCAAATACACGATAATAACGTTCGCGATTTACACGCAATGTACGACCATTGCAAAGTACGATTGTTTTATTGAACGAGATTGTTTCGATACGTTTGGTTAACGATTAATCGTAACGGTTGTTTTAGGAAACGGATGCCTGGTAATTGTTGATGTCCATTAATTTCAATGATTCAGTTTTGATGCACATAAAGCTGTTATTCTGCTCGACGGTATACTGAATCTAATGACTTTCTACCAGACAAGCGAACAAATATATTTTCATGGCATTTACGTCGTATTTATCTGTGGTGAAACCGACTACTGGTGAATGATAAATCTTAGCGGTGGAGCATTCAAGTACTTTGCAGAGTTTGTCATATTAAGAACACAGGTAACTGGCTATATTTGTCAATAATCGTTGATATAACTGAAGTGGTAGTCATAAAGTAATTTCCATGGTGTCTTTATATTTGTAAAGGGAAAGTCGTACCAGTCTTGTATTTGTGGCATTTTCGGTCTCCTGCAGATCCGTACACGAAGATGTGCATGTGTAACAGTTGTTCGATTTGTACCTTGTCATGTAAAATGGCACCTTTGAAATATCTGGCCGACATGTTGAAATTGTTTATTCTCTAACATAAAAAAAAATTCCCTAAGGGTGACTAGGGAATAGAAATATGGTCACTTTTGGTCTTGTTCCGACCGGCAGTAAAATCCTTGCCAAAGTGGGGCGTTCATTTGGCTGTGCGGGATGCACAAATACGCAGCCTGTCACAATGGGGACGTTAAATTCGATTCTTCGTGCAGAGAGAGTGCTACGAGAGCGTTACAATTCCTTGCAACAACTCTTCGAGGGTCAGTAGAAGACCTCCTGCAAGGCTTAATTGCTGTCCTTGTCCAATAAACCCACATTTTTCCAGTGGCAGTCCAAATTTCCCGACTTTCATTCCGGACGGCCCTATTAGTCCTACCTAGTATTTATGGTTATTTTGTTCTCGTCCTTTACATGCATGATTATAATTTTCATGTCATTTTTGTCTCTTGTGGAGAGTTGTCTCGTTTGCAATCATACCACATCTTATTTGTATATGAAATATTTGCCACCTGTCGTTAAACAACCAACAATCAGTAAATCTCTAACATAAGTCTTGGTCGACGTCTCAACGTCGATGACGTATTGTAAGGTGGACAGATACACACTGGAAAAGCAAAAATTATCTTCTGAAGTATTTTTGGCAGCTATCAATGCTACTCCACGGTTTTTCAAAAGGAAGTCTGGAAGAATGCTTCTGGTCCAATTGGATGTTCAAACAGTTTGTTCAAGAAAAACGTAGCCTAGTCAAAAGGTGGACGACCCTCTTAGTATCAGGTCTCTGTTGGTGAATGTATTCTGGTGTCTTCTGGTTAAACATGAAGTCAAGTATGAACTTATGTTACATTCTAGACAAAAAAAGTTTGTTCATCTATAACTGCAAAAGTTCAAAGAATGGAGAAGAAATATTTTGGGTGCAATTAATGCTTTGTAATTGTGAAAAGGATGGCAGGAGCATTATAGAACATTTGCAAACAACAATGATAGGGATAAGCTTAAGGAAGTTTTATGACTATATGGTATAGGTGTAGGATTAAATATGACGAAACTATGTTAAACATGTCCAAGATGACCAAGAACTAGCATAACAATACCCTGTTTACAATCTTTTATTTCTGCTGTATCTCCTCAGTTAATACATGTACCACTTCTGTCACTGATACTCCTCTATTTAAGTTCCCACTAATGACTGACATTGGCCTTGTTTCTACTCTTATTTATATTTGCTTACAATTGATCAAATCCATATACTGCTATTCAAAGCTTCAAAACATATATAATAGGTATGACTTAATGCGAGCAGCCTTAGACCATTCAACACTGATTTTGATTTGGGCTGGAACATTATAAAAGTGTGAATCCAGTTATAATAGATTAAGTTACCGAAAAAAATCCGGTGACACAGGTGCATAAATCCTTTCCAATTTGTCGGCTCTCATAATTCACGTGACGTCACGCATGTGGAGACCTCATTTCCAGTTTCTTTGTCAAAGACGTCACGAATATCCCACAATAAAGTCCTTTTCTCAAATTCATTGTAGTTAAAAACACTTTTTTTAAATACAAAGATTTTGAGAAAAGAATTCATTTGTTTTAGAAGGAGGTGAAAAATAGATTGTTTCTATTGAAATGTAGCCAAAACAAATAAAAACAACTTTAATTTTATTTGTAGGTTATTATTATCCTGTAACATAACTTTGTATGATAAAACGAGAGATGAACCATCATACCTGGTATACATCTCATGAGACAACAACTCAACACAATAATCTGAAAGTATAAAATATTCTTCAATAAAAGACAGGTGTCTACTGGTCAACGACCCACCTAAAATGTAGTAACTGACGCGTTTTGTAAATATCTCATACTGCTATTATCTGCACACAATAACTTTCATTTTTTTAAACTTTGTTTTGTTTGATCAGATTCAGGTGATTTTTCACCTTTTTTAACACGTCGTGGGACGATACGCGTGTAGGACCATGACGTCATCACTTTATAAACATACGGACATTTTCCATTAACCCTGCAATATCAAACTTAGTGCTGCAATCCAAGTCATTGCCACCTATTTGTAGAACAATTTCATTGCGTAACGTGTTCTGCACGTCCTCTAGAAGTCTACCTATATTGCTCCCAGTCAAGCCTAACAACATTACTAGAACACCAGCAGGTTCCAATTCTGTACTAAAGTGTCATTCCATTGATAAACAAACGTTCAAAGGGGAATAACAAAAAATATTACTAAAAATGTGTTGGTGAAAACTGGATGATATAATACAATAAGGAGTAAGAAAGATCATAGTTAGATGGGCTCAATCTTTAGAACAGGATTTGATGTAAACATATTGTTTTACAAGATATATTGAGATCATGTCCTTGATTGCTTTGTTGATTTTTTTTAAATGGGTGTCCACTTTCAAATTTTGAGTTTTATTTTTGTCATTAATTTATAAGGTGCTTTAAAGTTGAATTTTAAACAAATTTATAACTGCAAATTTTTTGTGATTGAAATTTGTTGATATTCATGTTATAAGGGATTCTGTTTAATTAAAAATAGAGGTACAGTATAAATGTGAATGAAGTACAGTTTGCATATGTTATTACATCCATCTGCAGTAATGCAAAATGTAATTCTCAAATGTGTTTTATGTAAGTAGTGGACATATTTCGAGATGGTTTCAGAATCAGAATCTTGGAAAATGTCTTCTTCATTCTCACTATCTTCGAAATCAGAGTCTTGATCATCAACAGCCTAGTCCAGGTAATTTGGTAAGTTTACACACTTGCAACCTGGTGAGCAGTACTTGTTTACAGATTCAAACTTAATGTTTATTTTGTATAACCACTTTTACAGGAACAACCTTTGGTATACCACTGTATGGTATCATTTACTTTTTCACATTTATTTCAGTGTTCCAAACAAGAATTGTAGTACTCTGAACTGCATCAATACTGTTTGGAATTGAAGTAGAAAGACTTGATTACTTTCAACGCAATCGATTTTGTTGTATTTTGGCGGGTTCCAGATCTGGTATTTAAAATATGAAGTCATGCCATGCCATATCTATGGCAGATATTTTAGAATCCAAATCTATGGCAAATTTTCTAGTTCCCTATTATTCTATGGCGGATTTTGTAGTTTCCAAATCTATGGCAGATATTCTGCAAATGGAGGACCAGTCGTACATATCTGACCAATGACTAGTGGCTTTCTCAAGAAATCTTACTTTCTCAAACAGTACAGATATTCGACATGAATATAGCTGAAATGATGCAGATATTTATTAGAAATCTATGACAGATAAGATTATTTGCTACAAGTAGTCGCTGGAAAATGCTGTAGTTTATGTAAAAAGAAATTTAAAGTGTACCATAGGAATAAAAAAAAAATAACAAGAAAACAGCATCTCGTAACAAAAAAGTATAAAAGAAAAGCAAAAAGACTACCAGAGTCACAGTAAAATCTCGTACAATCAAAGGACAAGGGAACACCGACGAGGACAAGAAAAATAGGAGCGGAAACAAACACAGAAAATACCAAAAACCAAAGCATGAACAAGGCGAATAATCATAAAAACCGAGAGTGAAATCAGGTGCTCCGGAAGATTAAGCATTTCCTGCTTCGCATGCGGCATCCGTCGCAATGTTCAAAGAAAAACAGATTAGAATACGACAACCGGCGCATATCCATCACTATTTGTGAAATGGACATTCCATAATGCTCAACCAAATCGTGATGGCGACTATAAAAAAAGTGATGAAGTGATAGACATTTATAGAGACTTCAGGAGCGAAATGATGTGCCCCGGGAAAATAATAGAATTGAGAATGGAAACGGAATGTGTCAAAGAGACAACCCGACCAAAGATAAGCATTTCCTACTCTGTGCATAGTTCCTGTTTAGTCATGTCATTTTAGCAACTAATCAAAATGAAAGTCCCTTAACAAACCAAAATTCAGTTTGTTTGAAAAGGAATAAACAGTTTTCCTTTTTACATAGTAATTGTTTATAAATCTTTTTTTTTTTTTAACTGATAACGATTTAAACCACAGTGGTATCCTGTAATTTCATCCCTCACTTTATATACTTTGCCAGCCGTAGACGCTAAAATATTTTAAAACTATAATTCATTTCTTGAAATATCCGCTACTAAAAAATGCCTTCGTTTGTCGCTGGATTAGGACGATGCGGCACATATTGTCCCTCCACTGGATAAAAGGTCGCATCTTCCTGTAAACGATCAGCAGTGTTTCCCTGAGTACTAGTATGTGTTTGTAAAACTCTGCGAGTCTGGGTTAATATCTGTTTTTGATTTTTTAGTATTTGAACATTTGGTATTCGAATCTATGTGATTCGTCATCGTTAGTGGCGACGACGACTTAATATGACGTCATTTAATTGTGGCGTTTTAGTTTACCGTAAAATTACTCAATTTCAAAATCTGCCATAGATTTGGAGAAAACAAATTACTGCCATAGATCTATGACTTGTATGGCGTTTGTAACGACATATTTGCCATAGATTTGAAATCTGCCATTGATCTGGAACCAACCATAGATAAAGAGTCCTACCAAATACCAAAAATGCATGCATTGGTTCAATAATTTTCTTAACAAGATAATTTCAAGAAACTCTACTTTATTTAGCACGTATGTGATACCATACTCCCAATAATTTAACATGCAATCAGACTAGTCTTTTGTTGCCACTGTTTTTACTTTATTGAAAATATGTGAACCCTCTTTAATTCTCCTTGAATAATGAAGAAGTGTTAAGTTCACTCAAATAGTGCCCAATAGTAATTTCTTCTGTTTCAATAAATGGCTTGTTTGTCTTCCTGTATTGTGAATCAATCTTTTCTATACACAATTGGTTCTTACTGTTGTACAATGTTTTAGCTCTATATTGCAAGTAATGTGTTTATGAAGCCAGAGAGGTTGTGCTAAATGAATGCATTGCCTGCTTGGTTTTCAGATAAATTTCCATTTCATACCAATGCATTCGAATCGATTAACTGGCTTGAAATGTTTTGTTTTTGGCTTCTCAATTCTAGCATCTATGGAGTAAGCAATCATTCACTTGCAATATGGTACGTTCTTTTCATTCGGAATTGTTAGTTCAAGTGGCAGAACGTCTATATTACACACATATTACATCTCTGTATGATTACTGCATCACTTCAAAACCTGAAAATTTTGAACAACACAGCAGCAAAATTTTCTTATGTTTACTTTTGGGGTGAATGGGGAGTTGGTTGGGATTTTAGCTAACTATGCTGGCAGCCTTAGCACTTGTTTAACAACGAATGAATGACGTATTATGAAATGTGACTAAATTCGAAAACAAATGGGATTGATTCCTGAAAAAACGGAGTTCTACTTTTATTAAACCAGTTAAACTTAATTATTTACGTCAATCAATCAAAACCTCTTGCTTTTCATATGCGTCTATTTGACATCTGAGCATGGCTTCCCATACATGATAAAATAATATGTGAGTAACACTTAACTTTGTACACTCAGTCAACACCTTAAGTGTAGCCTTATGCTGGTAAATTCCTGTATTTTTTCAGTCCTACATCACCTTTTCCTCTATATAATCCTTTACAAAGCCAAACCTTATCAACATACTCTCAAATGTATTCCAGTGTGGTTTGTCTAATTTAGATTCATGAAAATCCTCCAGTTTTAAAGCATGAAATTTATAAAAATGATCTCAGATAGTTCACCAGTTAGGTTGTTTGGATCTTTCAGGGATTTTATTATATCTGATAGCAAGGTTCCATAGCTAGACATTTCAGCTGGTTTTCAGTTGTCTGTTTTTTAATACATTCATTTGATGCAGTATCTAAAGTTTCATTCTTTTAATTGGCTAGCTATCACAGCCTGAATAGTTGTACCATGAAAACCTGACCTGTCTTTTCCAGAATTCACTAATGCATACCTCTCATTTCTGTCGAAATTATTGAAAGAAGCGAAGGCGAAACTTTCAGAACTGATGACATTATCTCTATTCAGTAGCATCACTCTGTTTGTAATGAATCTCTTTAATGTGTCCTTTGAAATACCTGCACTAAGTCTAGAATTAATAGTCATAAGATCAGATGAAGAATTGCTGTACTTGTCTAATATATCAGATGCTAGTAAATAAAGCGGTTGAACACAATGTGAGCTGTTAGCATGAAAGATACAACTATCTATGTAAAGTCGAGGAATAAACTTTCAACTTTTATGCCTATCCTCTGTCCTATGACGATTCGTCCATGAAAAGCAAATGTGTCTTCAAATATTCAATTCTTCATCATTAGATGTTTATACATAAATGAGTTCCATTATGTAGGGTTTATTTACTTCATTAACTCATATAAACCAAAACAGTAAATGTCTGGTAGTTGTGTCTTGATTGGATATTAAACATAAAGCTTAACATGACTTTTCATAAGTCTGGAAGTCTTATGCAGCCATTGCATTGTATTCTAGGAAGAGCGTGCTGCTATGTTAATGTTTACCTTTTTCCAGAGCACTCAGCACCATGATGGTAAATTCCTGTTCTTTTAGTCCTACGTCATAGAATATCTTGATAATTATTGCAAAATATGCCAGTCTTCGAAATATATCACAGACAACCATATTCTACTTTCATTTTAATGAGATGATCATATAATTTGCCATCACCAATAATAAATAAGTATTGTAGATTATTTCCAATCTGATACATATCATGCAGAGTGGTAAGAGTTTTGACAAATCTCTCCTTGGAATCGGCGAGATCATCAAGTACTGCAATTGAATAAAACGATGAAGCTTCAGTTGTCTTTTGTGAATATGATAAATAGATATAGGAAGATGTGGTGTGAGTGCAACTCTCCATCCAAATAACAATTTATAAAAGTAAACCATTATAGGTCAATGTACGGCCTTCAACACGGAGCCTTGGCTAACACCGAACAACAAGCTATAAAGGGCCCCAAAAGTACTAGTGTAAAACCATTCAAACGGTAAAACCAACGGTCTAGTCTATATAAAAACGAGAAACGAGAAACACGTATAAATTACATAAACAAACGACAACTACTGTACATCAGATTCCTGACTTAGGACAGGTGCAAACATTTGCAGCGGGATTAAACGTTTTAATGGTACCAAACCTTCTCCTTTTTCTGAAACAATAGTATAACATCACAACATAGAAAACACACGATAAAACATCAATTGGAAGGCTTAACTCAATCAAAACGTAAATTTACACACTATGAACGAATAAATTCGATCTGTGATACCTGAAAGTAAATACATAGTTAATAAAATATTAGGGACAAACATTCAAGGCCAAAAGCAAACAAACAAGTCCAAATAAAGCCATGGCAATACACCACCGCGAAATATTTAACCCTTAGAAAATAATCACTTTTGAAAAACCGGTTTCATAATATATACAGGTAAATGAAAATAACTTTGTCGTTTTAGGTATACTTTTCTGTCTATATAAAATCTTCCAATAATTAGGAATACCAAGAAAGGTCTGTCATATAAATACCTAATTTAACACTAGATACATAAGGGTAAATATCAACAATAAAACTTCCTGTACAGATTAAAGGAGAATAATCTTGATGTTCATACAAATGTAGTATGAAGAAGTGAAAATTAGTAGATATTCCAAATAATCAAAGCTGGTATACAGACAAGATCCATATTAATTTAAAATAACAAAAAGTATTAAAAATAGTATCAACAGGTCGAATTAAAAGAAAGTACGATTTGAGAGTACTCGCAGTTACTGACAGCTAGTTAAAAGCCAAAAACAATTAATGATAAAAATCATGCATCAGAGACTAAAATCAACTAAAACACATCCCAGGGATTTAGTATTTTAACGTCATGAACAGTCAGAGAAGACATGACTTGTGCAATGCCAAAATAAATGTATCGACAGGTAGTAGGATAGTGAGGAGCTACTTCTTAAGAGATAAAAATAACGTGTGTGTCTCTAAACATCCCGCCTCAAAGAAGATACAACTTAGTTATGTTTTAATTTGCTAATGACAAAATCGATATTAGTGCCAATGTAAACTATATTCAGAGATCTAATTACAATATTGGTACGATAACCCTTACTTATAAGTTTGTTTAAAGGTTCGATGAGTTTACACGGATCACATAGTGATTTCCTCGCTTTAAGTACAATATTACCGTAAAATTTAGGATGTGAAATACCATTTTAATAAGTTTTCTACAGGTACAGCCAAATTTACTAATCAAATCTTTGTATCTATGAAAGAATTTAGTAAAAGTTTTAAGTAATTTATGGTATCGAAATCCCTGACACAATAATTTCCCAGTGATGCATTGATTACGTTCGTTAAAATCTATGACATCAGAACACACACGGGCATACCGAACGAGTTGGGATATATAAACACCGTATGATGGAGCCAAAGGCACATCGCCGTCTAAAAATGGAAAATTAACAATAGGAAATGAAAATCGTCTCTTTTGTCGTAAATTTTAGTATGTAGTTTCCGTTAGAAATTGAAATGTCTAAATCTAGAAAAGGGCAACTGCTGCTGTTTATGTTAGATTTAGTTAAAGTAAGTTCTTTTGGGTAAATTTCGGAAGTATATTTAGAGAACTCTGGATTATTTAACGAAAAATATCATCCAGGTAACGGTAGGTATTGTTGAATGTATCAACTAAATATAACAATGATGGGTCTTTACTGAGTTTGGTCATAAACTGAGATTCATAGCAATATAGAAATAAATCTGCTATTAAAGGGGCACAGTTAGTGCCCATAGAATACCTACTACCTGACGATACACTTTATCGCCGAAACGTACATAAATGTTATCTAGCAGAAAATTTAAAGCTTCAATCATATCCTCACATTTCCAGTAAGTGTATCTAGCATACTTTCCTTTTCGTTACAGAAAAAGGCTTTAAACGAGTTACAGCAAATAAAATTACAATGAGATTTTTCGAAAGACCATTTTATCAAATACATAAGTTTGTTTTAGACTTGGTATGCTAATATGCTTTTCCTTTACATAATCCTTTACAAAGCCATACAATATCAACATACTGTAGCGAGCCAGGGTTACTAACCCAACAGATAACAAAATATAAATCTAAAATATCCCAACCACTTGGAATAGTAGTAACTCGAGACTAGTACCAAAAGACTGAATTTTCTACTAATTGCTCATACAATCAGATTATGATCAGCTAATGTATCCTGGTGAAAAGAACACTAAACAAATTATTGAAGTTTCCATATTTTATTATGTATGTAGTTTCTATTTATATACTTCACAGTTTGTTAAGCAATTAATATTACAGATAAAATTTTAGCACCTCTCTAAACCTCTCTGAACCAGTTCACTGAGTTCCAAATAAAAATGTAGGAACTTTTATACTTTTAAAAATATAAATCACTGTTCAAAATTTGGAACATAAACTACAATATTCATTGCCTTGAAATTCATAAAAAAAAAATAGGAGGTTGTGATCGGAGTTCCATTTGATAATTTAGTACTATACAACGAAATGTAACTGATATATACGATTTGTTTTCACGTTTGAGTTGCTATATAGTTTACTCATTTAAACTAACATTTCTATTTAAGTTATAATAATTTCTATAGAGGTTAATCAGAATCCTTTTCTGACTAAGATAACATTTAGCTGTTTAGAACACTGATTCCTTATCAGTTCAAAGTACACATTTTTAATTACTGTCAGATCCTTCCTTAGACATTTAAAAATGTTAATTAATGAAATACTATCAGGTCCTTCCTTGCACAGTATTCATAAAAATATCAAGGTAACTGCCAGGTCCTTCCTGAAGTAGTACATATTTTAACTCGGCTGTGAATTTTTATGTGTTGGTTTATGTTGTTTTATGTATCCGTTTTTATTCTGTAGTTAAGTCACCACTTCGGTGTTATCATGTATATCTTTTATATAGTCATTTTTATAAATTTACTGTTTGCAAAATTATGAATTATTCTAAATAATAAGGATGTTCTTATCCCAGACAGAAAACCTTAGCCGTATTAGACACAACTTTTTGGAACTTTTGGTCCTCAATGCTCTTCAACTTTGTACTTGTTTTGGCTTTCGAACTTTGTTGATCTGAGCGTCACTGGTTAGTCTTGTGTGGACGAAACGCGCGTCTTGCGTATTAAATTTTAAACCTGGTACCTTTTTTAGCTATTATTCGTATGTTTCTCTGTCCTATATGTTCTCCCATTTATTTGTATTGTAGTCCTGTCATGTAATGTTGTCATTTTAATGTTGTATTAACATTGCCATAAAAGCGGGAGGTTTGGCTAGCCACAAAACCAGGTTCAACCCACCATTTTTTTTCTTAAAATGTCCTGTACCAAGTCAGGAAAATGGCCATTGTTATATTATAGTTCGTTTCTGTGTGTGTTACATTTTAATGTTGTGTTTCTGTTGTGTCGTAGTTCTCTTATATTTGATGTGTTTCCCTCAGTTTTAGTTTGTAACCCGGATTTGTTTTTTTCTCAATCGATTTATGAATTTCGAACAGCGGTATACTACTGTTGCCTTTATTTAGATAACAGTTAGATCCTTTCTGACTGTTATCGAATTTTAATATGGTTCCACACCTTATGGAAACCATAATACTTATTTCCAAATATTGCCTATTTATTTCCTATTTAAATTTATGTTTTAAAATACAAACATCGAATAAAATATAACTATTTAACAGATAAACTTCAAGAAAACAAAAACTATCACAACTGAAGTATTCGCCTGCAAAATCTATAAAAATTTAACTGAATGCAGTTCTAAAAGTTTTTGCTACAGTTTCCTAAATTTAACTTCAAATAGCTACTATGAGCAAAATATCAAAACCTTAAGAGCCCGCTCCTAAAAGTCCACTAAAATAAACTTCTACTTTGAAAACTAAGAAAATATTTTGTTTTCACCTTTCAAATAATTCTTGTTCTATTCAAATTTAACTTAAAGTTATGAAAATTTCGTAGATTGCCTTAAATTTTACGTTAACCAAACTTTCTGCCTGAACTAGCCAAATTTTTAAGAAAGACGAACTTTGTTACGACACTCGTTGGATTTTTGTGGGATGTTGGAACGCAAGAAATTCACGCGGAAGTTAAAAAATAAGCATTTATAAAAAAAAATCGTAAATTCAAATAAAAGTAATTTTCAATCTTGTATTACAACTTCTACTATGTTATTTAGAGGTTACGGGTATAGTGGAGATCTGGTAGTTACATGTGTGAAGGATGTTGAGGTAGATGGTGGCTCTAAAGGTAGATACTGAGATGAAACTGATGAAGAGTAGTCGGCAGTGGACTTCATGGCAACATCATGCATACAAAAATCATACATGTCATCCATAGATGCTGAGCTGGAATCCAATGGAATGACCTGGTCTTTTGCTGGGATGCCGTAGTATGGTTGTTAAAACGATGGTGGCTCTGCTGGGCCAGCTGGTGTGGCAGGGTTATGTCTGGATATATTGAAAAGCTTGAGTGGTTGCTTTTAAATATAATGGGAGATCTGGTCTGCTTTGGAGTTGTGGCTGGCAACATATGATAGAAGCTGGTTGTTTGGTTTAATGTATTCCAAGGCTGTTTATCTTATTCAGATTCATGAAAATGTTTCGGTTTTCAAGCCTGAAATTTATTACAAATGACCTCAAATGGTTCACTAATTAGGTTATTTGGTTCTTTAAAGGATTTCATTATATCTGATGGCAAGGGTCTATAGCTAGACATTTCAACTGGTATGCTGGTGTCTGTTACATTCATGATCATTTGATGCAGTATCTTAAATTTCATTTTTTTTTTTCATTTAGCTTAGATATCACAGCCTGAATAGTTGTACCATGAAAACCTGACTCGTCTTTTCCAGAACTCACTAATGCATACCTCTCATTCCTGTCGAAGTTATCGAAAGAAGCGAAGGCGAAACTTTCAGAACTGGTGACATTATCTCTATTTCGTTTCATCACTCTGTTTGTAATGAATCTTTTTAATGAGTCCTTTGAAATACCTGCACCAAGTCTGGAATTGATAGTCATAAGATCAAATGAATAATTGCTGTTCTGGTCTAATATATCAGATTCTAGTAAATGAAGCGGCTGAACGCAAGCGGGCAATTTGCTGTTTTATTCTTAGACGTTCATCATTATTGTCCACCTCCAATGCATAAACATTGTGTACTTTTGATATTGATAGTGGTTTATATGATAAGAAACTGCTGACCACAAATTGCTAGACTCTTTGATACAATAGGCATCTATGTTGCGTGTATCACACTCCACAATATCAATAACAGAGATGCAGTCTGTCAAATACTTGTTTTTGCTCTAAATTGATGAAGGCTTTGTAGCATGAAAGTCTAACAATAGCGTTATCATCTTCAATAGGTGTAACTCCTCTTTCAAATATACGTTAAATAACTCCAGTGGGTCCTCTATGTTAACCCTTTTCATTTTTAATTTTTGTCGTGTTTCTTTCACATATATAGAGAAGTTGATCTTGCAGATATTTTTTAAACGCATATAATGAATGTGACAAAGACCAATTGTTAAGTCCTGGTTAGAGATAAATCTTGTCAAATAGCAAGTTTCAAAAGATCCAATTTCAACAGTGGTTGTCTTTCTCTATATCAGATGGATATATCCGTCTGATCTTTCATGTTCTCTACAGTAAACACATGGTCCAGATTGTTTCCTTTTATGTAGAATATCACAGTTTTTGCTTTTCTTATCAAAATATGAAAACTAATGTTCAAATGAAGTGAAAATTTCTATTATTTTCATTCATCTTGGAATAAACAATATAGCCAATGAACCTTTTCTGTTTATAAACGTTTGTCGCTTTTCAATGTCCATACGGAACCAATCATTTTGATCAATGAAAAGCTAGTCAACCAACGATACGTATTATTCGGGCTCTGATTTTTCTCTGCCAAACAAAGGTTTATACATATCACGAGGATACTTAAAATTGAAATCTTTTAGATATATTGTTGCCTATGAAAGTGGTAAAGATAGTCAAAAATCAAAATAACAACATTTTAGTTTACTGTTTATAGACATAGGAAGATGTGGCGTGAGTGCCAACGAGACAACTCTCCATCCAAATAACAATTTATAAAAGTAAACCATTATAGGTCAATGTACGGCCTTCAACACGGAGCCTTGGCTCACACCGAACAACAAGGTATAAAGGGCCCCAAAATTACTAGTGTAAAACCATTCGTTCATTTTTGGTAAAATCCTTTTGGCGTGGCTCGGTACATATGCATCCCGCCAATGTGTTGTGCTGTGGTCATTTTTTTGTATTCTTGTCTTTCATTTTAGCTATTTCTATATGCCATTTTGTTTTTTTTTTTTTTTTTTGTTGTTGACATATTTGTTTGTTTTTATAGTGATTAAGATTATAACAGTGTTGACTGCTGTACCCCTATTTTTGACATTTTTACCTATTAGGTCTGTTTGTTTTGTTCACACATTGTTGTCAATATAATGGAATTTTATGCGACTGTCATACAAGTGAGAGGTTTAGCTAGCTATTAAACCAGGTTTAATCCACCATTTTCTACATTAGGAAATGCCTGTACCAAGTCAGGAATATGACAGCTGTTTTCCATTTGTTTGATGCTTTTGATTTTGCCAATTGATAAGGGACTTTCCGATTTGAATTTTCCTTGGAATTCGGTATTTTTGTTATTTTACTTTTTACGCAAGTCAGGGAAAATGGCTAATGACTAGTACCTTTCTCCTTTATCGGTATTGCATATATTTGCCGTTTTATGCATGTCATCTAGTCTTTTAATCTTTTATAAATCTAATTTGAAAATAGTTTTTCATTTTGTCAAAATGTCAAAACAGATATTCAAAGAAAATGATTTCTGAGGGTTTTGATGTCCGTAGTTAATAAGATTTTATTAATAGTCAATAGTTCAATCGTCTCAAAAATTCCTTAAAAGGACTGCGATGGATTTCTTGAATTTCATCACAAATCCATAGAAGATTGCCAAAGACAAATGATTAATTAAGACAACGCCAACGTGTAGAAGGTATCGCACTGTCTCAACATGAGGCACTTCGGATTTAACGTTCCCACTCTGGCCTGACATGGCTGCGTATTTATTCATCCGACACTAACTTGCTGCCCCATGCACGTGGATGTAAGCAACTCTATTTTACCTAATTTAACAGCCTTCAACAATTAGCAAAAACCAACATCGTATATGGTCATCTATAAAAAGCCCTGACACGACAAACTGAAAATCGTTTGTTTGCCATTCGTCAGTTTCTCTCGACTTTAGTTTTGTATCGATCGCCTCTTTTCATTTGTGTTTTGCAAAATTTTCGCGTATTTCTAGAAAGGAACAATACTGAAATATATCTCGTGCAGTTGAAAGGTTGCCGTCAAGTGAAAAACTCAACTGTTGAAAAATGGGACTGATGAACGTAATTGACAATCTATCTTAACTCTTTTTTGATAATATGCTGCAACGAAAGGCGATTAACAAATTTGCTGTGGATATTTCCGTATTTGTTCTCTAAACTTGCTTTAAAAATATATGCAGGGAAACAGATTCCTCACATCAAGGTCGGCTCAGGTAAAGAAATATTGTTAATTTAAAAAAATCTACATACAGTAATGAACTTTTATGGTTCAACATTTTGTTGATACTTATATTTTGACATTATAACAGTTTTTTCAGCCTTTATACTAAATCCGTTAAATGTGTACTGGTTGATGCAAGTCTGGGAAAACATTATTTATATATAAGTTGTCATTGGATCTGAACTAGTTTTTATTATGTTTGGTTTGTATTTCTTGTCTTTTTGCTATTTTTTTTTATTTTTTTTATTTATTTATTTATTTATGTTTGCGTCTAGCCGATTTAAGTTGATTAGTCGAATCCTTTCCAACTGATTTTTATAGTTTGTAATGTCGGTGCCATTTAAAGCGGACTAAAAGGTTTGAGTTTTGGTCATTGTTGATTGTCGTACGTATGGTGAACTACAGTTGCTTACATCCACGTCAAAGTCATTCGAACTGGTGGATATATGTCTCAATATTTTCTCATCTCCTCGTATCGGGTGCATAAATACGCAACCCCGTCTTGCAAGAATAGGAACTTAAATCCTATGTCTCGTGTAGGGAGTTACTTGGTGATAAGACATCGTCAAATTATTTAAATGAGCATAGAACATGACATGAAGGAATTATTTCTTAAATTTACCACATAAATGAATCAAGGAGTTCAAAAAGTATTTTGATATTTAAGAATATACATAAAATTAGTTTGCGTATTTAATAATAAATGGATGTGCTTTAGTTTGTATTTGATAAAATATGTGACTGTGATAGTCAAAAGGGGGGAGAACTGGCAAATATTTTTGACAGCCTCTTTCAAATTCTTTTAACATAACACAGAACATGAAATAAAGTTCCAAATCTAAAAATACGAAAGATTCAGTGTTGATGAAGAAGACATTTTCATTGCCATTTCTGTTTTTAAGGATTCAAGGAGATATCATAACACTAACAGAGCTAACAAATCTGATTATTGGGTTTTCATGGTACAATTATTTGTATGTTAAATTTATATGTTATCATAGCAAAAAGATTAGGAATTTGTGTATCGGTTACTGAAGTGTACGTGTTAAAGTTGGTGGATTTTTGTCAGATAAACTTTATCAAAAAGAACTCTTCATGAGGTCAAAGCCGGCATAGATGTACTAAACAATGTAGTGTTGTTACCACTGATTAAATAAAAATTTGGAATCTCATAAGTATATTATTACAATTATTTCCACACCATGTCACAAACAAAACTTTAGTCATAACATTAACAATCAGTACTGACGAGTCTTTAGGTTGTATTGAAGCCGTTTGTAAACATCATTTGAATGAAATAAGTAGTAAGACAATAGTACATTGAAAAATTTCATGGTGCACCTTTTTGAAACCACGGTAAATTTACCTTTTTTTTTTTTTGTTCTGTCTCCGAAATTGTCTTTTCAAAAATGCGCGGATGTAAAACTTTTCCCGCTAAGCCCGTTTTTGGTGCCGATGATCAACTTTGTTTCCCGATTGGGCATTAGGATACAGCGATTGTTGCCAAATTTGGCTACATTGACCGATTTGGAGTATTTTCCCGATGGGGAAACATTGCCTAGCTGTTGTACGCTGTGTTACCAAAGATGCAGCTGCCTAAATTGTAGTCTGCGCATGATTATTCATAATGTGGTAAGACTAAATCTTTTGTTCACAAATTGCGAAACTGTCACGAAATGGTAGAAATATAAAACTAACCGACTCACTGCATGGGTATGACAAAAGTATACTTGTAAAGAAAATTTGCACGAATAAAGACTACATTTGACTCGAATGAAAATAACGGCCAATGAGGGTTAGTTTAGTGGGCGTGTTAGGAGAGCTTCATTGTTTTACTAATGAACATAACAACTGTCTGCGAGATTATCTGGTTTGCAATGTTCACCAAAATTACTTGATGTAAGCAAGGCATTTGGAGTAAAATCAGAATGACAAGAAGTTGGTAGAATGCAGTAAAAGTAAATATCTTTTTAAACTCTTATACCGTGACAACAAATTAATGATTCTACGTTCTGGATTTCGACTGGCTGCAGATGTTGGACTAATTTTAAAATATCCTCTACATTCAACATGTTCACATTAAAAGTTGACGGCACCTTGGATGAACTTTTTGCTGGTGTAGATTTCATTGATGAAACAAAAGGCAAACTGCTGGATGTTTGTTCTGGATCGCGAACATCGTCTCTATCACATCTGGCTCATCATCACTACTTTGAACCAGAGAAATATTGAAGGCTGCGGAGTCTCTAACCTTTGGTGCAGTGACCGCTGGACGCCCACCCAAAATTTCATCTAATTCATCAAAGTTTCAACAGATTACCCTTCCTTGACCACTTAATTTGTTAACGTTCTTTGAAATAGTTTTTCAATGTTTTTATACGCTGTCTGCACTCCGGTGCAGTTCTCTTGAAACCAAAACCAGCCATCTTTCTTCCTATGTTGGCAAATACATGACTGTTTCTAGTAAACGAGCCAAGCTCCTCTTGTATTTTGGACTCTCCCCACGTAGACAACAAGGCCTTGGTCTCCTGTTCACTCTACGTAAGTCCACGTTTTAGTTTGCTTGCGGTAACAGGTTCTTGTTCAGCGGTATCCATGTTGCGACTTTTTACGCTGAATCAGAGAGACGGCAGAAAACGTCATGCAACACTACAGCAACAACCCCGCATTAACTCCACTTCGCGATCACATATAAAATGCGAGGCAATTAACCCGGGTTCGCCTCACATTAACTGCACCTTAAATGAGGGGTAATTTTAATTCAGGTTCGCCCCGGTTAAGAAGACACACTACCATAATTTAACCCGGTATATCTAATTCAGGTCAAACCCGGTTTAAAATAGCAGAGTGTGAACGGGATACTAGATACGGAAACTGTTTCAAAACTGGCGACAGCAATACAACAAAACGAATTCGTCAGTTCACGATTGTTAGATTTAAACTTAGAAGGAAGTAGGAACACACATTGATGATTAATTTTTTATTTAACTGCTAACCAGACAATACAAGAAGAACATTGATATGCTAATAGGAGAGACTACCTCAATGCAACGCGAACAGTTTCGGGTATCCGTAGTTAAACGAACATTTTTAAAATCTTGAACAAACTATTGACCCGCCGGTTTATCGATATAAAGAACCCGGTCGATGAAGAAAAAATGATTTCTTTTGCCTCGAATAATAATTTTAAAAATTCAATGTTTTCTGTTGTCCAGTCCATAGCTGGAATTTGTTTAAAAACAAGAGAATTTTTTTTAGTTAGCTGACATAAAATATGACAGGAATAGGGTCAGTTTTTCGTGTGAACAGAGAAAACTCTTAGTGGGGTCCGTAGGTGACCTCGTGTAAGGTAAAACTTCTGCCCTTAATATTGGAAGACCCCCTAAAACTTCCTATTGGATTTCTTTTTTCGTCCTGTGTATGCTCAAAATATTTGCCATTGCACGATAAGCAATTATTTTAACCTCAAGGGTGACTGGGGAATAGAAATATGGTCACTACATGTCTTCTTCCGACCGGCAGTAAACTCTTGACAAAGTGGGGCTTTAGAATGGGGACGTTAAATCTGATGCCACCTATGGAGAGAGCGCACTGCACTGCACGATAAGAACCCTTGCAACAATTCCTTGAGGTGTCCGTAGGTGGACTATTACAAGGCAAAATTTCTGTCCCAATCCAATTAACCGCAGTTTCCAGTAGCAGTCCAAATATCCCCGACCTTCATCCCGGACGGCCTCTATTACATGACTATTGTTTTTATTGTAACTGTGTTCTCGTCCCGAATAGTATGAAATATTTGCAACTGGACGTTAAGCAACCAGCATCAATCAACCAGTCAGTCATAGAAACATTCTGGCAGTTATTTATTAAATAAAATTACACTAACATTTTTTGATAGCGTATTGTTCTTATGAAGCTGTTATATTAAATTTCAATATTGTAGAGTTAAGTTCATGTTACAGTGAATGGGAAGTGTCATTGGTTGTGAAATATGTTGCTCCAAGGAGTAAAAAAAAATCTGTATTAATTTCTCTTATCCGGCAGTACAACAAATGCTTATTATAGAGGATGTATAAAGACGTAGTCACGTCCGGTCGGAATAAGGACATTGAATCTCAAAATAATGGAACGCTATCTGCATGCATGTTAAGGGAACCCTTAGAGGCCCGTAAGTGGTCCGATGAAAGGCTACATCTCTCACTATAGCCAACATACCTTCTTTTCAGTAGCATTTTACTGTTTTCCGGTCGATCCACTGCAAAACCTTCCTTGTTAATTTGTTCTCGTCCAGAAATGGAACGATTTTATAGGTTTTCGTCTTCGTTCTATTTTGATTATGTTTCATATAATAACATTAACGGTACCAATGTTATTGCACCAATTGCGCGTTTTGACAATTATAAATATCTCCTCAGAAATGTTCGAAGCGAAGATGTTTGAAATCCAAAACATATTATTAACGTTGAAACTAATGAAACCAGAAAGAACCTTAAGTATAGCAAATCCAGACAAGGACTCAGAGCATACAAACATAAGCTCTTGAAAGCTTTTTACCGAATATAATAGTAATATTGTTTTAACAGCAATTTTATCTATGTACTATTTCTTTTTCTTAGCATTCACTGTCATTGTGTGAACAAAAAATACTCGCAACATAACCCATGTATGCTGACGCAGCGGTAAACCACTGTCAATTTTTTCATGAAAAATTTTATATCAAATATTCAGTGCTATAATTAATAAGTTGCTCTTCACCTTATTAACTATGAGTGAATTGAAATTTAAAATTTCATCCAATATTTACCGTGATAATATCCTATGTATTCAGAGAAAAAATATTTACCCACTCATCGGTATAATTATATGCACACACATTTAAAATATTTCCCCAACAGTTAATAAGGTTTGCAACACTTTTTATTTACATTTTAGTTGACCCATTTTAACAGTAATTATGCATGATTTCAGGCATCCACCGTCTTAATCCACGTCGAGATTTTGAAAATTGATATATTTTCATTTCAAAAGTCGGCATAGGTGATGTTTTGAGAAAGCCTTGACCTCATTTTGAAGTTATTGATGGAATGTAAATTACAAGTGGCAGTCTAAATTTCCAGCTCATTATCCTGGTTGACCCACTTTGCAGATACGATATTTCAGGGCTTGTGTTGCCTACCAGGATCTTTTTATTAATTAAAAAGAAGCTATGGAACCAATGAGTTCCTAAATAGTCAAATTGAAATCATTTCTTTCAAAGTTTTTTTGACGTCATCTGATTGGCCGTTACTGGATATTTGTATCATGGATTACCACACATGTTGCACTTGTCGTGGGCATAATTTAATTGTGATATTTTGGAAAATTCGTTCTCGCCGCGGCCCTTTTACCCCGTAACAGTCGAAACTATATCCGACCCAGCGCATGATTATTCACCTTGCATAACTATCTGATTGAATTAATCATAATATGATCCATGTTTGTTTTATATTGGTAGTTTGTATAAGGAATGTTCGTTAATTCAGTCGTGTTTCTAAGTTGTAAATTAAACAATTTTAGCTTTAAGATAAACGTTTGCCATCAAGTGGTTATTGACAAGAGAACTTGTTCTGATTATTTTTGTCAACAATCACCGCTATTTTAAGGACACATGTACTCTATAAAAACATAATTTTTAACTAAATTTAAATGAAGTTTTCAGTTTTTATTTGGTTAAGAAATCAAGTTGATGAAAACCTACAACGTTCTCGAAAATGTGTATATAACAAACCCAAAATATTTTATCAACACATTTTAATTCACTGGTCACACTTAGGGGTAGCAGTAGCGTAACAACGCCTGACTTATATTTACCTACTTCCTGAAGTGATTTATAGATTTGAATATTTTATCAATCATTTCATCGAGTTTCTTTTCACATATACGTTATCATAAGACCATGATAAAGCAATAATTGAAAAGATTTGAAAAATGATGCACATGATTATTATCGTCAGGTAAGAAACTTGTAGCAGTTTTACCGTGAAAACATAAAGCTGTAGACTTATAGAAAACTGTATGTTAAAACTTTAATTATAGTGTTAGTTTTATATTTAGATAACATGTTTTTAGTTAGAGGTATTTTACTTCGTCAATTAATGAATTTGACTCTACATGGTGGTTCCAATTTAATGTGCGCGCAAATATCCAAGTCACGGGCTCCGGGCCACAGCGCACAATGAATCCGTGATCTACAAATTCCGATGTTTGTTAAGTTATTCTTGAATTACATTTTTCTTGTTTCGTCATGCAATTTATATAGCAAACATATACACGTGGGGATTCTGATATTGTTCCGATTTCTTTTTCTTTAGTTAAGTGAATAAAATTTAAATTCGAATTTTACTGAAGGAAGTAAAATGCAATGTTATTCAGAAAAGTATTCTCGAAAATAAATAAAACGATTCGTAACAAAAGATTAAAACAAAAAACTAATGAATATTTTTCAATAACATTCTCTTTTCTAAAATATGAAATTCATTCTTTTCATCACGCAGAGTTGACATTTTTAATTGAATATCGAGGGAAAAAATGATCGATACGTTATTAAACTATTGTCATTCCATCTCATATGGTTTTGAATTGAGATGCAAACAGCTACGTGATTTTTATTGAAAACATGTAAATCTGTGCTTGTGATATCCGTAAATAAATATTTGCCACCTAAAATACCGTCTGTTTTAGTTGATAAAGCTTTTACCATTTTGTTTATTACATTTCAATCGTATTGCCAATGATGAAACAAATGTCATGCGAGATTTAATTGGTCCAAGATAAGTGGATATCAAATTAATTGGTCTAAGATAAGTGGACATCAAACTATTAGACCATTGATACATGTTTATTTAATTTAACAGAAATAGTCATCAGATGTACTTGGAATTTTGATACAGAGAGGATTAGTTTTCAATCAAAACGGTAAGATAGGGTAATTTAAGGCAACGGTTATTGTAGTTTACCGATGTTAAAATCTCATAAATCCAATAAGAACTAGATATCATTGAGATGGGAGCCATCTCTGTGGGTCCCGCTGTGAATAATGTGTGGTAAAAAAATTGTATCTTTATCATTGGACATGGGGTTGTCAACTGAAACCAAAGATTTTGACCTAGGAAGTTGTACATAAATTATGACACACTCTCTGGTGTTGGTTTATATACATATGAAGTATAAACTTTAAAATCATAACAGTTCTCAAGATATAGAGCGGACACGATCTTTACCATAGGACATGGGGTTGTCAACTAAAACCAAAGTTTTTGACCTTGACCTTTGACCAAGGAAGTTGTACATACATTATGACACACCCTCTGGTGTTGGTTAATATACATATCAAGTATAAACTTTGAAATCATAACGGTTCTCTGGATATAGAGCGGACACAATTTGTTACAGACGGACGCACAGACTGATCACTATAGGGCGTCCACCATTCGACGGGGCTCTAATTATAAATAAAAATAAAAATAAATCTGAGAGAATCGCATGAACTTCAAAAGGAGTCCGGGTGCGTCGATATAGGTACAGCGTTTCCTGTTATGCATGCCTCACAATGTGAATCCATATTCAGCCAGAATGTCACAATCTGAAATTGGACACAATCAGTAAGTTTACAATTTAGTGGGGTTTTTTTTTTTTGGTTTTTGGTTTTTTGTATTTAAAGATCTTAGACCGCGAAAACTTGTCGCTAGTGAGTTCAGACAGACACATCGTATCGGTCAAGCGATTCGTGATGATGACCGTAAATATTATGTATGATCGATAATAGTTTTGCTCCCAACTCTATAAGAGCAGATTTTGTGTCGGGAGCACACTTCTGTTGGTAAAATCCGTCTAGTGTAAAATTATATTTTAACCAAAATGATGCACATGATTATTATCGTCAGGTAAGAAACTTGTAGCAGTTTTACCGTGAAAACATAAAGCTGTAGACTTATAGAAAACTGTATGTTAAAACTTTAATTATAGTGTTAGTTTTATATTTAGATAACATGTTTTTAGTTAGAGGTATTTTACTTCGTCAATTAATGAATTTGACTCTACATGGTGGTTCCAATTTAATGTGCGCGCAAATATCCAAGTCACGGGCTCCGGGCCACAGCGCACAATGAATCCGTGATCTACAAATTCCGATGTTTATCAAGTTATTCTTGAATTACATTTTCTTGTTTCGTCATGCAATTTATATAGCAAACATATACACGTGGGATTCTTATATTGTTCCGATTTCTTTTTCTTTAATTACGTGAAATAAATTTAAATTTAAATTCGAATTTTACTGAAGGAAGTAAAATGCAATGTTATTCAGAAAAGTATTCTCGAAAATAAATAAAACGATTCGTAACAAAAGATTAAAACAAAAAACTAATGAATATTTTCAATAACATTCTCTTTTCTAAAAATGAAATTCATTCTTTTCATCACGCAGAGTTGACATTTTAATTGAATATCGAGGAAAAATGATCGATACGTTATTAAACTATAGTCATTCCATCTCATATGGTTTTGAATTGAGATGCAAACAGCTACGTGATTTTATTGAAAACATGTAAATCTGTGCTTGTGATATCCGTAAATAAATATTTGCCACCTAAAATACCGTCTGTTTTAGTTGATAAAGCTTTTACCATTTTGTTTATTACATTTCAATCGTATTGCCAATGATGAAACAAATGTCATGCGAGATTTAATTGGTCCAAGATAAGTGGATATCAAATTAATTGGTCTAAGATAAGTGGACATCAAACTATTAGACCATTGATACATGTTTATTTAATTTAACAGAAATAGTCATCAGATGTACTTGGAATTTTGATACAGAGAGGATTAGTTTTCAATCAAAACGGTAAGATAGGGTAATTTAAGGCAACGGTTATTGTAGTTTACCGATGTTAAAATCTCATAAATCCAATAAGAACTAGATATCACTGAGATGGGAGCCATCTCTGTGGGCCCCGCTGTGAATAATGTGTGGTAAAAAAATTGTATCTTTATCATTGGACATGGGGTTGTCAACTGAAACCAAAGATTTTGACCTAGGAAGTTGTACATAAATTATGACACACCCTCTGGTGTTGGTTTATATACAGATGAAGTATAAACTATATGTCAAGTATAAACTTTGAAATCATAATGGTTTTCAAAATATAGAGCGGACACGATCTTTACCATAGGACATGGGGTTGTCAACTAAAACCAAAGTTTTGACCTTGACTTTTGACCAAGGAAGTTGTACATACATTATGACACACCCTCTGGTGTTGGTTAATATACATATCAAGTATAAACTTTGAAATCATAACGGTTCTCTGGATATAGAGCGGACACAATTTGTTACAGACGGACGGACAGACTGATCACTATAGGGCGTCCGCCATTCGACGGGGCTCTAATTATAAATCAAAATAAAAAATAAATCTAAGGGAATCGCATGAACTTCAAAAGGAGTCCGGATGCGTCGATATAGGTACAGCGTTTCCTGTTCTGCATGCCTCACAATGTGAATCCATATTCAGCCAAAATGTCACAATCTGAAATTGGACACAATCAGTAAGTTTACAATTTAGTGGTTTTTTTTTTTTTTTTTTTTTTTTTTTGTATTTAAAGATCTTAGACCGCGAAAATTTGTCGCTAGTGAGTTCAGACAGACACATCGTATCGGTCAAGCGATTCGTGATGATGACCGTAAATATTATGTATGATCGATAATAGTTTTGCTCCCAACTCTATAAGAGCAGATTTTGTGTCGGGAGCACACTTCTGTTGGTAAAATCCGTCTAGTGTAAAATTATATTTTAACCAAACACTATAAAATTCAGCGGACTTGTGCATTAAACTACTAAAGAAGTTGACAAAACCTTACAAAATCATAAAAATGTTGCTTTTTAAAATACTAACCCCCCAGTGTTAGTATTTGATTTTGACCACTGGCGAAGAACATGCACGTAGCTTTCATTGGAATCTGATTCTAAAGAATTACTGAACAAATTGAAACCAATTTTTATGATAGAAACATTCCTTGTGAGATACGTGTCGATCGGACAATCAATGTGGCTGCCAGCAAAGACTGTTTTGTTTTCAACTTATGATTATTTTAAGAAATCTTAATCTTTAGATAATGAAAAGAGATATGTCTGATGAATGCGAAAGGTATCAGTTAAAGCCACATAAAGCACGTTTCGTGTTTCACAATATTTGATAGTTTATTTTCTAAACGACATTTGACATCTCAGTCTAAATAGAAAATGTCAACTGATGACTTAATTTTCTAAGATGTAAAATTTATATATATCCTAAATAATCCTGTAGTTTTTCTTTGATCTATCTTATATATTTATTTGAAAACTGATGAATGAGGAATAATTGTTAAAAGCTGTATAATTGATTTCCAAAGCCGGTTGATATACTGAATTAATAAATTTTGCATGTAGTTTGCAATACCAGGAAATGTCTTGCATTCATCCATTGACATCGGGTTACATTCTCCCATCATACAATTTATTCTTGAAAGACATCTTTACATTTTCACATTTATGGATCACTTTGATCTTGCTTTTTATATACGTCTAATTAAATTAATGCAATTCAAGCGCTGATTCTCACTTTTTTCTTGACACTAATGGTTGATTTGGCTATAGTTTATGGACGTGTTAAGAAAGAGGGGGAGAATGTATATAGATAGGCAGTCACGTCCGCCTGGAATGGGATGTTAAATCCAATGCCTCGCTAAAGGGTAGTGCCACGCTCTCTGCACGTTACTATTGAAAAAACCCTTGCAACAACACTGAGGGTCCATATGTAGCTGTCGCAAGGTAACCTTTCTGTCCCTAATTAGCGCTCTCTCAATTTCCAGTTACAGTAGAATTCAATTCCCGTCTTTCATCCCGGTTGAGCTTCTTTGCAAAATTGATTCTTTACTTATTCATATTCGTCCTTAATATACATGAAACATTTGGCCACTTTATGTTAAACAGGAAACAATCTTTTGTATGTCAAGATTTACATTATTTCCTAGACGAAATGTACGAAGTTTACATACATGTAGTGCCAACTTCGTAGATATGACTTCTAACAAAATTATTTCATTCGTAAATTGATTTGCATAATTTAAAATATAACCTGGTGAACAAGCTGTGTACCTTTTACTGACTTCAGGATGTTATTAGGTCTTTTCGGGGAATCTAAAAAAAAAAGACTTTCTTCTACAAATTATGTAGTCCATTCTTTGCAAACTCGTGTAACTTGGATGCATTCATTAGAGTCAGGATCTAAGCAAGTACATATCGTGTATCTGCACGCGTTACCAACCCACCTAGTGGATCACAAGAACTGTTTTAAGATATTAAAACATCTTTTCCAACATGTTTTATTCATACCAAATACTATAACTGAAGCATAATTACTACATAAAGTTGTTTGAATAGATATGATAATTTAAAATCGAGGTCTATTAGGAGGGGTTAGCTTTTTCATAGAGGGAAATAAATATACCATGGCTAAAGTAAAATCTTAAAACATCTTTTCCGACATGTTTTTTTTCATACCAAATACAAATACTATATATAATTAAACGTATACTAAAGAAATATTTTATTGTGAAAATTAACAAAAAAAAAAAAACATTTAACCGTGCTAAAATTAGGCGATGAATAAGTCCAAATATTCTTGATACTGGCAAGTGTAATTTGTATACAGTGTAGTAAGTAGCTATATATGTGCATGTTGTACAATTTATATGATATGTAAAATTTTGAATAATTACCTGTTACAAACTGAATGTGTGTTTCATTGTAGTTTACATTCTTTAGACGGGGAAACGATCCTAGTACTAAGATAGACATGGAATCGGCATGCATGCTTGTAGAATTTTGGAATCCAGGTTATATAATGATTTCCCTACCAATTGACCTACGTATGGTGAAATTGGTTCTTTGATTAATAAATCAATGAACAAACAAAAATTATGTCCGTATTTTTGTTATTTAAATATTTAGTAGAAAATGAAAGGATATGGAGTAAATGTACATGGGACAAAATCGCACACAATACATAGAAAACATAGAAAATTATCAATGAACAGGGCTTTTATTCCTGTTCTTCATCTTGTCAGTTGATGTAGGGTCTTCAACAATGAAGGAATCATTCATACCCAACACCAAGGTCAAGACGGCTCCTAGCGTCGACTTAAGCGGTACTATTGATAAAAATAAACCACAGTTCACCCTCTTGCTCCCCACCCGCCTCGGAGTGCCAACTTGTGCGATGCTTGTGTACGACGGTTCTCCAGTCGAAAGCACCAGGGATACAAGAAAAGTGCAGTAATTTTGAAAGACATCGATCGCCGCTAAAATATGCCTTGAAGTTACACATGCATTACTTTTTGGGGGACATGGGGTCATCGCTATAGAATAATGATGAGCAACATATATAAAGTTTGAGTAACCAAAATCTTGTAAAATCATAATCTTCTTATTTTATTTGGTACACATCCTTTTAGTTGTGATCTGTGGATTTTTGATTCGTGTCCTACCGACATTATTAATTGAGAAAAGTGCAAATACCTTTTGACACGATTTGTTTTAACAATGAACTAGTCATCGTTCGTTTATGGAAATGTAATAAATAAAATATTTACAAAATAAATTTGTTAAGTTAATGATGTCTATATATTAAATGTTAAGTTTTTCTATGTTTGTTTTCATTTGGATTTTTTAAGATTCTATTTAAAGGTTGTAATATTGACATTTCATTAAGCACGTCTCTAATCGCTTTACTTGTATAGTTTACAAAAGGTTGGCATTGCCCTAATTTTACTTGATACATTTAAAAATCTATTTTGCATTTGGTAAGCCTATTTCTCAGACCAGTTTGTTTTCGTTTTTGAGCTTATCAACATCATAGCTATTTTTCATAGCCAAAAGACTGTAGCCTACTTTTATAAGAAATACTTATGACATTAAAAAAAGGATTCCGGTAAAAGTCAATGAGACAACAATCCAACAATACAATTAAAAAAAAAGACATCATGAGATCAATTTGCCTTTGTTTTATGGCTCCAGTAAAAAGTATCAACATTTTCTTTAACCTATCCTACCAAACTATATATCATTGTTAGCTTGGTCTCATGTACCGGAATTTGTCATGATGAAATATTTGCCACTGGAAGTTAAGCGATTCAATATATCAGTTGATTATTTATACCAGTTATTGAGAACACGAGTAGTTACTGTAGTTCATCAATACATGTACCTCTAAAAGTCTTTGATAACTTGATACTAAGTTGATCATAACATGCAGTCATTTTGATAAAACGATGTTAATCAATAGAAATTACTTGTGAATGTGTGGTAAAACAGCTAGATAATAAAACTGAATAGATGTTCAGAAGTAAGCATTCAGTGTTAAATGATAGACAAGTTAAAAGTAGAGGAGAAAGTATGGCAAGAGGTTAAATTGCAAAAATATTGAAAATTTGCAACACTTTTAAAGTTCAATAAAATTATATGATCGGGACACTTAAGTGCAGAAATGTCACAAAAACATGTTGAAATTGGTACAATAAAACCGAAACCACCTTTGGCAAAATTATATATTCTGTGTTGACCTTCAAAAATTCAGAAAGACAAATACACGTATAAACATGACCCCATTAAACATTAAAACAGAGATGTAAACAATATAACAAGAAAAGGTGGAACTTGGCCTTGGTGGATTTAGTAAAATTTTACAATTTATTAACAGTAAATTTATATCTCAGGCAAAATTGACCTTAGCTGTGTTTGTTTCCAACTCCTTTAAGGTCCCAATCTAATAAAAATTTAGATCTTTGATTTCGTTGTCCTTATATATTACAAGCACGCGTGTTGTTATAAATTTGAATTTTAATCCGATTGTTGAGGTCCCTTTTGGTTGTAGCTCCTCAAATATTGATACATCCTTGGCTTTCTTTCTTTTCTTTCCTTTTCTTTTTGCGCACCTGATAAAGGTAAGCACAGAAAGGTGTTTGGAACGCTACAAATTTAAAATAGTAATATTTGTATGGTATTGCAAAAGCAGACTTTTGAGTGGTTGATACATTTAACCCCCAATGAACAGACCATCATTGATATGTTCATGTTGCAATTATTGGCCCTTGTCTAGTAGCAACTCTACAAGAACATAATTTGCAGTTTTATTGAAATTAAAATGGTACACCATATGCCTCCTTGCTTTTATGACTTGTTAATTGAACTGCACCACAACTTATCAATTTTACATAATTTGATAAAATTGTGTTTTAGCTCGGCTCATACATTATTGATAGCTTGCTTGATATAATTGTTTTCATATCAGTTCAAACATTCTTGATATACAATAGATTTTAAAATCTTTAAAATTTTTGTTTTCGCCCAGTTCGAGCATTTAAATGCAAAAAAAAAGTATTCACCTGACATGTTACCATTAAATTATATTTTTATATAAAGCCTATTAATATTTATAAATGCTGTGCATTATTTTGTAATTTGTCACTTTAAACTTCAGTGAAACTGAAATTTTATTCAGTTTTATATCGTAATATTAAACCTGCCCCACTTGATCGAATCAAGTTTCCAAAAATATAGCAAACAAAGTGCAAGATTTATGCTCTTTTAATTTTCACTTTGTATTTGATTGAATTAAACGTCTACCATGTAGGTATAGATCATGCGAAAGGTGAAGAATTATGGCAAAATAGAGCTTTTTCAACAAGTTTAATTTCTTGAAGCTTTAATGTCTTTCCAAGCCTTTCTTATCGTGCGAAAAAAAAACGGTTTATGTGAATGGTAAACAGGTGGGGCAAGAACTAAAAGATTGAAAAAGATCGTGAGAGTTCATCATTTGAATTTAAATCAGACAAAGCCTTTATTTGTAAACAAACTGTCAACTTGGCCTAAACATTATAAGGTTTCATCAGACAATGTGACAGTTTTATTTCATTTGTTATTTAACAAGTGTTTAATTGTTAGCTTATAATATACTTATTGTTTTTAATAAAATTAACGATTAAGAAAGACTATTCATTTTATATTTGACAAACTTCATAATAAAAATGTATATAAAATCATAGTGTAACAAATTTTCATTGAGTTCCCTTCGTCAATATTGTAGTCTTTCTACTCAAATTTCTGCAGACGTGGAACCTTCTGCATACAGATTGTTCCACCGTTTAATAGTATATGAATTCGCTTTTAAATATTGGAATTTGCAATCCGGAGGTCAGGTGACTAAAAGAGGTAAATAACATTTCACCTAAAGAGACATTTTAAAATCGTCCTTAAAATGTTAACTAACATTCCTTGGTTTTGCTAATAAACGTTTCCTATCAATTTATACTTAATTTTGGTACAAATGTAACTTAATGTGACACACACTGTCTTTAATTAAGATGTCATATGACAAACATATGGTTTATATGCCGCTCTTTTAACTGACTTATTTACTCTAAACTTATTCCCGCTTAAAGAAATTGTAATATTCCAGACAGCTAAAACTTGTTCATTATAAACAAAAAACATTAGGTTTATAAGTTCCAATACCGCCTAACAATTTTTCTGGTGGCTACACTAGCTTTTCATTTTTCATCGGTCAAAGCTTTTTTCAAAGATATAAAATTCAATTTTTTCTAAACAATTGCAACCTTATTATTACATGTTTGGATTAAAAATCTCGTTACAGGCTCAACCCACTTTTATAATAATAAAAAAAGGTTATCAGCAAGTTATCAGCAGGCCATCTAAGATACTTCGTGAGTGTCAAAACAATATTATATTTCTTATTAAAATGTTATCGTACATGACAGAGATATAGTTCTCACAGAGTCTTCTTTTGGCTTTAATGTTGGTGCTGTTGGCATTTGAAAACTGATGTCATGTTGTCTGAAAACTAACAATGTTGCCTTTAAATTATTGTAATAAATGGAATCTTGATAAATGTACACCAATTAGTCCATCTTCAAAATAAAGTAATCATTGTTGCTTACACACTCCTTGGGAAGTAAGAATTCTGAAGACAAATGTTGTTGGACGAGCAATACTCTAATCTTGGAGCCTCTTGTTATTGTAATCATAAAGAGTAATATCGAATAACTTCATAACAAAAAAGTCAAAATACTTTATGCCTATATAACCTCTCCAAAATATTTGTAATAATTAAATTAGATCAACGCCATACAGTTATACTGGTTTTGTACACTCTATTTCTTGACCTTTAACCTCAACAGAACACATCACTTGTTGCTGTTGTTAATATCAAAAATTCTACATTCGACTTTGATTTTTGATTTATTTATTTTTTAACGTGAGGTATTTTTTAAAAAAACATTTGTTATTGTAAACAGAAATTGCATTTCCTTCCTGAAAATATATCTCTGTATTTCATTGATAGTACTGAATAAATAGAAAACAATATTTTATGAATTGGTTATATATTGAATATTTTTGATTCAACACTAACAAATATGTAAAATAGAAAATGTATATAAATTAGGAAATTGGTAAGGAGTGACTTTCTGAAACAGTAAGGTAACTTAAGTAAATCTTTGACAAAAATATGTGCAAATATGCAGGGCTTACAAAAATGCAGGAATGTTTATTAGAAATATGCCTAAGTTCATAATATGCTTTGATATAAAATAAAATAGGTTTAACTTTCATATTTTATTAACGTTAAAATGATTAATTACAATTAAATATGTGTATGTTTGGTAATATATACGTCGTGTGGAGGTAATAGTGCTTGGTACGAGATTTCAATTTGCGCCGACTGATATTTATCAGTACTTCATTCCTACAAATATTTTTTTTTTCAATTTACTGAATGTCCTCTTGAAGTTTAATCATGATTAAATACTTGATTATTTGAATTCACGCACTTCAATCTCGTTGAACTTTCGTGCATATATCATACTTAAATATATTTTAAAGAGTATTACTATTGTATGGCTTTTAATCTGTGTCAAAAACTTTAGAGGAAATGTGCACTAGACCTGTTGAGTATTTGTATAAGCGATTTCACATCGCCTAATCCAAAAAGGTCGATTTCCTTGCGTATGTTCCCATACCGTTCATTGTTAACCAGATCATAATGTCATCGGATTTTAACATATCAGCATTATTGACAAACACTCGAAAGTTAAAGTCCAAATGTTAAAATAATTCCTTTATTTATTTTTTTTTTTTAAGTTCGCTCGCCGATGTTTTCGGTTAAAGACAACGGTTCAAGTAATTCATGAAGATTGGTCAAAGCTACACTGAACAAAGTTTTCTGACCCTTGTCGACATTGAACATTGTATTTCCGCATGTTTTTCTAATTCCATCCAATATGTTGAAGTGAATATACCTGTAACGGAGTTCAATATTTTCTCTCTTTTAATTTAATTATACTTATGACTAGCAACCTTCTTGTTATAAATTTAACCTACTTGTATACAAGAAATTAATAAATATTTGTTTTACATTTAAATTTCTTTCTTAATTTGGTTCATTTTGAACAATCATATATCATTTTACACTTTTATATTCTATAAATTTTTCAGTTAAATTTCTTATTCAACGATTTGATTTTGACTTGCGTTCGGACATTTAAAATTAATGTTACGGAAATGGGTATATAGATATCAAAAGATCTCACGGGGGGAGATAAAACGTTTTAAACTTGTTAGCTTTTAGATTGCAGTTTGACATCACCGATATATGTAAACAACAAAAGACATAAATATATCTGATATTTAATTTGATCTTCGTTTCTATTTAAAAGAGATAGAGAAATCTTATAAATTTGACAAGATTGTTTAAAGACGGATTAAGGAAGTCGAATTCCAGACTTTTCATATATTGTAAAGGTGTTATCATTATTTAAGCATTCCTTAAAAGCATATACCTGTGAAGATTCCTGCGAAGAAATTTACATTTGTACGGAAATCAATTTTACTTTGGATGCGTAATAAAGCGTGCAGCGAGAATCAGCATTTGAATACCATGTTAATACATGTAAATATGTAATTATATTTATTTAAGATTGATCACTTGTTGCTTACTTTACGTCCAGTGAAAAATATTTCGTGCATTTTCAGGACAAGATCGAATTAACAATGAAAACAATACGTGGGTAGACCGGGGTGAAGGGCTGGAAATTATGACTGCCACTGGGAAATGCGGGAATGTTGGATAGGCATAGAAATTATGCAACATGCTTCCACGGACCCCTTAAAGAGTTAATGCAAGAACTGTTTAGATGTCAGGGTTTTTGGTTTTTTTTCATTAATTTTTAGATTTCCACTTTTTCGTATAGACGTTATTAGGTTGCTGATTAATTTCTGTACGATATTTCCTTAATTTTTAATTGTAAGTAAAATTGTTTGCCAACGAGCTTTCCATTACAGCATTGAGTAATAGTTAAGGTTGAAATCGTGCTTTGTATGTGTTTAGTTCATTTCTAAGTTTTCGAAATGATCTGTAAATTGATGAATTTGTACACGGAATTCTTAAACTCCGTTGCTCTCTTTTGATCATATATTCAATTAAATGTACGACATTATGATGTATACGGAATCTATTAGATTGAAATTTATGAATTTGTAATGACAGTTTACACTAAGAACAGCCAAGTATCATCTATTTAATTGCTTTCGCGTGATGTGCATTTGGCTGAAAGATGTATAGAAAACGCATTCCTGTCCCCATTAAATGAAAAATCCATTTATATTTACAGAGATTTACAAAATTTAAGGCTATTAACAGAACTCAATTTCTTTTAAAACGACACATCTGCATCAGTTGCTACATTGGGGTAGGTGAAGTGTATTATTCCATTACTTTACAATAGCTTTGATTTGTTTTAAAAAAATGAAACAACTTTACTTGATATCTAACTACATGGGAGAATATTGTGTTTCGTTAATTTATTAATCATCATGAAGGAAACAGGGATAGCAGATCCCTTTTCGATTCATTGTATATTCTAGGCCAAAAAAGTTAAGCACTGTTTTTCAATTACCGGTTAATGTATTGAAATTACCTTATAAGTATTCACTTAAGTTTCAACCAACATTAAGTGTTAATCACTTTAAAGTATAGGTTAAAATACTGAATGAAAAAAATAAATCAAAGATTCATTGTAAAACACGACACTTGATACTGTAGGACGGAACGTTGACATAGTATTGTGGACCAATGCATTTAAATTTTTTCGAGTCATTGATTTAGGTTTTCAATATAAAGTAACCTTTTCCCGATCATTATTTATAGTAGAAAGTAACATTGCTATATTTGACAGGAAGATTAATTTTTAAATTCTCGTATATTTATTTGAATGTTTAATAATTTGTGAAATTATTTTGCAGATCGATAAATAAAAGATCTTTAAAGATTGTGGTTCAGTCATTTTACATACGATTTACAAATCAAACGACGGGATATTATATGCCTTGTAATGTAACTGAGCAAAAATGGAGATGAAAATATTATTGTTTTAAAATTCCAATTTATGTGACCAGTATTATCTATTATCGTAGAAATTTAAGAACGATATGAATTTCGGAATAGAGCATTTATACCACGATGCAGACATTTCGAGCAATTTTACATCATTGGATGCGAAAGAAAAAATGAGAACTAGACAAGCACATGCTAGAGAGGAAAAACAACTGAAACGGTTTAATACAACATTGCAACGTGCACATACTGTGTTGATAAAGAGACAAGATTGGGAGAAAAATAATATTCAACAGGAATTGCACATTATAAAACTTAAAACTCCGTCCCTTGATAAAGGATTAAAAAAGAAGAAGAGGCTGAACTAATAAAAAGGACGAGAAAACTTCCCGCTATTACGAAATCCAGTAACTCTTTAGTTAAATCTAATTTTAGTGACAGTTCTTCAAATGGAAGTACAACTCACAGAAGCAATTCATTTCGACGACACGGCACTATAACTTCAGTAGATTTGAGATATTCGGCGGAAGTAAACTTTATGTCATCAGTGGAAACAAATCCTCCTATAGAAGTAGTTACTGTTTATATGAAAAAAGCAGATGTGGTGACAAGAAATTTACATCGGCTTTACAAACGTAAACAGGAAAGAAATTCTTATATAAAAGAAGCTGTTAAAATCATAAGACAAAATAATAGCGTCTTGTTAGACGAGGCAAATGTATATACTCGAAATAAAGAATTACTCAAGGATTTAGAATTGTACAAACAAAAACAACGATCTTCATCCGAAAAGACTACCGACCGGGAAATACGGGATATCGATGAAGCGAGTACTTCCGTTTCTTTTGAAGCCAATAATAAAGATGATAACTCTATAAGTAAAGAGGGTAACACTGTAAATAAAAAGTGTAATATTATAGATAAAGAGGGTAACATTGTAAATAAAAAGGGTAATATTATAAATAAAGAGGGTAACATTGTAAATAAAAAGGGTAATATTATAAGTAAAGAGGGTAACATTGTAAATAAAAAGGGTAATATTAAAAACAAAGAGGGTAACATTCAAAATGCAGAGAGAAACGTTAATAGTGATCAGGTTATCATAGAAGATAGTACTATTTCTAGTGAAGTAGTCTCTTATGACATTAGAGATGATATAACAGTGCTTCCTGACGTAGAGCCAGCTTCATCTGTGGTTGCAAATCCATCAGAGAGTGACAGTGACATCGATGACAAAAATGCAAAATGGACCGATATTTTTAAAATTCCAGAGATGTGGAAAGTATTTGACGGTAGGAAAAAAGTAAAACAAATTACAAAACCACCTCCTCCAGCGTTAGTGACTCTCAGAGGAAAGCTAAGGAAAACATTGTTGAGATAGTAAATGTTTTTTTGAATTATCATGTTGAATCTTAAGAAATCAGTGTCATTGAAACGTGATACAATGTCAATTTTAAATGACTTTTTTAATATTTATACTGTTTGAAAAAAAAGATAGTCTTATGAAAATGACAGGATAATCTTTAATTTACTTAATCTGTCGATGTTAAAATACTTAAAGTATACACAAAGATATAAACATATATATAATGTTTAGAAGGGGTATTAAAAAATACCAGTCGAGAGAAGGTAAAATTTCTTGAGCCGTAAGGCGAAGGGAATTTCTTATCCAGAATGGTATTTTTCGTAAATACTTCTTCTGAATATGATATATCTGTTTAATAACAGTGAATAGACTTCAGTCAAACATACAAATTAATTTCCATTATTTTTTGTTATCAAGATGTTAACAAAAACTGCCGCATTTAAAAAATGCACAAATGAGTAAGCGTCTCGGTGAAGGGTAAATAAGGTATGTATGTTTTGGCAAATACAACGACAGAGAGGATAAAAGGGCATATCCTTTTGAATTTATCCCGGTGAGGGTGAAATATGAACCAAATTCATCTGGAAAAATAAAATACGTGAAAACAAACTGGCCATCAACCAATCAAAATCTACTCTTATATAAGGTGTAATTATTGACATAAACATTCTTAGCAATTGGCAGAGTTAAGGGTAATATTTAAAGCCATAATTATCAGGCTTAATTGCACATCTTTATTAAAATTTTAAATCAATTTATCATTTTGGCTGTTCTATCTATGCATTTTTATTTTTGCTCTCTAACAAGTATAGGGTTGGCTTTCCAAATCTGATGAAGTTGTTTTTGGCAAGAGTCACGTGTATAGCGCACGGAAACCATATCATACCTTTTTAAATTCAAAGAATGTTTTATTCTTTCTACTCTCATTATTATTATTTTGTTATTTCTAATATTATCATCATTATCATTGATATTACATAGTAACATATGTCATTAAACAAAAGTAAGCGTGCAATGATATATCATAGTGCACTATTGCGAATAAAGCTTCAAATTAGTGACGTTATCAGTAATAGAAATATGTTTAAACAGATTTTTAAGCCATGCTTTGTAATAACCCTATATTAATATTATTAAATTAATTGATTGATTGTTTGTTGTTTGCTTAACAGCCAGTGGAAAATATTACAAGCATGTTAGGGATGAGAACAAATCAAAAATACAAAGAGGAAACTCTCCACTAGAGACTAAATGACGTAGACGTTAGAAACTATAGGTCACCGTACGACCTTCAACAATTAGCAAAATCCATACCGCATAGCAAGCTATAAAAGGCCCGAAATGACAAATGTAAAACAATTCAAACGAGAAAACTAACGGCCTGTTTTAAATACAAAACAATAAATAAGTTGGTGAAGGTTGTTAGTTGCCTTCTGAATGTCTATTGGTTTTGTGGTATGCTTGTTGTCTCATTGGCATTTATCCATTCTCAAATGAAAGATAATAAAGTATACTCGAGAACAGTGACGGATTTTCCTGTTGGCTGCTACCTTTTCAGCTAACACTAAAAGATCGACTTAGGTTTCTAGTTCTAGTAAAAAATATATTTGTATCACATCGGCAGTATATCTTCGTGAATATATATGTGTATATGTAATATTTGCCGCTTGACGCTAGTTAACAATAAAGGCATAAATGATCTACTAAATGCAAGTTCAAGTTCTCCTTTTTTGCTGATATAGAAACCAAGCATTCGAATACTGTTATATGGAAGCTATACTTCCAAGTAGATTTGACATATGAAACGCATGAACAATGCGGGAAAAAACGAAAATTTAAGAAAATTTCATATGTAAACTCTTTGGTCTTTGGTTGATAGTTGTCTCATGGGCAAGCATACCGTATCTCATTATTTTCATATTAATGATATAAAATTACAATGCAGATGAGAATATAAATGATGAAAATAGTCACACTGATAATTGCTTACTTCCACTTCATTTTAACTCTGGTGGATAGTTGTCTCATTGGCAATCATACCACATCTCCTCATTTTTACACTGAAAAAACGAATCGATATGACTTTTAAAGATTTAACAACAGGAGAAACAAGTAAAATGATTGCACTCCGAACCACACTATTTATTGACAGAAAGCACAAATGATTATTGTTTATGGTCTTTCTTGTATCAATGTACAAAATAGTATGCTATGAGGGACAAAGGAATCATTTACTTCTATCGGTTTTCCACAGTGTTACAATCCATAGATATATTCTAGTGTTGACATTAAAAAAATGCGACTAAGAGAGGACTATGCTTCGAAAAAATGTTCGGGAGTATGAAAGGTCAGTTATCTAGAAACCAAATTATCAATACTTTCCCCAGGAGCCCCAATACTCGGAATAAACCTTTTGTGGTTAAAATTTCATAACTTGACCCTAGCAATCAACAAGCTACCGACCAGTGTTTCAGTATAAATTGATTCTATCTCTTTGAAATTAATACTAAAGTTGTTTCGGTAAACGTCATTTATTCAAGGGTTTGTCCTTATAGAAACTGCAATTGGAGGAATACATGAATTTTCGAAATTGTACATGTATTTCCCTTGCCTGAGGGAGGTATGCAGATTTGTTCTCCCAAGGTAAGTCGTATTTCCGAGGGCATCGCGGGTGATATAATCTTCATATCTCTCTCTTGCAAGGGAAATAGATGTTTTATTCAACTATCTATACTACATTTGACTTCCTGAAATGGAATGAATATTACAATAAACAATAAAAGATAACTGCAACTTAATTAATAATTTTGTTATGTTAATAAAAAATGGAAGAGAAGTGAAAGTGAAAAAGTGGCAAAAACGTAAATCGTCTTTACTGTTTTTTTACAATTTGCAAGTTTTGTCATGGATGAGCTTCACTTGATTGGCTTGATAATTATTAACTAACATTAACAGAACAGTTTTAAAATTTTGGAAGGAAGAAAAACTTCTCTTTAACAACAACACTCAAACTGATTTGTTTTCTTCATTTGTTCATTTGCACATTTATGCATCTCTCTTGCAATGGTGGAGTACGATTTTCTTTCATATCACATTTATTAATAGTGTTCAAACCTGCATTATTCTTATGTCACTTCTGACATTCTCATTTACTTCTTTCAGTTCAATATCATTGGAATATAGTTCTAATGGTTTCTTGGGAAGAGAAATTGTCAACATATATTTGTTACGCCTAACAGAAATTCCCCTGGAAACTTTGTAATAAACAATGCCATAATATCTGTTCCTGTTGAAATACATATTCTATACCCTTTATTCCGTATGGAACAATTCTGTATTTGTTCCATTTGGAACTAAACTATGAAAGAACTCCTATTTCATGACATAGGCTGTACTTCTAAAGTATTTTCAAAAACAACTTTTGTTTACTTCTGATGAATGTTCATATTTATTTGCAGAGATTGCGTTGTTCAAACTATCAAAAATTTCCTTTTTTTATCACTAGCACGGTTTGAATAGGATTTCAAGAATGTTTCATTTCTATGATCAGACATCTTTATAATCTGACGACCTGTTACCCCTCTTACATCCATAATTGTGATGCTGGTTGCTCTAATAGAATGGTTTGTATATGTCATAGACAGCTTTGCAATATGTTATATTTCAGACATCAAATGAACAAGAGTGTTTTACCAAGCGGAGATTTACAATACTGTGTAGTTTCACACACATTAAAGGGTGCTATTGGTCTTTGCCATAAATCATTAAGATCTGAACTTCTAAAAAGAGGCAACTGGACATTTCAAATCACCTGAAAATTAACAAAAAAAATTATAACTATAAAACCCTTTCCCCAAAATGAGATGGGATTAAAAGCAGAAAGAGTTGTAAATAAGCTTTAAAAAATATGACATACACATATTTATTTTAATAATAGATTTCTGTTTAGGTTTTTTTTACACAGAAAGCTTACCTACAACTGTCTACAAAAGACTCATCAGTGACGCTCGAATAAAAAAAAGATATAAAGCCAAATAAAGTACGAGATTGGAAAGCATTGAGGACCAAAAATTCCTAAAGAAGATATTAATACAACTGTTCCTTGAAAAGTAAAACGTGTTAACACAAAGGGGCTACTGGGGTATAAAAGATGTTCACCTTAACCTACCCTATTCAGCAGTAAAAAACATGATTAAGATTGGTCATCGGTATGTTTATTTGTTGTTTGGGATGTACAAATACACAGCCACGTCCAGTCTTAATGGGAACGTTAAATCTGATGCCTCATGTAGAAAGAGAATGACTCTCTGCACATTTAAAAGTCCTTGCGACAACTCTTTAGTAGATCCGTTGGTCACCTGTTCCAAGGCACTTTTTCCTTCTATCTAACTTTGCAGCAGCTTTTAATGTATAGGCTTGTTTTCCCACTTATAGCTTATCAAGTATATTAATATTTAGCTGTTTCTTGAGAAGAAAAAAAATAGTTTTAACCCAAAAGGGTTACTGGGGTATAAAAAATGGTTATCTTAACTTTTCCTATTCAGCAGTAAAACCCATGATTACGACTGGTCATTAGTCTGATTTTTTTCGATTTTTTTTCGAGATGTATAAATACACAGCCACGTCCCGTCTTAATAGGAACGTTAAATCTGATGCCTCATATACCAAAGGCATGTCTCTCTTCACATTTAAAACATTTTACTAACACTTTTTTAGGTCCGTAATTGACCTGTTCCAAGTCATTTTCCCCTCTATCTAACTTGCCCACTTGCCAGTAGCTGTTAAAAATTTCCATTTTTCATCCTTGTCAACCAACTGCTGAAACTACCTCTTTCAGTTATTGTTCAATTGTTCTCAGCATGAACATGAACACTGCAATACAACATGACTTTTTGTACATCACGCAATTATTCAAAATACCAAATATAAATGACCATCTGAGAAACAGAAATAATAGTGAAAAAATAACTTTAACCAATGAACCATAAAAATGAGTTCAAGGTCAGATGAACCCTGCCAGAAAGACATATGCATCTTACCATCATTTTATACAACAAATATAGTTGACCTCATACTTATAGTATTTGATAATCTGACAAAACCATGCAAACTTAACATTGACCAATGAACCATGAAAATGAGGTCAAGGTCATATGAAACTTGCCAGACAGACTTGTTCTACCCTTTACACAAGTATTTCCCATTCTAAACTAAAAGACAAATTGAAAGAATTGGTCCTGCTTTGTTTCATAAAAAAAAAAACTAACGTAGATACAAGTATCTCGTCTTAGGAAGAAATAAATCGTACTTTGTAATAAATCACTCTGATTCAAACAAAAAATGCTTGATTTCTTGATTGACAACATATTGTTATGTTTGGCCTTTTTAACTTCTTTTTTTTTTCGAGCGTCACTGGCGAGTCTTTTGTAGACAAAACGTACGAAATTTGGATACTGATATTTATAATGAGTTTATTTTCATACAGGAGCTTCTTAGTAAGAATGAAAAGAAGCTAGCATTATCCTTTAACTTCGCGTTCTGCTATCTAGATGATGTTCTCTCACTAAATAATTCAAAGTTTGGTGACTATGTTGAACGCATCTATCCCATCGAACTTGAAATAAAGGATGCAACAGATACAGTTAAGTCTGCCTCATATATTGACTTACATCTAGAAATTAACAATGAAGGTCGGATGAGAACAAAACTTTACGACAAAAGAGATGATTTAAGCTTCCCAATTGTGAACTTCCCATTTCTATGTAGAATCATTCCAGCAGCACCTGCATATGGAGTATTTATCTACTAGCTATTGAACCAGGAGTTCCAAGTTGTGAAGTTGGAGTCATGTCTTCGAAAATTTTCCGGACGCCTTCACGAGTTGGTTGACCGTTATGGAATATCTGCTTCACAGATGACGACGGATATGTTCCAATTGTTGTAACCACAATCCCGTCCTCTTTTCCTCGAATGTCATCTACATAATTAGACTTATCACCGGGTTTGTACTTACATAAGCAACACGACGGGTGCCATTTGTGGAGCAGGATCTACTTACTCTTCTGGAGCACTTAAGATCATCCCCGGTTTTTGGTGGGGTTCGTGTTACTCAGTCTTTAGATATAAGAAGATGTGGTATGAGTGCCAATGAGACAACTCTCCATCCAAGTCACAATTTGTAAAAGTAAACCATTATAGGTCAAACCCTTGGATCATATCCGTCGTCATCTGTGTAACAGACCTTCCATAATGATCAACCAACATGTGATGGCGTCTGTAAAATTTTCCTAAGGATGATTTCAACTTTATCACTTGGGAACTCGTTGTTTAATAGCTTCCTTAAATTGTAAGCAGCAATCTACTTTCAAGGAAATCATGACAGGAAATGTCATATATAGATGGACAAACTACCGGTTTCATCTGACCTAGTCCTCATTTTCATGTTTCATTGGCCAATGTTAAGTTTTTGTGGTTTGGTCTATTTCTCAGGGACCATAAGCAATAGGGTCAATATCTTTGGCGAAAGTTTAGTTTTCTATCTATGTTGTGGTTTGTGTACTGTTGTTTGTCTTTTCGTTGTTTTTTTAATGGCATTGCCAGTTTGTATTCGACTTTTGGGTTTAAGTATTTCTTTGGTATCTTTCGCCTCTCTTGTACACCCTTCAAATGGGGAAATAGACCAAACCACAAAAACTTAACATTGGCTAATGAAACATGAAAATGAGGACTAGGTCAGATGAAACCGGTAGTTTGTCCATCTATATATGACATTTCCTGTCATGATTTCCTTGATGGTGGATAAGTGTTGTTCTTTGTGATTTTTAATTTTTCAATGTCAGTGTTGTTTTACAGGTAACAGTCTTCTTTATCCTTTATCATAAACAAGCATTCTTAGAGTCATGCAATACATAGTCCCCTACCGGGTAGAAGTTCATTATACTGGAACAAAATGCTAACTTGTTCTATAACTTGTCATGGTGTAAACAAAAAGAAAATATCAGGTCAATATCTTCAAGCATGACTAAAAACAGTGTGGAAAACTGAATATATGAGTGAATTTTTTCAAGTCCAAGGACCATAACTGTGCACAAAATTATCAGACTGAAACAAAAATTTGAACTTGATCTGTAACTTGTCATGATAACACTATATACCAATTGTCAAACAATATCTTCAAGCATGATGAAAAAAAGTGTGGAAAACCTATAACACTCTAACATTAGATATGATTAATAGTTCTCTAAAATTAGATATGATGTAATACAATGTATATCTATTTTCAAATTACAATCAATTATAATTAATAGTTCCAAATATTTTTCTTCATTTGTCACAAACTAATATAGATTTGTAACTTATCTATAAAATGTCAACAACTTTTATCTACACAATGTAATGTAATGAAATATATACCTTAATAAAAATAGATTATTATCTAATTAAAGGATTTCACTTAATAAAATATATGTATATATATATATACATGTAGCATTCAGAAAATTAGTTTATACAAAATAACATATAAAGCTGCCACAAAATTCCTCAAACAATTTACCAAAGAATGTCTTTTAAGAAATGAGTTATCTCCCTTTGTACAGATATATGATTAAACGTAGTACTCTAACATTAGTTATGGAGTTTTTTTATGGACCATAACTCTGGACTAAATCATCAGACCGGAACAAAATTCGAACTTGATCTATAACTTGTCATGATAAAACTATATACCAAATATTTAATCAATATCAATATAGAAAAAATGTGTGGAAAGCTGAGTTGCCGGACTGACGGATGGACAGACGGACAGAGTGCAAACCTAAAGTCCCCTTCGACTTCGTCGGTAGGGGACTAAAAAAATTTCAAAATTTCACACTCAGGCAAGTTACAGGTTTAGATAAGAGTCGATTACCAATCCGCTATTGTGTGATGCCTTATTTTATAGCAGTGACACACGGTTGTTACATGTAAAGCAAGATCTGCTAGCCCTTCTGGAGCACCTGAGATCACCCTTGGTTTTTTTGTGGGGTTGGTGTTGCTCAGTCTAGTTTTCTATGTTGCATAGAGTCTATTACCAATCGCCTATAGTGTGATGTCTTATCACTTGATATAACTTTTCAACATATTTTATACTAGTTACACAACCCTTGTAACGTGTAGCAGGATCTGCTCACCCTTCTTGAGCACCTGAGATCACCCTCGGTTTTTGGTGGGGTTGATGTTTCTCAGTTTTTCTATGTTTCATTTTGTGTACATTTGTTTGTCTGTTTTGTCTTTCAATTACAATAAACCGTGCACTAAAGAAAAGTTGCAATATTGTATGAAAATAATTTTTCAATAAAATTCGTAAGGGTTCCATGGAACCCAGTGTCTCGCCTACTTTTGCTGTTAATCGAGGCTCAACAAAATGAGGAAAAAATTAATAAAAATATTCCTCTCTATACTATCTTTTGATTGTAGCTTCTGTCCAAGTTTGGTAAAAATACAGGATAGTTTATGAATCTAATAAATGTTTTAAAACTTAAACTGCAGACTGTATGTAATGTTAACTGGAAGAAAAACTAAGTCCATTTATAAGTAAAATACGGAAAATGGAACAAAATTTTAACAAAATTTCCTTCTAGATACTAGCTTTTAATCATAAACAAGCTTCTGTCCAAGTTTGGTACAAACCGAATAGTTTAAGAAAGTTGTTAAAATCTTAAAACTTTAACCACAGAGTGAATGTAATGTTAACTGGCAGAAAAACTAAGTCCATTTATAAGTAAAATACGGAAAAATGGAATTTTTTTACAAAATTTACTTCTGGATACTATCTTATGATCATAAACAAGCTTCTGTCCAAGTTTGGTAGAAATTCAGGATAGTTTAAGAAAGTTATTAAAATTTCAAAACTTTAACCACAGAGTGAATGTAATGTTTCCTGGCAGAAAAACTAAGTCCATTTATAAGTAAAATACGGAAAAAATGGAATTTTTTTTTTACAAAATTTACTTTTGAATATTATCTTATGATCATAAACAAGCTTCTGTCCAAGTTTGGTAGAAATCCAGGATAGTTTAAGAAAGTTATTAAAATTTCAAAAACTTTAACCACAGAGTGAATATTTGTGGACGCCGCCGACAACGACGGAATGTAGGATCACTATGTCTCGCTTTTTCGACAAAAGTCGAAGGCTCGACAAAAATGTAGTGAATTGTGCGTCGTCATTTCATCAATATGTTTATATGCATAAGATACACCTTGGGGACATTAGCCCAAATAGGTGTATCTACTTTACACCAAGATATAATCGTAAATGCAGAATGATAGCTTTCAGTAATTTAGAAGGGGTCTTTCAGTGATTTGACCATATGTTTTGAAAACATGATAAACGCAAGGTATCCAATTTCATATAAAAAGACAAACCAAACGTAATATTTATTTTATTATTAAGTAATACTTTGTAGTTTATAATATCAAAACAAAGAAAGAATGAACAACATATATATTAACATCAATATACAGAAACAAAAATCAATACATATCACATTACTCTGATTTTTAAGATCACTTTAAGGAGGAATGATAGAGAAGTTTACCCATCATTCTCCATTTCTCCCTTTCATCTCATGAAAATCATATAAATATTCCACTATTATAAATGATACAATGAAACATTTAGGTAGAATGGAAGTATAAAATAAATTAGTAGCAGCCATCCTGTACATATGGGGATATTAAGTAACCTGTAAGAAAACAAACTGGGGGATACATATTTTTTATTATAATTTATAAATAACATGATATTAAAAAAACATTTCAGCAAAGTATAAAAAGATTCTATAATTTTTCCCTTCTCTTATACTTCTTTATTCTGCAGTTTACCATAACCTTGTACTTACATGATGTCTGCATTTTAAATTGATCAAAACTTACTTAATGAAAAAAAAAAAAAAAAATTCTAATAAGGGTAAACCATTTTTTGTAAGTGTACAAATCAAGCATATTATTTTGTCATCATAAAATATTTACAAATTCTTTTCTGGTTATGGAAAATTGGGGTTACTTTTGGATATGTCAATTCTATATAATATAATAAATGTCCAATGAAAACAAAAGTAAACTAATATTATGACATGCAGGGATTCATCGCCTGTAAACAATATTTGTTAGATCAGGAATAGTAAGAGAAGATGAGGACTAAAGCATGTAAGAAAAAGATAAATGCCCTATTGCAAGTATCATATCATTTTATCTAATTATTTTTAAACAGATTTTTTTCTCCTTGAATCAGTATTTATCATGGACTATTCCAAATAGTATCTATTAAACATTTGAATTTAAAAATCATCTGCCAATATATTTTCAAAAAATCAAAGCAGAAAAATAAATTGGTATGATCCTACTGAATAAATTTTTTGGTAACATTTCCCAAAAAAGAGAGGTGGATAATTCTTGAGGGATATTCAAACTAGTAGAGGATAAACTGACAATGCCATGACAAAACAACATACAACAGTATACAAAACACAACATAGAAAACAAGCTTTCAACAAACAAAATCTCCTAAAGTAGTACTGATAGCTCTGTTTATGTACCCTTCTAGAATGTCTGATATTAAAAAGTGTTGATGGTAATCAATAGAGCTATAGAGCCTAAATAATAAGTTTGAAAAGCCTGTGGATACTGTTTCCTCATGTCTTATTATCCTAAGCTCATATCATATTTCAGAATTATTGACTTCAATAGTTCATGTTTTTAGAATGAAATATGTCTAAACAATTCCCCTAAAGGGCTTTGGTTTTTGTTTGTTTAAAACAAGTATTTTCTTTAAACTGGTTAAAATTAGTTGGTATCAATTTAAAGATACTATGGAGCTAGTCTGGTTTAATAAGGGTTTCAGTTAATACTAGTTTATCTGTACATTCAATTAAAAAAAGTGGAATGTATATCTGAAAACCTGATTCCAGTGTTTAAATATATTAAACTTTCAATCAGTTTCATTTGTGAAATGGACAACTGAGTATTGCTGTAGATATTTTAAAATAAATTTTGAATAATAGATGAAAAATAGTTTGTGAAATATTAAAATGATACTTTAGTATATAAGCATTAGGATAGTTTTATACTTTTTCTATATAATCATATTTTAAATAAAAACATTTTCAAAATTTATGTATAATAAATTCTTCTAAATCACTAAAAATAATTTAAATGTTCTTTATTGCTTTTCAAAAACTTGTAAAATTTAAAAAAATGGAAAGAAATAATACTTGCATGAACATATATTATTTTCAATGATATACCCTGGTGAAACTACTGCTGGTTGATGATACCAAGTTTGAGATTGTTAATAGTTAATAACCCATAATGTCAATGTTTATTTGAGATTATTAATAGTTAATAACCCATAATGTCAATGTTTATTTGAGATTATTAATAGTTAATACTGGCGATGTCAATGTTTATTTGAGATTAAATAGTTAATAACCCATAATGTCAAAATTTATTTGAGATTATTAATAGTTAATAACCCATAATGTCAATGTTTATTTCACAAAGTAAATGTTAAAATACAGAACTTTCTAAATGTACAGAACTACATGGTTTAATAATATTCTATGCTGTTCTTGTTTAATAATACATGCCAAAATGAATTAATTCTTTAATTGTAGGCATTTTCACCATTTCTGGAACTTCAAATTTGATTCAAATTTCAAAATTCAAATTGGATTGGGGGTTCGGGGGAGGGAACAATAATACCTTAACACACTTGTAATGATGTTATGATAATAGTCACAATGTATAAAATATTTATTCTTTGGTTTAAATCAAAATAGCCAACAAGATAAGTTCTATAATAGATGGGAGATACAAAAGAAGTCAACCATATTTTGTCATCCAAGTCATTTTAGTTTAATACAAACAAAAATTTAAAATTTGTGACAAATAAAACAGTTTGTTGATTTCAGCATGTAAAAATAGATAAAATACTTTTGTCTATTCATAAGGACCATGTTTGTCTTTGATTATCATCACTTTGTCGATCACTGCTCCATCCTGAAAATATAAATAAATAAACTGTTATCACAGAGATATGTCTCTTGTTGTAATTTTGATAATGCAAATGTTGAAATTAAAACAGCAATACTTTAACATGTCTGTTACTTCAAATATTCAAAGTCGATGAACCATGACTGAAGGTACATGGCTGAACAATCTCCATGGAATGAGATATAATGCTAATACAACTGCATACCAAATACCATTGACTTATTATAAGTCGTTTTTAAACAAACCTAAACACAAACATTAACTTGTAAACTATGTAAAAGTTTCAAAGTCAATGAACCATGATCAGGGTGGGGCTATATAATCTCCATGGAACGATAGTGCAAATGCATACATTTGCATACCAAATATCATTGACTTAACATTAGCAGTTCATCTTAAACTGATCTAATCACAAACTAATACATGTAAACTAAGCAAAAGTTTCAAAGTCAATAGACCATGACTGACAAATATTCTCCATGGAAATGAGATGTGCTAATGCTTATACAACTTAACACCAATTAACATTGGCCTTCCACTAATGGTTCCCTTGAACTGACCTAATCACAAACTAATACATAACTTAGCAAAATTTTCAAAGTCTATAGACCATGACTAAGGGGGGAGCCAAATACCATGGAAATGAGATATGCCAATGCTTATACAACTGCATACCAAATATCATTGACCTACCACTAGTGGTTCCCATAAATTGACCTAATCACAAACTAATACATGTAAACTATGGACAGTTTCAAAGTCAATAGACCTTGACTGAGGGGCAGGGCCAAATAATCTCCATGGTAATGAGATGTGCCAATGCTAGTACAACTGCATACCAAATATCATTGACCTACCACTAGTGGTTCACCATGAACTAGACCTAATCACAAACTAATACATTGTTGATTCGCCGAAAACAGATACCTAAGTCTCGCTTTTGACTTTGTCAAGGCGAGACAAAATTACTGTGGATTCATTTATTTTCGTGGGTATCAATTTTCGTGGATAGAGAAAAAAAGAAGTTTCGTGGTATACGTAAATTCGTTGATCGCTGATTATCAACAAAAAAAATTCAGATATGTAATTCATGGATTTCTTTTTGATTTAGGAGATCATATAACCTCCTTGGTTTGATCAATAATAAAACAAACAAAAAAGAAGGAATTCATTGAAAAAGTTTTGAATTGTCAAAATCCTCGCTTGGTCATTCTAGGTAAAAGTGTTCATTGAAAACTTCTATTACAATAATGGACAGAGACAAACTAAATATTTGTTTGTTTTACAATTTATAAATTTTTGTCGGAATTTTATAAGGCATTCAAAACTCTATGATTGAAAGCTCATTTCCCTAATCACAATATAATAAACAGTCATATAAGTAAAAGGTGTGAAAATAAATGTTCCTGTCATAAACAATATTACCTACGGGCAATATCCCCGTACTTAATCCTATTTATTTTAAATCACCAGTAAAACAAACTATGACACGGTAATTAACAACTTGCAGTTATTTTCCATGAACAGTTTTAATCAATTTTAAAAAGTAAATTATCACTGATATTCGATATATTTATTATTGATTTAATCAAAATACTTGTATCTTCTTTCAATAGAAACACGTGTTATGTTACAATGTTTATCGCTAGTCAACACTATACTAGAACTGCATAACATAACCGGAAATAAACATCCGACTCCACACACATTTCTCGGGATTATTCTTCGTTGGATTCTTAAATTCGTGGTTCGCTGTGACCCACATAACCCACGAAAATTGGTATACCACGAATACAAATGAATCCATTGCATGTAAAAAAAAATGGGGAATGTATCCATGGGACACAGATGATGCACCCGCTTGCATATAATGTTATAAAGGGACATAACTCAAGAACAGTAAAAGTGACGCTACCCGCATTCATACTTGGTCTTTCAGCAATTTTTCCATTTGTAAAGGGGTACAACTCTAGAAAAGTTAAAGCGATGCCACCAAAATTCAAAATTGATCTGTGTTTTGTAGTAATAAGCATTGTGTATAAGATTCATAACATTTGGTTGAGGCAAACTCAAGTTAGAGAATGGAAATGAATATTCTGCAATTTTTCCATTTGTAAAGGGTCATAACTCTAGAAAGGTAAAATTGACGCCACCAGAGTTCGTGAAAACTTGTTTTGACCCGTCGGTCATGGGACCGACAAAGCAAGATTATTTGTCAGTCCTACAAAATTTTAGCCAGTCCTAAAAAATCTGTCAATTTTATTCTGAAATAAAAATAATAACATATTTTATCGAAAATAACTTTATTATTATTAGTTTTATTTTTCACAGCCACGGACAAATAAACAGTGAATGACCAGTTTATTTCTTCTAATTGTTCTTATTTAAAGTACTCTTCACTGTCCACTTCATCATCTGAATCACTTTCTCAGTATTTGTTATCTCCATCGAAGGGTTCAATCGCCGATTGTTTGCCTGGGATGGCTACATGAACAAATTTAGCAGGCCACGTGTGGATCGGCGCTTTGGTTTCCATTAACTCGAATAATTACAGCGCCCCCTTACGGTCATTGTCCTCCAGGAGTGATCGTAGTGATCGTAATATAACGACTGGATTATTCGGGTTAGGTTTCCATAGGTTTCCGTTTGTTTATAATGGGAAACCAGTACCGGAAATTAGCAGCAGGTACATCTGATGACCGATGTAAACGCGTATTGGAATTAGTTGCGGTACAACTAATTACCGATAAAAAAGGCACTGCAACGGCCGTTTTTACATCGGTCATCAGGACCGGCACTAGCTTTCAAAATATTGGTCCGAGCCTCATTTTGACCGACAGGACCGACCATTTTCGCCACCCAAATTCAAACTTGATCTGTGTTTTGTGGTAATAAGCATTGTGTATAAGTTTCATAACACTTGGTTGAGGTAAACTAAAGTTAGAGAATGGAAACCAATTTACGGACGTAAGGACAGACATACAGACGGAAAAGGGTAAAACTTAATGCCCCCTCCGCTACGGCAGGGGCAAAAAAATATTGGCGCACATTAAACATATGAGAAATGCTTATCAAACAAAAATACTTTATTAACATGCAATCTTAAGCCTCTATATTTAGGGGTAAAAAAAAACATTTTACTTTGTTAAAATTTTGGATCTAACAGTACAGTTAAATATGAACAGAAACTAACTGGAGTTTACTATAAAAACAGCAACCGCCTAGTATAAGTATGAAAAAAATTAATAACAAATTAATACAAATTGACAAGGCAGTTTAGCCAGTATGAAGTTGTCAAGGTTTTCACCAATTTATAACACTGATTTTTGACCTCTAATAAAAAATCAATAGGGGGTCATTGCTTCATTATAATAATTTATTGTACAAATATTATGCTCAATCTGTTTACTGTGTGGACACACAAATGAACAGAATGGCACACTGTACAGATAAACAGTTTAAATATTCTTCACAAGTTGTTAGTCAATAAAGAAATGTCACTGTATACTGTGAATTCATTATTATTCCTGGGATACCAATTTTCGTGGATTTCATGGGTATAAGTGAACCATGAATGTAAATGTTCAACGAAGGACAAATTTTCTATAGGCTAATATCAAATCATTGGAAAAACCATGAAATCAAATATACAGAAAGATAAATTTTTTCCTCAATTCACAAAAAATGGTACCCACGAAAGTAAATGAATCCACAGTATTGAATCAATTCAGTTCTCACCTTGTCATCAGAAACTTGTTCCCAGTATAGATGAGAACTGTTTACTATCTGCATTCTAGAATATCCATAATCTAAACTCCTGACAGCTGACCATTCTGGAATTGTTTGGTTCTTAAAAGGATCATGCCTTTCCTGACACCCCTGTGTAGTAAATAATAGCATCTTCATAAACAAACAATGTATCTGCTTTATACAAAATGTTTACCTCTGAAATGACCATAAAATGTTTTTTCCGTATCTAGATTTATGTTTTGCTAATTGAAGAGGCCGTACAATGACTTATAGTTACTTACAACAATGTCCTTTGGTCTCTGGTGGATAGTTGTCTCATTTGCAATCATAACAAATCTCCTTATTTTATATTTTAATAAAATGCTCCGCTGGAAACTAGAAAAATGCTTGTTTTTTGGCCCCTTTTTGGTCCCAAATTCCTAAACGTTTAGGGCAATTACCCCAAAACTCAAACCCAGCTTTCCTTTGTGATATGGAACCTTGTAGTACAATTTCATAAAGATCCATACACTTACCAGTGTTCCAGCTTGAATCTCAGGGCAGAAGGGTGCTAGTTGTCTGAAAGGGCACTTTAGGGTAATGACCTAGATTGTAAGGGCACTGTTGGACAGTGTATAAATAACCTTGAATATTGCTAGGCTCAGCTGGAGAACATTAGTTGTATTTAAACCATATTCAGAAATTAATGTGTTCTTGATGTTGGTTTCAGTAAGAATTTTTTATCAAATTAACATACCATGAAGCAAATCATAGCATTTTGATGTTAATCTAAACAAACTTGTACTTTTGGTAAGGAAAATAATCATCAGAAATTTCAATGTTTTATAACTTATACCAGTCTATAAAAATAAACAAGTAGTTTTGAAAGATGGAGTTATACATGCAAAATTAAATGTTTAATCTAATTAGATTATCTACATTTAAATTGCATGATCAAACATATACAGTATATTGTTATTAAAGTTATTTATTATCATTTCAATTGTTACAAAAAGTATTTTAAGTGCACACCAAAGTGCTCCTAAGTAAGGAGTTTTATAAATATCACAGGTGAGACAGGAGATGATCATATTATATTGATGCAATATTACAGGAGGTATAAACAGTTACTTTTTTTTCCATCATTGTTAAAAATAAAAGCATTTGTTGAGTGCTCCTTTAAAGGAGGATTATAAAATACAAGAAGTAAAACAGGAAGTTATGTTCAAAGTACAAATTTCTTTGATTCTTCTTTAAATTTCTTACTCATGGTTATAAAACAAAACATTTTTTACCAATTTAGTCAAAACTATGTATGCTTTTAAAATTGGTTTAGATTTTATTTTTATATTATGCCTTCTGAAATAAATTTTTCAGGTGTACATGCTGCTGTACATAAACATTGCAAATGGATAACATGTGGACTTTTAATTCTGTATTAAATATCTAGTGTTTGTTCAATTATCTTAAATCCACTAATTAGCAGTAAACAATCATTAACAGATGTGATAAAACTGCCAAAGGCATTAGGTATTTAACTTAATCCCATTGTCAGTTAATTAGTGTTACACAATCGGGTAACAATTTTACCGGAAACGTAAATAGGCATGAAATTGGGAAATTGTATTTTTGAAAAGGCAGAGGGTGCATTCTTTGCTTTGGAGGGCAGAAGGGGGGGTAAGGGCACCAAGGGGGCCGCCTTCTATTTAGAGCAGGCGGAACACTGCTTACACACAAGTGTTATTGTCCTGAAACTAGAAAATGCTTGTTTTTTACCACCTTTTGGCCCCTAATTCCTAAAATTTTGATGCAATTACCCCCAAAATCAATCCCAGCCTTCCCATTGTGGTATGGTACCTTGCAGTACACTTTCAGAGAGATCCATACACTTGAACACAAGTTATTGTCTGGAAACTAGAAAAATGCTTATTTTTGGCCCCTTATTCCTAAACGTTTTGGGCAATTACCCCCAAACTCAATTCTAGCTTTCCCTTTGTGATATGAAACCTTGTAGTACAATTTCAGAGATATCCATACACTTACACACAAGTTATTGTCATGAAACTATAAAAATGCTTGTTTTTTGCCCCTTTTTTGGCCCCTAATTCCTAAAATTTGGAGGCAATTACCCCAAAATCAATCCCAGCATTCCCTTGTGATATGGAACCTTGTGGTACAATGTCAGAGAGATCCATACACTAACACACAAGTTATTGTCTGGAAGTTACAAAAATGCTTATTTTTGACCCCTTTTTGGCCCCTAATTCCTTAACTGTTGGTACCATAACCCCCAAAATCAATCCCAACCTTCCTTTTGTGGTATTGAACCTTATGGTAAAATTTCATAGAGATCCATTCACTTAAACTAAAGTTATTGTGCGAAAACCAATGTGTCTTCGGACGACGACGCCAACGTCATACCAATACACGATTTTTGCCGTTTTTTTGCGGTCGTATAAAAGAATGTGTTAAAACTTGTTGCTTCAGATATGAATAATAGGAGATGTAGAGTTAAAAATAATCAAACAACATCTACAAGGCAACCTTTAGTTTCAACAATAAACATTATCAAAAAGTAACCCAATAATGTGACTTCACAAAAATATATTCAAATGAGAAAAAAATGTGTGGTCTTGTAAAGAATGTCAAAAATGTTTTTGTAGAAGACTGTATGTTGCCATGTTCACCCTGTAGATTTTTCTAATTTGTCTTTGGGTTGCTGTACCTAAATTTGATGTAAGGGTACATACACTACAGCTTAACTTTTTTTAACTTATGTCTTTGTACTAAACTTACAGCAGATCCAGTTACAAAATGAACTGGAGCTTTAGGATTTGTGTATGGTTCATCTCTACTACCATTCATAACCTACAATAAATATATCAGTTTTAATAAATAACAAATACATTATAACCAAAACAGAACTGATTAGTTGCTGCCTATGTTCCGTATCTTGGCAAGAAAAATCATTACTGTTTTACGATGTGAGTTATATAATAACAGATTCATATACAAAATTGAAGCATGCTATTAGATTATACATGTACATGTAATGTAAACAGATTTATATACATTATCTAAGCATAAATTTATATTATACATGTAATGTTTAACATATTTCTAGACTTCCAACTCTAGGAATAATATATCATGGTTCAATTATTAAATGCATGTGTCAAAATATTTTCAGATCATGGATAAAACCAGTCTTCAACAAAAGAATATCAACAAAAGGCAGGATGACTTGCATATATTATATAATTAACTCCAAAAATAATGTTAAATAATTAAGTTTATCATGAATTATAACAAAAATGTAGTCAAACACTAGGAGTTAAAGGGAAACTATTAAAAATGTATACCAAGGGAGACAATTCATATTATAATCCCATCAATATATATAGTAAAACATATCAATCATGGTACATGTAATAATCTAACTTAATTCATAATTTCTTAGTCTAAATATATTTCAATAGCCTACAAAATCAAAAAAATTATGATAAACTTTAAATCTGTTGGGTACTATTGAAATTGTCAAAGGAGAAGGTGCAAATCATACAATTTTTGCACCCAACCACCATATAAAAATAAACAGCTGCGCCAAGAGCGCATGATATACCTGTTGCTTTTTAAAAGAATAAAGTTCAACAACTTCTCAATGTCATATCAGAAATTTATGAAAAACTAAAGGGAGGTTATCTTAATAGATATAAACCAGTCACCAAAGTTTCATGAAAATTCTTCAAAGTACTTTAAAGATATTGTCTGAAAACTGGAAAATCACCCTTTTTATGAATAAAATCCCATAACTCAAAAACGTAAAAAATTTTAATTGAAAGGGAGCTTACGTCACTAGATATAAACAATTCACTAAAGTTTCATGAAAACTGCTGAAAGCATTTTTGAGTTATTGTCCGAAAACTGGAAAATCACCCTTTTTTTAATAAATAAAACCCCATAACTCGGAAATGTAAAATCTAAAATTTATAAAAATGGAAAGGGAGCTCATGTCAATAGATATAAATAATTTACAAAAGTTTCTTGCAAATTGGTGAAAGTTTTTTGAGTTTTTGTCCGAAAACTGGAAAATCCCCCTTTTTTAATGAATAAAACCCTGTAACACGGAAACTTAAAATCTAAAATTTATAAAAAACGAAAGGGAGCTCACGTCAATAGATATAAACAATTCAACAAAGTTTCATGCAAATTGGTTAAAGTATTTTTGAGTTATTGTCCGACATGTTGACGACGGACGGACAGACAACGGTATACCATAATACGTCCCGTAAACAGGCGTATAGAAAATTAATAGCAATAAGGTCTGCCTGGGATCTTCATGGATGCAAATTTAATCATGAGTTAAATTGAATTTTAATGTTCAAAAGTATGGCAAAAAAGTTTTTTATCACTACCTGTCCTATTGTGAAGCAACTTTTTTTTTACAAAATCAGTTAGGACTAAAGAAAATAATTCATAATTTTAGACTGGGTGTTTTGCAAAAGAAATTTTCATAATTCAATCAATCCATAATGATAAAGAAACTACTACCTTCATTTGGTCATAAATTCTTATATTGAAATGTCTCCACAGAGGGAATATTTTTTTCAAATTACTCCATAATTTGTATTTGCACAATTTAAGTTTGAGTTAATTTCCTTTAGTATTGGCTAATTTGCATACAAAATCCCTTATATGCTACTTAAATAGTAGTGTTATTAAAGCATGACTTACCTTTCGATCATAAACTGGCCATAATCTTTCATAGGAATGTTCATGTGCCCATACCATAACATCCACGCCATATTGATGGAACAATTTCTCCAATCCAAACAGATGTAAATATGGCACACCAACTCTTACCTGCAACCAAAAACAAAATAGAATTCATCATGAAGAATTTCCATGTATAAAAGATTTCATGAACAGGTAACAGGTGATTAAATAGTACTCCAACTAAAGAATAAAATATCTGATACTCATAAAACAAAGAGTTATCCTTCTTTATTAAAGATCTGTGATCTTTGTTGAAATGTTTCGTATGTGGGAATTAACATATTATACTCAGAAAGTCTTTCTTATAAGTGCACCTATTTAACAAAACTAGTCTCATTTTGCTGATGCTTTCACCCTCTTAAGCCTTAAAATGCAGAAAAATCATTTTGAAATTTTTTTCAAAGAATAGTTTGGATTGTAGTCCTTCTATTATCTCCCCTTAATTTTTGTAACAGAAGCTTCTACACAATTACATAGGAATTTTTGCCAATTGACTGTGACCTTGATGAGCACAGTGTTTCCAGAAAAGATTTTTCAAGAAAAAAAAACAGAGTATCACAAGTAAATATCTTTTTAAATTATCAAAAGTAAAAGTCTATATTAAATATGATTTATGAAAAATGTTTCATGAGTTCTGAGTATACTTCTGTCAAAAGTATAGGAGCTATTGGAGGAATTATAGCAGTATAATTTATTCTATGATAATTACCAGACTTTCGTGGTGTGTACAGTCATCATTATCATTATTAGAACAATACATAGGTCTGTGTCCCATTGTTATAATCCAAGGTCTTTTAGCACGGTTCTCTGGTTTTGCAGCTTCCTGTAACAAGTAAAGTATATACAGATAAGTTTAATCTTTCATTTATCTGTAATCTCTTCTATACATTATGCATTATATCAATTCTTAACTAGAAGGGTTGGTAATTGTTTTTGTAGGTACAGCAATTTTGACAATTCTTCTAGTATAATTGTTATAACAAGTCTTCCTTTTATTGCTATGCATGAAAACATGCATACAAAAAGAGAGGTTTTGAACCTCTTTTTCATACATTATGACTAAAAAGGAGATTTGAGGTATATACCAATGAGACAGCAACTCAACAACACAAAAAACCAAAAGACATCTTGAAGGCAACATACAGTCTTCAACAAAAGACATGTGACTGGTGTCTGTACAATATGTCAAGCTTAAAAAGACCCGAAAAATTTTCAAATAATCTTTTAAGAAACTTATAATGATATGCCATCAACATAAAATTCTCCAAAAATTGTAAATAAATTAGGATATAACCTAAAACAACCACTGACAAGGTTCTTGACTTTGCGCAGCCACATGAATATAAAACATATTATCTTGTTTAAGGTGTATGTATCTGATCATTTTCCTGTTATGTCTCATTGTTATAAAACTTCAGTCATAGTTGTGATTAAAAATTATTTATGCAGTTTATCAGTTTTGCTTGCCCAGTTCTTTTTTCATCACTGTTTCCTTCAAGGGTTTTGATAATTACTATAATTATAGTTTGTTTGTTATCATTTTGATCATAAGTTCATTTGTTTGGCAACAAAGGAAGACATCACCAGTTGTACATGCATATACAGTTAATTGATTTACCTGTGTGTGTTCTTTTAAAGCTATGCATTATTCCTTTTTCTAGTTGTGAGCTTTATCATTCATGAAGACTTTCATGATGTCATATCAACAAACATTGCTTTGTTTCTTTGATCAGTTTGCTATTCACAAGCATTTCATGCTGTTTTTTTTCCATATAGTCAGTTGTTGACATGAATTATCATTGATATGGTCATAACTATACATTAACTGTTCAAAAAACTTAGAATTTTACGAAACACAAAGGATTTTCTAACCAAGGAATACATTACCTTAGCTGTATTTGGCAAAACCTTTTGGAACTTTTGGTCATCAATGCTTGTCAACTTCTTACTTTATTTGGCCTTTTTAACTTTTATGATTTGAGTGTCCCTGATAAGTCTTCTATAGACCAAAGGCATGTCTGGTGTACAAAATTTAAATCCTGGTATCAATGAAGAGTATATTTACATATGGATTGATAAATTTTTAACGCAAAAAGATGGAAGTATGACTAATAAAATAAACTGACCTTGAGATCATTTTCCAGCCATTCATACTGTCTAGGCACTTGCATAAGACCATAATACAGGTAAAAGAAATATTCAGTTGATATTGAGATCACATGTGCTGGTCCAATGTTAAAACTGAAATTGAACATACATGTATATTTAAGCATATCAGAATATGTAGAAGGAAACAATTCTGTAAACTAAGAGGCTCCAAGGAGTCTGTATCACTCCTCTGACATTTTTAGTTAAAAAGCTTTTAAAATGATCAAAATCATAAGAAAAAGTTTACTGGCCTTTATTGAAAATATGATTGATGGCAGCTTAACATCCAATGGCAATGATTAAATTCATATTCATGGAGATATAATTTAATTTTGGATGTAACGTGTCTTCCGATTGGCTGACGTTGTTTTGTTTATCAGCTCATAGACATAATTTTGTCATGTGACCTTGACGTCATCAACGTTTTTCATGATTTGCACCGGTTTAAAATGGAATTAAGAATTAAATTATAAGAATGACTGTAATATTTTTCTGTCTATTCGAATAACATAAAAATGTGGTGCACACTTTAAAATAACCGCTACGCGGGTTATTCAGTGTGCACCACATTTTGATGTTATTCTTCATAGACAGAAAATATTACAGTCATTCCTAAGTAAATGACAATTTATTAATTTCCTAAGTCCGAAGCACTTTTCTGGATTTACTGTCATCAGAAACATTTAAACCCAAACATTTAAAAGCCAAGGATGTATAAATACCTGAGTACATGAGGGGCTAGATGACCAAAGGGACCTAACATGTTAATAGAAACATTCAAACCCAAACATTTGAAAGCCAAGGATGTATAAATACCTGAGTACATGAGGGGCTAGATGACCAAAGGGACCTAACATGTTAATAGAAACATTCAAACCCAAACATTTGAAAGCCTAGGATGTATAAATACCTGAGTACATGAGGGCTAGACAACCAAAAGGACCTAACATGTTAATAGAAACATTCAAACCCAAACATTTGAAAGCCAAGGATGTATAAATATCTGAGTACATGAGGGCTAGACAACCCACATGGGACCCAACATGTTAATAGAAACATTCAAACCCAAACATTTGAAAGCCTAGGATGTATAAATACCTGAGTACATGAGGGCTAGACAACCAAAGGGACCCAACATGTTAATAGAAACATTCAAACCCAAACATTTGAAAGCCAAGGATGTATAAATACCTGAGTACATGAGTGGCTAGACAACCAAAGGGACCCAACATGTTAATAGAAACATTCAAACCCAAACATTTGAAAGCCAAGGATGTATAAATACCTGAGTACATGAGGGGCTAGATGACCAAAGGGACCTAACATGTTAATAGAAACATTCAAACCCAAACATTTGAAAGCCAAGGATGTATAAATACCTGAGTACATGAGGGGTTAGATGACCAAAGGGACCTAACATGTTAATGTGATAATAATCTGTTTTGTAGTGACAAGCTAAATCATAGTTTTTAAAGTGTTAGATCACAAATTTTATTAACAGTTTACAAGAAGACAATTCATCCTACTCACACATAACCAGTATTCTTACTCTAACTGACCAGTCTCTTTCTTACTCTTATGTGCTGCTTGTTTGATGCAAATACCGATTAAACAAAAATTTGTTAGACCTGACTGGCAAACAAAACTGACCACCTCCCATGAAAGAATTTTATACTTGGATGTTGCACTGGCATCATTTTTAAAAAGAAAGTGTCTAATATTTGGATGAAATCTGTATAAAGACCCTGAGTGATAAGTGAATATCTATACCTGTAAAACATCTGGTCCATGTGTTCATCACCTGGCATTGTAAATCGGTTTTTATAATTGGAGAAATTGCTAAAATAGATTAATTAATATGAAATAAGCAACTGTATTTCTATTATTTTATTATGAAAAAAAATAAAGTTCGGGATTTTATATTGAAGTTTCTTTACCATTGGCATCAAGCTATGGTTAATATTACGATCTTTTTAAAATTTCCTTAGAGTTTTAACTGAGAAGAGCTTTCATGTATCTTATAAACAAAAATTTTCAAATAATTTAACAGATAAATAAATAACACCATAACTTCAAGAGTTTTTCTTGTGAATGATGATAGATCAGACCTATAAAATACTTGATTAGTAATTAATTGAAATAGTGTACTAAATTTTAACTTTACTACAAAATCCCCCAAAAAATTAAATGCAGTGCAGAATATATAGAAAATATCATTTAACAGTGGAGATGCCAGTAAATAATATGTTACAAACAGAGCCATGAAAAGTTGATGAGCATATTTAAAATAGTTATTTTTGTTTCTTATTGTTAGCTGAACTTATTTATCTGTAAATAAAATATCCTAAACTTTCTTGGTTTCTTTTTAAGGCACCTTGTTTACTTACTATGCATTTTCATGATTGCCAGGGCATGTCATGTATGGTACCTGACCAGCAATTGGTTGCACCAAGTTCAAGAATTCATCCCCAATATGACCATTTTGCTATAATAAAAGGTTCACATTAGTTCAATACATGTTTGTTCATTCAAAATAAATATTTATTATATTGAAATCAATCTTAACACATAGTTGTTTACTTTTTATACATTGCGACTTGGATGGAGAGTTGTCTCATTGGCACTCATACCACATCTTCTTATTTATATTAACAGAAAATTTTAATTTCACAATAATTGAAATACTTTTTCGTTTGAAAATGAACTGAAAATATTGTGGTAAAATACAAATCCATTCATGTAATACTGTACTTCACCAGCATTTCATGACATCTCGAGCAAAAAGTTAATATAACTATGGTGGCCGGTTAAGGCCATTTCGCGTTTTTGCCTTTCATATTCTATAGGGCGAAAACGCGAAGTCGAAAACGCAAAAACGCGAAAAGGAGAAGTCGAAAACCTGAGTCAAAAACGTGAAACTGATTTCGCGTTTTTGACTTCGCCTTTTTACGATATACATGTTATTATAACATAACATTTTAAATATAATTGGAGACAAGACTACAAAGTATAAGTCATTCAAATGATTGTCATATAAATTTCATATCTGTGACGTATTTTAAATATTTTCATAAATTAGACAATTTCTTTACATTCTTTGTTGACAATTACTGAACAATTTAAAAACAGATGCATTTGTATAAAATGCCTTTGAATATACAATTTGCTGGAAGTTATAGTTTGGACATTTTAAAATAAATGAAATTAATCATTATTATCGCCATGGTTACTTAAACTACATAATCTTACATTTAATGCTCTTGTTTTGAATCTAAAATTTTTAATATTTGAATTAGCTTGTGTGAAAAAAGCTTAAAATTTAATACATTGTGGAGATAAGACTTTTGTCAAATAAAACGGGACGGTTTCGCGAAGCTATCCTAAGACCCGTTATAGGATACTAGAATATCTTATGACATGTCTTATGATCCTCTTAGGACTATCCAAGACCTCACCTCAAAACTGTCGTAGGTTGATCTTAGCAAAGATATACTAAACCTGTCGCATGTTCTTTTAATTTAAACAAAAGTAACCTGGATTTATGGAAAATTCATGTAAATGTAGAATGTGTTTCCCATATATTACTGAACGCATTGATTAATATTTCATATTTTCAAAGATGGAAATTTGTTCATCTACAGGAGACACCAAGGGACAAGGGATATATTGGTGAATGCGGTGACAATAACAACAAACCTCCCGTGTCAGAACCAGATTAACAAAACAAATAGAGAAACTGAATCTGGTCAATTAACAAATATATTTTAAAATGTCAAAATATGATTTCAAGCAAATTGTATACTCAAAGGCATTTTATACAAATGCATCTGTTTTAAATTTGTTCAGTAATAATAATATTAATAATAATAATAATAATATCTTTATTTAAAGAGAGTAACTCATTTGGATTAAACCAATTTTAAATAAGGCTCTCTAAATACAATATCAACTACATGACTAAAACATAATTAATCTACTAATATACACATGTAAACAATAGATGTATATAAACAAAATATAATTACAACAACAAAAACCGCCTATAGTTTACATTGTGGCTTAACTTAAAATTTGACACTTTTAAAAAGATAATGACTTGTTAGAGTATTTGAAACAAAGAATGTAAAGGAATTGTCTAATTTATGAAAATATTTAAAGTAAACCACAGATATGAAATTTATATGACAATCATTTGAATGACTTATACTTTGTAGTCTTGTCTCCAATTATATTTAAAATGTTATGTTATAATAACATGTATATCGTAAAAACGCGAAAAGGCGAAATCGCGAAAACGCGAAATGGCCTTAACCGGCCACCATACATAACAGAGAAAAGTTTGCCTTTTTCATTTCAATACAATAAAAGCATTGTTCCTTTGATTTTTGTGTTTTTTTGTTGTACTAAACTGAATTTGTGTCATGGATGGACACAACATCCATTTATTTCTATTACTGTAAATTCTTACATTTTATCACATTTAGATTGTACTTTTCATTGCGTCTCTGTTTTGGAATGTCTGTTTTTGCAAAGCTTTTACTATTGTTCTGCATTTCAGGGGTTGAAGACCCTACTTTTGTTTCATATAAAAGAATATGTTTTTATCAATACTGTAAATTCAGAAATTATTGCGATGTTTTTATTATTGCGAAAAATGCGACAGGGTAATAATCGCAATAATTTAAACTCGCATTTTGAAATTTTGTATATGAATTAAGCAGGATTTTTCTCAATATCGCAAAAATTAAAATCGCATTTTAGTCTAAAATGACAAAATCGCAATAATAAATGCACGCAATAATTTCTGAATTTACAGTATTCAAATTGAGTTTTTAATGGATTACATTAGGTATAAATACATAGAAATTACACACTAGAGTTTAGGAACCGGCTTTGTATAGTCTTAGGAAACCTTGCAAATTTGATTACTTACTGCATCCAAATCATATCCAAAGTCACCTGGAAACAGAAAATCTAATTAATTATTTATGTTTTCAAAATAGTCCTTTTCAAAACATTATAACAATTAAAATTACCATAAAAAATGCAAAGACCAATCATAGAAATTAATCATCATTTATCACAAACTAGATAACAAAAAATATGAAATTAATTACATAATTATATTGATATTTTATTTTATTTTATTGTATGTTATGTACATGTAATGCACTATCTGTTTTATCTAAATCACCTGATGACTAATTTATGGAAGATGTGTTATCAATTACAATCAAAGTACACAAATTTTTGTAAGAGATGCACTTGTGGAAACCCTTAAAATGTAACAACAACAGGATATTAGTATACTTTATTTCCTACGTTTGCAAATTTTTATATAAATACAAGCAATTTTTTCATATATGGGTCTCAGATAGTGACTGATACATATATATGTATAACTATCATTATACGGGTTGGCTACCATTAACATACACATGTAACAATGCATTATTGATGACAAATACTTTGTAGTAGGATCATATGAAGTAGACGATTCTGATTACTTGGGTGTAAATCACTCCAACATTTTCAGAACAAATTTAGCAAAGATTTGAAAAAATTGGCCCTTTGGTTTCAATAGAAATGTTGTATTAAATGTAGATTCATTATAATTAATTGAGTTCTGAATTTCGTTGAAACTATGTGAATGTACATGTAGGCTCAAGAGAACCTCCCAGTTCAGTGTTTAACAAACTACAAATTTCCTATAGACTTGCACGAATTGTCAAAACCAGGAAATTAAGTATCCTCAATCCACATGAATTGGTACAGACCAAAAATAAATGAGTCCACAGTAATACAGAACTAGTTTTGGTATGAGCAACTGAAGAAGACCATTATATCAAACATTGAGTATTTTTCATTTTATTTTAGGAAAATCAGTTTGATCATCAATTGTAAAAATAGACACCCTCCTTTATAGGGATGATTCAGATATAGTAGTAAGTATATACAATTTTTAATGTGGTGATCCAATGGACGGTTTCTGATTAGGGAGATTCATTCTCATTAAAAACAAGAGTTCTATACTCACCAACATGGAAAATAGCATCATACATTCCCTTTTTGGTGTCATTGATAAGTCTGGGAACAGACTGAGGATTAACAAAGCCCAGATCACCAAATAGAGCTATCCTTGGACTCCAGTCAGATCCATCCTTCATAGAAACAAAAGTCAACAAGTTACTCATAAGTACACCATTCCCACAACTGTACACTGAAATATTACATTTTTAAAAAGTTAAATGCAAATAAAGTACCTCATTTCACTTTGAGTATTCATTAGCTACATGGATTGACATGTATATATATAGAAATTAAAATTAAAAAAAAATACAATACATGTTTAATTTGGACATTGCAATATTCCTTTATATTTAAAAAAAAAACCACACAAATACATTTTATGTATAACATGGACATTGCAAAATTTCTTGTTACTTTCAAAAAAACCCATGTAAAAATGTACATGTACAAATTATCACAAATACAGTTTATGTATAATATCATATTAACATTGCAGAAGAGCAGGAGACCAGATCGTAAACCTTGGCTAGGTAAGATGCCATAGAATAGGAGGCACACTAATTTCAACTTTTAATATACTGGAAAATCTAGTTTACACATATGACAAAAATACAAGATGTATCCAGAGTTCGCGAAAATGGTCGGTCCTGTCGGTCCTGTCGGTCAAAATGAGGCTCGGACCAGTATTTTGAAAGCTAGTGCCGGTCCTGATGACCGATGTAAAAACGGCCGTTGCAGTGCCTTTTTTATCGGTAATTAGTTGTACCGCAACTAATTCCAATACACGTTTACATCGGTCATCAGATGTACCTGCTGCTAATTTCCGGTACTGGTTTCCCATTATAAACAAACGGAAACCTACGGAAACCAAAGCGACGATCTACACGTGGCCTGCTAAATTTGTTCATGTAGCCATCCCAGGCAAACAATCGGCGATTGACCCTTCGATGTAGATAACAATTACTGAGAAAGTGATTCAGATGATGAAAAGGATAGTGAAGATTACTTTAAATAAGAACAATCAGAAGAAAAGAACTGGTCATTCATTGTTTATTTGTCCGTAGCTGTGAAAAATAAAACTAATAATAATAACGTTATTTTCGATAAAATATGTTATTATTTTTATTTCAGAAAAAATTGACAGTAAAATTATAATTACCATATCGAGTTCCAGGTTTAAGATTTATCAGTGTGGCCCTGTGTATAAACTGTGTGTGCTGCTGTGGTCCACCATCAACAAATTTTCTGGTGTAACCTTTAGCAATCATATTTGTTGTTCCAATTCCATACAGACATGTTGCATTCTGGGTAACATTCATAGTGCTCCATGTTACTAGCATTTTAGTGGGATCATCTATAAAGATATATGTAAACATTATAAACATATAAAAAATTGTTCATATACAACAGAAAAGGGTGAAAAAAACAAGTCTGTTACAACATAATTTGTATTATTTGATTCCTCAAGGTAGAAGAAAAAGGAAAATGAGGTAAATTAAAAGACAACACATGGCAATATCTGATCCCAGTACCACAGACACAAGGAATTCTACTGTATATCTTTTACATATTTTTAATTGACCACTGAATTCTCTTTAAAGATTCAGACCAACCCAGTATTACACGGTTACCGTAACCTGGGTTTTTCCAGTATTTCCCACTGGGCTTTGCAATGCTCATAAAGCCCAGGTTTTTGTCAAGCCTGGTTTTAAGGTTCATCTATACACTTTGACAAAAATGGCTGTGTTTACTTCATGAAATTTTCTCTGAGTACAGACAAAACTATGTAATTTGAAAAGTTTTAAAGCCTGGCAGCACCTAGATATATACAAGTTGTATTCATTTTGTGTTTTAAAAAGATAAAAACTTTTGTGGATTTAGCTAAACATTTTCTTTCCTTGCCGCATGTGGTGTAAAAGTAAACAAAGTCAGGTGAAATCTTTGAGATGGTCCCCTCAGGTAATGATTGTATTGTAACATATTGATTGAAATGGACAATAGAGGGACAATAGAAATCAACACAACAAAGGTGATTTAAATAGTGTAAATGAGTGGACTGTATCAAATAAAACTGAGGTGTTTGTTTATTTTACCATCTTCTGTGGCAAGGAAAGAAAATGTTCACCAAAATCCGTAAAGGTTTTTAACTTTTAAAAACATAAAGTGGATGTAACATTTATTTATCTAGGTGCTGCCAGGCTTTAAAACTTTTCAAATTGTACAGTTTTGTCTGTATACAGAGAAAATTTTATGGTGTAAACACAGCCATTTTTGTCAAAGTGTATTGATGAACCTTAACTTTGAGTTTATTTTGACTTAGATGCAATATTCATGGTTTAAAAAAATTGACAAAACAAATGTATATAAATTACATGCGCTTTGCATGATAATTTCCTTGTATACATGTACCTATATAGCTAATACAAGAGACATTACACATATATGTCTCTGTTGATAGTTGAATACCTAGAACATTATAGTTTTATTCTCTTCCCATCTAATACACATATCATACATGTAATTCATTAGGTGTCATGATACATTGTTGTAAATAGAATTTATGTAAATCGTAAAGATTACATAATTATTGCTTACCTCCGAACGATATGTGTATTTGTTCAGGCTGCTTGAAATCCTTTAACGGAATTGATGAGACTAAAATATTTTCAACTTCCCAAGCAGTTACCAGAGCCAACAGGACTGTAAAAAAATGAATAAATACAACATGTTTCATTCTTCCGCCTTCGTTTTGTTTGTTATTGTATGAATACAGGAAAGTGGTTCGAGATGTAGTTTCGCTGCTTCAAAAGGTAATTGCCAAGTTAATCACTTTAAAGCGCAACAACGACACAACTTAATCACATGACAATCAGGTGATTACTAACAGGTGATTGTGGGGCTCACTGAAGGTAAAAATATAGAATTATGTGTCGATGAGAGCTGATTGTCTCCCATGCGTTGAAACCGGTGACTAATATATGTATTGTTTCTAGTTCCAGTAGAGACGAAATAATTTAGGTCTGTGTTTTTGCAGAAAATATGGATATAACGGAAGTGTTCTTATTTGATTAAATGGTCCTCTGCATGGCAAGCCAAAGCAGATAAAGAGCTATTTACTAATATTAAAAATCATTTTCTAACATTAGAAAATCATTTTTTAATATTTGAAAATCATTTTCTAATATTAGAAAATCATTTTTAATATTAAAAATCATTTTCTAATATTAAAATCTTTTCTAATATTAGAAATACATTTTCTAATATTAGAAATCATTATTTTCTAATATTAAAAATATGATACTTCTTAATATAAGAAAATCATTTTCTAATATTAGAAATACATTTTCTAATATTAGAAATACATTTTCTTATATTAGAAATACATTTTCTAATATTAGAAATACATTTTCTAATATTAGAAATACATTTTCTAATATTAAAAATACGATACTTTTAATATTAGAAATGATTTCTTAATATTTGAAAATGATTTCTAATATTAAAAATCATTTTTAATATTAGAAATTCATTTTCTAATATTAGAAACTCATTTTTAATATTAGAAATACATTTTCTAATATTTGAAATTCATTTTCTAATATTAAAATTCATTTTCTAATATTAAGAAATAGTGTTTTCTTTTTGATATTAGAAAATGATTTTCTTATATTAGAAAATGATTTTTAATGTTAAAAATTATTTTCTAATATAAGAAAATTATTTTCTAATATAAGAAAATGATTTTCTAATATTAGAAAAAAACTCTTTTGTCCACTTTGGCTTGCCATACCTCTGTACCAAATCTGATTTCAATTGTTGCAACTCATAGATAAACTTCATAAAGCCTTCTACTGTAATAAAAAAAAACCTTTGAAATAAAAACTATTAAGGTAGAACCGGGATGTTTTCTTCGGACATCCCTTCATGACGTAATGCAAAAATACTTATATGGTTAAAAAAAAAAAAGTATCACAAAAGACTGGAATTTATTACAGTTTGAAGAAGAATGTAAACAAAGTTTCAATAACTACTTCTTGCGTATAGCAAACATGCCAAAAATATCTATTGATGAAGAATTTAAATATAAAATAAAATATATCAATATAATTATTTATACATGAATAATATTTATTTTGAATTATAGTAAAATTATAGGGGCCTATCTGTCAATGCAGGATACATTTTTTTATGGGTGTTTTATTATACAAGATGAGTGTTTGTCAAGATCTCGGTGCTTGTGGTGCATTGTTTCTCAAGATGAGTGACCGTCAAGATCTCGGTACTTGCGGTGCATCAATTATTGTTTCCCAAGATGAGTGACTGTACAGATCTCGGTGCTTGTGGGGCATTATTGTATCTCAAGAGTGACTGTCAAGATCTTGGTGCTTGCGGTGCATTATTGTTTCCCAAGATGAGTGACTGTAAACACCTCGGTGCTTGTGGTGCATTATTGTTTCTCAAGATGAGTGACTGTCAAGATCTCGGTGCTTGTGATGCATTATTGTTTCCCAAGATGAGTGACTGTCAAGATCTCGGTGCTTGTGGGGCATTATTGTTTCCCAAGATGAGTGACTGTCAAGATCTCGGTGCTTGCGATGCATTATTGTTTCCCAAGATGAGTGACTGTCAAGATCTCGGTGCTTGTGGGGCATTATTGTTTCCCAAGATGAGTGACTGTCAAGATCTCGGTGCTTGCAGTGCATTATTGTTTCCCAAGATGAGTGACTGTAAAGATCTTGGTGCTTGCGGTGCATTATTGTTTCTCAAGATGAGTGACTGTCATTGACATCAAGATCTCGGTGATATTTCAAGATAATTTGAAAAAAAAATACTTTATATTTTCCATCATTGATCTGTGTTTGCAATGTATGATCCCTTGCTTTATAAAAAAAATATAAAGAATATTTTTACTATACCTAGAACAATTTGTTATTGAAAACAGGGGTTTAACTGTTTGCCTCAAAATTTGCTTAACACATCGATAATGCAACACTAATGACATTATGTTGTTAACACTAAACTGTTTGGTTTTCACATAAATTATACATTTTTTTTATTTTAGAAATGGTTCATGACATACAGGTAACAGCAGCTTACCTGTGAAGTACCAATCTAGCAGAATGGGACCATTGGCGGATCCAGAAATTTTCATAAGGGGCGGGGCACTGACAGCCTTAGAGGGGGCCCGCTCCAGTCATGCTTCAGTGATTCCCTATATAATCAACCAATTTTTTCTCACAAAAAGGGGGGCCCGGGCCCCCTGAAAAACCCTCTAAATCCGCCTCTGGGGACGAGTGGTCGGAAGAAGAAAGCTAGGACATCAACTGATGGAGCAGCAGACATCAATAGAAATGGAGCAGAAAATTGACATTGATGTTTTTAAAAATACCACATTAAAATATGTAGATTCATTCAATTATTTATTTTTTTGTTTCAACACATATTTCAAGTGTTCAAAGCTCATAGCTCTGCTTTTTAGAACTTAGCTAATTGATATTTGTTGGTTTCTCCTATATTTACTTGGGAAAACCTTATATGTCCACTTCAGGCTCTGCATATCAAGTCAAAAATATAATTTACTGGTCAAACCCGGACAATGCGACCATTTTTGAACCCCTTGTCAACAGCAGATTGATGTGCAAAGTAGTTGTGGAGACATGAATTATAAGGTTACCAACCTTTGTTGGAAGGAATGATTTTCTGAGGTTTTAAAGATGTTGAAGCACTTATTCAGGACGTCAACTTGTATGAATTATTGTTTCATTACCTTAAGTTGTCCAATTTAAGAACGTTAATAAGGATTTACGTTGGTCTTTAATTAGCTCTGAAGACATCTGAGGATATTTAAAGAGGTTAAATAGTGGTTGTTATGACGTTGATTAGACGTTGTATAGATATCTGAGGATATTTAAAGAGGTTTAATGGTGGTTGTTAGGACGTTGATTAGACGTTGTACAGACATCTGAGGATATTTAAAGAGGTTTAATGGTGGTTGTTAGGACGTTGATTAGACGTTGTACAGACATCTGTGAATATTTAAAGAGGTTTAATGGTAGTTGTTATGACGTTGATTAGACGTAGTACAGACGTGGAACATCCTAATTCGAGTTCATCCTGTTGGTTGATCTGATGTTGTACCAACGTTGTACTGATGTTGTAACTACGTTGTACGGACGTATGTCAAGACGTAGGGTAGACGTCAGTTTTTGACGTCTAAAAAATATCGTATACAACCAAAATCTAACGTAGGCGCAACGTTAGGGTCTGACGTCGAACTGATGTTTATACAACGTCAAATGTCTGCTGGGTGAATATTAAAGATATTTAACTATCAAAATATTAAGTGTCGTTAAGTGTATTTAAAATTTTCAGAAAAAAATCCTTTTAAAATGAAAGGCCGCTGAGATAATTATATTGAATTTGATAGGACAATTTGTGTATTGTTTTTTTTTTTTTTTATTTTTCAAGAAAATAAGGCCCGTGACCCCCCTGTTTTGAAATTTTGGCAATATTTATGAAAATTAGTTCTCCGCACTTGCTCCTCATTTGAGAGCAAGAGCGGAGAACTAATCTCAATAGATTGTATTTATAAAAAAGCAATTCCCTCATTGAGTTTTAAAAAAATCTATCGTTTAATGTTATCTGAATAAGTTTCCCTATATAATCCATATAAAATAATTGTGATTTCGTTAATTTCATATGTATTTCAACGGAAAAACAAGGCCCGTGACCCCAAGTTTTTATATTTAAATTTGAAAGTACATTGACCCAGAAGTCTTTAACAGAAGTTAAAGTAAAATCTATCGTCGAAGAACATTTAGACAACCCCAGCTACCTTTATAGACTAGTCTTGGATCACTGACAGTCAAATATAACATCCTCTGGAAGGACAGGAACTGTAATGGATGTGGTGTGCTAATTGCTTTTTAATATAAGTATATTACAACTGCCGTCCCTGAACTACAAACCGACTGTGAAATTGTCTGGTGCATGCAAACTTGAACTTATTGGACACAAAACTGTATACTTGAGCTCATCCAATAAAATGGGTATTTAGAACTTGAGAAGAGTTTAACCAGAGCGAACAATCGACAAAAACGCACTTATCATCATGGCTGGTGACTTCAATCTACCAGGCTGGGATTGGATAACCTTATCCCAGAAACCTAATACTCAGTATGCAAACATACACCACAAGTTCTCTGACATCCTGGACGACCATCGCCTACTATACAAATGGTAAAAGAACCAACAAGAGAATCAGCTACACTGGATCTCAAAATTGCAAAGTACCCAACCTACTAACACCGGTTCCCTAGGACGACAAAAAGCCACATTGCATAAAGCGTTTCTGGATACTTATACAACACAAAAGATCAGATGGATATCAAATACCACCTTTGCGGAGTAATGGACTACTCAATCTAGAATCAGTCAAAAGTAAACATATTAGAGGCCCCCATATTAAATATACAGCTTCAATTAGCATTCCCCGATAAAAAAAATCACAGACATTGAACCGTTGCGACTAGACGACTTCTACCCTTCACTGCAGGACTACAGCCCAGTTTCTCTTACCTGCATTTGATGCAATATCATGGACAATAAATATCATGGAAAACATTATAACGAGCCTCATAATGTGCCATGGTGACAGCATAGCATACTTTATCCCCTACAACATGGATTCATGAGAGGCATATCCTGCGAAACACATCTGATTGACTTTATCAATGACACATTACGATAAACATGGAAACTGCATATTTATGGATTTTTCAAAGGCTAATATCGATAAAGAAAGTCACAGCCTACTGACACACAAAGTGGATCCAAACTCTCCTTTATGACAGGAAACGAGTGGTAGCTGTAGAAAGGGAAATCTGAAACAATCAACGTAGCATCGGGCGTCCCACAAGGTTTAGAACTCCGACCCAGTTTGTTCCTCTCCTACATAAATGACATAACAGAAGGAATTCGCCCAAGGATAAGACTCTTTACCAACGATACAATAGTATACCTGGTAATAGCACTAGACGCAGACAGTTACCACTTACAAACAGATCTCAATTTACTGGCATTTGGGAAACAAAATGGAAAATAGCCTTTCATCCCGATAAATGCAATGTACTATTCAAGAAAACGCAAAACTATAATGAGAGGGTACATACTCCATAGCCACACCCTTCAGTCTGTAAAGTCTGCGAAGTATCTAGACTGTCCCATCAGTTCAGATATGAGATTGAACGAGCATATCAAAACATATCAAAAACATATACTAGTATAACAAGGTTAACAAGATCATAGGATTTCTTCAACGGAACCTAAGTATAATAACATCACAAAAAAGAAAACTGCATACACATCATTGGTAAGACCAACATTGGAGTATGCATGTACAGCCTGTGATCCTTTCCAGTAGAAAAAAAAACTAACACCGACTGAAAATTATAAAAAGAAGAGCAGCAAGACACGTCACTGACAGATAACAAAACACCTCATCTGTCAGCGACATGAATAACCAATTATAATCAAAAACCCTTGAGTATTGAAGGAGAATATCTAGACTCACAATGATGTAAAAACCTGCCAATGGGGATGGCCAAAGCTGACACAGAAAACATTCTCTCTCCACCAAACAGACTATCTTGAAACATAAACGTCAACGGATTCCAAGTACCATCATGTAGAACGAAAGTAAGGAAAGAATCATATTACCGAAGAAAAATAAGAGACTGGAACGCCTTACCACATGCCAACGGTGGCCATCAGTGCTGGTTGTCTTGAATGAGACAACTAGACCACAGTCCAGAATATTTTAACCAAATTGTATATAGAATATATAGCACAATCTACTCATTCTCTTTTAAAATTATTTACTAGGGCATCCAAAGGTGGTCGAATAATCGAACTGGAATCAGTTTATTGATGGTGGCTAGGTAATGGTAGAAGTAGAAGTACGTTTCAGTAATAAAGTTTATTAATCATTCATTGCATGATTGTTGATTGATTGGTGTTTAACGCCATTTTGAGCACTATTGTGCTATTTCGTGGCGGTCAGTTTTTTTATTGGGGAGGAAGCCGGAAAGAACCATCGAACTTCGGTAGGAAAACTTACAATTCTAGGCAGATAAGATTGGAGTCAAGCGCACCTGCAGAGTGCGGGATTCGAACTCACAACCTCAGTTGACAGGCTAGTGATACAGTAGTTCGACTACTCAGACCAGTCAGCTACCGAGGCCCCTAAAAGTTTATTAACACTTTGTAGGTAATCCCATGGGCGTTATTTTAATAGCATACTTGTTCCTGTACTGTTGTTAAACACAGTTTATAATCAAACATCGATGTTGTTTTAATACTCCGTAAATTAAGATACGATCCGGGTAAACTTATCGATCCTTAAAATAAACTTGTTTTAAAAGGTTACCATTTTTACGCTGTAATTAGATTTTTGAATTTTGTTTTATCGGTATAAATATTGATTTTGTTATCAGTAAATTAAAACCCAACTAAATATTGTTGTTGTACACATATGACCATTCAGCTTCCTACATTCTGTCGATACCGATATTTTGGCATTGCACAAGGTCATGTTTTTTTCTCTGACTGTTAATGACGTCTTTACGCTAAATCTATTGGACCTTGGATGTATATAAAAATAAGTAGATGTGCTATGATTGCAAATGAGACAACAATCCACCAAAGTTTAAATGAAGTGTGAATGTAAGCAATTATAGGCAACCGTACGGCCTTCTACAATGAGAAAAACCCATACCGTATAGTCGGCTATAAAAGGCCCCGACATGAACAATACGAAACAATTCAATTGAGAAAACTAACGGCCTAATTTATAATAAAACAATTTACGAAAAACACATATGACAGACATGAACCAACGACAAATACTGAACTACAGGCCCCTGACTTGGGACAGGCACATACAGAATGTGGCGGGGTTAAATATGTTTGTGAGCGCTCAATCCTCCCCATACAATGGGACAGTGGTGTTACAGCTCAACATAAGAACAAACTATACAAATCAGTTGAAAAGGGCTTAACTCATCAGATCGACACAAAGCAGAAAAACATCTAACAAAAACACAGACCGGACGTGGCAGGGTATGTAAACATCCCTAACAAGTACAGATCTTAGAGTACTCGCAGTTATTTATAGCTATTTCAAAGCCAATAACAACTGATAAAATAAATCATGTACTGATTGATATCTTAGTCCTAGTTACATGATTTCCTTTTATAAGTTATTTCAACTAGCTTTCAGTAACTGTAACCACTATCAGATCTATAGTTTGTGATTGTTGTGTTCTTGTTAGTTGTGTTTTGAAATGATCAGATGAGTTAATATAAAAATAAGTAGAAGCCCTCTTCAACTGATTTTTATAGTTTGTATAGGAGGAGGGCTGAGCATCCAAGGGTACTAGGATCAGGAACCAGTAATTCAGTGGTTGTCGTTTGTTGCTGTATGTCGTTTTTTTGGTGCATAAATCGGTTCGTTAGTTTCTCGTTTGAGTTGTTTGACATTTGTTATTTAGGGGCCTTTCATAGCTTGCAATGCGATATGGGTTTTGCTCATTGCTGCATGCCGAACGGTGACATATAGTTGCTTACTTCTACGTCATTAGGTCACGTTGGAGAGTTGTCTCATTGGCAATCATACCACATCTTGTTTTTATATTACAAGTGAAAGCAAACAGAGTTTTTGATCCGTGTTGAAGGCCTCAGTGACTTGGAGGTGGAGACCAGTAATAAAACCTCTGTTCCTTTGAATTTTGTGTTTTTTGCTGTGCATGTTCTGATTTTGTGTCATGGATGGATGGATACCTTATACCCTTTTTTTTTTTTTCTATTATGGAAAAAAACTCTTAACATTCAGAATTAGTTCAAATTAGCTCGGAGAAGTCGAGAAAACATGTTTAACCTATCACAGGCTTTTCACTGATCATTACCAACACGACGGGTGCTTCTAATGGAAAACAAACTGCTTACCCCTATAGAGGGTCTGACCGCCTCCCAATCTATTTACGGAGTTCATTTTCCTAAGTTTTGTTTTATGTTGAGTTGTGTTTCTTTTCGTCCTTTTTCTTGAATATGGTTTCTTGTTTTTGCCCCTTACTAACTTCTAACTTTTAACTGTTATTGAACAATGATTAAGAAATTGTATTTTTACAAAATACAGTTGCGAGTTTAATTTGTTTGTAACTTATCATCTATATACCCATGGCAAGCGTTTTGCAGAGTAAGAACTATATCTTCTCTTTTAAGTGTTCTAAGTAACAAACAACGTGATATTGCTGGGTCTTCCAAGTGCTCCACGAAACCTCTTTCTAAATTATTAACATCAATTTTATCAGCAATCAAAGCCGGGCTTCAAAGTTATTGTGAAACTACCTATTCTAGAGGTGGTGTGAATCAGATATAGATACTAACAAAATCCGAAGATCTTTTAGAGTATATACAATCTAAGACTCTTTCATCTTGCAATAGTATTAAAACTTTTGACTTTTCTACACTTTACACAAGTATTCCCATTCCAAACTTAAAGACAAATTGAAACGAGTTCGTCCTGCTTTGTTTCATTAAAAAGAATGACCAACGTAGATACTAGTATCTTGTCTTAGGGAGGGATAAAAAAATTTGAAACTGACATTATCAAGATGCTTGATTTCTTGATTGACAACATATTTGTTACGTTTGGAGGACGTGTTTTTTTCAACAAACAATCGGTATTCCCATGGGAATCAACTGTGACTTGTTCCTTTATTCATATGAGACTGACTTCATACAGAAACCTCTTAGGAAGAAAGGAAAGAAGTTAGCAGTATCCTTTAACTTTTCTTTCCGCTATTTAGATGCTGTTCTCATACCAAATAATTCAAAATTTGGTGATTATGTTGAACGCATCTATCCAATCGAACTTGAGATAAAGGATACAACAGATACAGTTAAGTCTGCCTCATATCTTGTCTTACATCTAGAAATTGACAATGAGGTCGTTTGAAAACAAATTTTACGACAAAAGAGATGATTTCAGCTTCCTAATTGTGAAATTTCCATTTTTATGTAGCAACATTCCAGCATCGCCTGCATACGGAGTATATATCTCCGAGTTGATACGATATTCCAGGGCTTGTATTTCCTATCATGATTTCCTTGATAGAGGGTTGATGCTGCTCACAAGGAAGCTACTAAACCAAGACTTCCAAGTGGTGAAGATGAAATCATCCCTTCGTAAATCTTACGGACGCCATCACGAGTTTGTTGCCGTTATGGAATATCCGTTTCACAGATGACAGCAGATATGTTGTGATGTTACACTATTGTTTCAGAAAAAGGGTGAAGGTTTGGTACCATTAAAACGTTTAAACCCGCTGCATTTGTTTGCACCTGTCCTAAGTCAGGAATCTGATGTTCAGTAGTTGTCGTTTGTTGATGTGGTTCATAAGTGTTTCTCGTTTTATATAGATTAGACCGTTGGTTTTCCCGTTTGAATGGTTTTACACTAGTAATTTTGGGGCCCTTTATAGCTTACTGTTCGGTGTGAGCCTAGCCTCCGTGTTGAAGACCGTACTTTGACCTATAATGGTTTACATTTATAAATTTTGACTTGGATGGAGAGTTGTCTCATTGGCACTCATACCACATCTTCTTATATCTATATGTTCCATTTGTCGTAATTAAAATCCCGTCCTCTTTTCCCCGAATGTGACCTACCGAATTAGACTTATCACCGTATTTGTACTTACATGAGCAATACTACGGGTGCCACATGTGGAACAGAATCTGCTTACTCTTCCGGAGCACCTGAGATCATCAGCAACTTTTGGTGGGGTTCGTGTTGCTCTGTCTTTATGCTGTATTTTGTGTAGTGTTGTTTGTCTGTTTGTCTTTTTCTTTTTTAGCCATGGCATTGTCAGTTTATTTTCTACTTATGAGTTTGAATGTCCCTTTAGTATCTTTCGCCTCTCTTTAACCAGGTACAAGTAAGAGAAGTTTTTAAAACAAACAGGTTCTTTCTCTGTTAGCAATAAACTCATCAAAGATACCATATACCAGACGCGTTTCGTTTACAAAAGACTCATCAGTGACGCTCGCATCAAAAACGTTAAAAAGACAAAACAAGTACGAAGTTGCAGAGCATTGTGGACCCAAATTCCAAAAGGTTTTGTCAAAACAGCTGAGGTAACCATTCCTGGGGTAGAAAACCCTTAATATTTTGAAAAATCAAAGGTTTGTTAGCAGTTAATTTAAAACATGACCATATCAATGTAATTACTGTCAACATAGATGTGATGACTACTTGGCCGGTGTTACCCTCGGGGATGAAACCTAACTTGAGTACAATGATTGTAACTACGTTTTTATTACTTGCCGTTCTTCGCTTTCTACGCTCGAAATGTAAAGATTGTGAGGTCAGATACATATTTTTTTAGAATGGAAATGAAAAAAGGCCTAATCCGACTATTAGATGATTTAAGCCATTTTTTGCACGAATTTTATAAATGTTTTGTTTCCAATGCTTTTTATCATAGTTATTGATTTGGCCTTTGAACTGTTGAGATGAAGCGCACGTTTGGCGTACTTATTTATAATACTGATATCTTTGTTGAGTTCAACAACCACTGTGTCAATGCCACTGCTGATAAACATTTCGCCCGAGAAGGTACCACCAGACCAGTAGTCAACATTCCTGCTGTCATGAAATGTCATTGATACGCTTTTCTTGTGTAAATTTTCTGTTCATATAATGTTCAAAATATTTAGAAACACTAGGTCTTCCCTACCTCCATGCATAAATGGCTTAAGCCAGTTTTACGCAACTTTCGGAATTTTTTGTTTTCACTGCTCTTCAATATTATTAAGTTGGCGTTCCAAATGTTTTTATTCGAGCTCTACTGATGTGACTTGTGTACACGAAAAGCGTTTCTGGTGTACTAAATTATAAGCCTGATATCTTCGATGAGTTTTTTAAGCACCAATTATTTGATTTATGAAAAAATTATTTAAAAATGTTTCAACTTCTAAATTGACATACTTGAAGTTTGGTCACACGGTTCTCTTGGGGACAATGTAGCAAATAAAATCAATACCAAAATGGAAAAGAGACCAAGCAAGACTGAGACAACATACAGACAAGGATAATCAACCAACCCATACATGTGCGAACCAAGCAACAAATAACACTAAAACTTAAAGGTCGGAAATATCTGCTGAACTACCTTTAATCAAATTTCGTAATATATTAGGAAGAGACAAATCAAGGTAACAAATATAAACTGTAATTATAATGCTACCTTTAGATAGGTTATGTTATAATTATATAAATTTGTGACAGTTATATTATAATTGATTGTTTTTGTTTTAGTTCAATAAAACGTTCAACTAGAACTAGCAACCACAACACTTATACGGGTACGAAAAGATTTTGATGCATCTGGCTGATACTATTAAGATAAACCTCATATAATAGAGCTTATAACTTACTCATTTGCAATATAAGAAAAGATCTAGTAGAGCTAGAAATCTTTTTAATTGTCACAATTTTAACATTAAATAATATTTACTATTTAATTTCGTTTCTTTTATTTTTCGGTCTAAAAGAATAGATTCTAAAGTAACCTATGCTGATTGAATATAATGGTAGATGACAAAAATTGTTTATCATGAAGTTAGTTTCACCTCAGCTTGTTCGGGCTGTCTATTTTGGTTACCTAAATTATGTGTCTTGCATGCGAATGCAAGGAGATGTAGTGTCAAGTGAACATGATTGAAACAATTGCCCAACAACAACATCAATGCAAAAAGTATCCGATTGAGATACCGAGCGGGAGGGATCAAATACAAAAAAGTGTCTGTTTCAACATAGGAACCTCGTCTGTTATTGTTTTAGTTAATATCTCAATGATTTCTTACTCTAACAATTTGGTGTTGATGGCAATATTTTGTAGGTTCTTTTTTAAAAGTTCAATGCTTGAGATATGGCATGGAGATTTGTCTATTGTTGACGAAGAATTGTGCAGATATCTCGAGGCTATTGATGTATATTTTGCTTGATATGAATTTGTTGATACAGCAAAAACGCATCTATAATACAAGCCAATCTACCTCACGTCAATATTCGTAATATTAAGTCTTCAATGCGCTTCAACGTTATACTTTTTTTGGTTTCTTTAACTTTTTTGATTCGATCGTCACCGATGAGTCGTTTGTAGACTTAACGCGTACAAAATTTCAATCCTTGTATCTATGATGAGTTTATTTAAGATACATCATATACATCAAAACTGGAGGGGATAAAATATTCTAAAACACAAGTCGAAGAGAAAGACAACCTACGACCAAAATAAAGCATTATGTTTAATAATAAAAAATAATACGAATAATATAATAAAAAAGTAAGTATACAAATAATGCATATTAGAATAAAAGTAAACATCCTATATCCCCTAAACGAAGATAACACACAATAAATTTCGTGCGTGACTTTATACGCATTCGCTAAATTAAGTATCAACAGTAAAAAAGATAAACTCAATGTCGCATGTTTACAAGTAACGTCAGAACAGAATAATGAAATTGAAAATTGGTGCGTCCGAAGCGCTTACCTTGATTTACCTTCACTAGGAACGCCCAATCCTAAACTTTCGAAAGCCAAGAAGATATCAAAACTTAAACGCACGAGGAGCTATTTGACTCAATGAATAGCCGAATCACCCTAAGCAAATTTGTCTGAGGAGTTTGAACCTTAGTTTCCTTGAGTAAAGTCGAATTTACATGACTACATTATCTATCACATGATGTTTTGTTAAAATGAAAGATAATTCTTATGCTATATTACATTTTTTAAGTGCAAGCAAGATAACTACGCTGTAGCAAAATGACCCCGTCGCTCTGCATCTGGGCAATGCAATTGTCTGAAGTGTAGACTGATTAACTTCAGCTACACATATTACGTCTTTTGCGGTCACAAGGTATGATTATTGTTGAATAGACCGATGATAGTCGAATAACGCCACTAGAAATCGACGAATTAAAAGGAACTATATATGGTGAGAAATAATCCTATAAGTATGAAAGCTTACGGGTTAACGGTTTCAGTTGTTATCACTAGACGCCAAAGCGATAGATAAAAGCAACAGTAGTATACCGCTGTTCAGAAGTCATAAATCGATTGAGAGAAAACAAATCCGGGTTACAAACTAAAACCGAGGGAAACACATCAACTATAAGAGGAAAACAAACGAACAACAGGAACACTGAAGTGCAACAAAAACAAACGCCAACATACATAGAAACAGACTATTTGATAACAACTGAAATATTCCTGACTTGGTACAGAACACAAAATAGTAAAAAAAAAAATGGTTATCATTTTCAAATCAAAATGAAGATACAGTATGGTCACCTATACATAATAACAAACAATCCTACCAAGTATGAAAGCTTTCTGTCAAACGGTCTCCGAGAAATTGCGATAAAAGATATATTTGTGTTACAAAAGTAAGAAAATGCCCAACGTCCAAAACCCCCTGCAAGAATTGCAAACCAACATGAAATAGATTATGGTCAATTACACAATTACACACATTCACCCTCGGAGGAGTTGCGTTCACAAATTATTGAGTTACAGTAGTAAAAATTATTGAAGTCTCATGATAACTCTGGCAACTATTGTCAAATCAAAACGACAGTTGGGTATGGTCGTGATACCATGAAGATAAATAATCCTATCAAGTATGAGAGCTTGTGGGTAAATGGTCACCGGGTATTAGTGTTACGGACGGACGGATGGACAAAGACTTTTACTATGTCCCGTTGTGACGTGCGCTACGGTGGACAATTACCTCTCATTCATCATCAGAGGTTTCCCATCAAACGTCTTAACGAGCATAACCGTGTATTGTCCTTGATTTTGGACAGAAAAGTTCAACAAAAATCTCATTTTTCTTTGCGGTACATACATTTATATTACTTGATGTTTTTCATTCAAAAAAAGTATGATACGCAGGATTAAAAACTACTTTGGACTTTTACATTAAAAAAATCAATTGATCTTATAGGACAAATCAATTTAATAGTTGATGTCTTATACTGAGCAAAAACTTTTATTAGAAATATAATGATTTCCACTGTTATAACAAAAATCATCAAAAATATTATTATAACACATATTAAAAACAGTTTGAAGTTATAAATATCAACTTTTCTTTTTCAGCCTTTTCTGTCCTGATCAGTTGAAAAAAAAACATGTTTAATCAAATTTATTGCGGGAAATATGATAACTGTAATAAGTGAATATTTTATAACAGGAAAATTAACATATCATGTGGTATTTCATACATAACTAATATGATTGATGAGCTTTTAAAGAATAAATTACTCTAATGCCAATCTTGTTGATTTTGACATAGACCGGTGATATTTCTGACAGTTACCATCATGCTTGTAGTGCAAATACTTTTAACAAGTAACGAAATTTCCTGGCGTTTTTTAAGGCCCGTGTTTTTTTAAAACGGAGCAAATATAAATCAATCTGTTTGTAATTTTTATTACGATATCTTAATTTCCTGCACGATAGAGCATATACCACATCTTTGAATAAATAGATAAAATTTAAAGCGCAAGACACAATTTTTTCTGTATATAACACGCGTCTGTGTGTTATCTTTTTTTTTTTTGGTACTCTGCACAGAAAGTATAATCGGGGTGTTTCATTACATTGACAATCCTTTAGAGGTTTGTGCGCTCGGATACAAACGTATAAAAACTGAATTATGAAGTAAAGTACATTTTTTTTTATTTCATCCTCAGGTTCAAAATATAAAAGTTGTCAATTTTTACAGGAATTTAAATGTTGAAGCGTCTATATCATATACTTGAAACATTTTACAACAATTTTATACATTTGAATAAACTCATAATGTTATTCAATACTACATTCTGTTGTTGATAGCGTTTTCATACAAAATTGCAAATTCTACATGTTTTTGTACATTTTTTGTATCGAAGGACATCTGTAACCAGAACAAATTAATTTGTATCCGAAAAATATTTATAAACCTTCACTTCAAAATTAATTTTGATTTTGGTATCTTCAGTCGTTTATGATTAAGTCGTATGTATAGAAATGAACCATAATATTGTGATAATCTCAAAGTACACACATGGATTGGGGATCTATAAAAATGGCTATGGTGTAAGACATTCAGGGGTAATTCATCTTTATACTACCTCTTTGAAAAGACAAAACAACGAATTAGGCCACAAATGTTATGAGTAACGCCTCCTAGTATAAATAAGAATTGCTAATTTGTAATTAACTTGTCAGTTTCGAACAAAGTCTACAGGATGAACATATTTTTACACTCAAAATAATTTTGTAACATATATAAAAAAAAAATGAAAGCATAATCATAAAGTATTTAAAAATTTAAATATTTTAAGTTTAAACTCAAAATCCAACAGAACCGAAAAAAAGAGTGCTTTTACCTTGACTGCAAGACATTTCCAATAGAATATCAATTTTGAGCATTATAGTTTGCTGCCATTTGAAATGGAACGTAATATTTCAAATAAGTATTACAAATTCCATTGACGCCTTCAACAAAAAAGTGTCGATTTTAGATGGTTATCCTAATATCCTCCCTGAAAACATAAAATATGGCTTAAGCATTGCAGTTCTAAACATTTTTATCAATTAATCACAGACAATAAGTTTTGTATAAGCACGGAACTGAAATAGAAAATGTCCCATTCCATTACAAATGAACGAAACGCTAAATAATAATAAAAAAAAAAAAAAAAATCAGGTTTATTTGAGAAAATAATGTGCCACTAAAATGTTTCAACAGTTGGAATACATTAATAATACCTAATACATTCCTGGTTGTTATTGAGCACTAGAGAGTCGGATGAGACCGAAGGGAAATCAAACTCGAAAGACAAACTAACAACGTCATGGCAAAAAACCAGAACCGAGAAGACAAACAACGGTCTCAAAAACACAACATAGACAAATAAATACAGAGCAACACGAACCCCACGAACCATTCGTTCCACGTGTGTAACAGGCATTAATGGTTTCATAAAAGTGATCTATATCAATTCAAATTCAAGTGACTTAAGAATTCCTTTTTTCTTAACATTATTGTTTTAAACTCAGGGAAGTGGGTTTTTAATTTCCTTATTATGAGATTTATCTATCTATGTATCTTTTTCTGTAAATGTTTACCTTCTTATATTTCTTTTTGTATGATCTTCCTTTACTATAAGACGATTTTGCGTAGTATTTCCTTGGTCTACTGTATGTCTTCCTTTTTGAATAATACGGCTTTCCATGATTCACTATCTTAGTATACTTTGTTGGTTTATTGTAGCCCTTTTTATAAAACACTTTAGTCTTTCTATATTTTACATTTGGCTTTTCGTACATATTTTGTTTGCTTCTATACATTGGTTTGCTGTATGATATTGGATGTTCATATGTTTGGCCATACGAACCATATATTCGCTTAGGTTTACTATATAGTCGTTTATTGTATGTCGGTTTGCTGTATTTATTTTTTGTTTTATATTGGTAACTTGGTTGACTTTCCATAATTTGATTCGTTGCTGACGGATAAAGTGAATTTGTGATTATTTCAGGCGTAACCCCAGGTGCAAATCCTGGATCTACAACTGAATCAATTGCTCTGGGATCTGTTAACTGATCTACAACTTCTATAAAAGAGCCACTTCCTTGGTCCATAGCTGATCCTGCTGATAAGGGTAAACTTAAACCTGGACTAGTTCCACAATTTGGACCTTGGCATCCGATAATATTTGGGTCAAAAATTTGCGCTAGAACTGAACCTGTTCCCGGACTCTGTTCTAATAGCTGATCAAGACTTATTGGAATGACCAGCATTGCATTTTGAACCCCATTTTCTGGAAAGTGTGATGGAAAAATAGCATCAATACTTCCTGGATTCAATGTTTCGATATTTCTTGAACCACCATTGCCAGTGATAATGTCGAACATTTGTCCAGGATATCCTCTACTGTTTATTATGCCTTGACTTGCATCTACCATCGGTGGGTCATAAACCTGGCCGCCTACGTGTATTTTGTCTATAGTGTTCCCATTTCCAATTGGATTTGCACCTCTTCCCTGTATTAGAGTATTGCCATTACCAACTGCTATATCCACCCCTTGTCCACGTCCTATATTGGTGACAAATTGCTCCCCTGGTAAACCAGGGAGTTGGCCACTGGCTGGTTCCATTGCCATACTAGGTGGCAAATAATTGGGTGCATTTACTGCAGTAGACATGGTGGAGGGATCATAAATGTTCGGAGCCACGTTAACGTAATGGTCAACTGGTCCAGTATATTGACGATAGACATCATATAAGACGCCATTTGGAGAGCCTGTGCCCATACCAGAGTTTTGTTGTTGCCATAAATTTTCAACATTTTTATTAGCATTTCCTCCAGCTAAAGGATTGTTCACTTGGTTACTATTCCCATTCTTGGTAGGCCAAACTTCGGTAGCCATTCCACCACCAGTGACCATTTCATTTGGACCACCACCTCCTGTTTGTAAACCACCATTTGAAGGTAAAGCTATCTGTTGATTAGGCTGATATGGCTCATATCTTGGTGAACCTCCATTAGAACCAAGATACTTTGGATACTTCTGTGCTGCGACATTCACGCTCCATACCGTAAATACAAATAAAAACCGTGACATTTGTGTTTTAAATAATGCGCTGAAATAATAAATTAATTAAATGAAGAGACACTTTACCAGATCTTTAGTAATAACTAACTAATCGCATCATTTTCAAAAGAGAGGAAAAGATATCAAAGGGAAATTTAAACTCATTTGTCAAAACAAACAGACAACGCTATGTCAAAAAATGAAAAAACGACCAACAACAGTATGCTAAACACGATACAGAAAACTAAAAACTGAGCAACACGACCGCACCAAAAACCGCGATGATCTCAGGTGCTCAGGAAGGATATGCAAAACTGGCTCCAAATTTGGCACATATCTCAAGATGTTAAAGATCGTCGTAAATGACGAAAAGAATATTTCTTCTAGACAAAATTTGATTAAAATATGGTGCACACTGAAATGGAAAAAATGGTTCCAAATTATGCTACTGAGTTCCTTTTCTTTTCTGAAATTGACTCTTTTGGTCGATGGTTGCAAGTTGTCTCAAATGCTATCATCCCACATCTCCTAATTTTTATATAGATTAAATTTTCAGTTAAATTAAACATATCTTTTCTCATACATTGAACCAAGAAGATTAAAGGGACACCCATGTAATATGAAAATATCTAGTATATCAAACAAAATCTAAAACTTAATCTGAAGTTTACACTGTTTTTATTTTTTAACTTATAGTCTACCTCGAACAAGCAATACTTTTTAATTATGTGAGTGTTTTTCTTACTTCCTTATACGGATAATTAGGTAAACAAATATAAATAATATAAACATAATAAAATTGAGAAATACAGATGATCTTTTAATGACTTACCGTTAATGTTGCATTCATTTAAACAACATCAACTTCACTCATTCTTTAAGCTTATATAGTTTTTTTCCGTACGGAAAGAATATCAATCAATCAAATTGTTCTTATCGATTTTAATGAGGGTTTTTCTTGAAATATGCAAATATAATAGGCTTCAACTATTAAAAATGTTAACAATAATTTAATCTAAAACAAATTACATCTATATTAAAGTTTTAAATATGTATGATATGCATAAAACATACACCTACCTTTTCCGGTAGTATAAGTTTTTGTTGTTTTCACACTTTTCTATTATACTAATTATATATTTAAATAATTTGTTCACCATTTATGAAAAAAACTGGTTGCATTAAGGAAATAATATTAGTTGATAATTTTAATTTATTGTCAATACTAAACCACTCCTAATGGGGTTTCAATCTAAATCATATATTTTTCTCTTTTTTACTTCTTCTCATTTATGATATTCTATTTTTATGTAGTATAGCAATATATTGGCACGTGTTTCAACTGTGTTGACTGATGGATTAATGTTACATCGTATTGGTATATCAAGGAAAAGGTAATTATGTTCTCTTATTTTAAACATTAACAGTACCAATTAAATTTTCACCAGATGCGTATTTCGACAGTTATTGTCTCCTCAGTGATGCTCGAGGCCAAAATATTTTATATTCCATAACTTAATACAAACGTTAGGTGTAGAGCTGATCAAACCAAAAGAATCAAAACTAATGGTAATCCCGTAAAATTCGCCGTTTCAGAATCTAATGAATTCTGGGTAATATTTTCAAAAGTGTACACCAAAACGTCGTGATTGGTTGAAAACGTTCTAAACAATGGAAATTCAACCAATGACGTGACGTTATTTTCAGTTTGGGGTACGAACAATGAAATAACCCACAGTCCTTTAGATTCTGAAACGGCCAATTAAAGTTAAGCATGAGGGAGATACATTCCATAAATTGAAATGATTTCGAAATTTTATAACAGCAAGTTTAGATAGAAAAATATACATATTTTCATGCCAGTACCGAAGAACTAGCTACTGGGCTGGTGTTATCATCTTTATATTACCAGTTGTCATTTTGATATGCATCTGCAATGCAAAAAGATACAAATTAGGAGGCAAAACGCATACATGGAGGAAAACAGACAGCATCGTTACAAAAAAAAAGAAAGAACAAACAAACAACAGGCCTCAAAATACTATAAATTACATTAAAGATGGGACAACACGTACCCCGACCAAAAACCATGTGATCCGAAAGGGTAAGCGGTTTCTCCTCTACGCGCGACACTCATCGTGATGCTCATTTTAATTAATTTGAGATGATAAGTCGTCGCATTCAGTGACATTGTTAATTGGAAAAAGAGGACAGAATAATAACTAAGTGGAACATATTTGTGACAAATATTAAAAGATAAAAGGATCAAATTATTTTGCTGAGCAAATTTGATTTGCAGCAATTCTTTAATTCTTATTTTCGAAAGAGCAAATCGCCTGAACTATGAACAATATTGCATCGGATATGTTAGTTAAGTGTTATGTCGAAAGGCTCTGTTAAAACCATGAATATTATATAAGGTTAAACAATATGTTGTTAACAGGTTGATGGCAATCACATGAAGCAAGGCATAACTAAACTGATGATACTATTTGTTATGAAATAACTACCAGGAGTCATCTAAACAAAATAAACAAAAATACATTACAAACATCTGAGCTACACATCTGTAAATCTTAAAAACAAACAACCATCAAATATGAGGATGTTTACAGATTCCAAATAATACATAGTAAAATTGGAACACGTGCTATATCACCAATAACATCTAGAAATCCAAAGAACAGGAATCGCTATTGATTGATGGCTGCATGTCCTTTGTTATCTTCCGCCTCTTTTTTAAGTAGCATCTATATCAGATATCAGCAGCAAAAACAGTCAAATATATAATGAATTGTTTATCAAAAATTTAACTATTTAATACCTATTCATAGTTATATTAGACTCTTTTACATATATAATTTGGTGTTCAGAACAATTAAAAATAATGGTGGGAGGGTAGTACGCTAATAAAAAAAAAATTGTATAAAATTTAATATAGCAGTGTCACAATTTTTTTATAAATAAAGTATTAGTGAATGAGCATCTGAAAGAAGATTATTAAAATTTTTGTCCTTATAATGACCAAGCTATTCAACATATCTTTCTTTTTTCACTAAAAGCTGTAATTTCAAAGTGTTTTTCAAATCTTATTTACAGTTGATGGTATCTTGCCATGTAAGTTTTTTTTAAATGACTAAAAAAGTATAACAAAAATACTGAACTCCAAGGCAAATTCAAAAAAGGGGAAGTCCATAAAAACTGATACAATCAAACGTTATCAATCCATGGCACAAGGGAAAAACAAGACTTGGAACTGGCATGATTCGAAGACAATGGTGAGTTAAATCTGGATCTTCAATTTTCAAATATTTTGGGATCGAGCATCAATGAAGATACATTACTTGTCGAAATGCGCATCAAGTGCAGTAAAATTTGTACCGTTAATGTTAGTATTCATGTTTTCGTCTTTGTTATTTCATAAAGCAGAACGCGTTAAATTTTTGCCTTTTTGCTTTACATCCACAAGTAATTTCTAAGAAAACATCAAAAGTTGAGCCTACATTCCACCCTCCCCACAGTTATATATAAGAAAGGAACATTTTAAAAATTTAAGCAAAGATTACAAAATAACTGAAAAATAAAGTTAGACAACAGTAGTTTACCGATGTTCAAATCAAATCAATTTAATACGAAAATACAAATCAAGGTAACAAATAAAAACAGAATGAATCGTATGAACTCCAAAAGGAGCGAGACCATGGGCGTCGACAAGGCATGCATCTCCTGCCATACATGTATCATTCGCCATGTGAATTCACACTATGTCAACATTTTACAATCGGGAATAGGACACAATCATCAGACAAATATTCTGGTTCCTAAGATATAAGACCGCCCAAACATGTCGCTAGTGAGTTGAAATATAGACCCAAAGTATCGGTCAACAAATTCGTGATAGTGACAGTAAAACGCATGTAGTGTCAATTTCAGTCGTTCTTCCTCATAACGTTGTTAAATCATGATTTTGTGAAAGGAGCACACCGGTGTTAATGAAGTCCGTAAAATGCGAAAATTCACGAGCGTAACGCTTTAATTGGGATATGTAAAACACCTTAAAATGGGGCATTATAATCAGGTTAGTTTTGTTTTCTTTGATAACGTTTTAAACGGCATTGTGTTAAAAATAACCTTAAGAGTATTAAAAAAAAATTCTAATTTATAACAACAAAGTAGGAAAAATGTTATAAAATAACCATATAGCCGTAGTAATTTTGTGTCATTAAATTGATATCCCGTATCCTGTCTTTTCCATTATATTGACAGAGTTTATCTCTAGTGATATGTGGAGGCCGCGAAATGTTTCTTCGTCCTTAAAGCTCTTATATTTCTATTTTAATGACGTATTTTTACGATAACTTCTCTTATATATGTGGTACAGAATTTGCTCGCTTTCTGTCAGTTTGTTTCTTAACATTGTAATGCAGTCCACCCAAATTATAAGCTTATCCGGCCACCATGATTATTCAGATTGTTCAGTTTAAGTTTACGTTATTTCCTTTGTCTCCGTATTCCTGTCTCGGTGCTCTGATTGTCAAACTATTATTGAACTTACCGATTTGTTCGATGTTAAGCGATTTGTTCGATGTTAAGTTTTTTTTTTCAACTAAACATTTTGAAAGTTTCTCTATTACATGATGATCACTTAATAAAATATTATCATGTTATCTCTAATAGGAAGGAAAATAAAATATATACAATAGAAAAAGTAAAATAACAAAAATACCGAACTCCAAGGAAAATTCAAAACGGAAAGTCCCTTATCAAATGGCAAAGGAAGAGAGAGGGACAGATAATTAACATAAACAGAAATGATTTCATTTACGCACATGTACCAATTCTGAATGTCCATTAAATTATTCTGCAAAACAATCATAAATTTGTTCTCATTTTGTGCTGCTGTAACTCCAAGATCCCAGGTTGGGGAAAGATTGAGCGTTCACAAACATGTTAAACCCCGCCACATTCTTTAGGTGCCTGTCCAAGTAAGGAGCCTTGGGTTAAGTGGTTGATGTTTGTTGCTGTCTTTTTCGTTTTTCGTTTATTGTTTTGCCATAAATTAGGGACTTGTTTTTTTTTTTTTTTTTTCGTTTGAATAGTTTCACATATTGTCATGTCGGGGCTTATGTTCATGATGTTAGTATATGTATCAATATATTCTGTATAACAAAATCTTTTGAAAATGAATAGTGTCTTACATAATATTAACATTATACGTAAAAAAGAAGCAAAAGATACCAAAGGAACATTCAATCTCATAAGTCGAAAATAAACTGACAACGCCATAGCAAGAAAAAGGGAAAAAGACAAACGGACAAACAACAGTACATAAAATACAACATGGAAAACTAAAGACTAGGCAACACGAAAACCACCAAACACTCGGGGTGATCTCAGGTGCTCCGGAAGGGTAAGCAGATCCTGCTCAACATGTGGCACCCGTCGTGCTGCTCATGTTAGTACAAACCCGTTGATAAGTCCAATTCGGTAGGTCAGATTCAGGGAAAAGGGTACGGGATTGTAGTTACGACAATTGGAACATATCCGTTGTCATCTGTGAAACGGATATGCCATAACGGTCAACCAATTCTTGATGGCGTCTTGATTTAATAGCTTCCTTGTAAGCAGCAACCCTCTATCAAGGAAATACAAGCCCTGGAATATCGTATCAACTGGGAGATATATATTCATAATGTGGGCGCTGCTGGAATGTTGCTACATAAAAATGGAAAATTCACAATTTGGAAGCTGAAATCATCTCTTTTGTCGTAAAGTTTTGTTTTCAACCGATTTGTTTTAAACATTTATGATACTGGAGACATGGGCAATCGATTAGTCTGTTTGAATGTTCATTTGATATTCCTATACCAATACTTGCCATCTATCAATGATCATTATTTAGAAAAAATAATAAAGAACACTTTTTGATATATCCGTGTTGTAATATAACTTTGGAATGGAATAACGGTTATGTACACATCCATCAAAAATATTTAACACAACTGACTGAAAATAATCCAAAGAAACAATTAAATCTGTAAAATAAACAAAGACGCCAACAAAATGCTTGCAATTTTTCATACCGATTTTCGTCCGCACGACACGAGATAGTCCACAAGCAGCACTATCGACCCAATGGTAGTAAAAGACATATATTTTACCGAGTAGTTTCGTACGTACGACACGTGATAGTTCACCAGCAGTGATATCGACCCAATGGTTGTAAAGACATATATGTTACCGAGTAGTTTCGTACGTACGACACGTGATTGTCTAACAACAGTGCTTTCGACCTAATGGTAGTAAAAGACATATATGTTACCAAGTAGTTTATACGTACGACATATATTATTCCGATTTCCATACACACGACACGTGATAATTCACCCAGTGGTATTAAAAGTCATATATAATACCGATTTCCGTACAAACGACACGTGGGTCAGTAATAACCTTCAATAGGTACGATTGAGAGCAAAAGTATCGAAAGGCAAACTATAAACACGTTTGAGAGCAAACAAACCATAATGGAACAACCAAAACAGTGTGAAGTAAAGTTTTCTCGATTTAATTCTTTTACATTTGTCATTTCGGGGCCTTTTAATAGCTTACCATGGCCTTTAATCATTGGTGAAGGCCGTTGATGACCTATATTTGTTAACTTCTATGTCATTTTATCTCTGGTGGAGAGTTGTTTCATAGGTAATCCCACCAAATCTCCTTATTTTTATATTATCTAGGGTAGTTGCAAAGCAAGTTTCAGTTCAATTACACAATTTTAAAATTTGTAATTTACAAAACAAATGTATTATTTAAAATGTGCCAGGTCAGCCCAGTAGATTGAATCAACAATGACGATAAACTATTACATATTAACTTTCCTGTTGTTTTATGGTCGTGTGGGTGTGACGGTCTTCTACCTTGTTTGCATAAAAGACAATAACAATTGAATATCATTATCTCTGAATTCATGTCAGATTGACATTAATTACAAATACAACCAAGTAGTTTATATATAAACATAAAGCACACAATAATAGATATGGTCTTCACGTTTTGTTTTCTTACATATAAAGTTTATAGTACACTTCTTAAACTCAATTCTTATTGAATATTCCATACATTGTACAACGGTGCAAAAACAACACAACGGTAGTCAGTAATCAGATAAATATGAGGGATTTTTTGTTACATCTATGAGTAATTGAGCAGAAAAATTAATGTCGTCATAGATTGTGGTATACATAATGTCTTCTCACTGGATAATTTAAAGTTTGGTGATCACATCTATCCTATTGAATTTAGTGTAAATAAAATTAAGAATGAAATCGTTACTACCACAGTTACAGTTAAGTCTGTTTCATACCCTGACTTTCACATAGAAATTGACAGTGTGGGCCGGTCGAGAAGTGAATTATACGACAACAAAGATTATTTCAATTTTCCTAAACCGCTCTTTCGATCCAAATAATACTAGCTGCTGCATTTATATGTCACACTTCCTTATATACCTGAAATATACTATTGAATATTATTAAGAAGTTTTCTATCAAAAGTCAAGATAGTTATAAATTATGCTAGATTGTTACCAATATATTTTTTGTTAATGTCAAGTGCTGCTACATAAAACACGGAACAGCCAATTCAGGTTGATAATAATAACTTTGGATTTTCCTTTGTAAAAATGTTACAGCAAAAATATTGAATACATCATTCAGATTCTTTTAGTAGTATTAACCTGGGACTATTATACTATAATAGTCCCAGTATTAACTTAATATGCAACAAAACATGGTAAATTTAAATATTAATCTTCAGTTATTTGGTTCAAAGAAATATTGTTTAAAATTTGTGGTAATCTATATATATTTGAGTTTTTCGATATGAAAAATTAAGACAGAAAAAAAAAAATGTCCAAAAGTAAAAGACAGTCTATAACCAACAAAACAAAACAGATTAAGCAACCCAAACCCCACCAAAAACCAAGAGGTAACTCGTGTGTACCGTTAGGATAGCCGGTTCCTGACACTCTCGTTTTCCGCACGACAAACATACATCTGGTAATCAGTATAATTCATTGATAATTTTAATTCGGCGACATGCGATGAACGAGCACAGAATGAAAGGTTGTAGCTACGACGACATACCAATAGACATCACAAGCATATGTACTTGATTCATTATTATTCTTTGAATACCAATTTTCGTAGATTTCGTGGTTAAAGTTAAACCCAGAATTGAAATGTTCAACGAAATACAAATGTACTATAAACTTGTATGCAGGCTTATACAATATCACGATATCAAATATCAACGAAAATACAATGTTCCTTCAGTCCACGAAAGTTGGTACCCACGAAAATAAATAAATCCACAGTATTTCGAATCGATTAACCAATTAAAGTCACGATGGTGACCGATACAACTGTCAAAGAGAGAACGTCAACTTTTCATCATTTAAGACATTTGGTTTAATAGCTCTCTTGTAAGCAGCTCTTGAATGTCTTATCAACATGGAATTGTTTCTAGATAAAACAGAAAATTCATAATTGGGAATAAAGTCATGTCTTTTTGCGTAAAGTAATACGTGAGTGAAGATGTGAAACAGACCCAATTGCAACTATGATACTATTGATAATTCTGTGTGGTGAATGCAATCAACCCGACATCTAATTTGGAATTTATACATCATCGTAAGACGGAATGTAAGGTAAACGAAAAAAAAAACACTACCCTTTTCTCATTCTTTTTTATTGTTAAATGTTCGTTCTGGTTCACTCCTTTTTATATGTTAGATGCATGGATAGCAGGATACGCTTACATTGTCGACGCATCCGGGCTCTCGGTCATAAAACTTTACTCAGTACTCGGAGTACAAAATTTGTGCTCGAAACACCAAATCCAGGATTTTGATTGGTTGATTTCTGAGTCTGAGTACGAAAATCGTGCTTGGAAAGTTTTATGACCACAAGACCCGGTCTCGTTTCTTTTGGAGTTGCGATTCCCTCAGTTTTTGTTTGATATCTTGATTTGTCTCCCTTCCTAATGAATTTAATAGATTGAGCATCGGTAAACTTCTGTCGCCTTATTCATTTAAGTATAGGAACACTGTTGATTTTCACTGGACTGTTTGTTATTAATAAATACCTCCCCAAAACAACTATTATGAATTATAAAAATAAGCATTTTGTCAAAGGCATTTTTAAAAACAACATTCCTTTACAAGGTAGGATGTCTCTTCAGTAAATCGAAATATCTAGCATATAATAAGGCAAGATGTAAGTGCGGTAAAACTAAAACATAAGATGGTAATATTTTAATCTTTTATCAGATTAACAGCTTTCCACTCTTGACAGTATTTGGGTTTTTGTGACATTTTTTCAGGCTTCAAATGAAAAAGCAACGTCTTTGTTGTCTCGAAAATAGTTTTAGGCGAGAAATGAATCAACAGCAACCACACGATTTTTTTATAACAACACATCAAAAAAATTAAATTCTGGCCATTTATTTTTTATGAAACGAAGTTGAACATATTATTTTAATTAAAGGGCTGGTGTACCAGAGTGTTTATATATATTGTTGGATGAGAATAGAAGAGGAAATTGTATTGTAAATTTTTGGAAAATTTTATAGTTCACATCTGATCTACACAATACCTAAAGTACGCACTTGTACATTAATTCTAAGGTCCGGCCTATATTGCTGGAAGAATGATTATAGTACTTTTAATAGAGATTTCGTGTCCAAAGTATTTGACAGACTCAGTAAACTATAAGGACATATATGCAAATTAGGTTTCCATCAGTGTATGTAAAGAGCCAGAACTTCATCTTTGGTGTAATTTCAAAAGAAAGAAAATGAAAGGGGAAACAGAATTTCAAGGATTTTCATTAAAGTAAGAGTTAGTGGGATATTAGTTATAGTTTCTCAGTGGGTTGTCCTTACCTTTTTCCTTCATAAAGCAGTTCATATAATGTGATCGATTTACAAAACATACTATACTGTTTGGGTCTTGTCTGAACGGAGAGACTTTAGGCAGTAAACACATAACGTTTCAAGTACATTCTCCAAATCAATTTTCCCGACTTTCTATAACAGAAATTTCTTTAAATGTTTCTATCCTGGACTGTTGTTTATAGATATAAGAAGATGTGGTATGAGTGCCAATGAGACAACGCTCCATCCAAGTCACAATTTGTAAAAGTAAACCATTATAGGTCAAAGTACGGCCTTAAACACAGAGCCTTGGCTCACACCGAACAGCAAGCTATAAAGGACCCCAAAAATGACTAGTGTAAAACCAATCAAACAGGAAAACCAACGGTCTAATCTATATAAAAAACGAGAAACGAGAAACACTTATGAACCACATCAACAAACGACAACCACTGAACATCAGGTTCCTGACTTAGGACAGGTGCAAACAAATGCAGCGGATTTAAACGTTAAAATAGGTGCCAATCTTCACCCTACCTCAAACAATAGTGTAACATCACAACATAGAAAGACATACTATAAAATATCAATTGAAATGGCTTAACTCAATCAAAAGACATTTACAAAAACAATTGAACATACACTTAACGAATAAATTTGATCTATAACACAATGTTAATACAAAATTAATAAAACAAGGTGGGTTAGATGTAAAAGAATATCAGAAAGACAACCATAACCTTGGACAAAATACCGCCAAATAAAATAACGTACACAGCTAAATAAAAATAATTTTGTTGTAAGGTATACATGGAGTACGGAAATAATTTTTACAAAATAAATAGTTTTGTTATTCCTAGTACGAGAACAAAAGTGAAAATTTATCGTCATACTAAACACTTATCAAAGGTGGTATATATTAAAAATAGTGAGACTAGATATAACACTGAATAAGTAAAAATTAAATAACAAAAATACATTACAAATTGTATCAACAGGTCAAATTAACACGAAAGTACGATTTGAGAGTACTCACAATTACTGAAAGCTAGTTTAAAGCCAAAAACAATTAATAATAAAAAAAATCATGCATCAGAGACTAAAATCAACTAAAACACATCTCAGGGATTTAGTGTTTTAACGTCATGGACAGTCAAAGAAGATATGACTTGTGCAAAGCCAAAATAAAAGTATCGACAGGCAGTAGGATAGTTAGGAGTTAACCTGTTAATAAATATGTATAATCTAATATATAGATAGAGTAATCTCTATATAGAAAATGAACGTGGATGTGTATTTATACATCCCCAAAAAAGTTTGAAAAGAATACAAATTTAGTTATGAGTTTACACGGATCACATAGTGATTTCCGCGCTTTTTGTACACTGTTACCGTAAAATTTAGGATGTGAAATACCGTTTACAATGAGTTTTCTACAGGAACAGCCAAATTTACTAATCAAATCTTTGTATCTATGAAAGAATTTAGTAAAAGTTTTAAGCAATTTATGGTAACGAAATCCCTGACTTAATAATTTACCAGTGATGCATTGATTATGCTTGTTAAAATCTATGACATCACTACACACACGGCATAACGAACGAGTTGGGATATATAAACACCGTATGATGGAACAAAAGGAACATCGCCGTCTAAAAAGGGAAATTAACAATAGGAAATTAAAATTCGTCTCTTTTGTCGTAAATTTTAGTATGGAGTTTCCCTTTAAAAATTGAAATGCCTAAATCGAAAAAAGGACAACTACTGCTGTTTATGTTAGAATAATTTAAAGTAAGTTCCTTTGGGTAAATTTCGGTAGTATATTTAGAGAACTCTCGATAATTTAACGAAAAAAATATCATCAAGATAACGGTAGGTATTGCTGAATGTATCAACCAAATGTAACAATGACGTGTCTTTACTGAGTTTGGTCATAAACTGAGATTCATAGCAATACAGGAATAAATCTGCTATTAAAGGGGCGCAGTTAGTGCCCATAGGAATACCTACTACCTGTCGATACATTTTATCACCGAAACGTACATATATGTTGTCCAGGAGAAAATTTAAAGCTTCAATCATATCTTCACATTTTTGGCCATGGCGTTGTCAGTTTGTTTTGATCTATGAGTTTGACTGTCCTCTGGTATCTTTCGTCCTTTTTCCTTTTCCAGTAAGTGTATCTAGCATACTTTCTTTTTCGTTGCAGAAAAAGGCTTAAAACGAGTTACAGCAAATAAATTTGCAATGAGATTTTTCAAAAGACCATTTAATTAAATATGAAAACTTTTTCTTGATAATATTGTGTGGAAGTGTAGTATAGAGAGTAGAAAAATCATAACTGTCAACAGAATTAAAAGGATCATCAAAAGCACGTATTTTATCTAAAACCTCTAATGAATTTTTAACACTCCAAAAATAATTAATACCATTATTTTCTTAAGCTTTATTACAACAAGTTCTTTGATAGTAGTAAGGGAGGTAGTTAGAAGCACTGACAGATTAGTAGTAGAACACTTACTAGATGCGGAGATGAACTGGAATTTAAATGGCTGTTTGTGTAATTTAGGTAACCAGTACATAGTCGGGACTTTCAAATGTTCGGAAGAGGCTTTAAGCTGGGTAGTGGCAGCGATATGCTTGTTTACAATTTGACCCTCTGTGGAGCGTACGGACCTGAATGTAGACGAGTTGATAATTTCGTTTTGGAGAACTTCCGTGTAGTATATGCGTCACACCACCACCACGTTATTGGCTTTGTCTGCCGGTACGAACACAAACCGCTTTGCGAGTACTTTGAGTTTATTTTTTATTCTAGAAATGGGTATATCATGGTTCCTATTATCAATTTCAGAATTGTTTTCAAAATGAGATATACGAATATCAACAGTATTCATAATTTTATTCAAATAACTGTCTAGAGATTTTTTATCAGATTTTTCACGTTTACACCAATATTTACAGTAGGCATGCAGACAAAGCGTCGTTAATGACCTGACGACACTGTTTCCAATCTATTATAGATGGAGGACGATATTTAGGTCCTTTCATAAAAGTTTTGACCTTACGGTCTTCGACGATGTTGAGGTCTCCTGTAATGACATGACCATAGGGAACATATTTAAAACTAGATGTTTCACAGTATCAAGTGGAAGGAGCTTTATTTTCTATATTGACGTCTGCTGTAACTGACTTATAATTAAAAATCAAACTTCTGCTGTTTTTTTTTTTTTTTTTTATATAAGAATACGAAATAATAGGTGGTTCTGTATTATCAAAATATGGAGGTATTTGACTATGGATGGTAAAGTCATTGAATATACTAGATAAGTTAATAAAATCAATACCTCTATTTATATATTTTAATTTAAGAAAACGCCATTTATGATTTTCAGGTTTATCAATACTAGGAAACAGTCTGTGATGACAAAAGGCTGTAATAATACGGATATATTCATACAACGGGCTAAAAAATGAAATCTGATCACTCTCCTGAAAAATAGCACATAATTCACTTATTGGTATATGACCCAGTTTACATAATACTTGATGTCTACCATTATTTTTTAATATTGATAACAGATTAGCAAGTGTATAATTTATACGATGTTTAAAACGTTGATTACGGTGTGTGCGTTTACCATGAGACCAATTATTTCTTATCGACAATATTAATGGCATCGATAGAAGTTTAAGATACCGATTTGTACTTTATAATTGTCAATGTTGACCTTTTCTGTCATTCTTTCTAATTATAATTTCTATAGAATAAAATATAATGTTGTTTACTTTAAAAGAGAGGCGAAAGATACCATAGGGACATTCAAACTCATAAGTCGAAAATAAACTGACAGCGCCAATAGCTAAAAAAGAAAAAGACAAACAGTACACAAAACACAACATAGAAAACACGAACCCAAATAAAAACTGGGGTGATCTCGGGTGCTCCGGAAGGGTAATCAAATCGTGTTGCTCATGTAAGTACAAACCCGGTGATAAGTCTAATTCGGTAGGTCATATTCGGGGAAAAGGGTACGGGATTGTAGTTACGACAATTGGAACATATTTGTCGTCATCTATATAAAAGATATTCCATAACGGCCAACCAACTCGTGATGGCGTCCCTAAAATTTACGAAGGGATGATTTCAACTTCACCACTTGGAACTCTTAGTTTAATAGATTCCTTGTGAGAGAACATGAAAGTGAAGTTAAAGGATACTGCTAACTTCTTTTTTCTTCCTAAGAAGTTCCTGTATGAAGTCAGCCTCATTTAAATAAAGGCACAATTCGGCAAGAAGAGGAACACAGTAAGTTCCCATGGGAATGCCGATTGTTTGCTAAAAATCACGTCCTTCAAATTTAAGAAATATGTTGTTAATCAAGAAACCAAGCATCTTGATAATTCAGTTTCAGAGGATTTTTTGCTTGAATCAGTGTGATTTTTACATTGTTAGATTTATCCCTCCCCAAGACAAGGTACTTGTATCTACATTGGCCATTCTTTTTTATGAAACAAAGCAGGACCAACTCTTTCAATTTGTCTTTTATTTTGGAACGGAGAATACTTTTGTGAAGTGTAGAAAAGTCGAATGTTTTAATAGTATTGCAAGATGAAAGAGTCATTGATGAATGTACTCTTAAAGATCTTTGGAATTTTTTAGTATCCACATCTGATTCACGCCACCTCTTAAATAGGCAGTTTCACAATAAAACAGTAGGATGTTTTCAAAAGGGGTTTGAAAAATATCTATCTCGTTTTTTAAACTATATTCAACTTGAATAAAATACATGTATCTCCTCTATTTTCGGCCTCTGAAAACAGACGTTCACCCCATATTGTAGTCTGTGTTTTTGTCAGATGTTTTTCTGCTTTGTATCGATATGATGAGTTGAGCCATTTTCAACTGATTTTTATAGTTTGTTCTTATGTTGTGCTGTAACACCACTGTCCCAGGTTAGGGGAGGGTTGAGCGCTCACAATCATATTTAACCCCGCCACATTCTTTATGTGCCTGTCTCAAGTCAGGACCCTGTAGTTCAATGGTTGTCATTGGTTAATGTCAGTCATATTTGTTTTTTCGTAAATTGTTGTATAAATTAGGCCGTTAGTCTTCTCAATTGAATTGTGTTCATGTCGGGGCCCTTTATAGCCGACTATACGGTCCCTTTATAGCCGACTATACGGTATGGGGTTTTCTTATTATTGAAGGCCGCACGGTTGCCTATAATTGCTTACACCCATTTCATTTGAACTTTGGTAGATAATTGTCTCATTGACAATCATACCACATCTCATTATTTTTTTATATTTTACAAGTTTTAAAATAACAAGGTTAAATTAGTTCAAAGGGGACCCAAAGCGTTGAAAATTCACATAAGTTCTGAAAATAGTCTATAATCGAGAAAGGATTAATTACTGTAAATTCAGAAATTAATGCGATGTTTTTATTATTGCGAAAAAATGCGACAGGGTTATAATCGCAATAATTTTAACTCGCATTTTGAAAAAAATATATGAAATAAACAGGATTTTTCTCAATATCGCAAAAATTAAAATCGCATTTTAGTCTAAGATGACAAAATCGCATTTATAAATGCAGGCAATAATTTCTAAATTTACAGTATATTTAATTGGTGTATAGATTGCAGCTCTTATTAGTAATGGTAGTGAAGTGATCATATTCTAAGAAATTTTGTGTTTTTATTTGTGAAAAACTTGTCAAAGATACCTGTTTTTTAATTTATTACGCTAGACCTGCGTTTTGTCCGCGTATGACTCGTCTATTGCGCTCTAATCAAAACAGTTGGAAGGCTTAATTGATAAAAAATAAAACACACGAAGCACATTGGAAACCATAAACTCTTTTAAAAATATGGTGTCTAATTTGCCTCACTGATCTAGCACACAAAGACATTCAACAATGGTCGCCCAAACTGATTTGATTTTTTTTTGTGTTTTAACGCCACTTTTAAGCACCGCTTTTGGGCTATTTCGTGGCGGCCAGTTTTTATTGGTGGAGGAAGCCGGAGTGCCCGGAGAAAACCACCGACCTTCGATAGGAAAACTGACAATCCTAGTCAATTAAGATTGGAGTCGAGTGCACCCGCACGAGCGGGGTTCGAACTCACAACCTCAGTGGACTGGCTAGTGATTTCAGTAGTAACTACTTAGACCACTCGGCCACCGAGGCCCCCTCGCCCAAACTGAAGATAGAATTATACTTTCCTACATGAAGTTGCAACCTTTTTTCAGTAAGGTCGTTGAGGATTAAATATTTTTAACTCAGTTGCAATGGTCCAGTTTATTAATAAACTACAACCATTTCAGGGCTACAGTATACTGGATCAGCGGTGGGTGAGATACATGCTCATTGTTTCTTTTTTGTTTGTCCAAAATATACTACCTGTACGAAAACTTTACTAAATAATCTTTATTGGCTTTCCGAATACTTTGTGTTAGATACAAAATTGTAAACCGGCGGAAACTTTGAAATTTCGAATAAACAAAATATCCAAGTTTTCAAATATGTTCAAGATTTTATTTTAAAAAGGTCAAACAGTGTCTTGTTCCTTCATAAAGTGTTATTGATACTGACATTGACCATCATCATCGTCGATATCATCATGAAAACCTAGGTCATTATCACAAACATTTCTTTTCTTAATATTTGCTTTATTTTTTCCTTCCTTTTTCATTTATAGTTCGGATAATATCCAATGAATTGTTAGCTTTACATTCATGCTCATATAGTCATATATTTTTTTCATATTGAATTATGGAGAAGATTCCATAAAAATGTTTGAATTGTGTCTTATCCATTTTCTTACATTAGCAAATGGAATATATTGAAACTAATCTAGGTACATGTTGTACCTATTTTGGTAAAGATGTAGACCCTTTCATCTGAATACGTTTCATACCATTTTCAGAAAAGTCCTTCAAAAGAAGGAAGTATGATAAGAGCCATTATTTGGCCCCTGCAATTACAAAAATAGTAAAAGCCTTTAAAAATTGTATTTATTATATTGATAAATGAACAAATTAATATAATCTGGACATGTTAGTGCAGAAAGGTTACGTGTGATGTCACTTTGATGTCAAACACATATTGCAATTGACATATTTGACCTAATGGTCGTTTTACATAGTTTTTGAACAATAAGATATGAGCCCTACCCAAATAAGATATTTTACGCACATAAAAAATTTGTAAACTACATCTTGAAGCAAAATATATTTTTGGATAAAGCTGTTGCTCATATCTAAATATTAATGACAAGATCTCAAAATGAGGCTATTTCGGCAGGTTAGGCAGTTCTTCATAAAATTAAAGTTTGAAGCCTTAATGCACATATTGAAAGTAAAAGTTCTGATGTCTGACAGACATATGTCTTATGATGAACATTTGAAAAATGTCATTTGGTAGATTTATGATACTTTTTTTTATTTTTGGGGGCCAAAAAAGTGGCCCTATTAGACCTTCTCCTTTGCATTTTGTATTTATGTACTTTGAGAATCTTAGAATAATGTGGATTATTTCTATTGATTGATTGATTGTTACTTTGAAAATCTTAGAATAATTTGGATTATTTCTATTGATTGATTGATTGTTGGTTTTTTTACGTCACTTTCAACACTATTGGCTATAGTGGTGATCAGCTTTTTTTGGTGGAGGAAGTCGGAGGGTACGGAAAACTGACAAGTCAATTGAGATAAGAGTCGAAATATTTACAGGAGAAAGTGACTCTACCTGTATTGTGTTGTAGGTTGATGTCTGATTGAAATTTGTCTAACTGTGTTCCTTATTCATGTGTAAATATAACATTTGAATCCATGCCAAATTTGTTCGTTCTTCAGACTCGTTCTAAAAGAGCAAAACCCAAAATTGATTTTTCATCTGTTGATATTTGCTGTTCATTGATATTTGTAAATTATAGAGAATAATTTGTTAAATAGTTCCCTCGCACATTTGATTGTTAAAGAACAACAATGCTAAGAGCATCAGCTGTTTCTTTGCTTGTACTAAGTCATAGAATATGACAGTTGTTCTCCATTCGTTCCGTTGGTTGATATACATGTAATCTAACGTTTTTTTATATACCTTGGAGGTCGATATATTTGTTAATGTTTTTTTAGCAAGGAAACTATATCGGTGAGATCAAAGGAATTTCATTTATTTTGTTGTAAAAAAACGATATAAACCTATCATTCACACAAGCTCAAACATAAAGTACATATAACATTCAAAATTGTATTCGTATTAACAAAAGTGAGGTACATTATAAAAATGATATTAAAAAAACTGTTATGAATTAAAACCAAGCACATTGTCTGTATTTATCTGTGTTCTTTTGTTCATTTTAATATCCACCCTGAAAATAGAAACATTAAAAATGCAAAAATATGAGAAAAGATACTTGACATTTCACAAATACTCATATATGGAAGTAGCATATCATTGTATCTATTATTGAACCCTCAGGTTTTCAGTAAATGTTTTCACCATTAGTGATATCAGTCAAAATCAAATGTACCGAGTTATCAAAAGGATTGTTTTGATATTTTTGTAAGGAACATTCGCTGCTAAAAATTTGGAAAGCCAAGCATGCATGGATTCATGGGAGGAATCTACAATCAAACGCGACATAAAGGGTAGCTGAAACCGTCTAATGCCAACTTTGACTGAGGAAGGAAGATGGAAGTTAGTATTTATTAGTAAAAGTAGGGCAAATTTCCACTGAATTTATTAAACAGAATGATTATTTTCAAAAGTTTTTCAATCATTATTGGAATTTACAGGACCACATCTCATTAGGTGTACTATAAGCCTGTACAAATATAGTGTGTTTTATTTCTTAACATATCACCCAATTCAAGTGCTTCAAATTACTCAAATTGCAATTTGGAAAGATATCGGCAATTTCGAGTAATCATCGAAAAAAAAAAACTTTCGTCGGAGGTAATGGAATATTTTCTTTTTCAGATACTGATTATACCATTGTTGTTAGAGGCGTTCTTTGATACATAAAAAGCCCGGATAGATTGGCATATTGTATATATAAATTCACAAAGTTTCATCAACGTCCAAAGTTTAACCCCTGAGTGATACATAGTATAAGGATGTTGGCCTTTACTCTTTATTAACTGAGGAATCGTGACATTGCAACAACACTTATTGCTTGAAGAATGGTAACAACGAGTGACTAGCAGTTTGGAAGATACGGTATCGACCCTATTGTTGTTAATCAAAATCAAATATACCAAATTTGATGTGTTTCAGGTCTACGCATGTATCGCCTGTATCAAGTCAGGAATATGACAGTTGTTTTCCATTCGTTTGATGTGTTTGAGCTTTTGATTTTACCATTTGATAAAGGACTTTCCGTTTTGAATTTTCCTTGGAGTTCGGTATTTTTTGTTATTTTATTTTTTCCTATGTACTTTCAATGTAAGTATAACGTATTTACACATAAAGTTGCTTATACAGAGACCGCATTATTGTTGCAAAAAGAAGCAATTTCAAAATAAGAGAATTAATTTTCTACAAATTCACTTACCTTTCGTTTTTTGTAGCTTTTTCCGTACTTTGGTTTGGCATATCCGTAATTGTTTCCATAGGTAGGTTTTTTGTTATAAGTATTTCCATATGCTTTAGGTTTAGCATATGATTGTTTAGAATATCTTCGTGGTTTAGCATATGTTACACGGTAAGTACGTGGTTTTGCATATGGTTTAGGTACTCCATAAGACAATCCATATGTTATTGGTTTGCCATAGGACTTTCCGTATTTAACTGGCCCATATGATTTCTTTGCGTAACTTGGTTTCCCATATGATTTTCTCGGCTGAGCGTATGTCTTTGCATAAGTGTTTTGTTTTTGGTACGATTTTACATACGTTCGTGGTTTATCATATTTCATTCCATACGATTTTGGTTTGGCGTATGTCTTAGCATACGATTTTGGTTTTTCGTATGATTTTCCGTAAGTTTTTGGTTTCTCGTAAGATTTTCCATACGATTTTGGTTTCTCATAAGATTTTCCATACGATTTTGGTTTCTCATAAGATTTTCCATACGATTTTGGTTTCTCATAAGATTTTCCATATGGTTTTTTATCATATGATTTACTATAAGATTTTTCATTTGGTGGATCTTGTGACAATGGAGCATTATCAGCTGGGAGCGGAATTGTATCGATTATGTCAACAAATTGACCATTTGGATCAGGTGATAAAGATCTGGCTAAGGGATCAAGTGATAAAGGCCCGGTTAATGGATCGGAAGCGCAATTTGGGCCTTGACAACCTCCTGGGGCTTGACCCTGTCCAGGTAGACCCTGTCCCATTGATGGATCTAGTAACGGATCCACACAACCTTGTCCTTGGCATCCTGATTGACCTGGACTTTGACCAGCCGGTAAAGACTGTCCAGGTGGATCTAACAGAGCTTCGAGTCCAGTCGGTTGTTGCCCAGCACCTTGTCCTAGTGCTGCATTTTTATCCATAGGAATGATAAGGTAAGCTTGCTGTTTACCTTGTCCTCCATTTCCAGGAAACAATTGAGATAAGTCAACAGGAGGATTTCCTCCACCTCCAGCACCATTTCCTGCAAATAATTGTTGTATGTCAGCAGGGAGGTTTCCAAACTGGCTAGGATCAAGTGGAGCGGATCCTGCCATACCTCCTTGGCCACCTGGACCATTTAATAGTTCTGGATATGGTGACATCCCTTGTCCTCCGCCTCCGCCTCCTTGACCGGCTCCTTGATTGCCGCCTTGACCTGATCCTGGATTACCGCCTTGACCTGCTCCTGGATTGCCACCTTGACCTCCTCCTGGACCTAATCCGGTTATAATTTCAAATTGTTGACCATTCCCGGGACCACCTTGTCCTCCTCCAGGGATATATATTTCCTGTATTGGACCTCCTGGTCCTCCTCCTTGTGATCCTACTGGTAGATATTGTTCATAGAGAGGTAAATTTCCCGCGTTGCCTCCCCCGCCAGCGCCTCCTTGACCTCCTTGACCTCCTTGTCCTCCTTGACCTCCTTGACCTCCGAACATCTCTAACATAGGATTGCCCCCATTCACTAATGCCCACTCTGGTCCTTGATGTTGTGGATATACAGGTTCGGCGTGTTGTTGTTGTTGGCCATTTACAGCAGTCAAACAACACCCGAGTAATACGATGAACATCCTCATATTGTAAGGAAGAGGAGCTGAAAAGGTAACAAATTGTATTAGCTTTTATTAAGTATATATCTTTCCTATATTTTGGTATAGGTGTCATTTCGAAATTGTTTACTCACTTCGACTGTTACATTCGTCCTCAAAATTTCCACACAGACTAATTACTTATAACCTAGATTGTCTAAGGATAATTCTAGATAACCCTTAAACTAAACGAACAGTTTTGTTTCGTTAACTTAAATCAGAAAAACCAAAAGTTAACAAATAATACGGCTAAAACCAGTCATATAAACCTAATGAAATTGTAGCGACAGTTATAGTAAAATGAAAATAATACTGGATTAGTTTCGCGTGTGCGAAGTGCTTTTCTGGAACTTTCAAACCCAACCCTTTGAAAGCCAAGATTTTGTGAGACCTGAACACATGAAGAGATATATGAACAAAAGGGGCCTAACATAGCCAAATAAACAAACGTTCATGCAGTTTTTAAACGACTCTAGACAAAAAAGGTAATTATATACCAATGAAAAAATAAAAAGTATAAATCGAAGAAAGAGAGAACTCCACCAGATCTAGTCGTGAAGTTGTGGACTGTCTCCTTAAAAGACTTCAACCAAATTGTTCAAATCTATTACGTTTTATAGCTGCCTATATGGGATGGGTTTTGCCTTATGTTGAAGTCCGTGTATAATGAATGTCGGTTTTGATCTCTGATAGAGTAAATATCGTTAACCTGGAAAAAGGTTCCGTGAGTACACAACAATATAACGCTGTAAACGACATAAATAGGAAAAAACATAAATATTTGAAACCAACGCCGAAGTATAAATAGATAAAAAAAAAAGATGTTAGTATTCTGATATTTACCATTGATTAATTTTAATTATCACTTCTTTATTTTATATGCTATTCTGAACCTGAAATATCAATTAATTTCAAGTCTCCCATTGAATTCGTAGAGAATCAAATGAGGTACAGCATTGAAATAAAGCAGTACATTACTCCAAAACAATTTCTACACAGAATTGTCTTAGAATACTGTCAATTGAGAAATTAATGCGTGCATTTATTATTGCAATTTTGAAGAATGGAAAACACTGCATACAGAAATATTGCATACAGATATATGTAGCGAATTCAGAATGCGACGAGTTCTTAGTATTGCGATACTCACCAGTTCGCATTATTCGCATTAATAAAAATTTCGCAATAATTTCTAAATTTACAGTATAAATTGTCTTTTAACGTAAATTCTTTCCTTGATTGATTATTAATTAACAAAATATGCATACTTACTCCTATGTGTTAATATCACCAATTGTAAGATAATTGCATTTTTTTGCTGTTTAAATACCTTTCCTCTTCATAAAGAAAGCTGTCAATCACTTCTGCTTTTATATTAAAGTTTAATTGAATTAATTACAATTTCATCATTCAAATATGTAAAAATCTTGATTTAAATACACATGCATAACGTTTTAAATAAAACATTACTATTTGATAGGAAATGTGTCGCAAAATGATGAGCATTTAATTGCTGCTATGTCATATTTCCACATTAAAACAGTTTTATCATCTTCCTAAGTATTTTATAACTTTTGAGGTGCAATAATCAAATTTGTGTTTTTGTCATTCAAAGAAATGTTGGAATTTAAAATGTTACTACTATATTGTGACGATATTGCTCGATTACTGTTTGAGGGAAAAAGATATATAATGATATTAACGGTACCAATTTTACTGTTTCAGATACGGATTTGGACAAAAAATGCCTATTCAATAATGTTCGAGGTTGAAATATTTCGAGAACCCAAACATTGAAAGGCTGATCGAACCAAAAAGGACTTAAAGTATAGCCAAATCCGGACAAGGAATCAGAGCTTTGCGTCAGAGATATATATTCCTTAATTTTAAATGATTTCCAAAATTTTTTAACAGCAAATTTCAAAACAAACAATATCCGTATTTTCTTGCCAGTTTCGAAGTACTGGCTACTGGTCTGGTGATACCCTCGGGTATTAATAGTCCATCCGCAGTGATATCGCCCCAAGATATATTTTAATATTAATGGTACCAATTTTACTGCACCAGATGCGCATTTCGACAATAAATGTCTCTTCAGTGATGCTTGATGTTAAAAAGATTTCAAAAACCAAAACTTATACAAACGTTGAGGATGATGAAACCAAAAAGGACCTAAAGAATAGCAAGTTCCGAATCATATCTGCATGTTTAACTTCTAATACAAATATATATGGTCTCGATAAATCATAATCCATTGATCAAACCACGCATGTATCTAGTATGCTTTGAGAACTACAATCCCGTTTAAGGATAGTGGTTAGAATTTTGTAATATAAGACTAATATCGTGCATAAGTAAGAGTTTGGAATTATTTTAAAATGTCCCATAAAATCAACAATAGTGTTTTGTGAAGTAAAAAAAAAAGAATAACTGCTGATGAACTGATTAGGTAAACTGTTTTCTTTTCCGTTTTCGTAGCTTCAACCAGTCGTTTTTGTCCCATTTCGTGACACACTTCCACATGAAGATGGGTGTGAAATCGGTAACATTTGATTTGGTCTGTCGGTCGGTCTCTAGCTATATGAACGCGATATAACTATATATTATTACAGTTGATTACGTAAGGTAATATGTAAACTATATATTAGAAGAAAATACCATCCCCTGGGTCGAATTAAGGACATATTGAAGCTACAATACATCCAACTGAATAATTTTGTAGAAAGATACATTTCTACTTTAATTATCCCGAAAATAAATTATTGTGGTTTGTTGATGTTCAGACTTTTGTTTAATATTGTAGGTACACTGTGGTCGGTATTATATCGTAAAGAGGTGCATGTTTGTGCTTAGTTTTGGTAGGTTTCTCAGTCAACTCACAGATGATTTTTGTGGCTCATCGTTTTGTTGTCTATAGGTTTTTTTCATCTAGGTGCGTTTTTGTTTGGATTTTTAACCTTAACATAAAGTAAAGGGTTACAGGAAACATAGTTTTAAACAAAGTTCAATAGTATTCAACTGAATTGTCATTAGGCAGAATAACAATGATACATTGTGATTATCTGATAGTCGAGATAATTAACATACTTTCGAATAGCTAATACATAGCTATTAACGCCTTGCTCCAAATAGTCAGTATATTTAATTAGTTATTATGAAGGAAGAACTTCGCATGTGATATTAATCATACCAGCTTTCATGTTTATTTCGTGTTAATTCTAATTTAAAATGCATAGGATAATAAAACCGTGGTAATTATTTCCGATAATAAGACTCTTTGTAAAACAATTCATTATCAGGTCGGTAGTAATTTATGAATTTTGTTCATCATTATGGTCAAACATGACTATGAGTTTTTCCACTTCATACCAATTTGATATAACCCTCTTCCTCCTCCCCATAATATATGCTGATGTTCTTTATTCTGTATTCTAGCAATCCTCAAAAATAGGGGAAATATTAGTGGGAAAAGTCGAATAACTAAAAAAATATACATTATATCCCTAATCACAAGAATTATTTGTTTACACTTATACTGCATAAACTGCGCGAAGAACTATTAAAATTGCATTAGATAATTAAATTAACAAATGTCAAATGACACAATAGTAGTCAGTTGTGGTATTTTTAACAGGATGTTTCTTACCACTTAATTTAAGTAAATAATTTTATATATTTAATAAGATTGTTTTTCTTACCTACATTAACATAATCGAACTCAAGTTCAACATTTGTATTGTGGCTTCCTCTTATCCTTGAGTGATGCAATCGTGTGTAATTAAATTTCACTTTGTATACATCATATGAAAATAAATTTCATAAAAAATACTATTAACAATAGCTATAGAACTTTAGGAGCCTGGAAAGCTCATCTGACAAAAATACGTCATGTTGAAATAAACGTAAAAATAAGGATCAAAAGATAAGTACGAAATCTTACGAGTCTCATCCCATCCCCGCAAAAAAATTAAAATGAATCTCCCTTAAACAATCATCATAACATTAAAGACCAATGGAATGATTTGTAGATATCAATTCGATTGTTTATCGATTTCACTGTTCAATTTTTTCTCTCTATCAATTAATGTGTTTAAAGTAATATCGAGAAAGATAAAAGTTCATAAAAACATCATTAAAAGGCTATTTTTTCCAATAAGAAATAGTTTGACAAAAGATTTATATAGTAATCATAGAATATCTAGTCGAAGAATTCAAATATAGAAAAATATTTAACGAGTGACCGAACAACACATAAATTCAAGAATGCGCGTATCGCATGAGTTAGTTATCAGTGTTCATTGTTCACGAGTTGAATATTTTTCGATATTTGAATTCTCTGATTAGTTATTCTTTTTATTACATTGCCAATGGGCTTTTTAAAGGAAATGACGTAGAAAATACAAGGAACTATGTCTTTGTTCTACACATTCACAATTTGGTTTGATGGAACGTCATCGACAACCTCTTGAAATCACATACTGTTGTATGACTTAGAGGAATTAATTATCGAGTTTATTTCACAGTTGAGATTATCGGTTTTTATTTCACCGGGAAATCACGGTATTTCATTGCAACCAATGTAAATATTATTATTTATAAATCCAACCTTTCTTACATTGTCCGTTTATAAATTTTGAAATTATTAAGAAACTAAGGTTTCAACTCCCTCTGGCAAAGTTGTACTTAGAAGGATTTGGCTATTATTTGAGGTCCTGTTTGATTATATAGCTCTTCAACTGTTTCGGTTCTTAAACATTCTTGGCTTTCAAATATTCGGCTTTGAGCGTTCCTGATGAAGGTAAATCCAGAAAAGCGCTTCGGACGCATGAAATTTATAACGTGTTGTTTTAAATTTTTGCAGCACTGGGTCGATACCTCTACTGGTGGACTATCAGTCTCCGAGGGTATCATCAGGTCAGTAGTCAGTATGTCGGTACTGACATGATTTATAACCAACCTTTCTAACATTGTCCGTTTATAAATTTTGAAATTATTAAGAAACTAAGGTTTCAACTCCCTCTGGCAAAGTTGTACTTAGAAGGATTTGGCTATTATTTTAGGTCTTTTTTTTATTATATAGCTCTTCAGCTGTTTCGGTTCTTAAACATTCTTGGCTTTCAAATATTCGGCTTTGAGCGTTCCTGATGAAGGTAAATCCAGAAAAGCGCTTCGGACGCATGAAATTTATAACGTGTTGTTTTAAATTTTTGCAGCACTGGGTCGATACCTCTACTGGTGGACTATCAGTCTCCGAGGGTATCATCAGGTCAGTAGTCAGTATGTCGGTACTGACATGATTTATAACCAACCTTTCTAACATTGTCCGTTTATAAATTTTGAAATTATTAAGAAACTAAGGTTTCAACTCCTCTGGCAAAGTTGTACTTAGAAGGATTTGGCTATTATTTTAGGTCTTTTTAATTATATAGCTATTCAACTGTTTCGGTTCTTAAAGATTCTTGGCTTTCAAATATTCGGCTTTGAGCGTTCCTGATGAAGGTAAATCCAGAAAAGCGCTTCGGACGCATGAAATTTATAACGTGTTGTTTTAACTTTTTGCAGCACTGGGTCGATACCTCTACTGGTGGACTATCAGTCTCCGAGGGTATCATCAGATCAGTAGTCAGTATGTCGGTACTGACATGATTTATAACCAACCTTTCTAACATTGTCCGTTTATAAATTTTGAAATTATTAAGATACTAAGGTTTCAACTCCTCTGGCAGAGTTGTACTTAGAAGGATTTGGCTATTATTTTAGGTCTTTTTATTATATAGCTCTTCAGCTGTTTCGGTTCTTAAACATTCTTGGCTTTCAAATATTCGGCTTTGAGCGTTCCTGATGAAGGTAAATCCAGAAAAGCGCTTCGGACGCATGAAATTTATAACGTGTTGTTTTAAATTTTTGCAGCACTGGGTCGATACCTCTACTGGTGGACTATCAGTCTCCGAGGGTATCATCAGGTCAGTAGTCAGTATGTCGGTACTGACATGATTTATAACCAACCTTTCTAACATTGTCCGTTTATAAATTTTGAAATTATTAAGAAACTAACGTTTCAACTCCCTCTGGCAAAGTTGTACTTAGAAGGATTTGGCTATTATTTTAGGTCTTTTTTAATTATATAGCTATTCAACTGTTTCGGTTCTTAAAGATTCTTGGCTTTCAAATATTCGGCTTTGAGCGTTCCTGATGAAGGTAAATCCAGAAAAGCGCTTCGGACGCATGAAATTTATAACGTGTTGTTTTAACTTTTCGCAGCACTGGGTCGATACCTCTACTGGTGGACTATCAGTCTCCGAGGGTATCATCAGATCAGTAGTCAGTATGTCGGTACTGACATGATTTATAACCAACCTTTCTAACATTGTCCGTTTATAAATTTTGAAATTATTAAGAAACTAAGGTTTCAACTCCCTCTGGCAGAGTTGTACTTAGAAGGATTTGGCTATTATTTTAGGTCTTTTTTTTATTATATAGCTCTTCAGCTGTTTCGGTTCTTAAAGATTCTTGGCTTTCAAATATTCGGCTTTGAGCGTTCCTGATGAAGGTAAATCCAGAAAAGCGCGTCAGACGCATGAAATTTATAACGTGTTGTTTTCATTTTTTATACTCTGCGCTTTAAAATTTTTGGGGTTTCAGAGCGATCCTGACAACTGTCAATTCAGAAATGCCCTTCGGACGTACCAAATTTATAAGTTTTATTTTCTTATTCTAGCACTTGGTCGTTATATTTTATGTATCTTGAGACAATATTTCATAGGTGGAGTGCCATGAAATTTTGTCTCATGAAAGGGAGGTTAGAAAAATTAATATTTTGGACAATAATAATATTAAGTATTTTATTTTATTTATAATAACAAACATACATTATAAATGATTGTCGGTACTTTATTTATAATTAAACAGTGTAATATGGTACGATAAACATATTTGACTTTAATCATTTATAAATGCAAATTTGGAATTAACTTATGATCAAATATATCTTTGTTTGATATACAGAAAAATTGCCGTACAAAATGTTTTCAGTTATAAATTTAAAATTGTTCATGCTTGTGTACTTTAGATGAGAACTATTTGATACAGTATTTCACAGTTATCCATTTTGGTCATGTAGCTCTTCAACTTTTTCGGTCCTCATACATTCTTGGCTTTCAAATATTCGGCTTTGAGCGTCCCTGATGGAGGTAAATCCAGTAAAGCGCTTCGGACGAATGAAAATTATAACATGTTGTTTTCATATTTTGTACACATACTTTTCAAGAACAATATTTCAAAGATTTCAGAAACACTCACAATTTTATGGCAAACGATTCCTCAGGGAAGACATACTTTGATAAAAAAATATTGTCATGAACAGTATTTCACTGTCAAATATTGTCATGGACAGAAATTCAAAGTGAATTATTATCAGGAACAGTGAAATGTTGTCCCGAAGAACAGATTGGGATATTATACCACAAATGAGTTATAATTTCACTGCACAAAAAAGATATTTTTTATTTTAGAGAAAATATTGCAAAGTGCAAATGATTACATAAAAGGCAACAACTTTTGGTTCGCAACTTTTCGGATTACCGGATTTTGTATGAGTTTGGTCTATAAGAAGATACTGAAAAAAATAAAATAAAAAAAATACCGAACTCCAAGGATAATTCAAAACAGAAAGCTTTTATCAAATGGCAAAATCAAAAGCTCGAACACATTAAACGAATGGAAAACAACTGTCATATTCTTGACTTTGTACAGGCATTTCCTCATGTAGAAAATGGTGGATTAAACCTGGTTTTATAGCTAGCTAAACCTCTCACTGTATAGCAGTCACATAGAATTCCATTATATTAACAACAATGTATGAGCAAAATAAACAGACATAATAGGTGATTTTCAAAGGGATCAATCCAGCAACTTAATTTTCTGGAAAAGTCGCTGACCAAAATTTGCTACCCTTGATTTAAACAAATGCACTTTTCAATATGTTTGCAAAATTCAAAAATAATGATTGTTTGCACTGAAAATGTATATCCCATTTGGGCTACAATACTCCAAATGGGTTATTACGACCCATTTGGGTGAAATAATCCCCAACCTGAAGAACTTGACAAAATTTCATAGAAAGGGAGACTAATTCATAATGAAATACTGTCCTGGACTGTACTTTTTTATAAACAAACAAGTATGCAGACAATGATTTGTTTAAATTTGAATCATGACATTAATTTATGTTACACAAGTGCCACAACGACCGAACTGAAAGTTGCTATTAAATATCACACATTCTTGCTATTTATTGGCTCCTAAAGTTACAAGAAATCTAAAAACAACTTCGTTTGTTGTAACTGCTTCCAGTTAAATGTCAAATTCTTGATAATTTTGCTCTTCTGAATGGTGCTCTTACCACAACTTATGAACGCGTTTCCAAATTTTGTGACAGTATAATAATAAGGAAATGCAGAATAATTGTCGATCAAACAACTGTCCACTAGATACCAAAGACGGAAATTCAAACGACTAGAGGTTATCGTAACGGCTTTAACAATGAGCATGAGTATTTTTCACCAAGCAATTTACATGAATATTATTTTAAAGCAAACAAATAAATGGATAATTTATAACCAACAGAAAAAGTACATGTATATAATACTTTCAGTATCTGCTAGTATCTTAATGTGGTATTATTCATCCATCAGTATTTAGAATATAGACGTCATAAACAGTCAAAAATAAGCATGACATTGTGCAATAGCAAGATATAAATACACAACATCGTCAGGATGTTGGACCATAAGTTTTCATTAAAGTTTAAATTTCTCACTTCCAAGTTGGAACTGAAAAAAGTCAACTTGGCAGTGAGAAATGTCCAACATGAAAGTGAGAACTGTGCAACATGAAAGTGATAAATGTCAACTTGGAAGTGATTTATGTCAACCTAGAAGCTAGAAATGTCAAACTGGAAATGAGAAATGTTATGTGAGAAGTGTGAAATCAAGGTCGATATAAGAACTGTCCAAATGGAAATGGGAAATTTTTAAAATTGAATGTCCCTACCTTTCGTACATATCTTATATCAAATTTCATTTGTTATTTGGAGAAAATGGTGTTGATAACAGATCTTTGATACCTTCTGTTTCAAAGCATATTTTGAGCTCGACATATTGTACGGACACGTGTAAATTTTTATGTTGAAGCCTAAATACAATTCGTTTGTTACGTGTGTCATTTGGGTTGCTGTCTCGTTGACATATACCTTACTCGTCTTTTATTTACAACATATGCTTTTATTGAGCATGCTTTTATAGAATAGACTAATAACATAGCTTGCACAGTGAGTTATGTATTTGAAGATAGGTCTGTAACGTTTTTTTTTAGAGTAAATTCAGCTTAGGTTATAGAATAATTCTACTGCTCGAAACCACCTTTTAGTCTCGTTGCCTAAGGTTATTTTGTTTAACAACATGAGGTGTGTAAAATTTGTGTACTTTTTTGCATTCATGTAATTTGCATCAATTTGGACAAAGGATTTTGATAAATAAAAAAAATAAGAAATTATTCCTTATCTCATTTTCAACATTAATGTGTTGGAACTAATTATTATACATTAAAATGACGTCTTTCATTAAATGCAAGATTTTAATGATGTAAAAACATAATACAGATGATAAGGTTCACAAAAAAGTGTGACCACACAGAGAAATCATTTGATTTGACATATGAATACTCAGAGTTATTGCTTTTTCAGTTATTTTGAGTGACAGTACAAGATAATACATTAGGTATGGTACATGAAAATTGATTTACAGCATTAATATTATATATATACTGGTATATATTAAGTACGATTTAAGGTCAATATTTGCTCATCAAACATTCATAATCATACTATATATTTTTATGAAAGAGATGAAAAACAGAAAACGAAAAGAATCTTTCAAACTATGTTATATTGCGACCGGAAAAACAAGACGTCTTTTCCGCTTGAAACATAATTTCCACGCAGTAGAGCTTACTTTCGAAGAAGCTTTTATAAATGTCATATTTTACCATATGGACTGTTGTCATAAAATATATAAGCCTCTTAGCAAACATATGAATCAAATGTTATTACATTTTACATTTTCAGGCATTCATGATTATATTTATTGAATTCTTATATCCCTGCTCTACAGGAATGCTTTAGACAACTAAAGACAGGTGGGGTTTGTGTTGCTTAGTCTTTAGTTTTCTATGTTGTGTCTTGTGTACTATTATTTGTCTGTTTGTCTTTTTATTTTTTAGCCATGGCGTTGTCAGTTTGTTTTCAATGTATGAGTTTGACTGCCCCTCTGGTATCTTTCACCCCTCTTTTATATATGATTTTTGTTGTTTTCACTTTTACCCTTCCAATTTAAAGTGTTTGATTTTTACGAAAAGTTCAACATTTTTTTGAGGAAACGAAGAACCCCTTTTTTAAATTAATTTAACTTTGAATGGATTGTTTTTGGACTTCAACATACAGGTAAAGTTCGATTTCTTCGTTTTAACTTTTACTGTTCCAGTGTTATGGGACTTAATTGATGGAAGAGTTCAAAATTTTGTAGTTTCTGGATAATAAATGGAGAAACCCTTTCTGAAAAATAATTAAAATTTTAATGGAATGTTTTGGACTACTAAAATAGTTTTTTGTCGTTTTCACTTTGATCATCCCGAAGTTATGGAATTTTGTGAAGCACTAAAGACAGATTTAGTTCGGTTTTCGTCTTTTCACACGTTTACCGTTCCAAAGTTATCGTACTTAATTTGTTGGAACAAATTCAAAATTGTGTGGTTTCTGGATAATAAATGGAGAACAACACCTTTCTAAAATTCATTGAAATTTGGATGGAATATATTGAATCACAAAAGACAGGTTTTATTCTATTTCTGTCGCTTTCGCTTTTGTGGTTTCTGGATAATGAATGGATTTTTTTAATTGATTGAAAATTAAATGGAATGTTTTGGACAACTAAAGACCAAGGTTAAGTTCGATATTCGTCATTTTCACTTTTACAGTTCCAGAGTAATTTTACCTAATTGTTGAATAAAATTCAAAATGTGCGGATAATTTGATCGCACACATGCTGGGGCGGGGGTATCTGATATCCCTGGGCCACCTTTCTAGTTTAGATGGTGAACATATGCCAAAATTTAATGAAAGTTGGCTTTACAGCAATCTGATTGATTAGTAATAAACGGTACAAATTTTCGCATTTCGACATTACAGCAAATTTCAATCAAAACAATATCTGTATTTTTATGTCAGTAGCGAAGTACTAGCTACTGGGTTGGTGATACCCTCGGAGACTTCTGGTCCACCAGCAGAGGTATTGACTATAATTACATTATACGGTACCAATTTGGCTGCACAAGATGCGCATTTCGACAAGTAATGTCTCTTCAGTGATGATCAAGGCCAAAATATAATTTAATTCTAATACAAACGTTGATGAACAGAACAAACCAAAAAGGACCTAAGGTATAACCAAATACGGGCAAGAAATCAGGGCTTTAAATGATATATTGGTGGTGTTTTAACGGTATGTCCGCACACAATGATCCTGCCTCTGCTTTGCATTGGCGCCAATTAGCATTTCACTTGCGCCAATAAAACAGGTGGGTAATATTTTTTTAATATTAACAGCGAAATTTGACAAAACCGTTGAAATTTTAGATTTTAAATACTCTTCAATATCGTACTTAATTTATGCATTTTATTTTTTTGATACCAGCGTCATCGATGATTTTGTAGACGAGCGCGTCTGGTGTACAAAATTATAAGCTTGTTATCTTTGGTGAGTTTTTATATTATTTTCTTCAACTGATCTCTACCATTTGAAAGCCGTACCTATTATCCCTCGTCTGAACTGGTACTAGTAAGTGGAAGTAGGATATGGAGCAGAATAAATTTAAATAGTAAAGGTAAAAACAGTCTCTATTGCTTTTTGACGTTGTTATCATCTTAATTACGTGTTAAAGTGTTGTTTTATTTGTCTTTGTAAATTATTAACTTTTACTGTTATCCTTTTGGCGTAGGTCGGTACTTATGCATTCCGCCAATGTGCTGTTTTGCTGTGGTCATTTTTTGTATTCTTGTCTTTCATTTTTGCTTATGTGCTATGTCTCCATGCCATTTTGTTTTTCTTTGTTGACATATTTGTTTGTTTTTATAGTAGTTAAGATTATAACACAATGTTGACTGGTGTACCCATATTTTTGACATTTTTACCTACTATGACTGTTTGTTTTGTTCACACATTATTGTCAATGTAATGGAATTTTATGCGACTGTCATACAAGTGAGAGGTTTAGCTAGCTATAAAACCAGGTTTAATCCACCATTTTCTAAATAATGAAATGCCTGTATCAAGTCAGGAATATGACAGGTTTTTTTTTTCATTCGTTTGATGTGTTTGAGCTTTTGATTTTGCCATTTTATAAGGGACTTTCCGTTTTGAATTTTTCTTGGAGTTTTTTTGGTATTTTCGTTGTTTTACTTTTTGCATCATGAAACTATGTGTGTTTTTGGCTATTTGTTTTCTTCTTTGCATCAATAAGACTTCAATTCACTTGGCAATCTGTATGTGGTGTCTTAAAAAAAAGACTTACTTCATCTGTTTATCTCAGATTTAACTATGTCATGGCTGGGATCTTGTCACCTCCAAAATGTTAACACTATTCAATTTTCAAATAAACTAAGTGATTTTTAGTCATGTATGGTTTAGCATGAAATACACTACAAAATTTCTTTTTTCGAGCCTCGTATTTAAGACACAACTTTACAACTTACATAAAAACTAAAATCGTTATCTATATTACCTAATAAATTTCTCAACATAAGTACTTGAAATATAACCTTGTGGTGCAAATGTAATGCTGCCAACATGCATATCGGCATTCCAAAGTAACTATGCTAATTATAACAGGTAATCCTGATATGTTGGTGTTCATTTTGAAAAATGATGAAAAATTGAGAGATAACGACATTGTTACAGTCTCGTTTTACAAAGACAATCAAATAAATATAAGGACAGAAAATGGGGATAATAATTATAGAAAAACATAGTCAATTTCAAACGAATATTCATGATTTATCAAATTGACCATATGCAATTTCAGATATGAGGACTAGGCTTTACCACCATAAATGAAATTAACACTTTATAAATTCCGAGCGTCCGAAGCTCTTTTCTGGGTTTCCCTTCATCGAGAACGCTTGAACCAGAACAGTTAATAACTAAGGATGTATAAATACCTAAAATTGTGAGGAGCTAAATTACCTAAAGAGACTACAAATGAATAGCCAAAAGATTTTTTGTAGACCCGAGACTTCTCACTAGGATTTCCTCTGTTTAGATAATTATTTGTATTATTTCATAAGAGTTGAGTCTGCTGATTTGCTGTGTTTCATGAGATTTAAGTCTGCTGACTGAGCTTCATAATGCTGAAATAACATTAACCTCAACACGACCTATGACCTTGATGGTCTGGAGGGGAATGTGTATACTAATGAAGAAGATTAAAGCCTTGCTACATATCTAAATTTGGATCCTTGAATAATCGGTTTAATACATGTTTAGTGATCATTTGCACTGCATTTACTGAATGATTCAACAAAGTTTGAGACAAAAGACGCAAAAACCACTAGATGCAATTTCTCGACAATAGATTTTTTTACGGCCACTATTTAGAATACACATACAAGAAGTTTTCGAATTCATAAGGATTAAAATTGGTAAAAATGAGAATTGATCGAAATCCACTTATAAACCTTGAACAAACAACATCACCAAACACGCATCTCTTAGAATATATACTTTGTTTTGCTTAAATTGCTGGTTTTACCGGACTCACTTTACTGATATCAAAATGGAAATCAGCATTAACAGATTGTTGATTATTGCATTTTGTCAGATATCTCCAACTATACAAAACAATTAAAAAATGAAAACAACGCTTTATAAATTGCATGTGTCCGAAGAGCTTTTCTGGATTTACCTTCATTATGAACGAGCAAAACCGAATATTTGAAAGCCAAGGATGTAGAAAAACCTCATAAGTATTCATACTTAATCACTAGGATTTTTTTTTTTTTTTTTTTTTTTTTTTTTTTTTTATCTGTGTGTTTGCTTATTTGTTCTTTGCTATATCATTCCTTGACTAATTGGTGCTTCTAAAAAAAATTAAAACTTTCATATTAATGTATTTCTTTTTCGTTTTATTATTGGAACCAATGAAACAAACCTTTAGTTATCTGTGACTACAGGCACTCAATCCATCAACTCGAAACTGATTATGAAAGTACTGATCATGATCTTTTGTAGACGTACAAAATTTAATCTTGGTATCTATGATGAGTTTATTTGACAGTTGTCTTCTTTCAAGAAATACCGTCATTTGTCCTATCAATATTTTTTATAGTGGCGCCTGGGGAGGGGAGGGGAAGAATATACATTTAGCGCCTTGAATTGAAACCTATGACCAAAAAGGAAATACAGCCTTTTGCTATCAACTTGAAAAATTTCTAAAGTGTAAATTACTATCCTGTCAAACAAATTTTTACAGCTATGGTATGGATGTATGATTCATAGTGACCTTATCGACTTGCGCTTTATAACATTGATGTATAGTTGAACAATTGTGAAATATTAAGGGAGGTTGCTTGTTTGATCAATAGAGTGAAAATAAAAAAATTACAATAAAGACTTCCTCTTTGATACTTTCAAATAAAGAAATTATACAGAAAAACTTAGTTTATGGTGCATAATTTTGTACTTTTTTCAAATTGTTAAATAATACATGTATTTCATGAATATTAATGCCATATCGCATTTTATCGTTTTTTATTTTATTATTGCCTACAGTATTCTGCATTCTAACAGGCATGTAAGTCGTATTGGCAGATTAATTGAGTCACTCATCTGGACTCTAAAGTTTGCTCATATTTTACACTGTTACACCACTGTCCTAGGTTAAGAGGACGGTTGGGCACCCGCTAGTATGTTTTACCCAGCCAAGTTCTGAATGTGCCTGTCCAAAGTCAGGAGCCTGTAATTCAGAGGTTGTCGTTTGTTGCTGTGTACCATATTTGTATTTCTTCCATTGTTTTTACATAAATCAGGCCGTTGGATTTTTTTGTTTGAATTGTTTTACATTTGTCATTTTGGGGCATTTTATAACTGACTATGCGGTATGGGTTTTGCTCATTGTTGAAGGCCGTACGATGACCTATAATTGTTAACTTCTATATCATTTGATCTCTGGTGGAGACTTGACAAGGGCGTGAGAATAAAGACCAAATGTATTCTTCTTATTTTTATATAAACGATATGACCTCCTCTTTGAAAATCTACACCATACTCAGTTCGTCTAACGTTGATCCCGATGATTGATGTGTAGCGATTAGAAAGAGTGTTTTTGTAGTCGCCGTACTGTCCTTTCATTTAAGTTTTCTGTGTCAAGATTACTGTGTGAATCGTTTCGAGAGTGTTGGTTATTCTTCCCTTTGTTAATACCGCTCCTAACATTTCGACGTATCTACACACCCCTGGCTTTCAATCTATAGGTTTTAACGTTCCTGGTGAAAGTAAAAATAGAAAAGCGCTGCGTACACACCAAATATATAAAATGTTATTTTCATTCATCCCTATTACTTGTTCTCCATATCAAAAGAGAGGCGAAAGATACCAAACGGACATTCAAACTCATAAGTCGAAAATAAACTGACAATGCCATCATGGCAAAGCAAAGAAAAAAGACCAAAAGACAAACAACATGAAAATGATAAAGGATTTTAACATCAATATAACATATGACTTTGATACTGTGGAGATCATTGTGCATACTATTGAAGATGGTCAAATATTTGGTCATCAGCTCAATATTAGAATTTGGTTCCCTAATTCCGTCAAAATTGATTAAAAATAAGAATTGATCAAAATCAACTTATTATGAACCTTAATAGGTAAGTGATCCGAATACACATTTCTTTTTCATAAAGCTACCATGCTTTGATTTCATTGATATTTTTACCGGACTCATTATCCTTATATCAAGATTAGACATCTCAAGCTTTAAACTTTTGTTAATTTTTGCATTTTGTTTCAATATTTAAATCATATGCTGTTAGTTAGTTAGTTCATTTTCTTTTATTTGTGGTATTGTTTGCTCTTTATTATAACATTCCTGAGCTAATTCATGCTTTTGAAAGTAGATACTAGAATTAAAATTTTGTACGTCAGACGTATGTTTCGTCTACAAAAGACTTAGGGAACGACCATTTAACTTCAAAAGGGGGAGGGGGGTTATGGTTTTTTCCTAAAAAATATTCTGATCCCAAATTTGATGAAAAATAATATTGTGGTCAGGCAGATGACAAAAAAATTCTGAATCCAGATTTCCCCATACCTTGTAGTGTTACATTTTGAAAAGATTGATAGCGTCGAAAACTAAAAATTTCTGATTCAGACAAACCCCTCCCCTTGAAGTTAAATGGCTGCTTCCTTATCAGTAACGCTCAAATACAAAAAGCTTAAAAGGCCAAATAAAGTACGAAGTTCAGGTGCATTGAGGGCCAAAATTCTCAAAGGTTTTGCAATTTACAGCTGAACTAATCTATTTCTGGGGTAGAAAATCCTTAGTATCAATATTGACAGTTTTCTCTTCAGTTTTGATACCGACACCAATGGAACAATCATATATATAGTTATCTGTTAATACAAATACTCTTTATAACATAATTCAAATCAATAATGGTCATCATAGAAAATTACCAGTTATCATTTCATCAAGTCGCTAAGTTTACAAATATTTGCAAGCAAGAGGCAAAAACGGATACATAAATCCATTTAAATCTTGGAAATTAAAACTTTTGATAAAAAAAGTGAATAGAGTCCATTACAATCAATTTGAAAAATTCCAATTACATGTATACAACTATGTAGATTTTTATTCTGTCAAAAAGTTTTGACAGTTAGGTTAAGGATTAATCATTCACAGTGACTTTATTGATATGTGCTTTAGATGAACTGAACTTTATTTGACAATTGTAACAGGTGTTAACACAGATACATTTTTATTTTACGAAAACATTCCCCTTTGGGCCAAACAAAGTTTATCAAAAAAAATTATAAAGGGAGTTTCTTGTTTGATAATTTCAATAAAATTAAAGACATTACAACAATGCGTGCTCTTGTATATTCAAAGAAAGAAATAACATATTAGAAAATTAATTTATAATGCATATTTTTATACTTTGTTCTAATTGTTCGATAATATATGTGTTTCATTATTATTTATGCCATATCTCATCTCTTTAAATTTCAAGGTTACCACCTAAAATAAAAGAAAAGCATTAGATTGACCTATAGTTGTTTATTTCTGTGTAATTTGGTCTCTTGTGGAGAGTTGTCTCATTGGCAATCATACCACATCTTCTTTTTTATATTAGTTGCATGTTTCCCCAGTGACTCAATTTTAAACTTGTGGTTAATATAAATACTAGTAAGAAAATGTGATATGAGTGCCAATGAGACAACTCTCCATCCAAGTCACAATGTATAAAAAGTAAACAACTATAGGTCAAAGTATGGCCTTCAACACGGAGCCTTGGCTCACACCGAACAACAAGCTATAAAGGGCCCCAAAATTACTGGTGTAAAACAATTCAAACAAGAAAACCAACTGCTTACTAAAATACATTTTAGAATTATCATTGAATTCTCACTTTTGGTGCATTACCTTAACAATGACTTGATAATTCAAATTAATATGAATCAATATGGGAACACAAAACTCTCAAATTTGAGGTAATTCTCAAGGTTTCAGAATTGAAATTTTCCAGTTGATTGCAATATGTTGTATAAATGAAAAAGTTTTATAGCTTTTTAAATCCTATTCTATATATAACACACAATAATGGGGAAAACAAAGAAAAGTTAAGAATACAACAAAAGTAAAAAACGAACTGACAATGGCATGGGTTACCATTCGGTACGCCATAAGCGAGTTTTGTCTACATAAGACCCATCAGTGATGCTCAAATCAAAACAGTTCGCAGGCCAAATCAAAGTCGCAGTTTATGAGGATGAATATAAATAAGATCAATCTATAGAAATGAAGAAAAAACAACTACTCCAATTAGAGCTTATAACCTCGAGGGCCACTTACTATGTAATGAGTGGTAAGAATGAGTTTCTGGATTCACTACTTCCGGCTTCATGATATTTAAGATTGTGATATTAAGATGACTTATATGACAAGGTTGCTGATTCAGTATCTGAAACGAAACAGATGTCGATTTTTTTTCTGTCAAAACCACTGTCGTAATTGCGTATGATAATTGTCAAAACTATTTATCTCTCCATAATATAGGTATAATCATGATAGCTGCAAGTATATTTTTGGCAAAAAATATTTGATAGGGTATGTATTTTTTGTAATTTAGAATAGGTGAAAAGGCTGGCGAACTAGATGTCTCAGCTACTCGACCCTGCCACAAAAGGACAGAAGCCCCAACCCTCCAACCGAGTATATAACAGAAAGACAATATATTTAAGGATCATTTTTATTTGTCCTCAAAACTGAAAAGAGATGTAACAATGTCCTCTATCGAGTGACAAAATATGTGGCATTGTGGTTTCTTGCTTGCTTTGAGTTATGTCAATAAAACCTGTTATTAATGTTTGTATATGTAGATGCAAATTAATTTGGTCGTTTTGTCCATATATCAGAAAATCAAAAAGATAGACAAGGAAGAGTGCACATGCTGTGATCATAATTGAACTTACGTTGGAAGTCTTAAAGAATAAGGTTATACTACAAATATTACATAAAAGTACCATTATCAATAATCCACGAGGTCAAGGTCAGACAGACACGTATACCTTATAATCAATTATGGTATCTATGATGAGTTTATTCATACACCAAATATAATGAACATATTGCTTATAGTATCTGAAAAATAGACCTCACCACGAAAACTTAACACTGGTCTTTGAACAATGAAAATGAGTCGGATAAACTTACCAGACAGACACGTACAAATACAATTATTCCATACATCTCATATAGTTGACCTTTTGCTTTTGGTACCCCGTACCTGAGAAAAGATATTTTACCTTCAAAACTTGAACCATGACAATGATATACTACATATAGTTGACCTATTTCGTATAGTATTTGAAACAAGAGTGCACATGCTGAAATGTCCCGCCTGCTTTACATATGATTGAATTTATGTTAAAAGTCAACAAGTATCACATAAACTTAACTAACATTATCAATGATCCATGAAAATTGGGTCATGGTCATATGAACCATGCCATACAGACATGTACACCTTACAATAATTCAATACACAAAATATAGTTGACCTATTGCTTACAGTATCTGATAAACTGACAAAATCACGAAAACTTATCATTGACCAATGAAATAGATAAACCCGCAAAATCTTAACAGTGACCAATAAACCATGAAAATGAGGTCTAGGTCATATGAACCTCCCAGTCAGGCGTGTACACTTTACAATTATTTGATATACCAAAAATAGTTGATCTATTGTTGTCTGGGATACGGCTTGACCACGAAAGCTTAACCTTGATCATTGATCCATGAAATGAGGTCGAGGTCAGGTAATCCGTGTCTTACAGGATGTAGTGAAAACGACATATGTACAGTTTTCTCAGTCCTCGTTGTACTATTAAAATTCAAACAAGATTGTTTATATTCGGCCCTGTACTGTTCAACTTTCAGATATTTTAGATTTCAATGACAACTTGCAATATTGCTTTATTTCCAAATGTAACCGTAAAAATTGTAAAACCTGTGATATACTAATATCCGATACCTACTTTCAAAGTATCTTGACCACCAAAAGTAACCCAGTATTGAGCACACCATATCGTCTACAAAGAGATGACTTTTGGATTAGAGAGTTGCGAAAAAAACATTCCCTATGGATGCAATGACAAACTTGATGGTGTAGGTATTTTGTCTAGTCCCAGGTGTAATACTATCAATAAATTACAATTATTTAACACTTCTGCTCGACGAAATAGAAGTCATGATCACAGAAATTATACACCACCTGCTGTTCACACCGTGACAATTGATAGTCTGTTCAAAAACCTTTAGGAATTCACCATTTCAGAACTAAATTATACTCCATTCCAATATCTAAACTTTATTTACTATTTCAAGAGGCCCAAAATACTTCCGTTATTGATTCTAATTCTGTTTTGTATAGATTAGTTGCAATAATCATGGACATTGCTAACCATAGACTATTCAAACCCGTATCAACTGCTTCCAAAGATGAGGAAAACGTTTTTTTTTTAAAGTAAAATTCGCCAATAAAGGTTTAGATGCTATCAATATTAACAATATTTTCCACCAAAAATCTGTACAAAAAACTATACCTGTTTACTTCAAAAATAAAGCTACACCTGTAATTTCATATACTTACACCAAGTCTATTGCATCCAAGATTTTCAACCACAAAAGTGTTTTAGAGGCCTTTAACTTCAAGATGTGAAATCCAAACCTCCGGATTGCTCATGTGCATCGTCAAAATACAATTATAGTCCAGCTGGTCATGTTATTACTGGCGACCTTGGCATCGTAACCAATGAACAACTAAGAGAGTTGTTAGCCAAGGGAGCAAAATATAGAATTCCCCAGCCCATCAATTTCAGGTTACTGGTGGATGCAGTTGAGGACTATGCTAGAAAATGGGTAAAGCGCGAACCAGACGAACCAGAACTGGACACTTTGTCTGAATGGATCAAAGATATTCAACCATGCATTCAGAACGCATTCAGAAACTACGATGTACTATAAGCACAAGAGTTTCTAACCCATTCATGAACCTGGAGGTTGTGGATGCTTTATCATCTTTGCATGACAAATATGTCGTTGTTCCAGCAGATAAAGCCTCCAATAATATAGTTTTCGTATGTAAAAACCATTATTTGCAATGTCTGACAAAAGAGCTTGGAATAAACAGCACAACTGGTAATCCTACATATTCTTTTACAAAGGATGAAATTGTACAAAATCACAAATCTGTCCTTCTTTCTTTTGGTATTAACATCAAAGAAAACTAAGAAAATCTATCGTTATTATACTGGATACCAAAACTTCACAAAACTCCTTATAAAGAACGATACATAGCTGGATCATCAAGATGCTCGACTAAACATCTTTCTAAAGACTACTATTCTTTCTACAGTAAAAGATGGCCTTCAAAAATATTGTGATGAGATATATTCAACCAGTTGTGTTAATCAGATGTGGATTCTCAAAAATTCAAAAGATCTGCTGCTTAATCTTAGATCACAATCTCTGCAATTTTGCAGCAAAATTAAGACCTTTGATTTTTCTACGCTTTACACTACTATTCCCCATGCTCAGTTGAAATATCGACTTCTCCATCTCATTAAACAGAGCTTTTTCTATAAAAATGGGAATCGTAGATATAAATTTCTTGTTTTGGTTTCATGATAATAATTCTTATGTTGTGAAGAACTACACTGATTCTATCAGAAAATACACTGAAGATGATATTATCAAAATCGTGGAGTTTTTAATCGACAATATATTTGTTGAGTTTGGAGGATTGAATGATATTTCAACAGACATTCGGTATTACAATGAGTACTAATTATGCACCCCTTCTGGCCGATTTGTTTTTGTACTCGTATGAAGCAGAATTCATTCAGAACCTTCTAAAAGACAAAAAGAAAAAGCACCTTGCGAAATTCTTTAATTTTACTTTCAGATATATTGTTGATGTCCTATCACTGAATAATCCATACTTCAGTTAGTACGTGCATCTCATATATCCCAGTGAACTTGAAATTAAGGATACCAGAGGCGGATTTAGAGGATTTTCAGGGGCCTGGGCCCCTTTTGTGAGAAAAATGGTTGATTATATAGGAATCACTGAAGCATGACTGGAGCGGGCCCCTCTAAGGCTGTCAGTGGGCCCCCTTATGAAAATTTCTGGATCCGCCAATGGATACTACTGATACTAGAAGGACTGCTTCATACCTTGATCTTTTCCTCAATATTGACACAGATGGACGACTTCACACTAAAATCTATGACAAATGGGATGATTTCAACTTTCCGTTTCTCAGCAGTAACATACCCTCTGCTCCGTCGTATGGTGTTTACGTATCTCAATCGATACGTTACGCTCGTGCATGTTCACACTTTACGGACTTCATATACAGGAGTGTGCTCCTTACACAGAAACTGCTCCAACAGAGTTATGAGGAGGAAAGATTAAAAATGACTCTCCGTAAATTTTATGGACACCATCACGAATTGGTTGATATATACGATGAGTCTGTATCTGTGTCTAAACTAACTAACGACATTTTTACCACGTCTTAGATTGTGGTTTACCATCTACGTCGTCTGTGTGCTAAGTACCGAACGTGACCTATTCCCGAATATGACTGTTTTGCCGAGTGTGAATTCGCATTGCTATACGACGTGTCTCGGTATTTATACATCCAACATTCATGTATTTAGTTATGATGTTTCTTTTGTAAGTACGGTTAGATATTGTGTTATGTCTTATTGTTTGTGGTTTGAATTCTGTATTTTCAGTACATTTCACATATGTCTTATTTGTCAGTATAGTCGAGTTAATTTCCATTTTCCATGGATAAAGTATTGTGTTAGTCCAAATAATTATGACGTCGTCACAGCATTAATTTAAAATAGCCTTTCAAGACTGTCATAATTATGATAATTATTTGGACTAGTATTGTGAAAATAATTGTGAATTTTTGAATCTCGTTCCATATAATTGTATAAATTTCAAGATTATATATACATCACAAAAATTCATGTGATGCGCAGTTTGTGGTGTCCTGTGCTGTCCTTAATGGGAGATGTCCGTCGTTATTCTGCGGTTTATATGTTGTAATGTATTATTATATTATTTATTTATGCATTTCTCTGTGCTGAGTGTTCTTGCGTTTGTTTGTACTGTATTCCTGTCACGTAGTGTTGTCATTTTAGCGATATTTTGTAACATTGCCATATAAGCGGGAGGTTTGGTTAGCCATAAAACCAGGTTCAACCCAACATTTTTCTTAAAATGTCCTGTACCAAGTCAGGAATATGGCAGTTGTTATCAAATAGTCCGTTTCTATGTATGTTGGCGTTTGTTTTTGTTGCAGTTCAGTGTTTCTGTTGTTCCGTTGTTTTCCTCTTATAGTTGATGTGTTTCCCTCGGTTTAAGTTTGTAACCCGGATTTGTTTTCTCTTAATCGATTTATGACTTTTGAACAGCGGTATTCTACTGTTTCCTTTATTTACAGACATGTAGAACATGCAAGGAACCCATATACCAAATATAGTTATCATATTACTCATATTAAGTGAGAATTTCAAATGACAAAAAAACTGTAATTTTTTTCAAGCAGTCATTGAACCATAAAAAATGAGGTCAAGGACAATGGACATATGACAAACGGAACTTTGTAACATACTGTATATGCATACAGCGTATGTATCATCCAGGTCTTCTACCTTCTGGAATAAAAAGATTTATACAAAACTGTGAGAGAGCTTTCACATGTTTATTGACTTGGATGGAGAGTTGTCTCATTGGCATTCATACCACATCTTCTTATATCTATATATATGCCCTCATCGCCTGATTGTAATTCCTATGTCTCCAATTCTGCGATTTTCATGGTAGGCGAGATAAAAACGGACTATAACACAAAACTTAAAATTGACCAATGAACCATGAAAATTAGGTCAAAGTCAGATGAAACATGGATTACAGACATGTTCACCTTACAATCATTCCAAACGCTAAATAAAGTTATCTATTCCTTTTTAACTTCTGAAACACAGACCAAACCACAAAAACTTAACATTGACAAATTCACAAAAGAATTTTAAAATTGACTGTATTTAGCAAAACCTTTTGGAATTTTGGATCCTCAATGCTTTTCAACTTCGTTCTTTATTAGAGCTTCTAAACTTTTTTAATCTAGCTTCACTGATAAGTCCTTTGTAGACGAAAGGCATGTCTGGCATACAAAATTTTAATCCTGGTATGGATGATGAGTTTATTGACCAATGAACCATAAAAATAAGGGCAGGATCACATGAAACCTGGCAGACAGACATGTACACTGTAAAATCATTCAAAACACCAAATTTAGTTGACCTATTGCTAACAGGGGTCACTACTACTTGTGTAGCGTGAAATTCGTTGACATCCCTCCTCCACCCTTGATTTTCATTATTTGGTGAACCCTGCCTTGCAGTGTCTGTTAAATAATAAACCATGAAAATGAGGTCAAGGTCAGATGATACCTGCTAGACTAACATCTACACCTTACAATCATTCCGTACATCAAATATGATTGATCTTCTGATTAAATGTATCTGAGATACTGACTTGACCATGAAAACTTAACCAATGAAATGAGGTAGAGGTCAGATGAACTCTGTCTGACGGACATGTAGACCTTGCAAGGAACCCATATACCAAATATAATTATCCTATTATTCATAATAAGCGAGAAATTCACATGACAAAAATACTATACATTTTTTGAAGCAGTAGCGAAACCATAAAAATGATGTTAAGGCAAAAGGACATAAGACAGACGGAAACTTTGTCATATAAGGCATCTGTTTACAAGGTATGAAGCATTTAAGTCTCTATCCTCTGAAATATAAAGCTTATAAAAAACAGTCCATCACCACCTCCGAATAGTAATCCCTACGTCTTGCATTCTTCAAGGAAAGTTGCAGGCAAGACAAAAACCATTGAATCATAAGTATATTTTCAGAAAATTAAAAGATATTACTACTCTGGTAGATTCAGTATTGTTGAGACATTGTTTATTGTCATTTGAGATCCACTGAGTTCACCAATCACTACTGGATATCTTAAAAACTCAATTTAAACCACTTCAAGTAAAGTGCCTATATAACCACTAAAAAATAAGATGATTGAAATATATATAATTTATTTACAAACTTTACATATTGCTAATTTGCTACTTACATATTTTCAAACTGTCATGTGAACTATTTGTATGTATGAAAAGAATGAATGTAACATTAAATTATTCACAACACCAAAAGCTACAATAAGTTTTCCATTACTATGTTATTTAGTTCAAATACAGTGTTTTTGGTGAATATAAAATTTTGATAAACATGTTTTGAGAGTTGAAACATTGACAATATTCTGTTTCATGTTCTCAAGCAATTGTTGTTTGTAACATAAGTTTTGCATGGACAAAATCAAAAATTAAAACAGATATTCCTTTGAAATGCCATGTTTAGCAACATACAACATTTCTACTTTTTCAAAATTGATTTAACCGATAAAATCTTCTCTCCAAACAACCATATTCATTCACCACTTGCAAACATCAACATCATGAACATTGTTTCTATAACTGGAGACTGATTGGTGAACCCTTTTACAAATCACCAAAACAAAATTATTAAAAAGAAACCATCATAATCTTTGACAGCCAGACAAAAAATAATTGAATTATTTGATTTTCTTGAACTGACATAATTATACATCATAAATCTTACTAAAGTTACATTAATATATATGAGGCCTTTATAATGTGTTGAAAAATTTAAAATGGAAAATCCTGACTGATGAGAAATCAAAAATAAATTTATTGGATAATAAATCACTATCAGCATAATTACATAATACATAATAGAAATAAATTAAGAACATTGACCCTCAATTCCTTTCCATGTTTAACATGGTTTTTTTTTTGTAACTTTGGTCAATTAAAATGTTCTCACCAAATGACCATAATATAATTGCTGGAATAATAAAGGCATACTAAGGCTAATTCATTTAATTTATGGATACAAATTAATTATTGTTTGAAATTTATCATATTCAATATCTAATTTCATAATTTGCTAATATGCCAAATCAGAAACATCTTCGCTAGCCAAGGGTTACGATCCAGTCCCTCCTCTCCACCCTTGGCAGATTAAGCTAACATTTGTGATAACAATGTTGCGCCATCTACCGGTAGATAAAAGTGACGCCCATTCAGACTACATCATTCTTGACCAATGGCAGCACTTGAACTCTCTTCAGGGTGGAGATGTTAATATGGTTGCATCTAGTGTTTACAAACTTCGTAAAGCTGGAATCAAAATATACGTTGACATTCCAGCATTTGCGCAAGACACATACCCAGGAACTTATATTAGTTGATTAAGAACTTTAAAATTGTCTCTTAATATCGTCGTATGTTTTGGGGGTAAAGACTTGTTGCCCAATCTGCATGTGGTAATTGTTTATTTACATTTTCTACATTTACACATGATCATCTTAAAAGTGCTTTCTGATTGGTTGCAGCCAGTTACAACTGCGACCAATGGAAATCATTACCTGGAAGATCCGAAATTCTATCTTAATCCACCAAGGGTGGAGAGGAGGGACTGGATCATAACCCTTGGCTAGCGAAGATGAATCAGAAACCACATTCCATGGAGAACAGCAATTTAAATTTGGTGCTGACTTAAAAACAATTTGTATCCAATAAATTCACAATATCAAAATGATTCTATGGAATGAGTTCAGGAAAGGGCTATTCATATTTCCGAATTGAAAATTCTTGTATGCCTCTGGTAACATTTTCAAAGAAATTAATGTACTAATTACATTTATTTAGTATTTTTTTCAAAAATCAACATTCAATTCCATATTTGTCAAAGTTTCTAAGAACAACACCTATATTCATGTGAACATTGCCCATGGCAACTGTATTTAGTCTGTATCTATCAGCTCCACTGTAAATCAGATCAGGATTCTTCAGCTGTGGTCCTCCACCAACAAAATATTGAGAAACTTGTTCTCTAAATGTTCCTGCAGGTCGCCATGTTGGACATGAAATTTTGTGGGTACCAGGTGATGTAGGCACATGACAAAATCCATATCCATATAGTTCATTCCTTCCAAATGAATCTTGATGCCAAACTTGAAAATGAATTTTTGGCCAACCTAAAAAAAAAATTAAAATTTATTTATAGATTTATCTTATTTCTAAGTAACAAGGAGTGGGTTAATAAGGACTCCATTTTGGCTTTAAAGTAAAAGTGTCCTTAATACTTAGAGAGTTGAATGATGTGGTATAGAACAAGCCATTTATAATGCTAAAAAAGTATATTCTACTAACATCTGTACAAGAGAACTGTATAAGTGTGTATTGGTGTTTTTTTGTTGTTGTGTCTTTGAGATATAAACATTATCTTAATTTATTCTAAACATTATCTTAATTTATTCAAATTTCAGAAATTTTCTGCTTTCATCTGTTTCGGCATATGGAAGCCAAAATAAATAAATTTCAAAATTAATGTTAGATGCAGATTCCCATTTCTTCTGGTTGTCATATTTTAACCTAATTGGAATGGCATGTCAGTGTGGAAGAGGCATACCATCAGTCTGAGAAACACAAAAAAAGCTCTCTTTGAGTACTGTCTACCTCATTTGTGACTTCTGAGCTATTTGGTAAAATATGAATTTATCAGCACTTATAATTTGACATCCGTATGTGGTTGAAAATTCAGAGTATGAATCATGGACCAAAATTCAATCAACAAAGATTGTCAAATTAAAGGTTTTAAGCGTCATCATGTCTTGTATAGTCTACATGGAACATTAATGTTAAACTTCACAATCATATATTCATAAAATCATAACATTCCTTGATGCAATTTTGTTTATTACATGTATTGTGTTTTTATCTATTATAGGAATTTTATAGAGCTAAGTTGTTTTTGATTTTTCACAAGTACTTATTATCATAGTACCCTTTCATGAATTCATTGTGATTCCATTGATAGAACTAAAAAGGGGAGGTTTACATTTATATCTCAAAACACAACAGTAGTTACAGTCTATCACATGTCTATGTGCCTGTTCAAAGTCAGGAACATCATCAGTGGTTGTTTTTATAAAATCTTAATGTTTTGTCATTTAGGAATTTGGTATTGATGATCTTTGATATATTTTGTTAAATTTTATTCTACTTTTCAAGAGCATGACATTTTGTATGGACATTTGTCTATTGTTGAAGACTGTATGTGGACTTCGGATGTCTTTTTATTGTGTTGTTGGATAGCTACATGTACATTGTACATGTACATCCCCTTTTGTTTATATCAGAAAAAGTGAAATGCATTGTTATTAGAAAATATTTTTTAAGTATAGCTTTATATCCTTCATTTTAGCAATAAACTTTAAAAAGTCAAAAATAACTGTAGGCAAGTGCTTACTGTACTTAAATCATACCGCTTTGTGTGCCTTCTAGTCAATAACAAAACCATTCAATGTTAAAAGATTTTGCTGATGCAAGCTAAACTTTTTGAAGAGAAACTATTTTGAGGCATAGTGACAGATAGTATAAAGAATTTTATACAGAGAATGCTCTCACTGTTAAGACACTAACATTTAGAATTGTTTCATTTGAACAAATTACCTTGTAAACCTTTGGTTGTAAAGTGAACATCTATTGGATGAGCCCAGTATGCTTCATCATAATTTTGTGGGTTATCTACTTGTGTTTGCCCTTCTCTTAGTCCAGACAAAGCTTTCCATGCTCCTCCTGACAATACAAAATATATCAATTATAAGTATATAATTGAATTGATATAAGAGGTACATGAAGTTTTACAGAAACAATATCTTATAGAGTAAAAACTAACAACTACCACTGAAATTTGACTTTTTGGTCTTCATTGGTTATTGTAAGTATACACTTTTATCATGCACATTGCTTATGATAGTTCAATAACAATGAAGGTAAAAAATAATTTGAAAAGAAGCAGTAGAACTATTTACTGAATTTAGATATACAATGTTATCAGATATCATAAAGTGCTAATATATATACTACAAATAAAATTTAAACACAGTCATCCAAACGTAGCTTTAAGTTTCATTTTAAAAGTATTTAGATATAAATAAGTAATGAAAGAAGTTTCTAAATAATCAAAATTCATCCAACATCAGTCCAACTACATGTATATTGTACATGTACATGTATGTTGTTTAATTATTCTAGTTTAACATACCTGTATGTATTCCCCATTTACAAAACAAACTATGATCTGGAAATCCATTAGCACCAACAATCTGTCCTATGATATGTACTTCTGCCATGATTCTGTGAAAATAAAAACAATTTTTCTATTTAAAACTCATTAATTTTACATATATTTCATTCAATTGATTTCTTTCCAATACATTTCTAAAAAGACATTATACACATGTACATTCGTATGTATCAGAAATTGTATATCAATTTGTATTATTTACATTGACATTTGACCTGTATTGATCATACTGTCAAAATATGAATGACATATCCATTTGTTCATTGATCAATATAAAGTTTTTGTAATACACTGGATTCCAAAATTAATCATTATGTCAAAGTATTTGGTTTTTAACTTTTAGATGATGTTGTTGTCCATCATTTGTACTTTTGTTTTCTTTAAATATAATCTTTAAATCTAATATTTTGAATCTATGTAAGAGTTTTGGGCAAAGAGGTAAAAATCTTTACTTGATTTATTGATTATTGGTGTTTAAGGCCAATTTGAGCACTATTGGCTACATCGTGGAAGTCAGATTTTATTGATGGAGGAAGCTGGAGTCCCTGAGAGAACCATCCAGGAAAACTTTATAATTCATACATCACTGCCAGAGAAAATTATGATACATCAGGGCTAGCTAGCTAGACATTACTGTTTGTCGCATCAATTGGACTTGTTTGGGCATTTTTAATAAAATGGACATGGTTCGGCGTTCATAAAAAGGACATGTTTTGATGCCCTTTAGCAACTACATACTTGACATGCATATGTTTTTGCAGTTCTGAGACTGAGTGACATCATATGGACACTTTTGAGGAAATCAGACATGTTTGGGGGGATGGACACGTTTCTGGGTAATACATATATATAATTGTTACAACTTCTATTGAAGAGAATAAAACATTTGCCTTTAATTTCTGAAAAGCCGTACTGTTTTTCTAATGTGCTAGTCATAACACCAAAAATAAAACCAACTCAGTCGGTAAGTGCAGTCCTTTTCTTCCAAGTAAGGGCAAGGATTCGTGCGAAAGCTTTGTGCAGTGTTGGGCAACACATAAAGTTCTCTCTTGGATTTTAACATTTTAAAACTGTTTGCAATATTTTACAATTATAACTATCTGTACATCTTGGTGTCTTTTTACATTTGTGATTACTGTTTTAAAAAGAAAGAAAATCTAGGAATCTTTTAGATGTATTGGTTTCCAATTTTATTTGACATGCCCAAGACGTCTTAAATTAGTATCTAAATATCAAAAGTAATTAACCCGCTGGGAAAATGCATGTTCGAACATGGCCAAGGCACTTTAAACTCTCTTTTTACTTACCATGCGGGGATTAAAGTAGGTAAAATGCAGACTTCAATTATTTTGTAAATAAAAGGTTCAAAGTTTGCTAATTTTGGCTTCTTTGGTATTTTATATATCTGAAAATATCATTTTCTTTTAGAATAATTTGTTTAATGTTCATTCCTGTCCACCATTTTTGTTGACATTAACAATTGGATAGTTTCGAATCTTATGTATTAGAATAAATCATTAATTGTTATATAAATTGACAAACTTTGGTAACCGTTTGTCAAAATAAAAAAGTTAGATGTTTACATGAAATATTAAAATCCGAAAATAAATAGTAAACAAATGCTGATTTGGCACATGTGTGAGTTCCAACAAACTAATTACAACGTATCAAATTTGTCAGTGTCAACTTCAGAACTCAAATGACAAAAGATAACTGCTTACATCTCCCTTAGAAACAATCTCACAAATCCCTCATATAATGCATGCGCTTTTGCATTAACCATGTTAACTGATAATTGCTGGTTTGGAGAAGGCAACAGATTGTTCAATGAAATAAAATAATACATGTAACCTGAACAGCTAAATTATTTGAGACTCAAATTGAGAGAGCTCAAAGGTGCTATCTTTCAATCAGGAAGAAGTAAATTTAAGTAACTAAAGTAGTACAATTGTCATAAACTCACCGATAAAGTACAAATAATTGTTCTTTCTTCTACAAAAGACCACTTTCGAATTCGTGCATTTTCCAGTACATTCGCCATGTCACAATGCTCATGGTAATATGAGGCAGGTGTTACATGTGAAAGAGGACGAGGTATTAAAAATATTATTTTCGACGACGTATACAAATTTTTTTCATTGTATAGTTGTAATTATTTTTTTTAGTAATCAGATATACAAATTTGCGGGAAATTGTATGACTTGCAACATGGCAGCGTCCATCAACAGAACAGGAACAGGGTAATGTGCAAGTGCAACTATTAGAAAAAAGTACAATTTTGAGTTCATTAGTAAAGTGATTTTTATATTGATTTTTCAACTGTTATCCAGGACTTCATCCTCATATTACATCACAGTAAGAGTCCATTGTTCAGTGGGATCATTTACACTGAGGCCTAAATTAAAATATTGTTTGTTTGCCCTTTTCCGACCCTATTTTTGAAACAGGGTAGGTAGGTAGGTAAAATATTTTATTTTCTTTCCCAAAAATAATTTGGCTCGGTACATTTTTGTTATGGGTAGGCGGTAGGTATAATATTTTATTTTATAGATACAAAATCTGCATGATATCATTGTTGTCTGTATTGCTTTTGTTTAAGTATTCTTTTACTATGAAGTTTCTGGGACTATAAGTATAATAGTCCCAGGAAGTTTTGAAAAAAATATAGAATGTGAAGTTAATTCATATGCACTACTACCTTTTTTCTTCAAATATAAAAATATAGGACTATGTGGCATATTTTCAATGTTTATATGCCTGGAACTTTTAAGAGTTTTAACTTACACTAAAATTCTGTACTACATACCCTTACCTCGACCTTAGGTTTTCCACATATTTCAATTTGACTGTATATATATGGTAACCATTCCCAAATCATGTCTCTACGAGATGAAAAGTAGAGATCATATCTGGGAACCAGTATGTCAAAAATATTAACTATCTATCTCTCCCAAGCATGGTTTGTGAATCAGCTGTATTTACAATGTGCAACCTATAGCATGTTTTATTCACATACTAACAATTTTATCAAAATTTGAACTTAAATTACTAGAGACATATCTTGAAATAAAAAGAATATTTGACTGGATATAAAGCAACTGCCCCGCAGTCCATTTCCCACCATCATCGTCTTGCACCCAGTTAGAAGAGCTAAAACTAAGCATTTGTCTTATTTTACTTTCAACCCTCGAGTGTTTAAATTTTCCTGTGTGCTGGTGTTTCCTATAAAATGCTACAAGACTTGAAACTCACTTGTCACGTATTTTACATTGCATTTATATTTGATCTGTATGGAAAACTTGGCGATTTTACTGCCAATTATTCTCCCTTTACAGGCCTTTGGTTCATGTCAGATATAAATAATATGTCAAAGCTGGTCAAGGCAACGTTAACATAATCATCCTGATCTATGGATCACCAAAGGCCCTCCCTACAGAGGATACAACGTCCGTGTACCAAATATTTTGTACACACGTTGATAATTTTGTTTTGACGAACTTATTTTTAATGAACTCTTCAAGTATAAAGACACAAGGGCAACATTCGTCATGATTTCAAAACTTTCGACATTGATTTCAAACCAATGCTTTGAATCTCTAAATGCACGTGTTCATGTCAAGCGCTCATGTGATACCAAACGGACTAAACCCTATACAGGGAGGAAAAAACCGAGGATTCCGTAAAAAGTTTTGAGCGGTACATACAAATAAAAGAAAAGAAAAATCAAATAAAATAAAATATTGGCGGAAATACAAATAAAAGATTTTCAGTCGGAACGAATTCATAGGGTCGGTCGGTAAAGGGCAAACAAACAATATTTTAATTTAGGCCTGATTGACCTGTGGCTGAAATGTCGCTGTTCTGCTTGCATATAACTCTTGAGCTGTTTATTATTTATGTTGCTTTTTGTTGCTTTGGACTAGTATTGATGTATTTCTTCACGAATTTTTACATATTTAGTTTCTGACACATATTTCCAGAAATTGGGTAATCAATGCATGTTGAAAATATTTTCTTCTTTGAAATTTCTAGCTCTCTAAGCATATGCTATAGTTCCAAACTTTTTTATTTGATTTTTATAAAAGTGATCTATTTATTTAAACATTTTTTTGTTAAATAGTTACCATATTTTTAATCTAAATTTTAAACTTTTAAGTAGGTAAACCATGCTTTACTTCATTCTAAATTTGCTGCTAAATTTTTATTGCATGCTACATGTACAATGTATGTGTGAGATTCAACTTTGTATTATAGGTTGTTTATATCTTAGACTCTTTTTATGTTATGTATATGTTTTTATATTCGGTCAAAAGCTCCTTAGAGCTTGTGTTGTATATTTGACTTATGTCGAATCAAAATAAAGTTTTCTTATCTTATTCTTATCTTATTGACCCCCTTGTCAATTGGTTAAATTCATTCATATAAAAGAACTTGAGATTTAACTTGATAGTCTGACAATTTTTAATTCATATACTGGCCTCTCAGAAATATCAAATTAAATATATTTCGTAATTTTTTTGTAGAAATTGACATTTTGAACTAATGTCTGCAAAGGAAGGTCATCATGTATCAGATACAGATTCAGATATTACTGTTGGACCAGAGGATAGTGACTTGACCACTGAATCGCCACACAAGTCACCGGTAAAGCTTCCGTCTGTAAGTAAAAGAAGAAGTGAAGTTCATGAGATTTCAGAGTCTGAAGAGGAAAGTGAAGAATATTTCATTTTGAAAGGGACCTCTAAAGGGAAAGGAAAATCTTCATTCCTTAACTCATCGAAATCCACATTGGAACAAAACGAATCTAATTCATTTGTTAAACAAAGTAAAAAATCATCAGAAACTTTGACTAAGTCACTAGATAAGTCAACAAAATCATCATCTGAGAGTTTGTCAAAGTCACTAGACAAGAGAACAAAGCCATCATCAGAAACTTCGACTAAGTCACTTGACAAGAGAACAAAGCCATCACCAGAAACTTTGACTAAGTCAATAGACAAGAAGACAAAGTTTTCACCGGAAACATTTTCAAAGTCAATAAACAAAAGGACAAAGCCGACATTAGAGAGTTTGACTAAGTCGTCTGAGAAAAAAACTAAGTCATTTACAGAAATAGAAAACTGGTTAGATAAGATTGATTCCAGTCCAGAGGCCAAAAATGTTGATATTAAAAATAGATTTGACAGCCCAGTAGAGAAAGGCAAACATTCTGATTATAAATCATCACCATCTAGTGGGTTGAAGAGGAAACAGACAGTTTTACTTGAAGAGGAAAAGAAGACAGTTAGTAGAAAGAGACCTCCTTGTCAGTATGGGTCAAAATGTTACAGGAAAAATCCATCTCATCTTCAAGAATTCAACCATCCAGGTAATTAAATAGCTAAATAAACATATAAGATTTAGTTATGTACTTTAAATTCAGAAATTTGTGTATTATTGTTGAAAAATGGACAAAAATGTGAGATTGATTATTGTGATTTCAAGAAATGCTGCATACATGTACACATAATTCTATCATTATTTACATCAGAGAAAATTAAAAAAGATTGTAAATGCCTCACATGTATCATGTGTATCAGGTAGTAGTAAATATTTCAACAAAAGACCATTTATTAATTTTAAATGTACAAAACTAACATTTACTATAACTTGTTATTTATGTACAAAATTAATGTTTATAACGACTTGTTATTTATGTAAAAAAAATAACATTTATTATTACTTGATAATTATGTACAAAATTAACATTTATTATAACTTTTTATAAGGTATGCCAACTCAGTGAATGTGGCGCATAATTACTAATGGAGTACTGGTTGGTTTGCTTGCTTCATTTCATTGTTTAGTCACATAGCTACTAGGTGAATTTTTCAATTATAATGTGTAAAAAGGATTAAATCAAATGTAATTTGTCTACAGAATCATAAAATTTAAGTGTCTCTGTTAAACCTAAACATGATTTTATATTCATGACTTAAAAAATCATGACAGGTTTGGTGATCATGATAGTTTTTCATTTATTAAAGTAATAGGTCTATATAATTGACTTAAATTTCATGATTTGGTGTTGAATGATGAACTTTTATAATTAGAGCAGTTCTAAAGTAACAGTTCAACTACTTATTACTTTCTTTTTTACCTACAAAATCATTGTAAAGTGAACATAACTGTTTAACATGGTTCACCTCATTTTTGTGGTTCATTTATTCATGTTGGGTGTTGTTTATAGATAAGAATTTTTTTAGTTACTTTATTAATAATAGTCCAATTATATTTGATAAACAAGATGTATATGTCTTTTTGATAGAGTCAACTCCTGACTTTTGCAACATTTTCAGTTAAAATAAATTCTTTTTTCTCATAGTATGTTTCACCATAGCTATACATGTAGTAGAGTTTGTCCTCCATAAAAATTAAACAGAATTTCAGCATACAGTTGAGACGTCTGATTGTTCACTCTTGTTACACATAAGTAAAGATATCTTAGCTTGATTTCAGTTAAGTACCATAGAATCACATTCTTCTGAAACATGCCTTGTTTCAGATGATAAACAACAAACATGTGGGAGTGGTAGAACCAGAGAAGAATCACCACCTAGAAAAAAACCAAAGATATCCATAACAGGTCCTCTGTCTCCAGATCAGGTCTATAGTGAAGGTCAACCATATAGCTTCTTCTTAACCAAAGTCCATGGTATAGAGAGCCAATACAACCAAGTTTCAGTAATGGATATCAAAGGTGATAGATGATATTTAATCTTGAATAAAGATTCAAGTTCCATTGGTAATTCATCTTGTACTAAAGGCAATATCATGTGGTGTACATGTACATCATAATCTGTCATTTATCATCTATCATTTACTACATGCATCATAATATAACATAATCATATCTATAATTTGCATTACTTCAAGTGCTGTGTGTCATGTCAACTTTCATGTAATTGTACTCCCACTCTAAAAGTGGGGATTATACTGCAATTCACTGTCTGTCTGTCTATCTGTTCGTCCAACACATATTTTTATTACACTTATCTCAGAAACTGCTTAACAGAACGACTTCATATTTGGTGAACAACTCAACTTAACCTAACTTACCCTTTTATTTGAAACTGGAAATTATTTCAAAATACACACAAATTAGTTGATATTATAGTTAATGTATACATGTATTGTCTATGCATTTGGTTCCCTTAACTAGAAAAAAGCAAAATAACTAAAATACTGAACTTCATGGAAAATTCAAAACATAAAGTCCCTTATTAAATATTAATAATTAAAAATTTAATGGCAAACTTAAAAGCTCAATCACATCAAACGATTTGAAAACAACTGATATAAAAAGACTAATAAATGAAAAGTGGTGTATCAAATCAACACTAAACATCAATAATAATATGTAAACCTGGTCAATACAGATGAAGGACATCTTTTCTTTTATACTTGGCAATTTCTCATTGTTTGAAGAATATGTTTTCTCATGGGCAGCAACTGCTATTTAAAATGCTGTTTCATGCTCATGTTTTAATTTCTAAGAATTTCATGGACAGCTCCTTTCTTTTGAATCACATATTTATTTTCAACTTAGAAACTCAGTAAAATGCTAATCAATGTCAACCTGTGCTTGAAAATAGCTGATTTCAAAAATTTTAAATGGGTTTCTTTAAATAGGGCATATGACATTTGCGCCAGTTTTATAAATTTTCAATCTTTCATTTGCGTCGATTTGGTCGTTTCATTTGCACCGATTCAATAATTTCAAGTTCCATTTGCTCCTTTTTGCATTTTAGTGCTGTGCTTTTTTCATGGCGTAAAGTGGTTTTATTGTCCTTTGATATTTTAAAGGCTGTAAATAGATTTTTATATCATTTGATATTTTATTGCTATGCTCAGTTATTTTAGTGGATGTAAACAGAGTGCTTTTAACCTTAAAATTAACTTGTTTTGCTCAAAATCCTACTTCCACCTCCCCATTGTGGGCAGGGGGCAACAGTTATATGCATGTTTTAATTGATAATTCATAACATATGTATAACTGGCTAGCGGAAGAAGTTTATAATGATAAGAAGTTTTCACCTGTAATTTATCTGTAAAACAATCTGTGCAAGATCATATGGTTTTCGCACTCTAACTTTAGTTTAAGTTAATGGATCTCTATTAAATTTTACCATAAGGTTCAATACCACAGAAGTAAGATTGGGATTGATTTTGGGGGTTATGGTACCAACAGTTAAGGAATTAGGGGCCAAAAATAAGCATTTTTGTAACTTCCAGACATAACTTGTGTGTTAGTATATGGATCTCTCTGACATTGTACCACAAGGTTCCATATCACAAAGGGAATGCTGGGATTGATTTTGGGGTAATTGCCTCAAAATTTTAGGAATTAGGGGCCAAAAGGGCAAAAACAAGCATTTTCTAGTTTCATGACAATAACTTGTGTGTAAGTGTATGGATCTTTCTGAAATTGTACTACAAGGTTCCATATCACAAAGGAAAGCTGGAATTGAGTTTGGGGTAATTGCCCAAAATGTTTAGGAATAAAGGGCCAAAAAGGGGCCAAAAATAAACATTTTTTCTAGTTTCCAGACAATAACTTGTGTTCAAGTGTATGGATCTCTCTGAAATTGTACTGCAAGGTACCATACCACAAAGGGAAGGCTGGGATTGCTTTTGGGGGGGTAATTGCCTCAAAAGTTTAGGAATCAGGGGCCAAAAAGAGGAAAAAAACAAGCATTTTTCTTGTTTCAGGACAATAACGTGTGTGTAAGTGTATGGATCTTTATGAAATTGTACAAGGTTCCATATCACAAAGGGAAAGCTGGGTTTGAGTTTGGGGGTAATTGCCCTAAACGTTTAGGAATTTGGGGCCAAAAAGGGGCCAAAAAACAAGCATTTTTCTAGTTTCCAGACAATAACTTGTGTTCAAGTGTATGGATCTCTCTGAAATTGTACTGCAAGGTATCATACCACAAAGGGAAGGCTGGGATTGAGTTTTAGGGTGATGAGTCATAAGGGGGTTCAAAAAATTTTGGGGGGGAGAGGATTTCTTTTTTTCCTTTTTTTCCTTTTTTTTTCTTTAAAATTTTCCATTTTAAATTGGTTATTTCTGATTTATATATAAAAGCAAATAATAATGATATGGTTTGAATAGGTAAATTAAGAATTTTTAAGTTCTTAGACCACATTTATTCTGTGCAAGAAACTTATGCTGTGTCAAATATTTAATCACAATCCAAATTCAGTGCTGTATCAAGCTTGAATGTTGTGTCCATTCTTGCCCCAACTGTTCAGGGTTCGACCTCTGCAGTCGTATCAAGCTGCGCCCAGCGGAGCATTTTATTATATTATAAGAATAAATTGATCTGAAGCATTGCCCTCATTCACCTTATTACAAAATGTACAATCTGTTGGTATATTTATGGGATAATTATTATTTAGTGTATGACTTGTGCTCACAAATTCAGATTGATGTTATAATATGTACATCTTAATGAACAATATAAATGCAGATGAGAAATAATGTGGTATACAATATATTGCGTTACTTCCTTTTTGCATCATATCTTAAAATCTGACTATTTGACAAACAGTATATTATATCTAGACAATTTAACAGTTCTACTTACCTTTACAAATCAAATGATGTTAATGACGCCCTATAGTGATAAGTCTGTCCGTCCGTAACAAATTGTGTCCGCTCTATATCTAGAGAACCGTTATGATTTCAAAGTTTATACTTGACATGTATATTAACCAACACCAGAGGGTGTGCCATAATGTGTGTACAACTTCCTAGGTCAAAGGTCAAGGTCAAAAACTTTGGTTTTAGTTGACAACCCCATGTCCTATGGTAAAGATCGTGTCCGCTCTATATCTTGAAAACCGTTATGATTTCAAAGTTTATACTTGACATGTATATAAACCAACACCAGAGAGTGTGTCATAATGTATGTACAGCTATCTAGGTCAAAGGTCAAGGCCAAAAACTTTGGTTTTAGTTGACAACCCCATGTCCTATGATAAAGATACAAATTTTTTACCACATTATTCACAGCGGGGCACACAGAGATGGCTCCAAGCTCAATGATATCTAGTAAGTTTTGAGAACACAAATCATTTTGGACAATGCAGTATTTAGAATCCATGTATCTTAACTATAGGAGCGAAACCAGTTGAATTGGTACAGGATGACCAGTGAGGTGTTGTCCAATTTGGAAATGAACTGGCATTTTATGATCTACTTTCATCATTTCTACAACAATACCACAAGAAACCTCCATGAGAATAACTACACAGACGTGTTTGATTACCATGCGGTAATTGATGGGTGTTGTTGTCTTTATTATCGTTTTATTTACTTATCTAGTGAAAGACAACTGTGAATACCTTTAGGTATCCACCCACTATTACCCAAACGCACTATTACTACTTCAGGTGTTGGTTCACCTTATATAAATTCAACTATAGGAGAACTGTTAATTCAGAAATTAATGCAATGCTTTTATTATTGCGAAAATTGTGACAAGATAGGTTTCCCGAAAAATAAAAACTAGTATTTTAACTTTGATAGCCTTATTTATAAGCAACATTTCCTTAAATGGTATTTATTAATCTCACATTTTTGTTAATTGCTCAACAATCAGGATAATAAATACATGTAAAAATTTCTGAAATTACAGTATTAGACTGCCTTATTTCAGTTAAGAATAACCAAAGCTTTTAGATTCTAGTTTCTTACAGTGGTGAGACAAAATTTTCAGATAATTCCACTGCACTCACCAAATAAATTTTCACATGAGTATGGATATTAAAAAAAGGATTAACCAGCTTTTAATAAGTATAAATTCAATGATAAAAACTAGAAGGTAGAGCTACAAACATATTAAGTGAGTGCAATGATCTTTAAATCAGGTTCTATTTATATTGACATAGCAGTAGTCTGTAATTATGTTAACTAGTGAATATATATTGTTTGAGCAAATATATTCAAATTTCAAATAAGGACTTGAAGGATCAGAAACCTTTAAGTTTCAAAGGTACGCAATATATCTGCCAACCGAATATGATTATAGATGCCAGTAAAAACTCTAGAAGTCATGCTTTTTCCTCTCTTAAAAAGTATTGGAGTCTTTTTTATTATTAGAAAACATTTGAATTGTATACACCATATTTTGTAGCAGCACATCTTAACAGTTATTTCTATTTATTTTCAGTTTAATTATATGTTTGAAATTCCATGGTTAATAAAACAGTATCCAGAACAGTTCAGGTAATTTTGGAGGGGAGATAATTACTTCATCTATTGTCAACAAAAGTTTTGGGTATATTTCTTATTAAAAAAAGATATCATTATATAGTAAATTTTATATATGAATGAATCATCAATATTCATTTAGTTAAAGAAATACCAGGTGAAAGACCGCATGACCTTACACAGACAATACACAAGGAGAAACAGGGTAAACACTCACTATATAGCAATCCATCAACACAATAAAACAAGTTAACAATGGTGCTTATCTTGATAAGTTGTGAATTAATCAGAAACTACCAAACATCTTACATAGAAAAGTTATGCAAGTGGGATACAGCATATTCTGTACATTATACCTGGTTTCCCAGAATTGGTCAACTTTATGAATTTAATTCAGAAGCTTTTCAAAAAAAAAGAATGGTGTTGAAAGCAAAAAGGCTCAGTTGAAACACTTCGATTCAGATGACAGAATCTTAGAGGTATCTTAGTTTCAACTGACAGGAATTTTGATTCACTTCTAAAAGAATTATAAAGAATCCTCATAACTTATAGAATAAAAAATGGTATAGGTATGAATAGAATGGAATATTTTTGTGTACAAAAAAACTATACATCAATGAGACCAATTCAACAATACAATCAAATCAAAAAAGACATCATAAATGTCTATTTATACCATACATCAAGCTCTAAATATCCCAAGTCTAGACGAGTGAATAAAGGAGAAAGTTCATGAAGGGTTAAAATTTGCCCCAAGATTTTGACGTTTTTTTAATCAGGCCAAAATACTACAAATTTCATATAGAAAGAGTTGTGATATAACTATCAATACAAAATAACTTTTTGGCACATCACTTTAAAAATGACGAAGAAATGATCTGCTGTCACCAATTATGGGAACTTTGCAAGCTTCGTGTCAGGTTTGTGGTTTATATATTTATCTTGAAGTTATTTATAAATTTGATGGAATTCTTGTGGTTATGGTATTGAAAACATGTCAGCATTTTCCCTATTTTTAAAGTGGTTTATAATACATGTACACCTTATTACTATTTAGTCCAATCCGAAGAAAAAAAAGTAACATAGACAACTTCCTGTTTGAGTCTAATAAATGATATGGTGCTAATGATGAATAAAGCATTGGTCAACATGGGATTGTGATATAATAATCAATACAAAATAGCTTCTTTTTGGCAAATCACTTTAAAAATGACGGGAGAAATGATCCCTCAAGTTTGCATTATTTGTGTTGTCACGTCAGTTTTGGTCAAATTTTCAATAATTTTCAACAGTTTTAACATAATTTACTTTGGCGGCCACATTTGATGCAGAAATTTTTTGTGTCTAGGGATTCAATATCATCAGTGTCAACTTTTGACTACAGAACATTTTGGATCCTATGTTGCAGCCAAGGGTTTTCTGAAGTTTTTAAGTTAGAAAAATGCACAAAATCATTGTTTTGACAATATACCCAAAATGATGCTGACTTTGAAGCCTAGAATGTACTCTAATGAAGAGATTTATTTAACATAGTAGTAAGGCTTTTGAAATAGATTCATTTAAGAACCAAATTATGGTTATTTAGAAATTTTATGATAAAGGTGAAATTCAAGGCCATATTTGGCCTAATGTGAACCTTGTTCTTAAACAGCAGTGATCAGAAATCTGCCTTCCACAAGTTTTATTCACGGTTCTCCTACAATTGAAATGTGTTTACAAATAATGACAGATAGATAGGATACATATTTTCAGTTTAAAAATATAGAACAATATTTGCACCTGTGTGTTGAAAGTACAGAAATGTTCATGTCAAACAACCTTCTAAAGATTATGGGACACAAAGTACTGTGGCTATATTTTCTGGACATGAGTGATTTCAAGATAAACTGCTGCAAGTCTCTTACTTGTTTTGATGACTTATTATTTGTTTATATTTTGACATGTATATTTATGCCTTGTCTGTATTGTATAGACACCTGTCTTTTGATGAAGACTGTATCTTGACCTCTAGGTGTCTTTTGGTTATTTTTATTGTTGAGTTGATATTCATTGTTATTACCCCACATCTCTTTTTATTCAGATCAATAATTTAGGGTTTTTTATAAAAAAATAACTTAAATACAAAACAAATTGCATTTATGTTTATTCAACAATTTTAATACTGTTATATTTTGAAACCAGTGAATGTAGACCAACCAGAACCATACAGATATGTTTGTGTCCCACGTGTTTTTATGTAGACTTTATCCTTTGATGCTAATTTATTGAAGTACAACACTTTGTGTTGCTGTCATGTACTCTGTTGATACTCCTCTGGCTCCGGCATGATTCCTCACAATTGATTTACTATTGTGCATCAAATCAGTAAAGAAACTATTGTCAGGCTTAGTAAGTGTTGTCCATGAAAAGAAATATAGACCTTCATAGGGGGCAATAAAGTTTCCATTAGAAGGATTGTAACCACTGCCAGTATTAGTGATGAACGTATCATAGACTACTACTCCGTCGAAATTTTGTATGTGCTTGGAACTTTTAACTAGAAACCCAACTATTTTATGACTGTCTAAAATAAATAATAAAATACATTATAAGATAGTTCATGAAAATTTAAAATACTGCTTAATAATATAGAGATGTAAGTTCAGATGAATACAACAAATTGTCAGTTTTGAATTGTTCTTTAAGAACTTATGGTCATTGATTTTGAGAATGGGAAGTTTATTGTTGTTACGATTAGCATTGTCTTATTATTTGTCTTCATATATTTTTCACTTTCACTTTGAAGAAAGGTGGAGGTAGAGCTCAAAGCTGTTTATCCACAGCATTGGTAATTGTAAATGTTCAAAGTAAGAATCGAAGACTATCAGTTTTGTCATTTATTGTAATTAAGGTATTGTAGATTCATTTATTTTTGTGGGTACCAATTTCTTATTTGTGGAAACTAGAATTTAGTGAGCTATACAAATTCTTCATACAGACCTATAGGAAATTGTATCTATTTTTAGGAATGGATGTCATCACCAATTCCTGAAAAGATCCAGATACCCAAAAAATTAAAGCATTCTTTCCTGGATCCTGAAAAATTAATCATTAATTACTGAGTCCAGATAGGTGTAAATCCTGAATTCCCCCCTAAATAAAGGTCCAATCCTGACTTCCTGAAAAGGGTTCTCCCGTCCCTCTTAACAAACGCATGATAAACATTACATTGATTAAGTGTATCTTTTATAGGAAAGTTTAGATATATATATATTCATTTACTTACTCAAATCTTTGGATCCACAGTCACATCTTCCCTCGGAACTTTCAACCAACTTGAGTTGATATTGAATACTTTTCCCAAGGGTGGCATTTTTAGCACATTGCTTGTGAGATATTGATGTTGTGACAAAGGCTATCCAAGCAATGATTTTGAACAGACTGATTTAATTAAAGGGGAAATACATCCTTTATTTTATGTGTCAGACAGAATTTTTAAGATGAACCCTTTCATAAAAGGAATCACATTTTCCTTTTTATTAATAGTTATCTTTTTAAAGTGGTATAAGATAATGCTTTAAAAGTTTGTCAATGGATAGATTTTGATTTACATAATTTGAGTTCCAGTTATTTCCCTTTGTCGCCTTGTTGTAGGGCAATGTGCACAAACTCCTTCATAAATTTACAAAATTCAATTTGCTTGTAACTCCTAGACTTTAGGAAAATTTTGTTTACTGAATAATTTTAATCTGTTAAAGCCTTGCATATATTTCATCATTATAATATATTATTAAAATAATCTTTTTTATCAAACTTGCTTGTACCAGATGTTTTAATATGGTCAGTCAAATCAGAAAATGAACTAGCTTGTCCTCCAATATGGGTGCACAGGGAAATCACTCAAACTCAAATTAAGTCCCGTCGAAAAATAATTACTCAAATCTACACGATCAGAGTTAACATGATAGATTATGATTATATCCATAAAGAAGATAATTATTTATGATAAATTAATGACTGCTACCATCAGAGGCAGATTGAGTGGAAGGGGGGCACTACATATATATACTTTAACAAGTATCGCTCCAAACTTGACCATTAATTGTATTCATCATTTTATAAAGTTAAAAAATAATGCTCCTACCTCATGCTTTCTTCAAGGTTATGCTGAAGGGTTAAATGTAATTCAGGTTTTGAAACTCTTTTATCAATTCTAATATTTTCAGGTCATTTTATATGTTTCCATGTGATATGAAACACCTGTTGAGACATGCAAATTTTCCATTAGTGATATTTAATATTACTGTAGAACTTCTGTGTCCCATTCCTTAAAAATATCATTTTTTTTTTTAAATTTAGAGAAAGTCTGTGTACTTTAGCATGTTGTTTAGAGCAGACATTTGGGAATTTAGATAGTTTTCATTATCAGTATAAGCATAGATAGGAAATTTCATGGAAGTAATTTTACTTGAGATTTAAGTTTGAATTTTAGAATAGAAGTTCTTGTGGTCAATATTCTTTTCTCATACAATGCAATTTACCCAGAAATATTTAGAAGGAAAAAGAACACTGTATGTAGACTGTAAGAGTTCGTTAGTTGTCTTATTTGTTCCTCTGTTCTCTTCTTTTTCTTTGACTTCAAACATTTATCCTTATACTTTGACCTTTCACTACATTATAGGCATATAATCCTATTTGTTTTGAAACTTTAGAAACTATTTCATACATAATTACATATTGTGCATATTAGTCTCTTAATGTATAACCTCAATACATGTGTATTCAGTAACATTCCAGTGGCAGTTGCATGTGGATTATACATGTATATCTTCAGGTTGAATCTATATTCTGAATATTATGTTTTCTACCAGAATTTTCTTGATTTAGAGTTACTACTTACACATGTTACAAGAGTACTGCATGGCAAAGTTAAAGTCATCTCTAGGAAAGTTTTAAGGATGCGTAATCATTCTGTTATGACTGGGTTGACCATTATGGAATATCTTTATCTCAGATAATGAGAGATATTGCTAATTCCTTGTTTTGATGGGATTTGTGGTAGAGTTAAGTGTGCTGTCCCCTGTTATGTCATTGGCTGCAACAGAGTCAACACTTTGTTAAAGTTTGTATGTATGAGGAAATTAATTTGGATTCACTGTTACTCTAATTACAGGGGAATTTCATTAATCGTTATTACATATAAATCATGTTTCTTCAACAAGAAATTATTTACCTGTATACAATAATATCATTTGTTAGAAAAACGTGAACACACCTTGAACACAGACAGTTTTAGTTGAAAACAACTGACAAGGTTCCCGAGTCAACCGGGGGCAAGGTCAGATTTTGTCTTTTAACTCAATTCTCTCATTTTGTTCATTCAAGAGAACAATACCATTTCAGAGGAGAACGTATCAGGAAGTCAGTTCAGAAAATTCACTTAAACTTTGAATTTTATCTTTAATACAGTGGATTAAGAGCAAAATCCAATGAATTACTGGGAAAATGTATATGCAAATATTTATTGATTGCACAAAAGACAATTTACACAGCAAATTTATTGTTTTTAGAAATCTTATTCCAGTTTTATGTTTTATTGCTCTCTCATTTTTCAGTATATCTTTATGTTTTACAGGTCTAAACCTTTACTTCTGGTACATGGTTTTACTGCCGGTAATAAAACAGCCTTGGAAATAGAAGCTACTAAATACTCCAATATCAAATTTTGTCAGGTATACACATTTAAACAGTATATGATTCAGGATATTTAGAAATTTTGTGTGATGGTTGTTAGGTGGTAAATGTGTGTAGTTTGTATTTAATTATAGAATAACTAATCGAAGAATTCACACATAGAAAAATATTCAATGAGTGACCGAACAACACACTTATTGACGAATGCACATAGTGCTTGAGTTAATTATCAGTGTTGTTCAGACACGAGATGAATATTTTTCGATATTTGAATTCTTTGATTAGTTCTTTTTATTACATTGACAATGAGCTTTTCAATGGAAATAAAGCAGAAAATTCAAGGAACTATATCTTTTTCTACACATTTACAATTTTTGCTTTGCGACAACGTCATCGACAACGTCTTGACAACATCTACTGTTGTATGACGTCAGAGGAGTGAAATTATCGAGTTTATTTCACATGTGAAATTATTGGTTTTTATTTCACTGGGAAATCACGGTAATTCATCACAACCAATGTAATAATAACAATTAATGTCTTGCTAACTGTTGGAAATGTCATTTTACATAAATGTCTCTGGGAAGATGATACTGAATTTGATATGAAAGAAATAAGCAAAAACAAATGATGCATGCAGTTTGCTTGATAAATTTTTGCAATGTTTTTATACTGTGAAAATTGAATTAGGATAGATTTCACAAAAACAAATTTTAAATTTTGATATTATTTATATACAGCATTCCTAGAAATCACAATACCGGTAATAATTCTCACATTTTTGTCCATTGCACAACAATCACAAAAATAATGTAAGTGCACACAAACATTTCAGTATTTACAGTTATAGATTTTACAATCAAATTATTGATTTTGATTAAATGTCATGAAACAGAAAAAATCAAATATATAGCCATTTTTTCCTTTTTCTTTTTTAGGCAAGATTAGAAATGATATATGGAACACATCACACGTAAGAATAAAGTGATATGAAATTGTACAGATTCTTTTACATTTCAATACATTCTATTTGAATTTTTGTACTTTTGAACAAAACAAAAATCACAAAACTACATGTTTTAACATTTTCATTTCAGAAGATTCCATTGAAATATACTAAAATTATTCATTTCTAACACATGTATGTTTGTTAAGGGGAGGCTGTTTAAATATTGTTGGCGATCAAAAAATATTTTTATGAATTTGAAAATTTAGAGAATTTGGAATTTGATGGGGGTACTAAAAAAACTTGTTTTGGGAAAGATTTTTCTTTTCTTATTTTGTTTTGGGGAAGAGTACTTTTGTAGCTTTAAACTAACCTGAAAGTAAAATAGAGTTGGTTTATTCAAGAAGAAAAAAGAAACAATTAACTCAGTTATTTTTATGAATGGAATTATTCATCATAAGAAACTAATCTGCAATATCATGCAAAATTAATTCATTTGGTTTATTTAGATTCATAAAAACAAATGAAGGACGAGTTTTGTGATGATAAAAAATGTGTTTTTATGGTTTTTATGAAGTTTAAGATATTCCTATTTTTATGTTGTGACAACCTCAAATATTGCAGAAATACATGCTTGCCATATTGACTGATAAATTATATTACTAATGGTAGATTCTGCATTTTGAAAAAAGAAGACCCATCATAGAAAGGTAGAAATAAAGGGACCCAACAATAAAAAATAAGAAAAATGTACTTGGAAAAAAAACCCCACAAATTTGGTTGTTTTGCGGCAGCAGCCTCTTGTCACAGTGGTGTCTTCAATTTTGTTGGTAGTGATGAAATTTAAAAAAAATAGCTTTTTACATTGAGTACTGGTCTAATACTGGTCTTTATGATTGTAGAAAAATGATGATAACCCTGTTTGAAGACAGAATGAGAGAAGCAATTGCATTCTGGGTAATACTGGTTTATATAATTGTAGGAAGATGATGATATTATTGTATGAAGAAGGAATGAGAGTTGTTATCCACACATCCAATTTGGTAGAAAAAGATTGGTACCAGAAGACTCAAGGGTAACAAATAAACTTGTCAGAAATGTTGTATTATGGGACATGACTTTTTTATCAACCTGATGATTGTAAACATCTTTAATCAGGATGCTGAGGTTACACATATACTTTACTGTCTTTGAATGTCTGAATTAATTCATTCAAAGCTCGCATCATAGCAACATATTTAGTATAGTAGTTTATTTGATTAAATTTAGATTGGAAGACCTCTAACTGTATTTTGTTGTAAACAAAGCCTGTTTATAGTAATGCCTACTATGGTTAAACTAAAGAAAATTTCATTATTTTAATAAAAAAATGTGTCAAAAGAAAAAGAATGGTCAATATATCAGTGTATTATTTATTAATCCTGTTTTTGTTTAATTGCCTTTTTTTATGAACTTTTTATTTGTTCTGTTTTTAGAATGTGGATAAGTCCATTATTTCCAAAGTTAAAGAAAGAGGAGAATAAAAGTAATTACTCTAGAGGAGATTCACCGACAAACTTCAAGAAAGATTTGTTAGACTATATAGGATCTTATAAAGCCTACCAACTAAAGGACTGGCAACAACATATAGCAGACCATGATATGTCTAGTGCTAAGTATGTTAGTTCAGAATTCCTTTATGACATTTTACAATATTTAATTCCTGAAATTTCATTTTGTTTGTCACTGAAACTAAAAATGAAATTATAAACAAAAGTGAACCAAAGCCTGGTAAATCTGTGGTACGATAGAATCCCTGAAGTGGATACCTCGAGTATGCAGGGTCATTATGATAAAAACATAAAATGTGGAAAGTCATATAACGACAACACTTTAGTGATTGCTGCAGTAAATTTATTGATCAACATGTTTCAGTGCCTAGGGCACCTTCATCAGGAAAAAAACAATACAGAAAATTATGCCTGAAGTACAAAATCGGGAAGGTATAAATTAGGTCACAATGTAACCAGGGTGAGTATAAATAGAAAGTGGAAGTAAACTTGAACAAGAAAGTTGAATAAAATGTGAATATCAATGAAGTTTACTTCCATACATGTATACTTTCACTTTCTATTTATACTCAGCATGGTTACACAGTGACGTAATTTATACCTTTGAATTTTTGTCGATCCTGCGACTTTAGACACAGAAAGCTCAACATAGGGATAGTGATCCGGCGGCAGCGTTAACTAACTTCTTAAAAGCTTAATATTTCAGAAGGTAGAAGACCTGGATGCTTCATACTTTGTATATAGATGCCTTATGTTATGAAGTTTCCGTCTGTCATATGTCCATTGTCCTTAACCTCATTTTCATTGTTCAATGATTACTTGAAAAAAATGTAAAGATTTTTTGTAATGTTAATTTCTCTCTTATTATGAGTAACAGGATAACTATATTTGGTATGTGCGTACCTTGCAAGGTCCTCATGCCTGTCAGATAGTTTTCACTTGACCTCGACCTCATGTCATGGATCAGTGAACAAGGTTAAGTTTCGTGGTCAAGTCCATTTCTCAGATACTATAAGCAATAGGTCTACTATATTTGGTGTATATAATGGTTGTAAGGTGTACATGTCCAACTGGCAGGTGTCATCTGACCTTGACCTCATTTTCATGGTTTAGTGGTTATAGTTTAGTTTTTGTGTTTTTGTCTGTTTTTCTATTACTGTATGCAATAGGTTAACTATATTTGGTGTATGGAAATATTTAATGATGTACATGTCAGTCTGGCAGGTTTTATTTGACCTTGACCTCATTTTCACGGTTCATTGCTCAATGTTAAGTTTTTGTGTTTTGGTCTGTTTTTCTAATACTGTATGCAGTAGGTCAACTATATTTGGTGTATTGAAATATATTACGATGTAGATGTCAGTCTGGCAGGTTTTATTTTACCTTGACCTCATTTTCACGGTTTATTGCTCAATGTTAAGTTTTTGTGTTTTGGTCTGTTTTTCTAATACTGTATGCACAAGGTCAACTATATTTGGTGTATGGAAATATTTTACGATGTAGATGTCAGTCTGGCAGGTTTTATTTGACCTTGGCCTCATTTTCATGGTTCATTGCTTATGTTTAGTTTTTGTGTTTTGGTCTGTTTTTCTTAAACTTTAAGCAATAGGTCAACTATATTTGGTGTATGGAATGATTGTGAGGTGTATATATCTGTCAGGCAGGTATCATCTGACCTTCACCTTATTTTCATGGTTCATTGGTCAGTGTTCAGTTTTCCTTGTTGACTTTGTTTCTTAGATACTATAAGCAATAGGTCAACTATATTTGATGCATGGAATGATTTTAAGGTGTACATGTCTGTCTGGCAGGGTTCATCTGACCTTGACTTCATTTTCATGGTTCATTGGTCAATATAGAATTTCCCTGGTTTGGTCTGTTTCTTTTATACTATAAGCAATAGGTCATCTATATTCTGTGTATGGAATGATTGTATTAAAGGTGTACATGTATTTCTGGCTTGGTTTATCTGACCTTGACCTCATTTTCTTGGATCATAAATGTTAATGTGATACTTGTATTTAAAACTTTATATGTAGGACTATCAACATAAAATCAATGGTCAGTATAGTAGGCGAGACATTTCAGCGTGTGCACTCTTGTGTACTTCAGGTGCAATTTTCTGTATTGTTTTTATCCTGATGATGGTGCCCTAGGCCCCAGAAACATGTAGATCAATAAAAATGAAATTATAGCCATTGAAAATCTCAAATGAAAGATAACACAGCTAAAGTAACTATAAATTTATTGCATTGCAATCTGTTTTTAAAAGAATTACCCAAAACAGATACTGCAGATTCAGTAGTACACATTTCCTAAATACCTGTATACAGACTGTGCAAATCCAGGAAATAAAATACCCACGGAAATATGAAATTTTCCTCAATCCATGAAAGTAAATGAATCTACAGCTAATGAAAAAGTGGTATAAACATTTGTGATTTCAAACAACATACACCTCACATACCACTACACAAAGGATGTTTTTCTTTAAAGAAGACTAAAATTAATCAAACTTTTGTTTTAGAGTAATTATAATTGGTTCATCTCCAGGCAGACATATGGGTGAAAATAAACACAAGTTCGGCCACATGAGACTACGCAAAGTTTTAAACACACATGGACCACAAAAAGACTTTGTGAAATCTTGGCCTGTGATTGGTCAATATTCCAGTATTGGATCATTAGGAGCAACCAAAGATGTTTGGCTTGCCACAGAGTTCTTACAGTCACTGGCAACTGTAGAGGGATCTAGTTGTGTACCATTAGCATCAATAGATTTGAAACTTGTAAGTCATGAATACATTTTAATTGGTCCTTTAATCTAGCTCATGTATTTAATACATTTTATTTGGTCATTTAATCTAGCTCATGTGTTGATATTTTTTTCATCACAGATCTACAGTTTTTATAAATATAAAGATCTAGCTTTGTAAATGCTTTATAACTGCTTTTTACATTTTATTTTTGGAATGTGGCATATAGAAATACTGGAATAATGTCCATTGAAAATTCTTGGTAGCTCTCTAGAATTTCCATTTCTCTTTCAACTTGACTGAAACATACAACATAGCCATTCTGTGTACTGATGATGAACATGAACAAGTGATGTCACAGTCTCTTTTTTAAAACATTATTTGTTTTAAACCATTTTGTATTCTTTCTTTCTTTTGTACCCTATATTAATTTACTATGACTTTACCTATCTTATCATAGAATTTACAATACATGATAAGTTAAGATAGTTCAGGAGGTTATCCTTCTAAGAAGAAAAAAGGATTTTCCTTGGCTAACCCTATCTAATTATAGAATTTACAACAAAAGATAATTTAAGATAAGTTCAGAAGGTTATCTTTCTAAGAAGAAAAAGGGATTTTACATGGCAAACCCTATCTAATTATAGAATTATAGAATTGACAACAAAGATCATGCAAGTTACAATTTAAAAGGTAACCCTGCCAGAATTAAAAATTAAGTTATTTTTGTGGTTAATGCTATAAACTTATTTCAGATATTTCCAACAAAGGATAATGTAAGATGCAGTTTAGAAGGTTATCCTGCTGGAGCCTCTATTCCATATAGTATTAATGTTGCCAAGAAACAAACATATCTTCATTCTTACTTCCAGTAAGTAAATCTACTTTATAGAAACAAATTGATCAGGGAATCACTGTTTATTGTTTAAAACAGCAAAATTACAAAATTAAAGAAGTCTGTTGGACTGTATGAACGTATTTACACTTTTGGTAGTTAGCTATATTTTGCCTCCGAATGACCTTAGATCTACTCCTAATCACCTTTTGACGTCAGGCAACAATCACTTTTTCATTGTGACGTCAAATGTTTTGAATTATGATGTCAAAGTTTACGGGAACCTGTGTGATTTTACGTAATGGCGGACAAATTTGCATACAAGTGTAAATACATCTATTTATCCAGGTTAACTAAGAATAAAATTATCTGCAAGACAATAAATATTTAAGATTCTGTTGATTTAGAGACAGAGTGGAGTTTTTTTTTTTTTTGTGTAGATAGTGATTTAATTTTTTTTGTATGATAGTTTCAGTCAAAATCAGGATTGATGCCACTATTACACTCATCATCAAAAGTAAGGTCGAAAGATTATCAAAGAAATATTACACATAAATGATTCTGTTCTATGTTGCAGTAGATTCATTTAAAAAAGGTTTTAATTACTAGTTCCTTTTGTTTAATGTAGTATTATTTTTGACTTGTTAAGCCTTATGTTTTACCAGAAGTTAGTAATGTTTAATTTAACCAATGAGTTATATCATTTTTTGTATGCAGGTCAAAATTTACAATTTTCCTTATATTACAATTGTAGCCATTGGATATCAAAAGGAAGAGGAAGAAGTAGAGCAATGCCACACATCAAATCATATTGCCGACCTTCTCCTTCATCACAGGAAGTTGCCTGGTTCCTTGTTACAAGGTATTATTTAATTTCTGTCTTATGGAAAAGCAGACAATTACTTATTTAATTTTTTTTTATTGCAATAAATATGTTAACTAGTCATTTCTTAGAAAAACCTGTATAAATTTTGTTATATCAATACTATAGTGACAAAAGATTTCCAATTAAAGTAAGCTAGCTCACTTAACATTCAGTGGAGACTATACATTACTGGACTTGTAAATAAAGTATTGTTTTTGATAGGAATTTAAAAATTATGACTTGGATCTCTTCTAGGATTTTTCAGTATTTCGACAGTTTACTGTTCCTGACAATCCACATATATAATGTTTTATGTGTAATGATAATCCTCATGAAATCTGTGGAAACTGTAATCGATTTAAATACATATAAGACCAGAATTAGAGAAAAATATATGCTTTCAAAAGTTTTTGTCTAATTTGCAACCCTATGTGAATGCTGTGAATTTAACTAAGACAATGATTAGTAGTTGTCACATGTTTACTCTCGTCATTTTGCATAAATGCTACAAACAGAAGGATACTTGCAGTAATTGTTTTTTTTTTTTTTTTTTTATCAAAGTAGACTTTAATCTGATTTGAAGCAACTGGTAGAAAATGATTTTCATTCATGCTAAATGTCTACAGACAATAGGTTTTGAGGTTGTTTCTCTGGCCACTGTAATGGACAGTAAAAGCGTTAAGCACGAGGGGGATATGCCATTGTCATTAGCCTGTTGATGTATCTTATTTAAGAATTAAAAAAAAAAAAAAAGTAATAATGTTAATAATTATGGATAACAGGACTTTCAATTTACATATTTCCTGTTAGGTTGTAAAATCCTGAAAAATTTTGTGGCTTGGCATTAATTTCTCTACTTTTTACCATTTGGAAATGATTTGGATTTTCCTTGTTTATTACATTTCCCAGATTGCACAGTAAATATACAGTTATTTTTTTTATGCTAAGGTAACAGCTATTCTGATAGACCTAAATCCAATCTTTGGTCTCAAGGTCAACAAATTGATTTCAAAGTCAACTGTTGCTAAAATTCTTTTAATGAATGCTTTGTCAGATTACTGCTAAGATATATGATTAGGGCTAAAAGGCACCTCTAAAATCCACAATCTGAAGACTGCAACAGTTGGGAAAATAGTTCAATTGGTTTGTAATTGTTCTCATACTATATATTATAGTTATAGTATAAAACTATCATGAAAATATAGTACACTTCTTATTTGAAATATAACATAATAGTTATCATAGTAAACTTGATTTAAATTTTTCAGTGCTAATCTGTCAAAGGCAGCATGGGGAGCCTTGGAGAAAAAAGGAAGTCAGTTAATGATAAGGTCATATGAACTTGGAGTTTTATTCTTGCCAAAGTTCTTTGTAAGTTAATTTATATTCATACCTTTGAGCAAACACATATAGATTTAAAATGCTGGCATTGTAAAATAAAAAATTCTGGTAACATTCCACATCCTTAAATATTTTTTTTAAATACATACACATACATACCAAATATATCAGTAGATTTGAATGCGTTTTCCATGTTGGAGATCCAGGCAAAGAACATAGAATTTTTTCATATACCTTGAACATTAGTGCATTTGTTATTGAATTTTAACATCAAAATATAAAATCTTTTAATTATTAAATCTCCGCCGTAGGCAACGGGGGCATAAAGTGTTACCCTTGACCGTTCGTCTTTTCATCTGTCCGTCATTCTGTCAGTCCCATTTTTGTTTCCGCTCTCTAACTTAAGTTTGCCTAATGCAAATTTTATGAAACTCATACACAATGCTAAGAACCAAAACTTGCAGACAGAGATAGATTTGGATAGCTGGTCACTTATCGTTCTAGAGTTATGCCCTTTATTACTTGGAAATTGTAAATTTTTTCGTTTCTGCACTTTAATGAAGCTCATACACAATGCTAAAAACCCGGACACAAAGACAGAGTTCGAATTTTGGTAATGAGTCATTTACTGTTCTAGAGTTATGCCCCTTTTTAACTTGGAAAATTGCAAAGCTTGAGTGGGGGCATTCATATCCTCAAACACATTTCTTCCTTTTATTTTTAACACATTTGGCTCAAATTAAGCCCTGTATGTATAAATTTAAATATGAGTTTATGCTGCAATCTTTGTTGAAAGTAAAGCCCTGCTTAAGACATATGCCTTGAATCATGACCCTGTTTACAACAACATTGAGTGCAAAATGTAACAATTTATTGCAGCACTGTAATACTATGCAAGATATCAGACGATGAATTTCGGTAACATTTACACACAATATTTGCATCATTGCACAAGATTTATGTAAAAATTGATATGGAAAAATGTAAACAAATTAAACGATGTCAATTCAGAATTTAGTGTGATGTTTTGTTGAATGTGAAAAGTGCAAGTCATTACATCAAAAAACTTTTATTATGCTAGTAATATTCTGATGCTACCTAATTTTAAATCTCATTAATCAATAATCTTGAATAAAATCACACGCTTATTTTTTACCTTACAAAATATATGATTGAAAATAGTGTTTTATTTTGGTTTTATTTTTCCTACTTTTATACAGGGAAGTAAGAAATCAATTCCTGTCTCCAGTGATATCAATGATACAGATAAACTTTTGTTGCCATATGATTTACCACTAAAGCCATATCAGAAGGAAGGTAAGTAGTTTGATGTTCATATGACAGAGTATACACAAGTTCTCAGTATGAAATTTTGGCAATTTGCCATTTCAGAATCTAATGAATTTGAGGTCATATTTTCAAAAGTTTTACAGAAAACATTGTGATTGATTAAATAATCATCAGACATCTCATTATAGGATTAACTGCCCTTGAAATTAGTTTCTATGATTTTTATACGCCCGTCAAAATTTTGACGGGACGTATTATGGTATACAAATGTCCGGCGTCCATCCATCCGTTTGTCCATCTGTCTGTCCGGCGTAAACATGTCGCACCATAACTTGAGAAACACTCATCCAAATTTCATGAAACTTAATGCAGTTGTTCCTTATGATGGTCAAAAGATCTGTATACTTTTTGGTGAAAATAATATTAAAACTTTTTGAGTTACGGGACTTTGTAACTAAAACAGGGGTGCTGTCCATCTGTCTGTCTGGCGTAAACATGTCGCACCGTAACTTGAGAACGACTCATCCAAATTTCATGAAACTTAATGCAGTTGTTCCTTATGATGGTCAAACGATCTGTATACTTTTTGGTGAAAATAAGATTAAAACTTTTTGAGTTACGGGACTTTGTAACTAAAACAGGGGTGTGTTTTTTTTCACATGTCGCACCGTATCTCAAAAACGATTTATGATAATTGCTTAAAACTTTACACACTTCTTAGTTATATTAACCTTAAGATCTGTATAATTTTTGGTGATGATTCAAAATTTTATTTTTGAGTTATTGAGTATTTTGTAAAAAAGGGGGATGGGGTTTTTACATGTCGCGCCATATCTCAAAAACAATTTATGATTATTGCTTAAAACTTTACACACTTATTAGTTATATTAATCTAAAGATCTGTATACTTTTGATTTTGATTCAAAATTTTATTTTAGAGATATTGAGTTTTTGTAAAAAAGGGGGTTTCACATGTCGCACGTATCTCAAAAAAATTTATGATTATTGCTTAAGACTTTACACACTTCTTAGTGATATTAATCTCAAGATCTGTATACTTTTTGGTGATGATTCAAAATTTTATTTAAGAGTTATTGAGTTTTTTGTTAAAAAAGGTGTGTTTTCACATGTCACGCTGTATCTCAGAAACTATTTATGATTATTGCATAAAACGTCAGGCGTATCATGCGCTCATGGTGCAGCTGTTTATTGAAGTTTAGAGTATTTTAGAATTTTTAAGATGGATAAATATGTTATAAACTTTTTGTTTACAGATCGTCCTTGGATATGGGATATAGCATATAAGGAATTACCAGACTGTAATGGGAACATGTGGTGCCCTAGCTGACATTTTGATTGGTGTATGACATTATTTATGAAATAAAATATGGTGCTGTTTCTATAGCAAATATTTATTTGAAACAATCTCAAGATTGTGCATAAAATATAATTGAATTATTTCCTTTACCAGTACACAAGGTAACACCAATCAAGAAAAGATGTCACCCTAACCAGACACATTACTTCAAGCAGTCCAGTGTTTGATCTTACTTTATTCAGTGTGCTTAATGGAGAGAGCTGATAGGCAAAACAAGAAAATTACTGGCCTAGCGGTCATAAAACTTTCGAGCACGATTATTGTACTCAGACTCAGAAATCAACCAATCAAAATACTGGATTTGGTGTTTCGAGCACAAATTTTGTACTCCGAGTACTGAGTAAAGTTTTATGACCGAGGACCCTGGTCTAAATCTGACAGTGGCAGATATGTTCAGAATGATGAGAACTACCAATTGTCCTTCTCCTGGTATAAAGCACCCATCAATGTAGACATAAAACTAATACTTGTACCAAATATCCAAGTATATATGTAGGACTCTAAAGTGCGATGGGGCGCTAAAATGCGATGGTCACGCTAAAGTGCGATGGCCTACGCTAAAGTGCGATGGTTTGATACGCTAAAGTGCGATGGTCTGCGCTATTTAATGGAACACGCTAAAGTCCGATGCCGCGATACGCTAAAGTGTGTTTTCAGCGAAAGTGCGTCTGTTCGCTATATTGACGTTTGCAACGTGAAATCGCATTATGACGCTACAAGCCGTTTGTACAAACAAAATGGACATGCGGTACACGAGAATGTTTGTGCAGATAAAGATTTTTACTAGACAAGAAACAAATGATCCCGGAACATTTTTGGTCGGTGCTAGAAGAGTGTGTATGCGGAGGAGTTACTTCAAAAAAATCATCCACAGTAACAGAATGCAAACCTTTGATCCCGTTGTGTCGGCGGGACAAACATGTTTCTGTCAGTATACTGGGAAAAAATACTTCTCATAAACATAGAAACTGACGTTAGTAAGGGAAGGTGTATACCGTAAAGAGAGCGAAACGGCAAAATACACCAAGTGTCAAAGTATTTAATTCGTCCCATGTCATTTACTTGCGTGAACTAGAGGCTACTTTTAACTTTCTAATTGAATTTTGTAAAAAAACAAACAACCATTGCACTTTAGCGTCTGACACCATCGCACTTTAGCGTAGACCATCGCACTTTAGCGTGACCATCGCACTTTAGAGTACCATCGCACTTTAGAGTCCTACATATATAAACACTCTGAATATACACGCCATAAAAGGCTATAATAAATACCAAAGACTTTGTAAAGTGGATAGTCGCACAACAACGCCGATGCTCTAGATTTAATATGAAATAAACATTATTCATACATATATCTACACATAATATATAATTCAAACATCAGTATGAAACAAAAAACTCTTCAAATATAAAGCTGAATAAACTTTAACCAGAAGTAAAATTTACCAAGAAAATTCTACTGTTCAGATTGACGGTGTCGTGCTGAATGATTACAAAGGCAATAAAATACCGCGAAAAATAATTTTGAAGCGGGAAAAACTAACACCCTTCATGCTACATATGATGAAAACACCCAGGAGAAATTAATTTCATTCTAATGCACTGCCCTTTTAAACGAATGAAATTACAATTATACATCTAAACTGTCAAGACAGCTTCTTATAGGAGTTATTGCCCTAAAATTTCAATTTTTTCATTTTTACCTGTTATCTTGAAAATTTTAGTAGATAGAAAGAATCTTTAAACAGCAAAAATGATCAGCAAACAAATAAGTCAACATAGCCGAAATCATCAGTTGACTCCTTATTTGAGTTCTTGCTCATGACTATTTTACCAATGTTTTTGCCTATTTTCTTGAAAACTATAAAAGATAGATATACATTTTAATTGCAAAATGATCAGCAAGATAAGATCTACAAAGAATTCACGTTCTGCCCAAATCATTAGTAGACCTCTTATAGGAGGGATTGCCCATAACAGTTGCCTGCGAAATCTGACCTTTACCTCATTTTCATAGATCATTGGTCAATATTTAGTTTTCCTGGTTAAGTCTGCTTCTCAGATACTATAAGCAATAGATTAACCATGTTTTGGTGTATAGAATGATTGTAAGGTGTATATGTCCGTCTGGTAGGTATCATCTGACCTTGATCTCATCTTCATGGTTTAATGGTCAATGGTAAAGTTGTATGGTCTATTTCTCAGATACTTTAAGGTATAATCAACTATATTAATGTATAGAATGATTGTAAGCTGAATACATCTATCTGGAAGGGTTAATCTGACCTTGACCTCATTTTTTTGGTTCATTGTTCAATGTTAAGTTTTTTCTGGTTATGTCTGTTTCTCAAATACTATGAGCAAAAGGTTAACCCATATTTGGTGTATAGCATGATTTTATGGTGTTTGGCAGGGTTCCTCTGACCTAGACTTCATTTACATGGATCATTTATAATGTAAAGTGTGATTCTTAAATTAAGATCTAACATGTTGTAAATGTTTCAAAATACCTTCTGCTATTCTAGGTATATTACGTGTATTTTGTGTTATACGTCTTCAGTTGTTACAACTTTGGTAAATAAAGATTATCACTTACTTGTAGTAAAACCTTTATCTTAAATACTTTCAACATAAAATCCATCATGATAGGGTATAATGGCAGATCTTTGATAGTTTGTTTAATTTATTCACAATTTTCTTAGACTCACATTTTTTACCTTTGATGATGTTTGATTTGTGTCCAGGACACTCTAAGCAGTGACCAAAATATAACATCCAATGATAACAGGCCATCAAGCAATACAAAAATAATTCACAAGAAACAACCAGTATTGATTTTAATATACAAAGGCATCTGTTAGAAATTGCATTTAATTACAGATATAGGAGCAAACATTTTTATTTTTATTTGAATTAGAGATAGCAACACCTATTCCATATTCACAGTTCTTACAACTTCAATGACATTAAATTATTACTTGACAAATATCAAATCTTGTCTTCCCTTCATTATAAGATAAAAACATACCGGTAGTTGTAAGCCTGTGGAATGATGGTAAGACTGCATAGTTATCTAAACAAATCATCAACTTGATCTGTAACTCATCATTATACACTAATGAACCAAAAAATCTCTTCAGTCTAATTGAAAAAAAAAACTTGACAAATTTAGGACTTTGGATGGATTGAAGGTCAGACAAGGGTACATCAAATATTTCTGCTACTCAGTGGTGGTGGCATACAAATATGAAATAAACTGTTAACACAGAGTTATGTCTCGCTTTTTTGTTATTTTGATAATGCAAATGTTGAAATTAAAATAGCAACACTTTCACATGTAAGTTATGCAAATATTCAAAGTCAATGAACCATGACTGAAGGTACATGCCTAAACAATCTCCATGGAAATGAGATGTGCCAATGCTAATACAACTGCATATCAAATACCATTGACTTATCATAAGTCGTTCCCTTTAAACAAACCTAAACACAAACATTAACCTTTAAACTATGTAAAAGTTTCAAAGTCATTGAACCATGATGAGGGAGTGGGGCTTTATAATCTCTATGGAAATGAGACTTGCAAATGCCAATAAATTTGCATACCAAATATCATTGACTTAATATTAGCTGTTCATCTTAAACTGATCTAATCACAAACTAATACATGTAAACTAAGCAAAAGTTTCAAAGTCAATAGACCATGATTGAGGGGGCGGGGCCAAATATTCTCCATGGAAATAAGATGTGCCAATGCTAAATAAACTGCATACCAAATATCATTGACCTAACACTAGTGGTTCACCATAAACTAGACCTAATCACAAACTAATACATTGTTGACGCCGCCGACGCTGGAAACAGCATACCTATGTCACTCTTTTTGACTCCATCAAGACGAGACAAAAAGCTGATGTATTCACTTATATGCATTTTATGGTGAGATTTTCAAGAGGTATAATAAATAAATGCCAGAATACAGGACAAAATGCCAACAATTTCTTTATTAAAAATCTGTCAAACAGTTATTCTGTTCATCAATTCAAATGATCCAGAACCACATGTAACAAGTTTTCCTGTAACTAATTGAGCAGACGGTGATTTTAAAGCATCATGACTTCCATGGATACTAGCATTCACTAGAAAGTGCATTGTTGTTTCAAAACTCATTTGTTGTAAAGGTGAAGAACATGTTTCCATAGCAACTCTATTGAATGGTTTGTAAGATCCTTCAAATGTCATATAGTCTGCTAACAAAGAAAGATGGCGGTAATCTACATCAATACCATATGCTCCAAATACATTCTGTACTTCCTGCAAAAAAAATTAACATTAAATATCAGTTCAAATAAGGCCACTGTTACAAAATTATCATTTTTCGGTGCCCATGGGCTAGGTTTAAGAATAAACAGAAAAAAATTCAGGATTTTACAATACATTGTTAGAAATAAAACATTACTCTATATAGTATTCTGACTCAAGATAAAGTCAAATAAAACTGATGCATCCAAGAAATGACATCACATTAACTTCTGAACCAACATCTGGTACATGATTATTCCAGAATTGGCAAAGAAAACAAAATGTTTAACCATCTACTCTTAACTTTTCTTTTCATTGAAAATTTATTTGATTTTTTATTTTTGTCAAGCCTGCAAAGAAAGTCACAGTAAGCAAGATTTATTAGGTAATAGACATCTTTCGTAGCAGCAATAAAGCATAAAATTTTGCAAATAGCAAATAGCTTAATATCTTGCTCGCCCTTCACAAAGAAGTTAGCAAAAGTTTGTGTGCTGTTATTCATTACAAAACCTGGTCACTTGACTTCTTCATATAAAATCTGATTTTTATATTGCTTATATCTGAATTTGGTTAAATTATTTATACAACACAATGAACTTGCAAAAGATTTTCTACCACAAATTATATATCTTCACTTTATCCTCATCCAAATAGTGACTATATTTCAAACTGGAACCATTTAAATTTAAATGAAGGTTTACATTTACCAAAATTTTAAATTAGAAAAATTCAATTTAGGGAGTTTAATTTTCCTTCCTTCTTTTTCTAGTAAACAGCTTGTTGATCTGTATATTTATATATATATAATTATACAAAATCATCTTACTTTGCATAGATAAAACCTTCATTTCTTATTGGATGTTTTTTCAAAATCATAATTTTTGATGAATTGAAAATTTGAGATGAGAATGATTTTTTCACTGACTTTTGTTGTAGTTTTTGGTAATAAAAAAAATCTTAAAAACTAGAAAAATTGTGAGCTTCACTCACAACTCTAACTTCCATTTCCAACTATTGTATACATATGGCAAAGTTCATGTTTTGGATCTGCATCCCCAAATTTCATCTGGATCAAAAGATAAAATAGTTGCATACTGCATTAGGTACTTCAAAATTTTTTATCAAAATCCTTTTTCATTTATTTAGAAGGTTTGCAAATACATTGTTTGAATAGATGAATGAAGTTGCAAACACAACAATTACAATATATCCCTATCACATACATTTAAGCAGGTGTATTAAAAACAAACACATGATATTACCTTAATAATAACTCTGCCAGCCGCTTCTATACCATATCTCCCTGCCATAGCATGGATATCATTACTGTATAAACGGGATATATCCAGGAAGTCAGAATATTTGTACACCTCCTACAATAAAAGTATTCAATTATGAGGTGATCAAATAATTCAGCATATTTTACCCTTGGAATTTAAGATTAGACTACATTTTAGAAACATGTATACTTATACAACATAGTATTACTAAGTAATGTATATTAATGCAACAGGATATAACATAGGAATGGTCTGTTATAAGTAGTTCTAGTTTCAGAATTATTCTGGAAAGTAAGTATTTTAATAGTGAATAGAATAAAAGTTTCATAAACAGTTAAATATTCTGCCAAGAGATACATTCCCATTAATCCAATAGCAATCCTTATATCAAAGGTCAAATAAAATACTTTATAAAAATCAACTAAAAGAAAATAACATTAAGATGCTGATAAGGATAAAATTGAACTTTTTAGTCTGAAATATTTGTCACAAGTAAGATAATCAAAGTGATGGAAATCACTCATGGAAAGATTGGAAGAGTAGTTTTAATAATTTCAAATCACATTTAGGTAATTATGGTGTGGACAAAAAAGAACATTAATAAAGCACTATTGCTGACAATTGCATTAACTGCAGGTCTTTAGAAGGAAAAGCACTTTTCCAGTAGATAAAATGAGCTAAATGTGAATCAAATTGAATGACAGTGGGTCCCTCAATTTGCACAACAATTTCATTTAAACTGCAGTTTATATCTTAACCAAATAATGTTCCCTGTTAATGTTTCAAACAAAAAACAAAAAAATTGCAAATCAAAGATTCTTCTAGTAAAGTTTAACAATTATCCTTGTAAGACACAGGACCAACAGATAGACTTGGAAGTTAAGAACTTTATTGTGTCAAAAAAGTAATATAAAAAGGTTGTTTTGGGGCATTTTGTAAGTTGAAACATAAATATACTATTTTTCTCCTGGGAGAATTGCTTATTGATTTTGAAATCAATTATCATGATTATATGACACTGAAGATTAAAAGTTGTAGAGTGTATTTAAATCAATTTATAATTTAAATATTTTTCAGCAAAGAGCATTGAAAATGTACTTTTTCAACATAAACAAATTAAAAAACTTATTCTATTGAAATGTGGATTCTTTCTTAATTGCAAAAAAAAATATAGACACTTCTTATATTCAAATGACTAAAATTGTTAACAGGCATTTGATGGGGAATAAACTAACAAAAATTTGGTTTGTTCTAATTAAAAGTTTTAAAATTTTACTAACTGTTCATAAAAAATAAGTGAACTAACCTAAATTGTTGATTAATTACAGATGATTATTGCAGATTTATCAAGTAAATCATAGGCCTTACTTGAATACCTTTTATATATTTATATTTAGTATTTAGATTTTTTTTTTTTTTAAAGATCTTGTTAATCCTTAATTAATCATTTATCTTTCAGACATAATTTACAGAATCACTTTATGTAGTGTAGATCAAAAGAAATAGACAATGAATAAATCTATCATCTCTATATATCAAACATCTAATATATACATTTGTGTATTCAATTATAAGGTCAAATATTTGTGTATTGAGATGTATATTGAAGGGTCTGTATAATTATGTAAGACTGAGGTTGATTAGTAATGTGGTCATTTGATTGGCATTTAAGGAGGTGGAGCATTGTAATTAAGGCCCCACCTTGTCTCTGATTGTTTAGTGATCATTACAGTTGTCAATCATACTAGCATTGTATCATTCCTCAATTACCTAATCAAAATGATAAAAAAGCCTGCACATCAACACACCTTAAAGGCATATACATACTTGAATGAACTGCTCCAAAAATATACAAAATTTTTCAGTTTATATGTGCATATGTGCACAGACATGAGAATTATAGGGATCTATATTTCAGTGTGTATACATTTAGTAGATTTAGTAGCTAACCTGTCCTTAGTTACTTGTTGTTAGGCAGGTCGGTGCCTTAGGAAAGATTTAGAACAAGTTCCAATCTTTCCAAAATGGATCATAGACACAAAAAGCTGGGTTGCACAGAACGTTTTTGAAATGTCAATAATGAACATTTTAATATAAGAATTTTGAAATGTACAATCTTTAAACAACTCCATAATGGGAGGCACAGATCTTCGATATATGTGCAAATCTGGGTTGAAAACTGCTGGAGGATTTAATAAACACCAAATTGTTAAGTCTTTAGGAAGTTTTTCTGAAAAATGTTTCACAAGTGTGGAAAAATTGGAAAAAATCCTCAAACAATATGAGGTGCAGAGTTTCAATGTGTAAGCAATCTTTCTGTTAGGAGTCAGGAGTGTGAGTTAAAACTGTTAGAGGAGTTGATGATAGAAAATGGTATCCACTTTTCCCAAACTGATTCTGTGACATCACTATATTGTAAGCCACTTTGGCACTTAGTGCATCCCATTTAAATAGAAAAGTTACCAAGATATTTATTCCTTCTGTTTTAAGATGAACTTCTCCATTTTTCTGTGTGGACAGGAAACACCTTGTGACACCTGGTACTTCATGGACAACTGCTTTTCTAATGTCAAGGTCAATCAATGATGGTAAATCTATCTTACTGTCCAATATATTAAACTGTAAAAAATACAATTAGGTAATACTCTCATTCTGAATGATCTAATACTGTTTAATGTTTGCAATTTTCATATAAAAGGCAACCCTCTTAAACATAACTCCCCCCTTGATATCAAATTACTATTAATCAAATGTCAAAACTTAATGTTCTTTTTTCCAGTAACAGTGTTTTATAAGTTATTTTAACATTGCAACAAAATAATGTCATATTTACAGTCAGGATTGTTTTTTGAAAGTTTTTATGTACAAAAAAAAAATTAGTATACAATCTTTTGTTTTCTCTATTCATTACTGTGTCTTGACTGTAACCTTTTGCATGACAATTACAATAAAATTTGTATAGAAATTGTTAGATTTTTAATAATATCATTGAAGTGGAATTAAAGTCTTATACGATTGTAAGTATGCTTTATTTTATCACCTTGCACTTTCACCACTCGACTGTTTTTCTACAGCAGTTTGTTAAATTTTTTTGACCAGTTGAACAGTTTACTTTGATTAAACAAATTGCAATTTGGTCAGAATTTTAAATAAACTGCAATATGTGGAGGGCATCACTTACAGTCAAGTCACAGTAACAACTTGTTTATACTAGTATGATTAAGACCATGCCTCTATTGCTTTGTCCTACAAACTTCATTTATGACCCCTAAATGTCCTTTAAAAGAACTTATGTTGTTGGGTATTTGTCTCCTTTATTTTTATTCATATTCTAAGATATATACCTGTAAAGTTACTTCACACCATTCCTCTTTTTTAGTATCAAATTTGTAATCCTTTACTTGTGCACTTGCCTGTAACACACTCTGAAATATACATGTTTCAAGGAATGATATTCTGCTGTGACAGTGACTGAGTGTCTGAGTGTCACACTTATTAGGTCATCTACATATAAATAAATTACATTTATGTTGTACTTGTGTATATGAAAAAGATAATGACAGATACAGCTTTGGATTAAGAAAATATGTTTATATTGGTGATTTTGAATCTGTTCAAAGTTTTGATTTTTCTACCCTGTATACCACATTGCCTCACATTCTCATTAAGAAAAAATTCACACACCTAATTAAATGGGCATTTAAAAAGTCAGAATGTGAATACATATGTTCTAACTCTTTTAGGTCATTTTTTAGTAGCAATAAACAAAAGAACTATGTCAATTGGACATGCTTTGATACTATATCTGCCCTTGAATTTTACTAGATAATATTTTTGTTCGCTTTGGAGATTCCGTATATCGTCAGGTTATCGAATTCCAATGGGGACTAACTGTGCACCACTTATTGCGGACCTGTTTTGTATTGCTATGAGTTACAATTTATGACTAAAATCAGCAAAGACCCATCGAAACAACATCTGATACAAAAATTTAATAATACTTTTAGATATTTGGATGATATATTGGCTCTCAATAATGACGACTTCAGTATGTATACTAAAGAAATTTATCCTGTTGAACTTACTTTAAATAAAGCTAATACTAACAATGACTACTGCCCTTTCCTCGATCTTGATATCTATATCATTAACGGAAAGCTTAATACAAAAATTTATGATAAAAGAGATGACTTTTCATTTCCTATCGTTAATTATCCATTTTTAGATGGTGACGTTCCCTTGTCACCATCTTACGGTGTTTATATATCTCAACTTGTACGATTCACTCGTGTATGTAACAACGTTTCAGGTTTTAACGAAAGAAATTTATGTATTACTGAAAAATTATTACACCAGGGTTTTCGATATCACAAACTAGTCAAAACATTTACTAAATTTTATCATCGGTATAAGGACATCATTCGTAAATATAACTCAACATGCAGACATCTTATACGTTCAGGTATTTCACATCCAATCTTTTATGGTAATATTCTTTATAAAGCACAAAAATGTCAGTATTCACCTCAGAAGCTAACAAAACCTTTAAATAGACTTATTAAGAAGGGATATAGTTACGATACTGTTGTCAGGTCATTAAAGATTGCATATTTTGGCTTTAATATTGATTCACTTATAGGGTCTTTGCATCAGAACTAAACACATTTATCTAAAAACCAGTTGTTGGCATGACACGGGTTATGCTCTTCTTATATATTTTATGATGGTATGATACTAAACCCCTAAAGGGAGGGATTGTGCCTGATATTCATATGATGAAGACATAATCTTTCAATCAGTTTAATTGAGGTCTGGAGCTGGCATGTCAGTTAACTGCTAGTAGTCTGTTGTTATTTATGTATTATTGTCATTTTGTTTATTTTCTTTTGTTACATCTTCTGACATCGGACTCGGACTTCTCTTTAACTGACTTTTAATGTACGTATTGTTATGCGTTTACTTTTCTACATTGGCTAGAGGTATAGGGGGAGGGTTGAGATCTCATAAACATGTTTAACCCCGCCGCATTTTTGCGCCTGTCCCAAGTCAGGAGCCTCTGGCCTTTGTTAGTCTGTTATTATTTTTACTTTTAGTTTCTTGTGTATAATTTGGAGTTTAGTATGACGTCCATTATCACTGAACTAGTATATATATTTGTTTAAGGGCCAGCTTAAGGACGCCTCCGGGTGCGGGAATTTCTCGCTGCATTGAAGACCTATTGGTGACCTTCTGTTGTTGTCTGTTCTGTGGTCGGGTTGTTGTCTCTTTGACACATTCCCCATTTCCATTCTCAATTTTAGAATTAAGATTGAGAATATTAGATTAATACCGGTTTGGAATTAAGAAGGAGACCATCAATTAATACAGGTTTGGAATTTAGGAGACCATCGATTAATACAGGTTTGGAATTTAAGTATCTCCCATACTATTTAATAACTTTGAAGTCCAATTTAAAACCAGTTATGGAGTTTCTGTCTCATGGACATACTACAGTAATTGGTTAAAAGGAGAGGGTAACATTAAAAATTATGACCAGATGAGCCATGTGTTAAGAGCAGAATGTTGTTACCTTCATATGGACCAATAAAAAATAGATCAAGGACTCAAATGAAAAGGTTGTGCAGAATGTTTCTTAAACAATGGAAAATGCTCTATACTAAACATTTAAATCTTTGAAAAATTACTGGGTTACCAAATCTGGAAAAAAAAGAGAAAAAAATTCTCAAACACTTCCATAATAGCAGGTGCACAACTTCAACATATGCACAATCTTCCTGTGAAACTTCACGGATTTGGGTAAAACACTGTAGGAGGAGTTGATTACACAAAACGTACCCTCTTTCATAAAGGAGTAGGCCCGGTAAGACCCCTTTATGGCCCCAAAAAATAGCATTTTTACAAATTTGTTAAGTGTAAACTTTTATCTATTTATTAGAAAGTAGAATACCTTTGTTACATAAATATGGACTGTTTTTAACAATAACATGCACATGCATCAGGTACTAGCATCATTAATTCATGCAAAATTACTGAAATCTTCACAATTTTAGCATTTGTGCTAATTTTTATACGGTTTTTGTCTAAAATGGAAGTGGCCACACTTGTGTTCAGTCTTAATATTTAAAAATATGTTGTATTTGATGATAATGCATAACATATATAAAGGTTGAGACGGAACACGAATGAGGCCACTTACATTTTAGACAAAAACCATCTGAAAAGTGACTTTTATGGCATATCTGATAGATTTTTCATATTAAAGCTTGAATTTGTGCGTCTTTAATGACCAAAATCAGTTCATATCTTTTACAGAAACTAATTGAATCGACTGAAGTAGACACTTATGTGTTTAAAAAATGTCAAAAATCTTTCATCAGATGTACTTCAAATTTTAGGCCAAAATTAGCCCTTACCTGACCTTCTCCTTTTGCTGAAAAATGATTCAGTTCCCAAGTCTCCAGCCCAACATCACTATTCTATAAGTGGTTTGTTTCCACAAGTTATAATCTTCTATGATTTTGGATGTTGTTATTTTACAATTATCTTGTACATCAGAACATATCTTATTTGTTATTCATACACTCACATTAATTCTGCTATTCATACACTCATATTAATTCTGCTATTCTATCACTCACATTAATTCTAACTTCAGTTTTCTTTTTCTCCACCTTCATTGTACTCGTAATTCCTTCTTCCATTTCCTCTTCTTCAAGGTCATCCTGTGTTCCTTCCATTTCTACTACTTCTGCTTCTCCCTCTGGGTCTGTAATAGTAAAAAATTAAGTAATAAGTATAGAACTTCTATAAGATCTTAACTACCTTTCAATGGAAGGTAAACTTTAATCTTAAATTGACTAAGCTTTGTGAATAATTAAATGTTGGTGCATACATCAGTATTATCTCTAGGGCATTTAAGCACCATGGTAATGTGATGCTATCCTAAATAATTTTCTTAAAGATTTAATGATTGATGTGATGCTATAATTTCTTTAAAAAAAAAAAACTATTTCAAAATTCCTGGCTTATCAGAATGTTATATAAAACCAAGGGGGAAAGCCTTGTGATGTTGTGTAGATTCAGGACATGAAAAAGTTGAACAATATATAAAACGTGTCAAATAATTTGATAAGGATGGGAAACCAACGAACAATGAACTGATGTCTGAAACTTGAAAGAAGGAAGAATTGGGTTGGATTTACAATTAAGCCTTATGTAAAACTGACAACATGACTACTCCTTTTTCAAATATATAAAAGAGGCCTTCTATTGCAGTCTGGTATCCTCTTAAAAATAATGTTGTCAACAGACAGGATTTCTAAAGTATAACCTAACACCCCCAAAATATTGGAATCTTGTATATCATCTTGGTATAAGTTGAGGGAATCATGGAAATTCATCAGAACTATGTTGTTTTTTTTTTTCATTAAAATAGTGGAAAGTCAGAAAAATTTATAAGTGTCATTGTGAGACATCAATGAATTTACTAGTCAGTTTTGTTCTTCTTAAAAAACATAAATATTGTCAAGAAGTGTTTAATATAAATCAGAAACTACAAAGGAACTTTGTCATAGTGGTTGGTTGCTGTCTGTCATATTTATTTTTTCTTTTATTGTTTTTGCATAAACATCCTGGTGGTTTTCTATTTTTATTCACATTTTGTCATATAGGGGCCTTTTATAGCTGACTATACAATATGGGTTTTGTTTAGTTTTAAAGTCCACTTGGTGGACTACAGTTGCTTACATCCATGTCATTTGAACTCTGGTGGATAGTTGTCTCTTTGGCGATCATACCACATCTCCTTATTTTTATATTTATTGTTAATTTATCAGATAAAACATACAAATTGAACTGGCAACAAATCATGTTCTCCTTTACGTCTACAAAAACAATTTACTTGGCAATCGTATATTTTTATACACATGGATGACAAAATGTATCAATATGTTCAACAGCAACTCTTATTACCATCAACATCCTCTGCTTGTGTTTTATTTCCTTCATCTTCTCCTTCCTCTCCATCCTCATATTCCTTTTCCTCTTCCATCCTTCCTCTCTCCTTCACAGCAACAGCGTCCCCATCATCCTCTTCTGCATCGGATAAATCTTCCTGCTGAGCCTGAGTAGCATCATGATTTACCCTCTGTGGTCTCTGAGCTATTGTCCCAGTACTCATCAGCCTAATAAATAGTGTAACATCTATAAATGGCAGAGAAAAAAAATTGGCCACAGTAAAATCTTAAACTTTACTGGATAAGTGACAATATTTGTTTTAACAAACTTCTGGACTGTTGTTCCTCAACATTTTAAAACGACCGGAACAAAAGTTTGGCAAGAATATATCAAGAATATATTATATGACTGCTTGAAATTCATGCAATCTATTGTAAATTCTGCATTTTTTTTTTTTAATTTTTGGTCAACTTTTGCACTTGGCAACACCAAAGTTTTTTTATCTTCATACATAACTTCAGTGCCAAGAAATATCTCAATTTTTTTGCTGAATTATAGGATAAAAGATAGGATTGGTGATCATATAAAAAACACATTATTTTAAGTAACTATACCTTCCGTCTTTCAATTCTTTGATCTTTTTCTTGATAAGTGCAATGAGATGTTTGATGTACACAGTTTCCATATAATGTAAAATATTTTTTGGTCTGACACACAATTTATTCTTATAGTTTGCTGCTGGCAAGAAGTTAAACTTTATTCTAAATACTCTACTTCTGTGGCTGAAATGAAGAAAAAATAAGAAAAGCAAGTTTAAACAAAATGAAGTAAAGTGAATTCAAAATGGGAATAAGAAATCATCAAAAAATATTCTTGAATACTGTTTTTTCACAAATTATTGCGAGGTTTTTATTATTGCCAATAATGTGACTTTGTGAGTATAGCAATAATGAGAACTCGCATTTTGGAATCTGACACATACATCTGTCTATATGCAGATTTTTCTGTAAACCCAATAATTGATTTCACATTTTGGTCTGTCATGTCGAATTCACAATAATAAATGCATGCAATAATTTCTGAAGTTAATGAAATTATTTTTCAAGATATAAAGAAAAACTTTGATTTCTTAAATAAAATTATTGAGCTACTACTCCATACTGAGAACCTCAACTTATGTCTGATTTCTACTGATATTCACACAATGTGTAAAGGTGAAAAATATTGTATGATTTTCTTTTTGACTGCTGTATCTCTTTAAGGACATTCCTAGTACTTTAGTACATGTACAAATTGGCTAAATATTATCTGTCCAGTTGCTCCCACTGAAATCCAAATTATTTGTAAATTTCATATATACCTTTGACTAACTCCTTTAACTTTCAAATATTCACACACTTTTACATCTTGTAGTACCTATCAAGTAAATAAGTTTAGAAGTGAGCTTTCTATAGAACAATAATGTCACCAGCTACTTCTAATAAAAACAGTTTATTCCCCTTTTTCCTATTTCCAGTTATTTCCGGTTAATGACAAACACAGCTGTTCATGTTGGTTAATTTTGTAATTTTAGCTTATTTCAAAATCTGTGAATCTTTCACAAATATTTTATACTTCTTGCTGAGGGAAAGCCTGTATTTCCATGAAAATAACGCAATCACACATGACTTGAAATTACAGGTGTTTCCCTGGATGTTTTCAACAAGTAACAAAAATTGTTTTTTATGATTTCCCTGAGCTAAAAAGGGTGTGCTGATTATGTTGAATGAATTTTGTGCACTTAAACGACATTGAGAATTCTTGATCATTTTCTCGTGTTTAACATCCTTAAACTTTAACAATTTATATTCGATAAAAAATAAACCAGTATAAAACTCCTGAAATGCTATTTATATTCAACAAGAGGTCCCAGATACATTTTCATTTTTTCAACATGCTTTAAATGCCTACCTCATTTAACAATACTCGATTGAACTTCATCTGTAAATGTTTAGCAACATGTCTAGCTTCTTCAGTGTTATATACAGGTATATCCATAGAGGGAGTTTTAATAGCTGCACTGGCTACCATCAGAATTTCTCTTAATCTAGGAATACCTAAGGTCACGTTCATTTCACCACGACCCGCAAAATGAAAAGTATTCAATGTCATCTGAGTTGAAGGTTCACCTATTGACTGAAATATATAAAAATAAATAAAAACAAATTACAGAATCTTTAGCTTTTCAAAAACTGAAACTGATATTTTTTTTCAAATCTGATACATAATCTAATGTTATTCATCATCAGCATTTCAGAAACAGTTTCTCAGATTTATTTTTCTAGGTATTATGGACATTGTCTAATGTATCTTAATCCTATATCTTTAAAATATAGTCTGAAAGCTTTCAGAAGATAAAATCAATATTTGATTACTAAAATTGTTTTTGTTTATATAAACATTAACTCTTAAGCTGCAAAATCATAACTTATTAGCAATGTAAGCTCAACACATATCTAAAACAGGATTGTGCCCATAGGACACCTTGATCCACTCACACTATCACATTTTAATATTCAGTGAACTCCAAGATCTGGGTTAAAACCCTAATTTGACATATATTTTTAAAAGTTCACATCATAATGAACATGTATACAAAGTTTTAAGTTGATGAGACCACCACTTCATGGTAAACTACCTTAACCAAAAACTTTTAACAGATGCGGAATGGATGAAATGATAAATTAACAAACAAAAGGACAGACACACAGAACAGAAGAAAAAAAATACAGGCTGGGCATAGAAAATGCATGCAAAAATGATTTGGGGTTTTCTGCAGCGTTAAACTTTTCTACCACTTCCATACCAATGTGTTGTAATTTGCTGTATATTTTGAAGTACTATAAATTAAGAAATAATTTTCCGTGTATTTATAATTGGGACTGGTGTTCTGTGGACAATAATGTGAGATCAATTAATGTGATTTCAGAAATTGCTGCTTAAAAATAATGGAAGTTGTAATTAATGTAATACGTATCCTGTGGGATTTTATGAAATAATAAAACCATTGCAAAATTTTGATTTTCCAGTCAATAATTACCTGTGAACACAACAATCCTACAGATTCACCTGGTTGTGCTAGAGCTTGCTGTACCTTGCTGTATAACAAACTTGTGAACTCTTGTGGTTTTACATCTTTTCCTGCTGGCAGCTATGATAAATATAAACATATTACTGGGTAAAATATGTAACCTGTGTATCATTCATTTACATACTATGCTAGTTAAAAATTCAATCTTGTATTTCTCTAATATGAGGCCTGTTTCATATCTGATTTGAACTCTTTCTAATGAACAATTTCTCTTTCATGAGTTCATAATTAAATCCATTAAAATGAAGTATTTGTAACAAAGAATATGAAATAAAAAAAAATACTCTAAGCCCTATAATAAATATATTCTAAATAATTGAAAGAAGAAAATTATTTGAATTACCTGTCCCAGTTCTTGGTGAGCAAACTGTTCAATCAAACTGCCCATCTTTTCTGTAAATACTCCATTTTTCTCAAATGGCAGATACTTAGATGTAACAGGATCTGGACAAGGTCCCTTATTATTACAATATCTGTAAAATAACCAAAAAATATTCTGTAATTTTAAACATTGCAATATATGTATTTCATAGGTCAAGTGCATGAAATATATTTCTACAGTGAATTCAAAACCAAAAGTGACTCGCTACAAGTCATATATATAAATTTCTGAACACACTCATTCATAACTTCTGTGTACTTCAAGCAAATAAACGCTTTTCATAAGGTCTGAATGTTTTATTCAACAATTTTTGTATAGCTTGTGTTTTTGGATTGTCCCATTTACACCACAACTCCTTTTTTTTAAAACAATAATCTGTTGCATAGGAGCTTACTTAATATAGACAGTTTACCATGAATTTGTGTGTCTTAAGACATAATTGTCCAAACATTTTTTTTCAAAAACAGATGGAAGATGGAGGAACAGACGAACAGTAAGATGAAGTGATGGACAAGAGCATTATAGTGTACCATCTGATATGGGAGGGGGGATACAATATGAACAGATTTTAATGTTTTAAAAAATAAAGAATGACCATGATTAGAGTTGAAATATTTTTTAAGCATGCAGTGTAAGCCTCACTGATGATGCAGACCAGAGAACTCTTTTTTTAAGCATATAACTTTGATGATTGGACCTAAAGTTAAAAGCTCACTACTTCACTAACTGTACAATTAACATTTACCTTTCCTTTTCATCGGAGTCTAGATTTCTCCACATCTCAGACAACTGAAGAGCACTCTTTGTACGTCCATTACTTTCTATTGTATCGTCATCACTTTTTGTATCACTGTTTTCTCTACAGAATTCTAGGAAGCCAGAATCCCGATGATTCCCATGATTTCTGTGCCATTTCCTTATCTAACAGAAAAAATATAAAATATTCCCCATTTTAATTAAATATATCAAAATAGCTTTATATCAAGTAATAAACACTGCTACAAAAAAAATGTATTGTCAAAATCATAGTTTTGTGTTAAATCTGTTAATTGTTAAATCTTTATATTTTGGCAATATATCAATTTTTTTAAAATCAATGATTTACCATTTTTAAGGTTATTGCATTGAATTTTGGAAAATTTTCCTGAGTAGAATATTATATTGCAGAGAGTGTTCTATTATTTTTTTTAATTTAAATGAGGATATATCAGATATTAAAAAGAGGCCTGTTAATTTTAAATCCAACCAAAAAATAAACATTACACTCATTGATCCTCATTAGTCCTATAAGTTAGTATGTTCAAAGAGATGCCAAAATTAAGCAAAGTAAGATAACTATAAATTGTGCATATCCAATATAAAACCACTCTTTCTTTAGAACAAGCAAATTTGACTATATACAATGTTTTTATTTGACCAAATGCTCCTATATATAGTGTTTTATCTAGAACTTAAAAATGGCATGGTAATTTTTTTGCCAAAAGGGCACTTTGCGCATCAACTATACCAAATTGGGCACAAAAATAAACTAGTAAGTTACACTTTTTCAGTTTTTCTCATTAAAAAAGATATATAAATTTTACAAAGTTAAGCTGGTACTTTAATGATATTAGTATAATAGTCTCAGAGTTGAGCAACTTTAATTAATAAATTGAAACAATGGATCTACATGGAACTATATATCTTAATCAAGCTGATCTAACCAAAAGTATGTTAATGCCTGTGGAATGCGTACTTTTTCTTTTTGGGATCAATATTTTACCGTCAGCTGTGCCATTCATGCGTCCGTAGTCATTATTGTAAGAATCCAGATTTCGTTCAAAGCTGGTTCGGTTTCCGACTCCGTTCCCTACTTTGAACAAATATTTTAATGGCAGACGAAGAAAATTAACAAAAATAAATGATGTTTGGCACGCAATTTGGAAAGGAAGGACATTTTCAATGCAATTAATGGATTACAAATTTACTTCAGGCAACTTTCATCACGTTCTAATAAAGTAACACACTTATTTTGCGGAAACTAAATGATTAAATCATGTACGCTATCGAGTCTCGCGGAAGTGATAAATTTGTCTTTATGAAATACATGCAACCAACTTAGTCAATGCTTGTCGCCCTTCATTCAGCAAAAAACCCAATACTGCAACCGGATCTCGAACTAGATAACGCTACAAGGCACATGGCGTTAAATTTTTCGGAAGAAAAAAGGGCATGGCGTCCGCAAAAAAGAGCATGGCGTCAAGAAAAAAGGGCATGGCGTCAGAAAAAAAGGGAATGGCGTCGCGCCATGCTAAATTGCTTTAGATAAAACACTAATATATAATGTTTTCATTCCACCAAATGCTCATATATAAAATGTTTTCATTCAATCCAATACTATTATATTTAATGTTTAATGCTCCTATAAATAATGTTTCCATTGAACCAATTACTCCTGACATATATCTGAAAAACTCCATATTTTTGCAGTCCACATACATACCTTTTTCTGCCATTTTTTTACTTTCTTGTCAAATTCAATTTCCCTGTTTCCATTTTGTTTATTTTCTAAGATGTGTTTGTTTTCTAACAATAAAGGAAACTGCTTCTGTTTGAGGAAACCAGTTTTACAAATGTCAAGGCCATCTTCACCATAATTAAACTGAAAAAAAAGATAAAACAAGTGAAACTGCGAGCTACTGCTCACTGATGATACCCCCGCCCAAATATTTCGGTAAACAGGAAGTGTTGAGTGATGAATCTAAAAATGCATCACACGGTATAGTCGACTTATATAAACCCTGAAACCAAATTTCAGAAATCCTTGTAATGTAGTTCCTGAGAAACTTACCTGTACAATACTGCCGTCACTGTCTCTTACTGTCATATCATAGTTAACCATCACTCCCTCTAGATGTTTGATCAGACATCTCTGTAAATAACCACTCCGACTTGTCTTTACAGCTGTATCTACCAAACCCTTTAAAAGAATATAATATACTTAGATAATTCTATATTTTGCCATTTTGTGTATGAAAATTTGTAAATGGTTCCAGGGACTGCCTGCCTACCAAATTTCAAAATTAAAGTTTGACATTATATGCTAGCATGCCTTTGTAATAATGAACAATCATTTTAAAACAAGGAATTATTTGGATCTGGAACAATTTTGAATTCTGGAAAATTGATAAGAAATGTATGATGAAAACTAACCCAACTATGGAGGGTTAGTCATGTGGGCATGGTTAAGGTTCAGCTCTGATTTGAAGATGCTTTCTTTACATGCTATTGTAGGCAAGACAACAAAAGAGAAGTAGTGTATATGTAAACAAGACAGCAACCTAACACCAGACCATAAAGATATTTATGGGTAAATATATGGTCTTCAATAAAAGATAAGTACAATCAACACTTTAAACTATTATATGTCCTATCCTGTCAGATAATCACCATAGTAATCTAATGGTAGCATGCTGGCCTCAAGTGTGGGAGGTTATGGGTTCCATCCCCAGGTTAAACCAAAGACTTCAAAATAGGTTTCTGCTGCTTTTATATTGAGCAGGCCACATCCAGGAGTAAGAGCAAAGACTGGTCAGCTTGGAGTCAGAATCATGAGTCAGGGTAAGATGACCTGACCTCCTGCTGACTGTTACCTTGTGAGCTAGCACGTTAAAAATCTGTCTCATCCTGTCAGTCTAGTACAAAGCAGAGCTCAATTTCATATTGCATTCACATGTTTTTGTCCTAAATATGCATTCAATTTGAACTGGACGCTTAACAGCAATCGATCACCATCATCTGTTAAGATTTATTTTAATCTAAAACTACCATAAGATACTGGGAAATACCTGAAATGTTGACTATGCATTCAATGATACTGGAGAAGAAGATTGATATTGCAATTCATCTTGTTTAGTTGATTTTTATAGTGTATTATTATGTACTGTAAATTCAGTAATTATTGCGTGCATTTATTATTGTGATTTTTCAAGAATGGACAAGAATGCAAGTTTAATTATTGCGATTTCGAAACATCTGCATACAGATCTATAGTTCAGTTCACCTTATTTCCATTAATAAAAACCTTGCAATAATCCTGAATTTGCAGTAATCAAAGTTGAACTTACAAAAAACTCATTGATTGTTGTGTTTGACATCCAATGGCAAAATTTCATGCATATTCAAAACAAACCACATGCCCCTCTCCCAAGGAGGGAAATTATGTGATTTTAATGGCTGTCATTGTCTTCCTATTTGTTTGTCTACATTCAGTCAAAAATTTAGTTTGACATTATATGCTAGCATTTGTAATAATGAACGATCATTTTAAAACAAGGAATTATTTGAATCTGGAACAATTTTGAATTCTGGAAAATTGATAAGAAATGTATGATGAAAACTAACCAAACTATGGAGGGTTAGTCATGTGGACATGGTTAAGGTTCAGGCTACTTTCACTGGTATTTCAGTATGAACTAACTTACCCCCTTACCCATGCATGTATGGTGACCCTCCTTAATTGGGTTAGTTTTCATAATAGATTTCTTATCAATTTTCCAGAATTAAAAATTATTCCAGATTCAAATAATTCCTTATTCTAAGTTGGAAATTTATGATAAAGCGATAATGACATATCATTTGCATATCAGTCTGTATATCTCCCTCAACCTAATATATGACCCTCTTCTAAAGCTTCAGACAGAAATGGGGTATATTGGTACTTAATTGGACAAGAGTGCACATGCTGAAATGTCTCGCCTTCTTTACTAACCATTGATATTATGTTGATAGTTCTAAATATAAAGCTTTACTACAACTATCACATTAACTTAACATGATCAAAGAAAATGAGGTCAAGATCAGATAAACCAAACGAGAAATACATGTACACCTTACAATCATTCAATACACTGAATATAGTTGACCTATTGCTTATAGTTTCTATGAAACAGACTTAACCAAGAAAACTAACATTCATGATTGACCAATGAACCATGAAAATGAGGTCAAGGTCAGATTAATCATGCCAGGCAGACATGTACCCCTTACAATCAATCTATGCATTAAATATAGTTGACCTATTGCTTATAGTATCTAAGAAACAAACTTGACGAAGAAAACTAAACATTGACCAATGAACCACCAAAATGAGGTCAAGGTCAGATGATACCTGCCAGACAGACATATACAGCTTACAATCCTTCCATACAACAAATAAAGTTGACCTATTGCTTATAGTTTTAAGAAAAACAGACCAAAACACAAAAACTTAACACTGAGTAATGAACCATGAAAATGAGGTCAAGGTCAAATAAAACCTGCGAAACTGACATGTACATCATAAAATATTTCCATACACCAAATATAGTTGACCTATTGCATATAGTATTAGAAAAAAAGACCAAAACTCAAAAACTTAACTCTGACCACTGAACCATGAAAATGAGGTCAAGGTCAGATGGTCACCTGCCAGTTGGACATGTACACCATACAATCATACAATACACCAAATATAGTATACCTATTGCATACAGTTTAAGAAAAACAGACCAAAACACAAAAACTTAACTATAACCACTGAACCATGAAAATGAGGTCAAGGTGAGATGACACCTGCCAGTTGGACATGTACACCTTACAATCCTTCCATACATCAAATATACTAGACCAATTGCTTATAGTATCTGAGATATGGACTGGACCACCAAAACTTAACCTTGTTCACTGATCCATGAAATGAGGTTAAAGTCAAATGAAAACTGTCTGACGGGCATGAGGACCTTGCAAGGTACGCACATACCAAATATAGTTATCTTATTACTCATAATAAGAGAGAAATTAACATTACAAAAAGTCTTAACTTTTTTTCAAGTAGTCACTGAACCATGAAAATGAGGTCAAGGATAATGGACATGTGACAGACAGAAACTTCGTAACATAAGGCATCTATATACAAAGTATGAGGCATCCAAATCTTCCACCTTCTAAAATATAAAACTTTTAAGAAGTTAGTTAACGCCGTCGCCACCGCTGCCGGATCACTATCGCTATGTCGAGCTTTCTGCGACAAAAGTCGCAGGCTCGACAAAAATGATGTGTAACAAGCATTCTGAGAGTTTTCCATGGCAAAACACAGTCCCCTATCCAGTTAAAAATTCATTGTACTGGAACAAAATGCTAACTTAATCGATAATTTCTAATATTTTCTAAGTCAAAGGACCATAACTCTGCAAAACAAATCATCTGAAAGGAACAAAATTCGAACTTGATCTGTAGCTTGGTCAAAGTTTCACTATATTCCAAATATCAAATCAATATCTTCAAGCATGACAAAAAAGGTGCAGAAAACTGAATACTTGCATGTATTTTCTAAGTCCAAGGACCATAACTCTGCAAAATAATCATCTGAACGGAACAAAATTCGAACTTGATCTATAACTTGTCATGGTTAAACTATATAATGAATATCAAATCAATATCTTCATGCAGAACAAAAAAAGTGCTGAAAACTGATTATTTGCTTGAATTCTGTAAGTATAAGGACCATAACTCTGCACAAAATCATTAAACCGGAACAAAATTCAAATTTAATCTGTAACTGGTCATGATAAAGCTATTTACCAAATATCAAATCAATATTATTAAGCGCAAAGAAAAAAAGTGTGGAAAAATTATTAGCTGGACTGAAGGACAGACAGACAGACAGAGTGCAAACCTAAAGTCCCCTTCAGCTTTTCCAGTAGGGGACTAATAATCTATATATACTAATTTGTAACTCTTTGACATACCTCTCTACCTGCCATACAATGAAAATAATATTCTTGAGGTCTTATTCCAGTCAGAAACCTCCCAGTAACAAAACCTCCAGCCATAGGAGAAACATCATACTGGCAAAAAGATGGCAGAGTTTTGCCACTTAGCATTAGTGGTGGTCGTCTTCCTTCTAATTCAATTTGTCCAAGCAAACATGATATCTGCATACAATTGACCTACAAAAAGATAATAAATATGACATTCTGAATACAGTTTACATATAAAAATATATCTTAGCTGAAAACACACAAGAAAGAGGCCCATTGATTGCATTTATTTGATCATATTCTGAAAGTTATTATCTATAAAGTCTTGTTGCAATAAACTGTTGACACAGAGATATGTCTCGCCTGTCAGCATAAAATTCAGAAAAAGACAATCAGATGGACATCAACATTGCTAATTAATTCAAAGTTTCTGGACCATGACCTAGTAGGCAGGTTCAAAATGGTCAACAAACTGAGATGTACGGAGAACAATGTAACTTTATAGAAAATATAATTGTCTATTAAGTAGTTCCTATCAAATGAACTAAAGCATAAAACTTAATATTGAAAATTGGTAATAAATTCAAAGTCACTGGACCATGACCTAGGGGACACGGCCTCCAAACAGTCTTCAAACTGATATTTCCTGATAATAATGCAACTTCATACAAAATATCATTGATCTATCACAAGTAGTTCCTATCAAACTAACTTAAGCAGAAAACTCAACAATTGTTGATGCTGTCATTGTCATCGTCGTTGCCGGAAAACCAATCCCTATGTCTCGTTTTCATAGACTTACGAGACAAAAACTAACATAAGAACTTTCAGCCCTATCTTAAAAGTTAACTGTACTTACAGTTGAACCTTTAGCTCCCGACTGTACCATTAACTGTAAGTTGTTCCTTGGAAAGACTTGTTCTAATCCACCCATACAGGCCCTACAATATAATTCAAGTTATGAAAGTATTAATATTAAGTATGCATTACCATAGATGACTACATGTCATATTATACAGAAGGTCACATATCCCAAAAAATATGAACTGTATATTGCTGTCCAAAACTTAAGGCAAGCATGAAATGAGAATAAAAATGTTAAAAGATATCACAGAAATGTCTTAATTGACAAGTATATCAATGTGTATATACGGTAGATTAACTGTATTCTGCCATCTTGGATGTAAAATAGCAGTACACAATCAGTCTAGTTCTTGGCTTAAATCTACAAATTTTAAGACAGATTGGCAATTAATGTGTAAGACTTTTTATTAAGATAAAGAAAAATAAGTGTTTTGTTGCATTATTTAAACTGTTTTAGCAAATACCAAATATTTGTTTTTTGTTCGAATCAATTTTTTTTTTAAATTAGCCATTTAAGGGTAGATAACTCTAATAGTAAAAAAATTATAAAAGAATGTTAAAGAAAATTCATGTTTTACTTGTAGCAAGAAAACAAGTTCGGTGACACCATTTTTTATTTTTATTTTCCTAGAGCATTAACCTATCTTCTCATATTTTATTTTAAAATTCTATCTCATAGATTTATAAAGAAGTATTTTTTCATGAATAATCTATTCAAAATTGGGCAATTTTGCACTACTTTTAGCATGAAAAATAGCAGTGACCCATACTTTTTATTATATTTTTGAAAAAAACATGATAAAATCTACATTTTGGCAAAGTATAAGATGATTCTATCTGATGAAATATATATCGATGATCCACCTTAAAACAAATATTATATAACCTTTTTAATATCTTCAATATCAACCAAAGATGAAAACATAATCCAATGAAAATACTCCAGTATTTTTACTGGTGGAATGATTATAAGGATGTGACCTTAAAAAGCTATATCAAAGGTTATCCCGTAATTCACAACTTATAATTATTACCTTGATATATCATTTTGTATTCTATCTGTTTTATCTTTCATGCTAAGGTCTAGTTCTCTCAGCTGTCTATCATCTTTGTTAAAATGTGCAGATTTCAGGGCCTTTAACATGACTTCCTTTTCCGGTAGACAATCGAAACTAAGGGCCTCTGCTGCTGCAGATGGACCAACAGTATTAGACCTCTGTACAGCTTCTGTCCTTCGGTCATCAGCCTATAAATAAACAGTTATTTTTTGTTGATAATTAGAACAACTAGTAATGTCAATGACCCAAAATGTTAGCTGACGACTTACATAAATTGCTTTGAAAAAAAATGTTGATTGATGGCAGATAGTTGGTAGGTTCTGTTAAAGATAAATGTATCATATCTTTCTATTAAATAAAATCCTTCAGATGTTCACTAAACATTAGTCTGTCAGATATCAATATATTTTGGTTTGGAATTGTGTCTATAATATTTTCTTTAAGGCTTCAAACTTCTGACATTTGATGCAAAACTACAAAATCTGCCAAAATAGCCTCTTTTTGAAATCTAGTCATTAACACTTTGATATTGAGCAAAGTTAAGGCTTTACCAAATAAAAAAAGAATATGTATGAGGACACGAATGCCCCCACTCAAGCTTCAAACAAACGAAAATTCTTACAGACAGACAGACAGAAAGACGGATGGACTGAAAGACGGAAAGACAGAAGGAAGGAAAGACGGAAAGGTGGACGGTCAAGGGTAACACTTAATGCCCCTGTCGATTACGGAAGTGTGCATAAAAAGATATTTTGCTAAGCAAGAGATGTCTTATATAAAAGATGTTGATATAATATCTTTTTAGCTCTTAACTAATTTTACCAAAAACTATGTGTAAAATTGCATTTTTAAGTCAAATACATCAATTTCAGCATGTTTATAATATTACAGTGGATATTTATCAGACCTCCTCCTTTATTTACAAATAGTCAATATAATGTTACAGTGGATACCTTATCAGACCTCCTCCTATATTTACAAATAGTCAATATAATGTTACAGTGGATACCTTATCAGACCTCCTCCTTTATTTACAAATAGTCAATATAATGTTACAAAGGATACCTTATCAGACCCCCTCCTATATTTACAAATAGTCAATATAATGTTACAGTGGATACCTTATCAGACCTCCTCCTTTATTTACAAATAGTCAAGACTGTGTGTGATTTAGAACTTAACATTTGGTATAGACACTTTATATTTAATGAAGACTGCATGTTGATTTCTAGATGTTGTCTCTGGTTTTATTGTTGTTAATTGCTGCATCATTGGTGTTTTACCCCCAATCTCACTATATTCTTACTTAAAAGAATGAAAGGGTTAGTCCACAGTTTCTTATAATAATATTCCTATTAATATTTAATTTTTCTTGAATTTTTTTCCATTTCCTATGTAATAAAACAATTTTTAAAATTTTCCAATTAATCCAAGCTTGATTACTCTCCCCCTCCCTCTCCATCCTATTTCTAATTAATGTACTGACCTTCTTAGTGACTAGAATATCTTGAACACCCAGTGAAAATCCTCTTGTTGTTTGGAGAAAGTTGATAAATAATCTCCCAAAACATGTTAATATCTGGCCTGCTACAACACCTCCATATAACTAAAAATAACAAAAATGTTCAGATGTTGTCATCCGAAATATAGTTTACAAAATATGACAAAGAACAAAGCATCCTATCATACACAAACTTATTAGATATGACAATTCTGTCTAATTCTAATATGGTGTGCTGAAAACAGCATATGAATTTGAGATTCAAAATAAATCATATCTGCTATCAATGGAAAATATCTTGAGAAAAATATGGTAACAAATAAAGAATGAAATATATTTTTATAGTATGTTTAAGTTTCCTTTTTATTTACGTTTTGGTAAACTTTCTTCATTTAAAAAGAAAGGCTAGTGGATTTTCTTATTTCAATTATCAAAGTACTTAACCAGTATAGATTTTTACCTTTTTTTACAAAGTGCTAGTGGATTTTATAAATCAAATTTAATTAAGTCTGTTTATGGCATTTTTTTTTAGGTAGCTTCAACTGTGATAGTTACCTCATTACAACAATGTACCAGTCCATAAGGTGTAGGACCATAATGACCTTTGTCAAGGACACCACATAACAACTGCCCATCCCTAAAGATCACATGACTTTCTCCCATGTCCTCTGATACGTCCTCATGAATTCCATACTTTGTTTTTCTACCTTCTGCCCAACTCTGCAAAATAAAATCTAAATGTGAACATAAAAAAAGATTAGAAATATAAACTGATTTTGTGGAAACACATTTTCATCGTAATACAAAGTGTTCATATAAAGGTTACTTGCTTTCATGGGTCTTTGATTTCCTACAACAAATCATAATGTGATAATCATATGATCAGTTTTAAACATACACAATTTTCCTTCTTATTACAGGAGCAAACAAGTTTTTAACACATGTAAGTGGTATGTATATGGATGTTTGCATGTTCTTGTTGTATGAAAAAAATTTATGTAAATTTTTAGAGATCATCCATTTATGACCTCCTACCTTAAATTCTTGAAATACTTACTTGCAGGAAAAACATGTAGTCTCTCATTAAATTCTTTTAACACATAAAAATAAAGTATTTTAGAGGTATTGGTGTAACAATTTACAGGGACCTTTTTTTCTTTGAAAACTTAATATGTAAAAAATAAATCAAGTGATATCTAAAGAAAGAAACAATAAATTAGCATATCACAATACACTTAAGATAAGTGGTATATAATTTACATTAAGAAGAGTTGTAATATTAAACTTACCCTTTCATTAATCTTGGCTTTACCATTCAAATGTAAGGCAGGTTTACCACGTGGAATAACATTTATCAGAACTGTTGACAAAACCTACAAAATACAATGAAAAGGTATTCTTTAAAATAATCACTAATAGTATCACGACTACAAACTAATTTTTTCCCTAACAAGTATAGCAGTTGTCATGTTTATTCTAATATCAAATTTACCAACTTTTAGAGGAAAAAAATTATGTAAACTGACTGAATTTTCCCTGTTTTTCTACACAAATACCAAACAAAAAAACATCTTTCATATTTGTCTTTCATGTGCTTATAAAATGTTTATAATTTCATATTTATAAACACAGACTTACCTGTTTACCAGACCACAGTGTATAAGGTCTTATCAAAGCTGGTTTTAACATCCTGATATTTCCATGTTTATCACCTAGTGCTGTATACACCAGCTGACAATAGTCATGTCTAAATAAAAATTCATATACTATTAGACAAAACATACAAAAGTGTAATGACAAGATAACTTCCAGAGTCCAAGACTAACTAAGCTGAAATAAAATCTAAAACCACTACAATGGTAATACAGTTTGTAAGGAGTTAAATAAGATGTCCTGCAAAGTATGTTTTCAATCATTATTAGATATTGTCCTCCTATCATTAAACAGGAAATTTATACCAAGCAAATCTGATCTAATCAAATATCAAATTCATCCTATAATAATACAGAAGCTGAGTAATATGTAAAGAAAATAATCATGCCCATTGGTATGATACATATTCAAAATGTTCTCTATACAGAAGTTACTGCCTGGCAGATCTGAAAATCACTCACATAGTACAACTAAATATTACAAAGTGGGAGACCAATTATCAAATTATTTCATACTAAAGAAGCTGAGAAATATGTAAATAAACTGTTAACACAGAGATGTGTCTCACTTTTTTGTGATTTTGATAGTAAATTGCAAATGTTGAAATTAAAATAGCATTATTTTAACATATAAGTTATGCAAAATATTCAATCAATGAACCATGACTGAAGGTACAGGGCCAAACAATCTCCATGGAAATAAGATATGCCAATGCTAATACAACTGCATACCATTTATCACTGACCTACCACTAGTGGTTCCCAATAAACTGACCTCATCACAAACTAGTACATTGTTGCCGGCGCCGCCATCATACAGCATACCTATGTCTCACTTTTTGACTCCGTCAAGGTGAGACAAAATAGTTATGGACAGATGAACTGACAGACAGATAAATGTTCAGACAAGAACATTGCAGTATACCACCAATAACAAACATATTGTGATATCCTAAATATGTGCCATTTCTATATATTGTATTAGTTTTGTGTATTTTTAAATGGAAAAAAAGAAATAACAAATTGGAACTTATATTATAATGCATCTGCTTTTTTAAGGAGGAATAGAAACTAGTCATAATACCTGTTGAAAAATCTTCCCCTCATTGTTAATGAAGTTCCAGCAATCATGTGATCTTGAATAAGGCCTGCTAATGGTGTACCATCCTTTGGCACTAAATACTGGTAATCTGTAGCCACTATAATAAAGCATTAAAACAATTTAATATTTTTGATTACAGCTATATTTAATTCCTGAAATTTCTATTTTTCAGAAAACACATTTGCATATTTGTAAGTCTTCTAATGTTCGTGACAATGGTAAGCAAAAATCCTTTATATCGAATTAATAACACACAGAAAATAAAATCCACCTATAAGCCACTTAGCATTGAGAGACAACCTGAAATCTTATACTACACTAAACAGATGTAGTTTGACAAAATAAGGAAAGAACTTTGCTCAAAAGGAAAATTAAATTTTAATGCATGAGTTTTCGCTCCAGACTGAAAAGCCTGACTGTGCTGTTAAAAAAAATATCAGCTATAAAAGCAATGCTTTGTTCTTTTGTTTTCGTCAAGTGTGTGTAATATTTTATGTCATGAAGTTCACCATATACATAGTATAGAATTCATTTTTCTATCAACTTATTTCTAGGACAAAGTATCTTACCTATAGTATAAGCTTCAGCTCTACATAATTCATTCTGTGGAAAATGAGCATTCATTTCATCACCATCAAAATCAGCATTATAAGCTTTACAGTTAGCATAGTGCATTCTTAAAGTTTTCTCTCCTGGTAATACTCTAGCCTACAAAGTAAAGGTCAAAGGTCAATATTCCAGCTATTTCTTACAATCCTATAAGATTCCTACAGAGGCAAGTAAAGATCTTGTTTTATCTCGTTTATTTTCAGATTTTATTGGATACAACAGAAAAGTGAAAGTTATGACTGAATATGTATCTCATACTGTAAACTAACTAATTTTAACATCATTTGCGAGTAGACAAATAACGCTCATATAAATCATCCTGAATATGTAAAACTTGGATCTTTCCCTGTTTACATACATCAAGTAAATTATTAAATCGCCGCGAAGTGGATTAGAAAGGGCTAGACGCAAAATAAATTATCCGTGAAAATAAGTTGGTTTACAGTATTTGTTCCTGAATATTAGGTCTATCCTTACTTTTTCCATCTGGATATTAGGTTTATGATGTATTGTCTAACCTTACCTTGTGTGCCTGGATACTAGATTTATGAAGTGTTGGTTGTCTGTTCAGCAATAAAATATCACCATTCTTTAAATGTCTAAGCACCTTCAAAACAAAATAAAAAAGAAAAGAATGTCAAATTACTACTACTAACACAATACATGTTGTTAATCATTTCAGTGGTACTGTATGGATTTATGATAATACTGCATTGCAGATAAGGTATTAATTAAAACTTAAACTGACTTAACACACTTCTCAATTCCATTTGGGATTCAGTTCTAGGGATAATTTTATGATAGTCCGCCACTGAATCCCATTGCAATGCTATATAGGCATATTCAGGAAAATACTCCCTTCCATTTCAGAGCATAGTTGCCAACTCACATGATATTCGCGTGTAGTACACGCTTTTTCAAAGGTTTACATGCAAGGATTTTGTCACATGGCGTGTACATGCTTTTTGCCACTTTACACACTATTACACGCTTTTTCGTTATTTTGATAATTTGGTCGTTAGTGAGATCGCGATTTACTGGTTTTTTCATTAATAGACGATAAATACCAAGAATTTCGAAGAAATTGTTACTTCCATTGTTTATTTACGATATGGACGAACAACAAAACCCCTATACTTCAGGTAAGTTTGTAAGTAGGTTTTAAGGTTTTGTTACTTCTTTCTCTCAAATTCACTTTGGGGAAATGTCCAGCAGAAAGTAGTCACTTTTTGGACCTGTACTGTCGTCTAAAGAGCCATGTGCTAAGCGAAAATGATACCAGTGTACATACCAAAAAAGTTGGGAGTCCGTGTTAAAATCAATCAAAAGAAAGTGATCGAGGGACGAACAATGCATTGTGCACCCTATGTTACTCTCATATTTATATTGTCATTATTGGATCATCTGCAAACATTATCAATCATTTGCAATCATAACAACATGTGTGAGAGGATGTACTATTTGATAAAGCATTCAATGGTATTCAAATTATAAATTTTTTTTCTTTTTCAGTTTCAAATCTAGCCAACAGATTTCCATAGGCCATATGGGAAGGGAATATATCACAAAACTGTTGGATCAGTTCTCTGAGTACCAGCTGTCTTCTGATGAACTACCCAGTTTTGACCAGACAATAGCAACATATATAATTTGTGGGGAGCAATGACAGACATAGATGACATTTTTAATGGCAAAAAAAAAACCATTATATATATGACATTCTTTCAAAGCTTGCTATTTAAATGTTAAAGCTATTTTAGTTTTGCCAATAACAATTCTGACTGTGAGAGAGCATTTTCAATTATAAAGAAATTTACACTGAATTCAGATCAGAACTCAATGATATATTGTGTGCCTTGTTATCATGTAAATGTAACCAAACTGGCTGTTATTTTGAATATTTGCCTTGTAATGTTGTTTTGAAAGCAGCAAAAACAGGCCACTGTTGAATGCAATAAAAGTTTACAGTAGAATATTGTTGTTTTATATATTATTTACAAATTTGTATAATGTTCATATTAAAAAGTCTGCAACTACATCACACATTTTCACACGCTTTTTGACATTTCATGTCATGTCATGACATGATTTTTCATTGTCAGAGGTTGGCAAGTATGTTTCAGAGACAATTCTAGATAAAACAGATGCCACAGCTTGGAGTTGTAAAGCATTTGTTGGAATATATCTTTATCTCTATTATGTCACTTCAATTCTTAAACATTAATAGAAACTACTTTACAACTGAATTTACGTTTTAAATGACAGATATTTTGCAATCGCCATATTTGACTCAACCCCATTGCAGATGAAATTTGATTTTACAGAACGATGCAATTGATGAGGGTCGTAATGGGGGTACCTTCATGACGAATAACGGTAAAAAATCTTGCCAAATAAACTTTCTTTATGACGATAAAAAATTTGACTGATTTTGACGAATCACGTTAAATTCTTTCCAAAAATAACGGTAACGGTTAATTATTTGAAACCTCTGATGAATCACGATAAGGATATTTTGACAAATCATGATAAAATTTTAACCAATTTGACGCTAACGGTAGCCGAAAATGACTGTTTGACGCCTGACGGTAAAGGGCATTCATACCCTCATTGATGGTATATCCCAATTCATAAACCCAGATTAATACCCTATTTTTGATTTAGTCACTGTTCTTTTAGGTCTTGGCAAAAATGCCAGTTGCAAAATAAGTCAATATTTAAAAGTAAGATTGTGAAGTTGTTTTAATTTGTTGAACTGAAGCTGTGGAATACAGATAAATACATAATTGACAGAATTTTATACAACTGCAAGCTATGACATCAGACCTTTTGCAAGAGACTCTGTGAACCAAGGCAATATAACCCTGTGTAATGGACCAAAACACACAAATGATTTGGCTTCCCAAACTTAGTGTTGTCAGTAATGCAACAGCATTTAGGTACAGACTGAAACTAGGGGCACAATTATTTTTTCATATCAATAAGTTTAATCCTAAATATATAATGCTTTATTTCTTCTTTTCAAAATGAACATATTTAAATTGTTTTAAGAAGGCCTTTAATGGTAGGATTACCTTTTTACATCCCATCATAGATCCATTATTACTTGGTGTAAGTAGCTGTTTAGCTATAGCCTCTCTTTGAGTTTTATCTGTGGCACTTAACATAACCTTTCCACCATTTTCATTTACAACAAAGGATGCCCTACAATTGAAAATGTCATGTCATAAACAATGTCATGGTCATGTTAACGATACAATTATTGATTTCAAAAGAGAAGAATATATCAATTATAATTCAAAATATATCACACCTGGATTAATCAATCCTGGCAATTTTAAAATCATTTTAAACAATTTAACACAAAATATTGTCAAAAATATTACCACAGTTTTTAAATAAAATATACATTTTCGTGTTATAGTTTTACCCTGGGTGTTTTAATGGTCCGTTTATAACAGCTTGTCTTAATTCATGTACATTCCATGGTGTCACTGGCTGTGGAAAGGTCAACTTCTTAGCAAACACTTCTGGAATACCAATCTCATTAGTATTTAAAGAAGGATCAGGGGAAATAACTGATCTGCAAGCAAAATCAACACGCTTTCCCATCATGTTCTTTCGGAACAATCCATCTTTCTTCTCTAGGAGCTGAAATATGAATGGATCTAATCTATCAATATTTCTCTTTGGACAAAACTCAGTTCATAGTTGTTGCAAAATATGAAGTCAAGCTTTTGTGGTAATTAAGTTGAATAACTCTTCAGTAGCAAAATGGAAAAGGAGTAGGTGCACTAAGCCCCAGAAATGGCAAAATATTTGATTCAGTTTGCAAAACTTTCAATACATGCAAAATTGTTTTTTAGCAATTACAATTGATGGCAAACAAGTATTTGATTTTCTGATAAGGATTTAGTGGTTAAATTTTAAACTGGCAAAAAAAGTATTTTGTTATACTCTGTGGTAAAATTTTGGTGAACTTCAGTCTTTTAAGCAAAAATTTTAAAGCATAACAAGGACTATTTCCAGTCATGTTTTTACTGATTGATCCTTCTTAAATATTCAAAATTGAAGCAACTGACTTACAAAAATCTGAAACATTTCTTATTTTGCAATAACAAACATGATAAATTGCAGTAAATCTCATATTTTTCAATAACAATTTCAGTAGAAGACTAATTCTTTCTTAGTTTTAGTTCAAGTTCAAATATAAGGCCAAAAATAACTAAATATCCATATTCCTTTCAAAATCAAAACTGATCATTGCTTTAGACATAACAATTATTAAAACAAACCTTAATAATTTAAAACAAGGGACGTATACCCTAATACACTCAAGTCAACTTTTAAGACCTTTAAATATTCATACACTAAACACTATGAAAATTTTTGAAAGAAATTCCCGAAAATATACACAAAACAGCTTTGATAGCATTGTAACTTTTTATCTGCAAGGGATTCCCTTGACCAAGCAAATTATAGCTGTCCTCCAGTAGCTGTGCTAGTGGTGTACTCTTTAGCTCATTTGGTAGAGTCATGGCCTACTGTAACAGGGATCCCTAGGTTATATTTATGGCAGATACAGTGGTAATTTTAGACGGAAAGTCATACTCTACTTTTAAACATCCAATGAATTAAACTATTTCCTTTCATTTACATGTATAGTTATGAATAGATTTCAAAATTTTTAACCTGTTTAATTCCATTTCTTTTCTCTGTAGACAATCTATCAAGGTCACCATCATAACAGCTGTTGACATGTGTTTGTAATAAAATCCAAGCATTCTGTAACTTATCTACTAGTGTCTTCCCTGGTACTATTGATAAACTTGTCTGAAACAGAATATTTAGTTTAGGATTTCTAGTCACAGATTCTTAACCCTTTCAACGCTACACAAAAAAAATGTGGCTTGTGTCCACATGTGGACACAGATGATGCCCCCACTTGCATATCATATAGTTATAAAGGGACATAACTGAAGAACGGTAATAGTGACGTTACCCAAATTTGAACTTGATCTGAGTTTTGTGGTAATAAGCATTGTGTGTAAGTCTCATAACATTTTGTTAAGGAAAACTTAAGTTAGAGAACGGAAACTAAAAATTTTGCAATTTTTCCATTTATAAAGGGGCACTACTCTAGAACAGTTTGAGTGACGCCACCAAAATTCAAACTTGATCTGTGTTTTGTGGTAATAAGCATTGTGTATAAGTTTCATAACATTTGGTTGAGGCAAACTTAAGTTAGAGAACGGAAACTAAAAGTTTTGCAATTTTTCCATTTATAAAGGGGCATAACTCTAGAATGGTTAGATTGACGCTACCAAAATTCAAACTTGATGTGTATTTAATGGTAATAAGCATTGTGTGTAAGTTTCATAACATTTGGTTGAGGCAAACTTAAGTTAGAGAACGGAAACTAAAAATTTTGCAATTTTTCCATTTATAAAAGGGCATAACTCTAGAACGGTTAAAGTGATGCCACCAAATTTCAAACTTGATCTGTGTTTTGTGGTAATAAGCATCAAGTTAGAGAACGGAAACCAATTTTGGAACGTATGGACGGACGTACATACAGACGGACAAGGGTAAAACTTAATGCCCCCTCTGCTATGGCAGGGGCATAAAGATAGAAAAATGGCTGCTGCTGCTGCATTTTTTTGTGTTTATTCATTAGAACAGTATATTCCTTTTCAGACTGCTGTATCTTTTTTATTATAAGAGATATAGACAAAGTTAGTGCATGAAAAATGCTCAGGAAAGCATGAATTGTAAAGTTATGCAATTATTTTAGTAAAATTTTCATCAAGCTACCTGCATTTTCAGGTAATTAACAGGTAAAAGGTGTAAATTATTGTATTTGTTTTGAATTTTGAATAAAAACAACTTTTAATATTCATTTATTTTGTTGTTTTATCTGCCATATAATAAAGAAGACACCAGTAGCTCGATTCCGTAGCGTATTTGCACCATACACAACGTATAATGTAAACATGATGCAAATAAGTGGCTCCGTCCTCAAAATTTTCAGTCAACCTCCGTTTCCCCCTCCCTTTTTCTACGTCTCTTAAAGATCGACCAAATCATATTTCCCACACGAATTGAATGTAATTAACACATTGAGATAACGGGAAACCTTTTAACTATTCCTCGTTGTCAGTTTCGCCATAGAAATGCTGAAATATTTCCATATTTACAGCGTCTTTTTTCGATTTCCGCCATTTGAAATTTGATTAAAGCATTGAAAGGGTTAAAGTACAGTCAAATTATAATTTTCAAGATTTGCACTAAAATTGTTAAGGCTTCTTATAAAATTGTTTGTCAAGCTATTTTTTCACATGGTTTATGTAAGCCTTTTCGTATACAATAGTTTATCAGTCTAGACGATTTGTTGCTCTGTCCAGATTTAAAATTTTATGGAATGGGCTTAAATACTCAAAGTAATGTTGCAAGATCTTTTTTATTTGTTCAAGAAAATAACTCTTATCAAACACTTTTGAAAATATATGTTAAGTATTTTCAAACAAAATGAAATTATTGTTGTTAACTTTTTTTCAACACACAACAATTTTAATGAAACAGGCAGGGTTAAAGAAAGAGACTATTTTTAAAATGACCTATTTGTGAATTAAACAGTCGATTTTGTAAGCCATAAAATTTCACTACTGAGTAATAAAAGATGAAATTGGCTATTTAAGATCATGGTTTAATCTAGGTAGATTTCTATTTTCCCTACAATAAGCTCCCCTTTAGAATGATTGATTTTTTTTTATAATTCAGAAAAAAAAATTGCAATTATGGAGATGACACCTTCCATAAAGCTCCTGAAACTTATTAATTTTATTAAAATTGTGTCATTATTTACTCATACATTTCATTATTAGATTATTATACATTTTTTAGAATTTTTTCAAGAATTCAATTGCCCAAGACAAATTGATTCATCTATTAGATCAATTTTTATCGGTCTGTAAATTAATTCCAATGGAATTTAATGGGATAAATCTTCAAGAACTACAATTAGTTACATCAACACAAATCAGTTGTCTTTACTTAAAAAGATAGGCATTTTATCTGTTATTCTCAGACAAAAAGTTATGTTTCAATAATTTTATATCATAAGATAGTCTTATATGACATGGCAGCAATAACCTTGTCATAACCATGGACACAGATGTTTTAATAATACAAATGTTTCATTCTACAATAGAGAGCTCCATTTGTATGGTTTGATTTCAATTAGTTTCAACCTGAATTTAAAATAATTATTCCTTTTCATATATAGACTTACAGGTATTTCAACAGTCTCTGATTTTTCCTTGTTTTGTTTATCCATCAAGTCTATAATCAGACGTATTAATACCGAATCACTCAGAAGTCTGGACAGGTTAGCGGTCTGAGGGTTCTCAAACTGTTTGTCTCCCATTCTTGATACCTTAAAATGAATAAATACTTTTAATTCAGATTCTCATGATGTACAAAGGAAACCTATGTCCCATAATATAGATATAAGAAGATGCGGTATGAGTGCCAATGAGACAACTCTCATAATGTCTACAACCAAGAATCTTATTAGGTCAAAATTTATAAAGAACTTCTTTGATCTTATATTCTAAATGAAGAGAAGATTAAAAATCTGTCAAACTAGAATTCAATATGAGAAGGTTATTGCATGAATTTGGTTAATACTCTCCAAAGAAAAATATTATATTGTGCAAGTTTGCAAGAGCAATTCGAGTTCTATGAGGGATAATATTCCAAGTATAAATGAGATACTGTGGATTCATTTATTTTCATGGGTATCAATTTTTCGTGGATTGTGGAAAACCTGCATTTTCGTGGATATTTTATTTCATGACTTTGCTGATCTCTGCATACAAAGCCTATAGAAAATTTGTAATTCATTGAACAGTTGAATTCGTGGTTCACCTGTACCAACGAAATCCACGAAAATTGGTATCCAACAAATAATAATGAATCCACAGTAATCTTTTAATTGTGTGACAAAACCCTTTTATTGCAAGATAAAACTTTTAAAATGGCAAAAAAACACCATTTTACCTACCAATAGTTCTTAACATGTTTGGCTCACAATGGTCATGCATTGTCAAAAAATAAATGAAAGGTAAAAATGTTTAACAAATAAATGAAGGAAGAAAAAGTGATGACATTAGCTTGCATGATCAATCTTTGATGTTTTTCTTATTTGTTAATCATAAATTTTTAATAGCTTTTCTTTAATTTTTTCTATAAATTTTAATGTAGTGTTTTTTTTTAAATAAAGACAAATATAAATTTAAAGCTTTAATAGAGAGAATACTGACATAGAGGTCTGGAAACATAATAACTCCAATGGAGCTTTCATTAGTGAAGCCATATCATTTATGTGTATCATCGGGGAAAAAATTATGACAAAAAAAAAAGTATAGGTAATGTACAAGAACAAGATTTAAGGGCAAAACGTACGATACCGTTTTGATCCCAAAAATTTGCATTTTTGGCTATTTTTCATGTAGTTGATTCAAATATGTAATAAAAAATAAAGGGTCACAATTTAGACATTTACTCAAAATGTCAGTTTCTTGGACATTTCTATCCTTTGAACAGACTTACCTGACTGTTTTGTTTCAAAAGATAAACAAGCAGATTTTTGTAAAAACATTTGGAATATCTTCTTTACATAAGTATGCTCTGACTTTGTGTAAGAATTCTTTGGAAATAATTCATTTTTATCAAATTTTCATGATTTTAGAAAAAACAGTGTTTTTTGCTGTATATTTATCTAATTAAAAAAAAAATTTATTGGTGATTTGTTCATAAAAATTGGTTCAAATAATCTTCATAGATAATCAAGCCAAATGTAGTTTTTAAAAAGAGGGGTCAATGTACTCCTTTTCAAGCTAATGATTAAAATCAGTTAAAAAATATGTCACAGTTTGATGTCGTGGAAAAATAACATTTTACATTAGCAACATCAGTACCTCCCCTGTAACTGTATTGTATGCCCTTAATATACTTTATTAGAAGTACTTTACAAGAAACACTTACTGGCCTGAATCTTGATGGTGGTACAGGAATCACATCAAGAAAAAAAATGTCTGTTGACTGATTAGCCACATTTAATGACAGAGCTTTAAACAAATGTTTCAGTAAAGTCTTATCATTTTTCCACAATCCACGCATGTGTTCTCTTAGTTCTGTTGGTGTTAAGTATCTCTGGGTACCAGTAGATTTTGATGGATTTTGATCCTCTTCTTCATCACCTGGATCTACATCATCATTTTTTTCATTATTTTTGTTATTTTTCTGTTTGACTTTAGACTTTTCTCTGTGAATAATAATAAAATGTATTATAAACCTACAAGAATCACTTATGGCCAAAACTAAGAAATTAGTTACATGAAAGTTTTAATTTATAAAATTTATATTGGTTATTTCGTCTGTCTAAAGTATTTACACATAGGAAAAACTTTAATCTTGTGGAAACTTGACAAAATGTATTCAGGTGATTCATCTCTGTTCTGGGTCTTATCACTGTAGAGTAATCATCTTGTATCAGAAAATGCAGATTTTTTTTTAAAAGACTAAATTTCCTTTTCAGTGTGTTGTTGAATTAACAAGAAAAGCACTATCATGTCATTATCATGTTTTCTGACCAAAATTCCTTGTGCTTGATCAATAAGTTTTTACAATGATTGGCTTGAATGCCTTAAGTTACAAATGCATGAGTTTGAAAAGGGGTTCAAAAAAATGTATGGCTGGCTCATATTTTTTTGGAAACCTGCCACTATATGGTGATAAACAGTATACTTGACATCTTAGTATAATAATGCAACATTGGAAAATTTAGGATATTATGATAAAAATTCGTAAGGGTTCCACGGAACCCAGTGTCTCGCCTACTTTTGCTGTTAATCGCAGGCTCAACAAAATTCGTAAGGGTTCCGCGGAACACAGTGTCTCGCCTACTTTTGCTGTTAATCGCAGGCTCAACAAAATTGGTAAGGGTTCCGTGGAACCCAGTGTCTCGCCTACTTTTCCTGTTAATCGCAGGCTCAACAAAAATGAGGAAAAAAAATAATAACAATATTCCTTTCGATACAATCTTTTGATTGTAAGAAGCTTCTGTCCAAGTTTGGTAAAAATCCAGGATAGTTTATGAATCTAATAAATGTTTTAAATCTTTAACTGCAGACTGTATGTAATGTTAACTGGAAGAAAAACTAAGTCCATTTATAAGTAAAATACGGATAAACAGGTACAAAATTTTAACAAAATTTCCTTCTAGATACTAGCTTTTGATCATAAACATGCTTCTGGCCAAGTTTGGTACAAATCCAGGATAGTTTAAGAAAGTTATTAAAATTTTAAAAACTTTAACCACAGAGTGAATGCAATGTTAACTGGCAGAAAAACTAAGTCCATTTATAAGTTAAATACGGAAAAAATGGAATTTTGTTTTTTACAAATTTACTTCAGGACACTATCTAATGATCATAAACAAGCTTCTGTCCAAGTTTGGTAGAAATCCAGGATAGTTTAAGAAAGTTATTAAAATTTTAAAAACTTTAACCACAGAGTGAATGTAATGTTTCCTGGCAGAAAAACTAAGTCCATTTATAAGTAAAATACAGAAAAACAGGATTTTTTTTTTTTACAAAATTTAATTCTGGATACTATCTTATGATCATAAACAAGCTTCTTTCCAAGTTTGGTAGAAATCCAGGATAGTTTAAGAAAGTTACTTTAATTTTAAAAACTTGAACCACAGAGTGAATGTAATGTTTCCTGGCAGAAAAACTAAGTCCATTTATAAGTAAAATACGGATAAACAGGTACAAAATTTTAACAAAATTTCCTTCTAGATACTAGCTTTTGATCATAAACATGCTTCTGGCCAAGTTTGGTACAAATCCAGGATAGTTTAAGAAAGTTATTAAAATTTTAAAAACTTTAACCACAGAGTGAATGCAATGTTTACTGACAGAAAAACTAAGTCCATTTATAAGTAAAATATGGAAAATCAGGATATTTTTTTTTACAAAATTTAATTCTGGATACTATCTTATGATCACAAACAAGCTTCTGTCCAAGTTTGGTAGAAATCCAGGATAGATTAAGAAAGTTATTAAAATTTCAAAACTTTAACCACAGAGTGAATGTAATGTTTCCTGGCAGAAAACTAATAAAATATTAGGGACAAACATTCAAGGCCAAAAGCAAACAAACAAGTCCAAATAAAGCCATGGCAAAACACTACCGCAAATATTAAACCCTTAGAAAATAATCACTTTTGAAAAACCGGTTTTCATAATATATACAGGTAAATGAAAAATAACTTTGTCGTTTTAGGTATACTTTTTCTGTCTATATAAAATCTTCCAATAATTAGGAATACCAAGAAAGGTCTGTCATATAAATACCTAATTTAACACTAGATACATAAGGGTAAATATCAACAATAAAACTTCCTGTACAGATTAAAGGAGAATAATCTTGATGTTAATACAAATGTAGTACGAAGAAGTGAAAATTAGTAGATATTCCAAATAATCAAAGCTGGTATACAGACAAGATCCATATTAATATAAAATAACAAAAAGTATTAAAATAGTATCAACAGGTCGAATTAACAAGAAAGTATGATTTGAGAGTACTGCAGTTACTGACAGCTAGTTAAAAGCCAAAACAATTAATGATAAAAATCATGCATCAGAGACTAAAATCAACTAAAACACATCCCAGGGATTTAGTATTTTAACGTCATGAACAGTCAGAGAAGACATGACTTGTGCAATGCCAAAATAAATGTATCGACAGGTAGTAGGATAGTGAGGAGCTACTTTTAAGAGATAAAATTAACGTGTATGTGTCTCTAAACATCCCGCCTCAAAAGAAGATACAACTTAGTTATGTTTTAATTTGCTAATGACAAAATCGATATTAGTGCCAATGTAAACTATATTCAGAGATCTAATTACAATATTGGTACGATAACCCTTACTTATAAGTTTGTTTAAAGGTTCGATGAGTTTACACGGATCACATAGTGATTTCCGCGCTTTAAGTACAATATTACCGTAAAATTTAGGATGTGAAATACCATTTTAATAAGTTTTCTACAGGTACAGCCAAATTTACTAATCAAATCTTTGTATCTATGAAAGAATTTAGTAAAAGTTTTAAGTAATTTATGGTATCGAAATCCCTGACACAATAATTTCCCAGTGATGCATTGATTACGCTCGTTAAAATCTATGACATCAGAACACACACGGCATACCGAACGAGTTGGGATATATAAACACCGTATGATGGAGCCAAAGGCACATCGCCGCTCAAAAATGGAAAATTAACAATAGGAAATGAAAATCGTCTCTTTTGTCGTAAATTTTAGTATGTAGTTTCGTTAGAAATTGAAATGTCTAAATCTAGAAAAGGGCAACTGCTGCTGTTTATGTTAGATTTAGTTAAAGTAAGTTCTTTTGGGTAAATTTCGAAGTATATTTAGAGAACTCTGGATTATTTAACGAAAAATATCATCCAGATAACGGTAGGTATTGTTGAATGTATCAACTAAATATAACAATGATGGGTCTTTACTGAGTTTGGTCATAAACTGAGATTCATAGCAATATAGAAATAAATCTGCTATTAAAGGGCACAATTAGTGCCCATAGGAATACCTACTACCTGACGATACACTTTATCGCCGAAACGTATATAAATGTTATCTAGCAGAAAATTTAAAGCTTCAATCATATCCTCACATTTCCAGTAAGTGTATCTAGCATACTTTCCTTTTTCGTTACAGAAAAGGCTTTAAACGAGTTACAGCAAATAAAATTACAATGAGATTTTTCGAAGACCATTTTATCAAATACAAAACTTTTTCTTTATAAGATTGTGTGGAAGTGTAGTACAGAGTAGAAAATCATAACTGTCAACAGAATTATAAGGACCATCAAAAGCATGTATTTTATCTAAAACCTCTAAAGAATTTTTAACACTCCAAAATAATTAATACCATTATTTTCATAAGCTTTATTACAAAAGTTAATAACCAGTTCTTTGATAGTAGTAAGGAGGTAGTTAGAAGAACTGATAGATTAGTAGTAGAACACTTACTCGATGCGGAGATGAAACGGAATTTAAATGGTTTTTGTGTAATTTCGTAACCAGTACATGGTAGGGACTTTCAAATGTTCGGAAGATGCTTTAAGTTGGGTAGTGGCAGTGGTATGCTTGTTAACGATTTGATTCTCTGTGGTGCGAACGGACCTGAATGTAGAGGAATTGATAATTTCGCTTTGAAGAACTTCCGTAGTATATGCGCCACACCACCACTACATTATTGGCTGCCTTGTCTGCCGGTACGAACACAAACCGCTTCTAAGTAGTACCTTGAGTTTATTTTTATTCTTGAAATGGGAATATCATGGATCCTATTATTAATTTCAGAATTGTTTTCTAAATGAGATATTCGAATATTAACAGTATTCATAATTTTATTCAAATAACTGTCTAAAGATTTTTATCCGATTTTTCACGCTTGCACCAATTTTTACAGTAGGCAGACAGAGCGCCTTTAATGACCTGACAACACTGTTTCCAATCTATTATAGATGGAGGACGGTATTTCGTCCTTTCTTTAGAAAAGTTATGACCTCACGGTCTTCGACGATGTGTCCATTTATAAGTAAAATACGGAAAACAGGATATTTTTTACAAAATTTACTTCTGGATACTATCTTATGATCATTAACAAGCTTCTGTCCAAGTTTGGTAGAAATCCAGGATAGTTTAAGAAAGTTATTAAAATTTCCAAAACTTTAACCACAGAGTGAATATTTGTGGATGCCGTTGACAATGCTGACGCCGACGGAATGTAGGATCGCTATGTCTCGCTTTTTCGACAAAAGTCGAAGGCTCGACAAAAAATGAGGAAAAAAATTAATAAAAATATTCCTCTCTATACTATCTTTTGATTGTAAGTAGCTTGAGTCCAAGTTTGGTAAAAATCCAGGATAGTTTATGAATCTAATAAATGTTTTAAAAACTTAAACTGCAGACTGTATGTAATGTTAACTGGAAGAAAAACTAAGTAAAATACGGAAAAAATGGAGCAAAATTTTAACAAAATTTCCTTCTAGATACTAGCTTTTAATCATAAACAAGCTTCTGTCCAAGTTTGGTACAAATCCAAGATAGTTTAAGAAAGTTGTTAAAATTTAAAAAACTTTAACCACAGAGTGAATGTAATGTTAACTGGCAGAAAAACTAAGTCCATTTATAAGTAAAATACTGAAAAAATAATTTTTTTTTTTACAAAATTTACTTCTGGATACTATCTTATGATCATAAACAAGCTTCTTTCCAAGTTTGGTAGAAATCCAGGATAGTTTAAGAAAGTTATTAAAATTTTAAAAACTTTAACCACAGAGCGAATGTAATGTTTCCTGGCAGAAAAACTAAGTCCATTTATAAGTAAAATACGGAAAAAATGGAATTTTTTTTTACAAAATTTACTTTTGGATATTATTTTATGATCATAAACAAGCTTCTGTCCAAGTTTGGTAGAAATCCAGGATAGTTTAAGAAAGTTATTAAAATTTCAAAAACTTTAACCACAGAGTGAATATTTGTGGACGCCGACGACAACGGAATGTAGGATCACTATGTCTCGCTTTTTCGACAAAAGTCAAAGGCTCGACAAAAAGGCTTGAAGCATAAGACATATTTGAAATATCCTAATTTTTCAATTATAATATAACAGTTTGAGATGGTGATAGTGAAGCATGAGCATTTGGTGGGGTTCGTGTTGCTCAATCTTTAGTTTTCTATGTTGTGTTTTGTGTACTATTGTTTGTCTATTGTTCTTTTTCTTTTTTAGCCATGGCATTGTCAGTTTATTTTCCAATTATGAGTTTGAATGTCCCTTTAGTATTTTTCGCCTCTCTTTTATAAATATATAAATACTTTCTGAAAGCTTCTAAGCACATCCATTATGTATCACCTCTCTATAAAAATATGTAGGGCAAAAGAATGATTTCATTTTTTTTTTCAAACCTGTACCCTCATAAAGTCAGATTTCACTTTAAATCTTTAATAATTGGTGCATAAAAAGCTACATTTGAAGTGTATATAGAATGTAAAGCAAGCCCTTGAAAATGTAACAAAATATAATTCTAAATATTCAGATATAGCTCTATAGGATTAATCACAATACCAAATACCTAAGTGTGCAGGACACCAACAATTTCTTCAACTTGACCTCAAGAGTATTTATTTCAAAAGAGATAGGGATGGATATCTATTCAACAATATATACATGTATATCAACACAGCTCTTATAAATCATATATCTTCATCTTGGCTTTTGCTGGAGGGTCTTAACTGATGAACATACTGGACATTACACAAACAACAATCGATCAATCATTACTGATAAACTATGAGTTTATACCTAGTAGCAAGATCAAGACGGCACTAAAGTATTGACTAAAGCAATATCCTTGATTAAATACACTGAACACCACTATGTATGTGAAGAACTATATGAGTAATCAATAAGCATACAAAATAACTGGTTAAGGTTTCTTACAAACTAGAATATGAGTCAATTGAACACCATGTTATGCTAAATTTGGTGTATATTTTTAAAGTTAACTTCCTAATGAACTTTTGTAATTGTTTTCAAGTTGATGTGACCACAACTTCATGTTAAACTACTGTAAACCTAAACTTCAAGGATGCAGAAGGCTGAGTTAATCATAAACTTTATCACTTTAAATTTATTAAACACAAACATGAAAAATAATATGTGCTGTAGAGTAGCTGAGTTCATCATAAACTATATCACTTTACATCTAATTAACACATACCTAACAGATAATTTGTGCTGTAGAAGTATCTTGTTGAAATGCTCATGATGTAAACTTTTCTTTTTCTCTTGGCAATGTGGACATTTTCTTTGCTTAGCCAAATACTCTCTCAAAAAATTAGTCACAAATTCTGTCCTGGCTGCAGTTATATTTTTTGATGAATCTTTTTCTTTTGTGCTGTCTACAAATTAAAGAAAAATTATTTGAATACTTTTACATTTATAAATTAACAATTACAACAGAAAGTCTGGTCAGAAATATCTTTTTTTTTCTTTGTGGGAGATTTTTAGTTTCTATACATGAAAACTGTTGTTCATTTTTCTAATCAAATCATTGCTTGGGCTAAATCCTTAAAGCTATTTCTTCCATATGACTTGACATACAAAGGAAAGAATTATTAGAGATCAGAAGATAAGGGCAATAACTCCTGATAATTTTGGTCAAAAATAGGAAGTTGGTAAGGTAGATCTTGATATTCTGAGCAATGTAGCCCCTGTCAGATTTTCTCTATCTGTTATGGTTTTAAGATATAAGACAATTGATGCATTTTACCCTTATGCTCTATTTTTATCCATGATGGCCATGTTTGTTGACTGGCCAAAACAAAAAACTTTATACAAGATATCCTAAGGAACATTCACCGAAAGTTTGGTTAAAATTGGTTCAGTAGTTTCAAAGGAGAAGATATTTGAAAAAGTATACAGTGTTGACATGTCACAACAACAATGAACTCCAAATGATAGCAAAAGCGTACATGGCCTTATGGCCATTTGAGTTAAAAATGTTGGTAATATAGTTAAATTTTGGCTTCATGTAATATGGATTAATTTTTTTCTAAATGTTTGGAATCTTAATCTAAATGACTTCATTAATGTAATTCATTGTCATTGACAGTGTTGAGAATAAACTATATATTTGAAAGACATTCCCATGACTATGATTTTAATTCATTATATCCATACATAGGAACAAGAATTAAACCATTGGCGTGACGTCAGCCTATTCATTAAACAGGGTTTCTTTTCCTAGAATCAATGCTTCCTAAATCTGTCACTGAAATGGACTCACCAAATTATATGCAATTGTTTCCTTTGTGTGCCTAATTTAAGTTCATTAAGTTTTAATTGGCTAATTTACTGATTTCTGTTCACTAATGGAATTTATTCAAAACCTTTAACTTTTGTAATTTTTATATGCCTTCACTGGGAATCGAACCCCTCCTTGAAGTCTGTTATGTGTGACTGACATCAACACATCCATGGAATCTCGTGGCTACCAATGAGTTGCAATTTAGATGTCTATTTTATATATATATAAATGAACATATGATACACATTGGTACAATGGACACACAGGGTTTGTACCTTTATAAATACATAACAGACAATCGTATAGTATAAGTTGGTAGCCGTGAGGTTAAGATCAATGAGTTATAGAGTTAAGTTAGAAGTAGAGACTTGCAATTTTTCAGTTTAGGTTTGAATACCTGTTTTCTCTTTGTTGTCCCAATTCTTTAGTTTTTCTGTTTTTTTAAATTTTGCATGTTATTGTAAATATATTTGTAACAAGCATTCTAAGAGTATTGCATGGCAATACATACTGTGGATTCATTTATTTTCGTGGGTATCAATTTTCGTGGATAGAGAAAAAAAGACGTTTCGTGGTATACGTAAATTCGTGGATCGCTGATTAAAAAAAAAAAAAATTCAGATACGTAATTCGTGGATTTCTTTTTGATTTTGGAGATCATATAACCTCCTTGGTTTGATCAATAATAAAACAAACAAAAAAGAAGGAATTCATTGAAAAAGTTTTGAATTGTCAAAATCCTTGCTTGGTCATTCTAGGTTAAAGTGTTCATTGAAAACTTCTATTACAATAATGGACAGAGACAACTAATTATTTGTTTGTTTTACAATTTATAAATTCTTGTCGGAATTTTATAAGGCATTCAAAACTCTATGATTGAAAGCTCATTTCCCTAATCACGATAAAATAAACAGTCATATAAGTAAAAGGTGTGAAAATAAATGTTCCTGTCATAAACAATATTACCTACGGGCAATATCCCCGTACTTAATCCTATTGATTTTTAATCACCAGTTAACTATGACACGGTAATTAACAACTTGCAGTTCTTTTCCATGAACAGTTTTAATCAATTTTAAAAAGTAAATTATCACTGATATTCGATATATTTATTATTGATTTAATCAAAATACTTGTATCTTCTTTCAATAAGAACACGTGTTATGTTACAATGTTTATTGCTAGTAAACACTATACTAGAACTGCATAACATAACCGGAAATAAACATCCGACTCCATACACATTTCTCGGGATTATTCTTCGTTGAATTCTTAAATTCGTGGTTCGCTGTGACCCACGAAACCCACGAAAATTGGTATACCACGAATAAAAATGAATCCACAGTAGTCCCCTACCGGTTAAAAATTAATTGTACTGAAACAAGATCTATAACTTGTCATAGTGTAAACTACATAACAAATATCAATTCAATATCTTCAAAGCATGACGAAAAAAAGTGTGGAAAACTGATTATTTAAGTGAATTTTCTAAATCCAAGGACCATAACTCTGCACAAAATCATCAGACTGGAACAAAATTCGAACTTGGTCTCTAACTTGTCATGATGAAACTATATACTAATTATCAAATCAATATCTTCAAGCATGACAAAAAAAAGTGTGGAAAACTGAGTGAATTTGAGTGAATTTTCTATGTCCAAGGACCATAACTCTGCACAAAATCATCAGACCGGAACAAAATTCGAACTTGATCTGTTACTTGTCATGATAAAACAATGTACCAATTATTAAATCAATATCTGCAAGCATGACAAAAAAAGTGCGGAAAACTGAATATTTGAGTGAATTTTCTAAGTCCAAGGACCATAACTCTACACAATAATATCAGACTGGAACAAAATTCAAACTTGATCTGTAACTTATCATGATAAAACAATATACCAAATTTCAAATCAATATCTTCAAGCGCGAAGAAAACAAGAGAGAGCTCTCAAGAGCCTGAATCGCTCACCTGTAATTTTTTGCTTAAATCTTTCATCAATGATTATTTTTGCTTTTCAATATATATTAATGAGTGGCTTAAAAATTCCATTTAAATGATCTTTGTATTTGTCATATTTTCTTCAAAAGCAAAAATATGCATTTTACCCCTATGTTCCATTTTAGCCATAGTGGCTATGTTTCTTGACGTACAAGGAAATAAAATAAAAAATTTATACTAGATACTCTGTAACTCCTTCAGCCCAAGTTTGGCTGAAATTGATTCAGCAGTTTCAAAGGAGAAGAATTTTTAAAGTAAGCAAACTAGATAAACAAATTGTGAAAAATTGTCTTTAAAGGGCAATAACTCCTTAAGGGGTCAATTGACAATTTTGGTCATATAAACTTATTTGTAGATCTTACTTTGCTGAACATTTTTGCTTTTACAGTTTATCTATAACAATATTCAAGATAATAACCGAAAACTGCAAAATAACTCATCAATTCAGAGGCAATAACCTAAAAATCAGATACCCGATTTGGCTGATAATTTCAGAGTAGGTAGACTTTGAACTAATGAATACTTTAACTTCTTGTCTGATTTCCTCTAAATGCTTTAGTTTTTGAGAGAAAAGTTGAAAACTGCATTTTACCCTATGTTCTATTTTTAGCCATGGCAACCATGTTTTCTGAGGAAACAGAAAATAAAACACAAACTTTATCCTAGATACTGTAAGGATCATTCAGGTTAAGTTTGGTTGGAATTGGTTCAGTAGTTTCAGAGGAAAAGATTTTTTAAAGTAGGAAAACATGAGAAACAAATTGTGTAAAATTGTCCTTAAAGGGCAATAACTCCTTAAGGGGTCAATTGACAATTTCGGTCAATAAACTTATTTGTAGATCTTACTTTGCTGAACATTTTTGCTGTTTACAGTTTATCTTTAACATTAATAATATTCAAGATAATAACCAATAAAAACTGCAAAATTTCCTTAAAATTACCAATTTAGTGGCAGCAACACAACAATGGGTTGTTAGATTCATCTGAAAATTTCATGGCTGATAGAACTTGACCTAATGAAAATTTTTACCTCACATCAGATTTGCTCTAAATGCTTTAGTGTTTGAGATATAAGCTAAAATCTGCATTTTACCCCTATGTTCTATTTTTAGCCATGGTGGCCATGTTTTTTTATGAAACAGAAAATGAAACACAAACTCTATTCTAGATACCCTAAGGATCATTCAGCTGAAGTTTGGTTGGTATTGGTTCAGTAGTTTCAGAGGAGAAGATTTTTCAAAGTTGGAAAATATGATAAACAAATTGTGTAAAATTGTCCTTAAAGGGCAATAACTCCTTAAGGGGTCAATTGACAATTTTGGTCATATAAACATATTTGTAGATCTTAGTTTGCTGAACATTTTTGCTGTTTACAGTTTATCTTTAACATTAATAATATTCAATATAATAACCAATAAAAACTGCAAAATTTCCTTAAAATTACCAATTAAATGGCAGCAACCCAACAATGGGTTATTAGATTTATCTGAAAATTTCAGGGCTGATAGAACTTCACCTAATGAACACTTTTACCCCCATGTCAGATTTGCTCTACATGCTTTGGTTTTTGAGATATAAGCCAAAAACTGCATTTTACCCCTATGTTCTATTTTTAGCCATGGCGGCCATGTTTTTTGACGAAACAGAAAATAAAACACAAAGTTTGTTCTAGATACCCTAAGGATCATTCAGCTTAAGTTTGGTTGGAATTAGTTCAGTAGTTTCAGAGGAGAAGATGTCTGAAATAGTTTACACCAGATGGACGACGACGGACACCAAGTGATGGCAAAAGCTCACAGTTCCTTCGAACGGTGAGCTAAAAAGTGTGGAAAACTGATTTGACGGACTGACAGATAAACAGACAGACAGACGGAGTGCAAATCTAAAGTCCCCTTCGACTTTGTCGATAGGGGACTAATAATAGAGGGTTTTCCCGTTTATTTTTGGATTATTATTGGCTATTTCACGTATTTGAAAGGAAAATGATTACATTTAATTTGTCCATTTTTGTTTTATAAATATATTATAATTTCATCTGTTTTACTACATATCTCTACAAGTGTTTATTTGCAAATCCCTATGCGAGTAAATCTTTATGTGCCTACAATTTGGTTTCTTGCTAGAAATTTTGGTAACATACTTATAGTGTTTCCCTATCACACAAAAAGGGCATGGTAACTTAATTGAAAAAGGGCATCTAGAGCGCAAAAATTTATAAAAGGGCATCTAGAGAGCGCAAAATTTATAAAAGGGCACCTACAGTGTATGGAAAATTAACAAAAGGGCACCTACAGTATGCTGAAAACAAGAAAGGCAATAAATTGTCATATTGCATTGGTAAAGTATGGACTGGCAGTTGTTGATGGAATTAGAACTCAAGATAGCAAGTGTATTGTTTCAAAATAATATTGTATATGCATCTTTAAATAAAGATGAAAATCAACATTATTCCGGTAACAGCAAGGGACCAAGGATGTATGTATATTACTAGCTATACATCTTTGTCAGACTTTGAAGGACTAATGCATAAATTTACTAGGCAGTAATTACATGATTTGACTGATGTGGCACTTAAATATGAAGATTAGGATATAAGATCTGAAAATCTAGTTCAAAATTTTACTTCAATTAGTTTCAGGGGACAGTCCTGATCAACAAAAGTTGGGCCCCTTTTTTTAAACCAGGATTCACAGTATAAATGAACTTGTAGAACTTTGTAAGACTATTACACTGCATAATCATTATCCTTATAAAACGTTTAGATCGATATTTAGAATTCATTTCTATAAAGTTGGAACCAAGGATTTGTACAAATTCTTATTGGAAAATGTTGGAAGGATTCTAATAACTTGTTAATTAATCGAGAATTGATCACGTTTACTTTCGATTTACAAATGAAATGTAAACGGGAAGTGACAAGTAGATAATAAATTCAGAATGAATCCGGATTCATCTACGGATTGGTTCGTTTTTAAAAAAAGGCAGTAAATTATCATTTTTTTAATATGATTTGCTTAGTAAGAACTATATTTGTCTCTCCTATTTATTTTAAACTAAATTTATTTCGTATTTTACGTTTTAGAGTCTATAAATTCATAGGAATACTTTCACGCATGCGCAGTATATCGTAAACAGTAAAGGAAGCACTTGTTTGACTCGTGAAAACTTTTCTGAACGTTTTGAATAAAGTTCTATCTTTTTAATTGAAATTGAACGTTTTATACCAAAGATCACGAAAATACGATCATTTGACAAAACTATGACAAACAAACTGCAAAATGTGATCGTTTTAGAAATATTGAAATTAAAAGCGAACTGTCCGGGGAAAACAATTTTGTTCAAATGACGAAACTACAACAAACAAACTGCAAATTGTGGTTGTTGGCCTTGAGAAATATTGAAATTAAAATGCCAACTGAATGATTTTACTGGGGAAAATTATTATGGTGGTCAATTATGAGGTTTATTAGTAATTAACGGATTAGTGACCCATCCGATGGCGATAAGCGGATTAACTGTAATCACAACTTTATAACACCTGTTGTAAATGTTAATTAGCTGAACAGTGTTCTCCCAGGATTTTTGATAGCGCTGTGGTAAGCGCGTGATTTTCAACTATTCTCAGTATTAAACTTTGTCACAGCGCGTTTGTTTGTAATGGTTTTGTTATGATGTCTTTATACAATATGCTGCTGATGTTTGCTCTTGTTATGTTGTCCTGATGGAATTTACCCATTTGTTTGTAAATGTTATTGTTTGAAAATAGATGAAGAATCATTTTTATCTTCATTGTAAATTCAGATATAATTTTTACCTGGGAAGTGTGTGTGTCAGGTAAACATGTAAGGGATCAAGTTTTTCTGTAAGTGGAAAAGGGGTTAAATTAAATTTATTAAATTTTTATTATAAATTCAAAGTCGGGGATCAATTTTATCTCTAATGAAATATTTGTTAATTTTTTGAATCTTCAAAAAATATCCTACATATCATGTGTGTCAAAGGTAAGTGTTTTGCATGTTAAAATTTTGGTGTGTTTAATAGATTGGGGATCACTATTTTTAATGTTTTTAAGGGGGGGGATTAAATAAAAATAGTGAAATATATAGGGGGTTAAGAAAATTTTATATGTTTAATTTCAAAATGACCAGACCCCCTCCTCACAGGTAAAAAAATGATAAGTCCCTAAGTACAGGAATAAATTTTATTCATTATCATGATTTAACCAAGTAAACGTCTTTTTCCATGAAGGGTCAACACCAGACTAGCGATGTGAAGATATTAACAGGTGATGCTGACCCACAATCATGTCATTGCCAGTTTCTGTGTTGGGTTTAGTAACCCACTGGAGCAGTGTACTATTAACCTTATGACGTTTGACAGGAGTTGACATTCTGGAACATTATGATTTCTCGTTTTTCTATCAGATCACCATTCGTAAGGCTTCAATCAAACAAGACAATATAAGACATCGAGAAAAGTGAATTTCTCAAGTCCAGTATCGGCTTGGGGTTTGTTTTTCTTATCATATCCTCCTAATTGTTTTCAAATGGTAAAGTTCATTACTGTAGTATTGCTGTTTAATTATTAGTTCGATTAGGTGATAATTAATACTTCAATGTACTTCAAGTTCAAAGTCTTGCAATTTGAAGCAAATTTGATCGTTGTTTAAAATAGTTGTTTAATCAAAGATCGTAAAACAAGTTTGTGAGTGTTGTCGGTAAATGCAGTCAATTTATTTCATCTTATTCCATTCATTTTTGCTTCTTTATATTCTTTTTAATTCTAAAAATGGATGATAATGTTGATTTCTTCGTTTGATCTTTCAAAGACAACATTTTGTAAAATTTATTAAACTGGTCCCGCGATGTTACTTTATACAACGCAAATAATGCATTCAGAAATAGTAAACCAGACGATCACGTGATCGAAGTACAAGATAAGCGGGAAATTCAAAATTTTAAAAAAAAATCGAAAAAATATAGCAACGCGATTGATTTGGATAGCGCTGCGCTCAGTTCAATAGAACAGCGGAAAATTGCGATAGCGCTGAATACCACAGCGCTAAAACAGCCTGGGGAGAACACTGCTGAGGGTCATAAACTTGCCAGAAACATGAAGACAGGAAGAAAGGGCATTTTTTGAGACAATGGCATCACCCAAAGAAGTGAAAAAAGGGCGCGTCGTCATTTATTAAGACAAAAAAAGGGCATGGCGTCATTTAAATAGGGCATGGCGTCTATCCATGCTAAACATGCTTGGGGGAAACACTAACTTATTATATTTACTTAGAAATAAGTTAGAAAATGTCTTTTTGTAAATTACGGATAATATTCAGATGCATAATAATTTAAAAACAGACCTGTTATGTTATATTTATATTTTTCTAACCAATTAATTGTGAACTTTGATTTATTAATGCATTGTTAAACATGATAACATGGTTATTTAAACACACTTACAATACCTTCTAATAAAGGAAAAGGCTTTAATTTTCAAAAGACATCAGAACAATAGTTTAAGTAAGAGACACAATGGATAAGCGTTGTTTCATGAAAAACAAACCATTTGCCCTCCAGGTTCATGGTTTCTTTTCATGAATGAATGCTTATCCATTGTATCTATATTACGGAATAGGCCTACCTTTCATTTGTTGTTGTACCCATTGGTTTACCATGTCAGGAATCTGATCAGAGTCCTGCATTTCAATTTGAAGGTGGTTTCCATAATGTTCTACTTCCATGGCTGATGTCAAAAGTCCATGATCAAGTAATTCCATTTGACTTACGAATACAGCACTATTTATTGTCTTAACGGCCATCCGTGTACACTCAAAGCAGGATCCACATAAAGTCTACAAGAGAACTATTTTAATCAAACATTAACAAAATAGTGGTTAAGCATACCTTCAAAATGGTTTTCTCAGTCTGACAATAAAAAAATATTTTACCTGATGACACTGTCATCTGCTATACAAACAATTTCCTTAATTTGTCAAAAATTTTCTAACATTGGCTACAAACAATGGTCATCAAAATTCTTTGAGGACTGAGCAATCATGTTTACCTGTACCTTGCATCTCCGTTTTAAGAAGATGTTTACTGTGGATTCATTGTTATTCGTGGGATACCAATTCTCATGGATTTCATGGGTAAAAGGTGAACCATGGATTCAGTAGCTTAACGAAGTACAAATTTTCTATAGGCTTGATTGCAGACTTTGGCAAACCACTATATCAAATATCAATGAACATACACTTTTTTTTTAATCCATGAAAATTGGTATCCACAAAATAAATGAATCCACAGTATATGAAATATAAATATAGTAAACAAGTAATATAAATGCAGACTTTGATAAGCAACAAATCATTTTTATTTGTAGATCTTGTCTTGCTGATTTTTTTGCTGTTTGCAGTTTTCTTTTTGCCAAAATTTTTTAACAAGAGTGCACACGCTAAATGTCTCGCCTTCATTACTAATCATTGATATTATGTTGATAGTCCTAAATATAAAGCTTTATTACAACTGTCACATAAACTTAACATTAACCAAGAAAACTAAACATTGACCAATGAACTATGAAAATGAGGTCAAGGTCAGATGAACCATGCCAGGCAGGCATGTACAGCTAACAACTCTTCCATACAACAAATATAGTTGACCTATTGCTTATAGTTTAAGAAAAACAGACCAAAACACAAAAACTTAACACTGAGCAATGAACTGTGAAAATGAGGTCAAGGTCAAATAAAAACTGCGTGACTGACATTTAGATCATAAAATATTTCCATACACCAAATATAGTTGACCTATTGCATATAGTATTAGAAAAAAAGACCAAAACTCAAAATCTTAACTTTGACCACTGAACCATGAAAATGAGGTCAAGGTCAAATGACACCTGCCAGCTAGACATGTACACCTTACAATCATTCCATACACCAAATATTGTAGACCTATTGCATACAGTATAAGAAAAACAGACCAAAACACAAACACTTAACCATAACCACTGAACCATGAAAATGAGGTCAAGGTCAGATGACACCTGCCAGTTGGACATGTACATCTTACAGTCCTTCCATACACCGAATATACTTGACCTATTGCTTATAGTATCTGAGATATGGACTTGACCACCAAAACTTAACCTTGTTCACTGATCCATGAAATGAGGTAGAGGTCAAGTGAAAACTGTCTGACGGGCATAAGGACCTTGCAAGGTACGCACATACCAAATATAGCTATCCTACTACTTATAATAAGAGAGAATTTAACATTACAAAAAATGTTAACTTTTTTTTCAAGTAGTCACTGAACCATGAAAATGATGTCAAGGACATTGGACATGTGACTGACGGAAACTTCGTAACATGAGGCATCCATATACAAAGTATGAAGCATCCAGGTCTTCCACCTTCTAAAATATAAAGCTTTTAAGAAGTTAGCTAACGCCGCCGCCGCCGGATCACTATCCCTATGTCAAGCTTTCTGCGACAAAAGTCGCAGGCTCGACAAAAATTATCATTAAAGGGCAATATCACATATAAGGAGTCAACCAACGATTTCTGCATTATTGTTATTCAAAGTATCTACTTACTGATTATGGCTTTCAAAATACCTTTGTAAAAGGCAGTAATGCAAAAATTAGTTAAAATCGTCATTCAAGGACAATAACTCCTATTAGGAGTCAACTGATGATTTCACCAATGTTAACTTATTTGGAGATACTTTCTACATGTAACTGTTCATTTTTTCTATTTAAAGTTTCTATCTATAAATTATAGTTTTCTAGATATTAGGTAAAAAAAAATTTAAATGTCATGCAAAGGCCATCATCTCCAACAATTTAGGAGTGGACAGCCAACTTCAGCTACTTAACTTGCACTTTTTTGTAGATCATGTCTTGCTGATCATTTTTGCCTTTTAATCCAGGTGGGCTAAAAACACATTCTTATCTTCTTATTTTTGGTTAATATAAAAATAAGGAGATGTGAACATTATCAACAACTGACAAACCTTATACATTATCTTGAAAAATACAGGATTGAAAACCGGAACAGGAAGTTCAATATGTCCCATATGTCCTGGACAATGGACAAAGTTGAGACCACATGTTCCACACACATCAGTTTTGTCTACTGGCCCTGAAAATATATGAACATTTACAAGACTGTTTCAGTTAAATAACAGAACATTATGGCTTATATGGTGTGGCCGAAGGAAAATATTAAACAAACAACTATAAATTGTATTTTGAGGTTTTATTTTCTTCCTCTACAGAACCACATTAACCAAATTTCCTTTTACCAAATATAATGCTACAAATATCAAAAAAAAGGAATAAAACTTAAAAGCGATGTTATCCATTAAGTATCTATGCAACTTCTGACTGTAAATCAAATACTCATAAATATTCAAACTTGGTTTCTTTTTAGTACAATATTTATTCACATTCTACTGTATTTTCATACATAATTTTATGTGCTGTAACCATGTGTTTTTTACCTAAATAAACAATGCATTATTGTTACAAATCCCATGTAATGACTAAACATATTTCTCCATCATAGACCTCTTAATCTGTTAAAGCTATCTGAATTTCACAATTTGTGTAACATTCCTGTATCTTAGTGTCAGAAATTCACAAGTTGGGATGTACAACCTGTGTTGAGGATAGCCTGAGATGCATACAAAAAATATAAAGTTACAAAGGGACATAAATGAAGAACAGTAAAAGTGACGCTACCCAAATTTATACTTGATCTGAGTTTTGTGGTAATAAGTATTGTGTATAAGTCTTATAACATTTGGTTGAGGCTAACTTAAGTTAGAGAACAGAAACGAAAAATTCAGCAATTTTTCCATTTGTAAACAGGCATAACTATAGAACGGTAAAAGTGACACCACCAAAATTCAAACTTGATCTGTATTTTGTGGTAATTAGCATTGTGTATAAGTTTCATAACATTTGGTTTAGGCAAACTAAAGTTAGAGAACGGAAACAAAAAATTCAGCAATTTTTATGTTTATAAAGGGGCATAACTCAAGAACGGTACAAGTGATGCCACCCAATTTCATACTTGATCTGTATTATGTGGTAATAAGCATTGTGTATAAGTTTCATAACATTTGGTTGAGGTAAACTAAAGTTAGAGAACGGAAACGAAAAATTCAGCAGTTTTTAGGTTTATAAAGGGGCATAACTCAAGAACGGTAAAAGTGACGCCACCCAATTTGGAACTTGATCTGTATTATGTGGTAATAAGCATTGTGTATATGTTTCATAACATTTGGTTGAGGCAAACTAAAGTTAGAAAACGGAAACTAAAAATTCAGCAATTTTTCCATTTGTAAAGGGGCATAACTCTAGAACAGTTATAGTGACGCCATTAAAATTCAAACTTGATCTGTGTTTTATGGTAATAAGCATTGTGTATAAGTTTCATAACATTTGGTTGAGGCAAACTAAAGTTAGAGAACGGAAACCAACTTTGGGACGTAGGGACGGACAAGGGTAAAACTTAATGCCCCCTCCGCTACGGCGGGTGCATAAAAAGGTCACATGCAGTCCAATACAGGTGAACTGATTCATCAAAACCAAAATCTAGATAATGGCTAGAGTTATGATACAAACAATAATTGAATATATTTTGACATCTGAAAGACACTGCTATCATTTTTCAATGTTTCTTTCAATAACAAAAAAATTTATTTCAAAAGTCAATCATTTTTTTTTTTTGTGAGTCTTATTTTGAAAGAATATGTCCCTTACAAAATGATGCAAACATCAATATAGCAGAAAATATGTAACAGGGAAAATATCTGATTTTTCCTGAAATATCACAATACCTACCAAATATTTTTTTAGAATATCGCTACATCTCTAGAGGTCAAAGAGACTTTAAACATAGTCTCAGAGGCTTCTCAGTAGAATTTTGTAATAAATGAATATAAAATATAGCCCCTAGCACTCCTATTCAAACCCACTTACAATACCTTCTAATTAAGAAAAGGCTTTAATTTTGAAAAGACATCAGAACAATAGTTTAAGTAAGTGACACAATGGATAAGCGTTGATTCACGAAAAACAAACCATTCACCCTCCAGGCTCATAGTTTCTTTTTCAAGAACTGAAAACACAGACACTTGTCTCTGAAAAAAAAGTTACCTATAAACTGTTATATTAAAGTATATAGGTAATTTTCTTTTCAGAGACAAGTGCCTGTGTCTGAAAACCTGGAACGAAGATGATGAAAATAGTATTTACAAAGGAATAATGAGAAACCAACAACCCAACTATGATTTGTGTTTTGTAGTTTTTATTATTGATTGATTGATTGTGGATGTTTAATACCATTCCCAGCACCATTGGCTTTATTGCTGAATCCAGATATTTTGGTGGAGGGAGCTGGAGTGTCAAGGAGAGAACCACTGATCTTTGGCAGGAAAACTGACAATCCTAGATACTTAAGATTGAAGTGGGAAGCACTAGTCATGTGCTGTGTTTGTACTAGCAACCTGAGTGTTGACAGGCAAGTGATATAGTAGATGAACTACTTAGACTACTGGGCCACAGAGGTTCCTAGTTTCTATTACATATACATTTAAATGTATGAAACAATAAAAAAGATGCTGACTTCATTTTTGAGAAACTACACTCTTTAGAGAATTTTGCAAATTATTTGAAAAATTCATATTCCATTGACTTTTCATCCAGGTACAAATGTATTACAACAATAACTGAGAAACAAGATGATCAAAGTGAAGTTATTTGAGGTACAGATACACAAGCCCTCTTTGACTGAATTTTCCTGAAAAGCAAAAGCTGTGGTAAATTTAAACAACCCGAAATCAGTCTGTATTACAGATCATGACATTGTATATATTTTTGAAAAATTTCTTCAGCAGCACTTTATACATGTATATCATCATCCAACAAGAATGTGTCCATAGTACACGGATGCCCCACTTACACTATCATTTTCTATGTTCAGTTGACCGTGAAATCAGGGGTTTCATTATCTTTCATGTTGACCCATACATTTCTATTTGAAGGTGGTACTTTTCAATATATTCAATGAACATCTTATATAAAAATTTCTGAATTCAGGCGGTACTTATCTGTAGCATAGGAGGGTAAAAGTACCGGGTACCGCCTCCTAATGAATGGCCTGTGAAAATGGGGTCAAAACTCTAATTTGGCATTAAAATTAGAAAGATCATATCATAGGGAACATGTGTACTAAGTTTCAAGTTGATTGGACTTCAACTTCATCAAAAACTACCTTGACCAAAAACTTTAACCTGAAGTGGGACAGACAAATGGATGGACGGACGGACGAACAACGGACGCACAGACCAGAAAACATAATGCCCCTACTACTATCGTAGGTGGGGCATAAAAACAAAAATAAGTGACCAATTAATGAACTGATGAAAAGACAGATGAATGAACATTAGGCTTATATCATTCCCCAACCCCCTCATATACAGGTGTAATAACCGGAAGAAAACATGAATCACTAAACTGTACCTAATGCTGAATCATATAATCCTCCAGGATTAGGATTAAGAAGTGTATCAAATGTCTGTGCATTATCTATTTCCTTTACGCTTAACTTCTTTATTTCAGTGTTGTTATAAAACTCAAAGCTGACTGAACAGAGAGTCTGTGTCACAATTTCTGTTTCCATTGTTTTTGCAAATCATATCTGAAACAAATTAAGATGACACAATAATTTCAAATTGCTTAATACAAGTTAAAGCTTATGTAGAAAAAAACTGGAGCAAACAATTATGCCAAAATTCTAATCCCTTTTAGGACCTTATAGTCAAAAGGTCTAATACTTGCTTTAATTGCAACTCTTTGATAGTTTCTTGTTAATTTACTCATCCATCACAACTTCAACTTGGAATGATTTACAGCCTCATTCATTGTTTATTAGCAGAATTTTTTCAAATTATTGAAGACTGTATGTTGTTGAGATATATTTTGGTTATTTTTGTTGCTGGATAGCTGTCTCATTTGACATATACTCTACATCTATTAAACCCATTTGAAAATGTGCTTTACTAAAACTTCACAGCTTCAACCAGTGTGTTACTATGATTTCATAGCTCAATCTTCGGTGTACTGTGTAATGTTTTGTAAACTGCTGTTTGTCTTTTTATTTTGGTAATGGTGTTGTCTTTTCTTCTATTTTTTTACTTATTGATTTCTCCTTTATTTTTAGTATATTTTCCCTTCTTTTCAATATTTTATATGTAGGTGTTTTCACCTGCTCTAAGTTGTTTATGAAGTTCAAGATGCCAATTCATTGTTTACTTGATATTCTAATATGACGACCTATATATCGTCAACCAGTATAATCATGGTACATCTACTTTTAGCGCAAACACAGTAATACACAAAATTGGTTGTTTCACATTATGCCTACCTTATTTATACGACCAGGTTAACTCAATTTGCGACAGTAAAAACCTACGTTCTAGGTAGGCCAAGCTTCAAATACAATACAGTTATCCCTATTCTAATGCAAAATAAACAAATCAGTCCATTTCAGTTATTATTTTAGTATTAAATTTCATAAAACAAAATTCTGCAAAATGATGTTATCATCTTGGGCAACTAAACAAGGTGACGTCATATGGATGCTCCCAGCATCAAATGTAGACACCCACCATTTTCAGGCTTCTTGTACGCCTCAGAATGCAATAAAATTGGGAAAAAAGGACAATTTTAGGTGAAAATGGGGGTTTTTGAATTTATTATTGAAAAGATGATATTTTTAATATTATTATACTTTCAGGTAAAATAGAACAGCCAAAACAGTATCTCGTGTATAGGACTTTCACGGTTGACAAAATTACTGTATTTATCCTATTAGAATTGAAATAATACATGGCAGCCGTAGATTTGTTTCCATTTAACCATGGGTTGGACATTTATATTCGATAGATCCTTAAATGACTCTCACAACTGTTGGATGTAATTAATCAGGTTTAATTGGGGAAAGTGCCTGTTCAGCAATAAGGCAATCATTTTTCATTTGTCATTTGAAATCATACAACTCCTTCTCTTCAATGTTCATGAGGCCAAAAAAATTTGTCTGTTTTCTACCTTCCAACCAACTCTATGTTTCCCTTTGACAACAATCATAAAACATTATATTTTCTTGTCAAAAGGGTGTAAAAGAAATAATGTTTTGTAACAGTCACTAGAGTAGATTATGATTCCTTCTTGTACTGACCTTTTTAGTCAAATTTGTGAGAAAAAAAACTGTCTAACATAGGGTAAGGAAAGTTATCATAACATTAATAAAATGTTCCGCAGGGCGCAGCTTGATACGACCGCAGAGGTCGAACCCTGAACAGTTGGGGCAAGTATGGACACAACATTCAAGCTTGATACAGCTCTGAATTTGGATTGTGATTAAATATTTGACATATTATAGACACAGCATAGGTTTCTGACACAGAATGAATGTGGTCTAAGAACTTAAAATTTTAAATTGGACATTCACCTATTATGGTCCAATATCCAAAATCTAAATACATGGTTAGATTCAGCATATCAAAGAACCGCAAGAATTCAATTTTTGATGAAATCAAACAAAGTTTAATTTTGGACCCTTTTGACCTCAATGTGGACAAAGTTGATAATGGGCCCAAAAATCAAAAATCTAAATACATGGTTAGATTCAGCATATCAAAGAACCCCATATATTCAATTTTGTTGAAATCAAACAAAGTTTAATTTTGGACCCGATTTGGACCAACTTGAAAACTGGGCCCATAATCAAAAATCTAAATACATGTTTAGATTCAGCATATCAAAGAACCCTAAGAATTCAATTTTGTTAAAATCAAACAAAGTTTAATTTTGGACCCTTTGGACCTCAATGTGGACCAATTTAAAACGGGCCCAAAATCCAAAAACTTAATACACGGTTAGATTCAGCATATTAAAGAACCCCAAGAATTAAAGAATAAAACCCCATTGAAATTGGTCAAGAAATAAGCAATTTATAATGGTATCTTCTTTTGCACAATACTGTGCAATTGAATATTTCTTGCTATTGCGCAATACTGTACAATTGACAATTTCTTGCTATTGCAATATTGTGTTATTGGATATTTCTTGCTATTGCGCAATACTGTGCAATTGAAGATTTCTTGCTATTGGGCAATACTGTGCAATTGAAGATTTCTTGCTATTGTGCAATACTGTGCAATTGAAAATTTCTTGCTATTGCACAATACTTATTATATAATAATTTACACATCCTGTTTGGTGTGTATCTCCTACCATATCATTATTATTTGCTTTTAAATATAAATCAGAAATAACCAACTTAAAATGGACAATTTTAAAAGAAAAAAAGGAAAAAAAAAAAAAGGAAAAAAAATCCCCAAAATTTTTGAACCCCTTATGATTCATCACCCCCAAACTCAATCCCAGCCTTCCCTTTGTGGTATGGTACCTTGCAGTACAATTTCAGAGAGATCCATACACTTGAACACAAGTTATTGTCAGGAAACTAGAAAATGCTTATTTTGGCCCTTTTGACCCCAATTCCTAAACGTTTGGGAATTACCCCAAACTCAAACCCAGCTTTCCTTTGTGATATGGAACCTTGTAGTACAATTTCAGAAATATCCAAACACTTACACACAAGTTATTGTCATGAAACTAGAAAATGCTTGTTTTTGCCCTTTTGGCCCCTAATTCCTAAAATATTGAGGCAATTACCCCCATCATCAATCCCAGCCTTCCCTTTGTGGTATGGTACCTTGCAGTACAATTTCAGAGAGATCCATACACTTGAACACAAGTTATTGTCTGGAAACTAGAAAAATGTGTTTTTTGGCCCCTTTTTGGCCATAAATTCCTAAACGTTTAGGGCAATTACCCCAAACTCAAACCCAGCTTTCCCTTTGTGATATGGAACCTTGTAGTACAATTTCAGAAAGATCCATACACTTACACACAAGTTATTGTCCTTAAACTAGAAAAATGCTTGTTTTTTGCCCCTTTTTGGCCCCTAATTCCTAAAATATTGAGGCAATTACCCCCATCATCAATCCCAGCCTTCCCTTTGTGGTATGGTACCTTGCAGTACAATTTCAGAGAGATCCATACACTTGAACACAAGTTATTGTCATGAAACTAGAAAAATGCTTGTTTTTTGCCCCTTTTTTGGCCCCTAATTCCTAAAATTTTGAGGCAATTACCCCCATAATCAATTCCAGCCTTCCCTTTGTGATATGGAACCTTGTGGTACAATGTCAGAGAGATCCATACACTTACACACAAGTTATTGTCTGGAAGTTACAAAATGCTTATTTTGGCCCCCCTAATTCCTTAACTGTTGGTACCATAACCCCAAAATCAATCCCAACCTTCCTTTTGTGGTATTGAACCTTATGGTAAAATTGCATAGAGATCCATTCACTTAAACTAAAGTTATAGTGCGAAAACTAATGTGTCTTCGGACGACGACGATGACGCCCACGTCATACCAATATACGACCGCAAAAATTTTGCGGTCGTATAAAAATTGCTTGAGTTCTGTTGCTTTTCTTTTCAGAAAGATTTTCTATATCCTCTGTTTTGAACATGTACATGAATCCTTTCAAGTTTTTTCATATGGGACAGACATCTTGTTAATTTAACAAATGCAACACTGCCTATAACAAAGAAGGTTATTTCAACAGTTTCAGTAACAAATTTAAAAATCCTTTTCAATTTTTATTCAAAATCAGACAGTTTTCCAAAAAGACCCATTAAGATTTTTTCTTAAAAGAATAATAGCAATCTACTTGATATACAGACTTTGTCCTCTTTCATAGGTACATTTGTAACACCTGCCTCATACATTTTTGTAATACAACAACAATCTAGTAATAAAATGTGTGAATTTTTCCAATCAGTCATAACTGTGGTTATATAATGTAGAAGTCATTCTAAAGGACAGGTAGTTTTTTCCAATGAAGTTGGACCTATTGTCCATTAGTATTTGATTGGGCCAAGAGAAACATACCGGTTGAAATAAAGTTATATTATTAAAAAAAAAAAAAAAAAAATTACGTTAGAATTCTTTAGAGTAATAAGATCGAAAAATTTTGAAGTTAGAAGTTTGATGTTAAATGTTCGACGATGGCCGACAGACCTCGCCGAGACGTCCACGGGTTGAATTATAAGTCACTAGCAGAGTACGGAATCCCAGGCGAGGGGAAACCAAAGAGGAGAAGAAACTGGAAAAGATCCAAACAGTGTAAAAGAAAGTTGGACGTGAGGATGAGAAAAAGCACAAAGCAGTGCAAAGAAGAAGTTGGAGGCAGCCATCAATCTTGATAGATCATTCAATGAAGATGATGTTGAAGACGAGGAGTTGAGATGTTTAAGGCGGAGTTAAAAACACAGAAGAAGATTTAAAATCACACAGATTACAAAATGAAAAGATGAAGTTGAAGGAAGAGCTAAAGAGAAAACAGCTTGAGTTAGAAAAGGAGAAAGGTGAGAGTAAAAGTACATTACATAAGAAAGTGGCTACGACATCTAGTTACAAAAATAAAGGGAAAGCTTTGAAGGAAAAATCAATAAAAGACCCTTCACTAAATGAACTTAGGCAATTCGAGAAATTAAATGAAATAGTAGACAAAAAGTTATCAAAATTAGGTCTTCTTGAGCAATCAATTGATTCTGATTCGTCTTCTAGTACTTCATCTGAAAAATCTCGCTCTGTTACTGTTAGGAAGGGAAAAAAGAGAGTAGAATGTATCAGGGTTTCGGATAGTTCCGAGTCAGGGTCGGATATTGACGAAAAGAAAAGAGGAAAGACAAGAAAACAAAGTCCGAATTAAAGCAAAGGCTTCCGACAAAGTCAAGACTCAATTGCTCTGGCCTCAGTCCGCCCTTCAATATGAATTTGTTAACGAGTCGGTGTCCTTTAACGATTTAGATCCTAAACTTTTACTGCAGGTGAACTGGAGATAATTACAAGTAAAACATTTCAGAAAAAGAGAGATCAGGTCGGTTAAATCTGCTTAAGAAGATTACGTATTATAGTAATATTTATTCTTGGAAAGGTCTGCTATCTTTTATGCTGCGTGGTTACGCAAAATTGAGTTAGGTCAGAAGTCCTGGGATGATGACCCATCGCTCATCGAAGTTCCTATTCTTACTCAGTACGTTCTGCCTAAAGCAAAACATCGAGTTTTTCCGCTAAGTCGTCGGAAAATAAAGATGATCAGGTTTGGTTTTGTACTCTATTTAATAGAAACCGTTACGCACAAAGGATCACATACAACTTTCATTAAAGGTCAGCAAAGAGTAGTTCAGCACATTTGTGCAGTATGCTGGAAAAAAGATAAAAGCAAACTAAGTCATCCAGAATGTGCTAACTCTTGTCCTAATTTTCCAAAGTCCGGATGACTACATATATCGTTTTCTTCGATGAATCCTGATGCCGAAATTTTCTATCCGGAGTATTTGAAACGAGATCTCGCACGTAAACAAATTTCAAGTTCACCTACGGTGTTATATGAAGGTAATGGGGAGTTCCCAAACTGTTTAGTTTGTAAAGAAGTTCACAATCTCGATAAAAATTGGTTTGAGTATTTAGAGAGATCTGTAGCAGATCACGAAGTCATTAAGAGTTCGAATAAGTACAATTTTGAGGAGAGTAAAATCCCAGTGGTTTCGCTTTTAAATATAGACTTCTTCAAATTTATGTTATCAGATTATATTGATAGAAACATTTGTCAATTTTGGAATTGGGTTTCCTATTGGTTGTGAAAATTATACTGACTTTTCTGCTGAGAAGGTCGTTCAAAATCACAAGGAGCTGTCGAGTTTCGGATGATTTAGATAAATATTTGAAAAAGAAATCGAAAAGAAAGCAATATTAGGACCGTTTCACGAAATCCGCTTTTCTCATGATATTGTTATTTCGCCGCTGAATAGTGTTCCCAAAAAGGTTCTCAGGAACGGAGGATCATCTTGGATTTAAGTGTAAGAGGAGGGTGCTATCAACGGTTATATCGACAAAGACAGCTATTTAGGGAATGAGGTTCATTTAAAATACCCAAATGTTGATGCATTAGTAGAGCTTATTAAAAGCATGGTCGGAACTGTCTTATTTTCAAACGGGACTTGAGTAGGGCTTACAGACAAATTTTCATTGACTTACATGATGTTCACTTAGTTGGATACAAATGGAATGATCATTTATATTTCGATAGAGTTCTCAGCATGGGTTTGCGATCAGCAGCTCATATATGCCAGCGTGTTACAAATGCAGTTGCTTTCATGTTTCGACAAATCGGATTTGATATAGTTAACTATTTAGATGATTTTATGGGTGGAATCAGTTGACAGAGCTGATAAGGCATATATTGAGTTAAAGCGTTTACTTGATTCTTGTGGTTTAGAAGAATCATTTCATAAGGCTGTGTCCCTAGTACTAGGATGGAGTTTCTGGGGATAATATGTGATACCAGTAAACTTTTGTTACAAATTCCTGCCGATAAATTAAAAGATATTCAGGAAATTTTACATTTTGGACAAACAAGAGATCAGCAAAATTACGCGATATTCAATCTTTGGTAGGAAATTAAATTTTATGGCGAGCTGTGTTAGACCTGGACGTGTATTTATGAGCAGGTTGCTTAATTGGCTAAGATCAGCATACGATCAAACTGGTTATATTGTAGTGCCTAGTTATGTTCAAAAGATATATTGTGGTGGGTCAATTTTCACCTCATTACAACGGAATTTCAATGATGATGTTGGAGGAATGGTCGAAACCGGATGAAGTTTTTCTTCTGACGCTTGCTTGTCGGGTTGCGGCGGTTGGTTTAGTGGAAAATTCTTTCATCAAGTTTTCCGAATTTATTATAGATTCTAATTTACATATAAACTGTCTCGAATTATTATCTATCATAGTATGTTTAAAGTTGTGGGCGCAGTGCTTTAGGGAAAGAAAATTCGTATTATGTGCGATAACATTACTTCTGTTACTGTAATTAACACTGGTAAGTCCAGAGATACCTTTTACAGTGTTGTCTTAGGGAACTTTGCTATATTGCTGCTATATACTAATTTGAGATTCGGGCTGTTCATTTAGCAGGAACTGAGAATAGGTTACCAGATTATTTATCGAGATGGCATACATCGGATAAATTTGCTGCTTTGTTCTATAATGCCGTATCAGGTTCATTGCAAGAGTTTAGTGCGGAAGAACATTTGTTTAAATTTTCGCATAACTGGTAAATACGTTGGTATAGTTTGAGCAAACATTGGACAGTCAATAAAAGAATTTTGAATGCTTTTCAGAATTAGAATTAATACAGTTAAAAGAGGATGTTAGAGTTTCTACTAGAGCTGCATATGCGCTAGGATCAAAGAAAACTTATTAGTTCAATGGAGAGCCTTTTACTATTTTGCACTTACTTTAATATGAGTTTTATTCCTGCAAATTTGGATACTATTTGCTGTTATGCACAATTTCTCAGTCGGTCTTTTAAATCTGTAGAATCTATTAAGAATTATATTAATGGTGTAAAAGTTATGCATTTAATGTTGGATTGTACCTTTCCACACTTAGACAGTTTTGTTTATAAGTTACTGATTAAAGGATTGTCACGAACCAAGTTACATATGCCACGTAGAGCTTTACCCATTTCGCCAGATATTTTATTGGAGATGGTGAAACATCTTAATTTAGAAAGTTTTCTGATTGTGTATATTGGTGTCTTTTTTGTTTGCCTTTTTCTTAATGTCTAGGAAATCTAATTTAGTTCCAGATTCTAGTTCTCAATTTGATAAGAATAAGCAATTGACCAGAGGTAAAGTCTTTGTTGTTAACGACATTGCTATAGTTGTTTTGAATGGACTAAGACGATTCAACATGGAGAAAGAGGATTAAAGATTCCGTTGGTTAAAATTCCTGGCTCTGTCCTTTGTCCGGTTTCTGCCTATAATCGTATGTGTAGTAAAATTCGCATCTAATGATTCCCCTGCCTTTGTTATGAGTAAGAAATCGAAGTTGGTACCAGTCACTTATGCACAGTTCCAGAATAAACTGAAATCTGTTATTCAGAAGACAGGAGAGATCCTAATTCATATTCATCACATAGTTTTAGGAGGGTGGTGCCACTTTTGCATTTAGTTCTCACGTGCCTAGTGATCTGATTCAGTTACACGGGACTGGGCAAGCGATGCCTATAAGATATATTTAGAATTTTCTATGAAGGATAAAATTTCAGTTGTTAGAAACATGGCAAATTTTGTTTAATTGTCTTTCAGAAGTTGTGACCAATAAGAAGGTTTTGGTATTTACAGACTCTATAGGAAATATTTGGATGACATATTTTGCATGGATTTGGTCGCGATCAGAGGAGCCAGGATAAATTCTTTAAGAAACATGATTAAGGGTAGAGAAATATGTTTAGCTAACTATTCTCATATTATTATTCATTTAGGTACTAATGATATAGTTAATAAATCAGTTGACAAGATTATTGCTGATTATAAGGAACTAATTGTTACTTTCAAATCTTAATCATACAGTATTAAGATTTTTATTTCTTCTATTCTGCCAAGGCCTGTTGATTTTTCATATACAGGTAATAAATGTAAAAGTGTTAATCTAGAATTGAGCAAGATGTGCTCTAAGAATAATTTAAGTTATATTAGGTCTTTTAAAAGATTTTTTCATAAAGGCATTCCAGTCAGGTCATTATTTGCCTTTAAAGATGGTGGGCTTCACCTTAACGAAGCTGGGCAATACGAATTGCAAGTGTTTTCAGCACGCTATTAATCATATGTAAATAATTTAGTATTGTGTATTTTGTCTTTATGTATGTGGTAATTATTATTTAGTTTTTATAGGCTAGCCTTAAGGAAGTGTTTCATTCCTTAGGTTTTGAATTTTCAAGGAGTGTTTCATCCTTTGGATTCATGAATGTATGTCACTTTAAGGTAGATCTACTTTTAGGAGAGATTTCCGTTCGCATCTCCTAAGTAGTACTAGCAGCTGAAGAAGTGGTTTATTCTTCCTGCTTGAGTTGAACTTTCAAGAGAGTGTTCTATCTCTTGGGTTTAACCGCTCCTTTAGCTTATTTGGTTTTGTTTGGCGGGCTTGTTTGGCGGATATTTAATTTTGTGGCCCGCCATTAAATGTATTTTCCTAGCTATAACTTAATAAGTATTAGTATTTGTATATGTATTGGTATTTGTTCTTTATATTATTGTAATGACATGTATGTGATGATTTTTGTTTTCGCCAAATAAAGTTATATTATTATTACAGTCTTTAATGAAGCCAAAAGTAATTGGTTTGTTTTTCTAAAAACTAGTAATTACAATGCGAAATATGTTCTAGTTACTCCCTTTGGCGATCGTTTGATATTCTCGCTTAACTGATTTGATTTGTGTTCACTCCACCTTTTAGTTTTAAAGTGAATTGTTTTCCAAGTCATTACGTTAGAATTCTTTAGAGTAATAAGATCGAAAAATTTTCCCACCCTCCTCCCTTTTATAGTGTTTGAAAAATATTTAATTTTATTTATTTTATTTTATTTTGCATATTTTGCATCAGTGACTTATGCGGCGGATATTTAATTTTTGTGGCCCGCCATTAAATGTATTTTCCTAGCTATAACTTAATAAGTATTAGTATTTGTATATGTATTGGTATTTGTTCTTTATATTATTGTAATGACATGTATGTGAAGATTTTTGTTTTGGCCAAATAAAGTTATATTATTATTACAGTCTTTAATGAAGCCAAAAGTAATTATCAAGTTGTATTTTGAAGTTATCAACGGTCTTTGCAGACACAACATTTTCAGGTAAACTGTTCCAATCGTTGATTATTCATTGGGAAAAATGCCTTAAATTCAATTCCATCTGATTAACATTAAACCAGAAAACGAAATTTCATGAATGTCAAAAGAAGCTATATTTATAGTTCAATCGACCTATACAAGCTAAAACTGTAGAATTACTGAACTTGTTACAAATGCAGATTTGTTTTTTCGGTGTTTACAACTATTCTGGCAAAGACAGAGCGCTAGCCTGCATTAATCAGTGTTCGTCATATACGGAAAACAATACTTAGTAATGTGTGCGCTTACATGCATAAAATGTGAATAAAATTTCAGTGAAAGAAAGACTCGTTATTCTACGGTACCACAAGTATAAACAATATTACAGTACACCACATGGAGCATGGAACAGGGGATTTGTAGTACAGGGGACAGAATCTACTGTTATAAGTACAATATTTACATATTAATTAAAAACCAATTCCGGATCGGCAAATACTGAGATCCGCATATCATAGTAAATTTAAATTCAATGTGCGACAAAATATTACAAAACATATTTTCATCGAATGTTAAAAATATAATGTACATCAACAATTAATGGAGTTTAGCATAGGAGAAGTTCTAAAGGACCATTTAACGAAATCTGTTAGACGCACAAGGTGTCAATATAAACTTGTTTCGGCAAATTTCAACTAATAAAGATTTCTATAAATATTCTGTCTATCCCAACACCATATCTGACTGAAATTCACTACCTGAACCAATAGGTATATCTGAAACCATTGAATGATTCAAAAGTGGCATCTACACTCTAACATTCAGTGAAGGATTCACACCAACTGATTCAAGTTGAAACCACCAAAGCTACTGTACATTATTGACCATTATTGTATATATGTTAATCAATAAAAAAACATTCTTTATCATTGTTAATAATAACTATTAATTCAGTCCACGCACATACCACACAAGTTCCGGAAAGTTGTACACTGTCACCTAGGAGTCTACTCCGTACCGTATCATTTACTAAGATGTGTATATGATTTGTAGGAAAACGGCCCTATTCAAATTCCCATGGTTTAACAGGCTTAGAAAAAAGGACCTCATTGGCACTTTCTTAGGTTGTAAAATCACAAGATGGTCCAGACATGATTTTTTTATAAATCACGTTCATTTTTCCCCTTCAAAATAGAATACATACTATCTGTTGTGTTCACTGAACGGCACAGTGTGAACCTGTGTGTGTGAGTTTATCGGGTATGCTAAGGATTTGCACCATTTGTCGTGGTCAAGACTTGCTGTCCTGTCCCTTTGTGTGTCTTAAACATGAATGGACTTAACACTGCGGACATCCGAGTTTAATCTCTTATTTAGAGAGGCATGTAATCATTTTCTTTCGACTATAGTGACCACAATGACCTTGGAACCCTGTCGAATTGCATTTGATACCAAAATTGATTTTCGCTATAAAAGAAGAATATTCGTAAATCCAGAAAAATGACATTGTAACTTTGAAAATCTGTTCTCACTAGAAACATGAATGGAAAACATGCAGAATGACAAATTGAATAAGCCATAGTCCAGTAATGATTTTGCTTATACCCCAACCCTTCTCATTGGAATTTTCCAGGCCCATTTTCAACTTTATGGTATAAAAAGCCGATAAAAAAAATGTAGTTTCTGATGGCAAATATACTGAACAGCTAAAGAAACATTGCAATAAATCAGAGTATCACAAACTTTCATGTTTTTTTTTTTATAGTTTTGAAAATTATAACAAAATTCATATCACATCAACTCAATCGAATACATTACAGTCTATTATGTATGCAAAATGTTATGGGATTCTCGGTGCACAAATTTATCATAACGATTCATGTAATCTGCTGCAGAAAAGAGAATAACGAGTATAGCCTCCACGGGTACTTAAGTCTGATTAAGGGCAGATAGTAGCATTGTGGATAGTTATTCTACTACAAAAAGTACTTTATAGTTCTAGTGGTGTGCGCACGGGCGTTGCCATGCTGGAACGTATGGTTCTGTTGTCTTTAAAAATGTGGACACGCAATACTAAATCGATATATCGAGAAGCTATAACTCCCGTTTCCTGTTCTTGGACGAATTATCTCAAAGAAAACAGCTCAAACTTTGTGTTTAAGACAAATTCCTCCCAGAACCATGTTGATTGGACCTCCCCATGCGTCAACTTCTATCATGCCGTTGTCAGCCTTTTGTAAAAGAGGGACGAAAGATACCAGAGGGACAGTCAAACTCATAGATCGAAAACAAACTGACAACGCCATGACCAAAAATAAAAAGACAAACAGACAAATAATAGTACAGATGACACAAAATAGAAAACTAAAAGACAGATCCTGCTCTGCATGTGGCACCCGTCGTGTTGCTTAATTACCCGGTAAATAGTCTACGGTAGGTCACAAAAAGGGAAGGGTATTGTAGTTACTGGCGGTGATCTCAGGTGCTCCAATAGCTGAAGGATAAGCAGATCCTGCTCTGCAACTCAGGCAAAGCAATTTTTGCAAGTGCTTGCTTTGGGCCCAACTTCCTGGGCGGTCATTGGCGATGTTTGTAATGCTGTAACGTTCCCACAAACGTGCAATAGTGTGGACGCTGCAGTTAAATGCGTTTGGAATAACTGCGGCCAATACCTTGTTCAAGTTGATGATGGATAAGTCGTGGCTTTCCTTCTTTGATATACAGCAACAAACGACAAACACTGAATTACAGCCTCCTGACTTTGGACAGGCACATACGAAATGTGGCGGTTTAAAAATATTTGTGTGCGCCCAACACCTCCTCTAACCTTTGGACAGTGGTGTAACTCTACAGCACAAGACAGACTATACTATCAGATGAAAGAGGCTTGACTCATCAGATCGACACAAAGCATACAAAAAAGACTTAAGACACAAAGTACCAATTTGAGAGTACACGCAGTTACTGAGAGCTAGGTCAAAGCCAATAACAACAAATAAAAACATCATGTATCCAAGACTAAACTATCATCCAGTACACATCCTATGGATCTAGTGTAAGGATTTCATAAATAGTAAGAGAAAACATTATCTTGTGCGATGCAAAAATAAAAGTATCAATAGAATGTAGGACCACAAATGTGTATTTATATATACTAGTAGCTATAGAATTTAGTTATGTTTTAACTTATTGATAACAAAACCACTTTTTGTCCCGATAAAAACAATGTAAAAATATCTAATTTTAGTGTTAAATTGGTATGCCTGCTTTGTTGACTTTCAAAAGGCTTTTGACACTGTTATTCACACCGGATTGAAAATTAAGCTTTTAAAAATTGGTGTAGGCACATTATTTTACAATATCATTAAGCAAATGTATGAGGTAAACAAATCCTGCATTCGAATTAAGAACAGCATTACAGATTTCTTCCCTATACAGCTTGGAGTTAAACAGGGAGATAACCTAAGTCCTAACCTGTTTAAGGTTTTCATCAATGACCTTCCCAACTATCTGGAAAAATATCTAGACCCTGTAAATATAAATGGGCGACCTATCCATTGTCTGATGTATGCCGATGATATCATTTTGCTATCTACTACAGCTTCAGTCAAAACTTGATATTATGGGAAAATATTGTCAAGATTGGTGTCTTACTCTTAACCCAAATAAAACAAACATTGTGATTTTCAACAAGGCAGGCAGACATATCCGCCTCAAATTTAAATACAAAGAATATGATATAGAATGTGTACAACATTGTAAATATCTAGGTGTGTATTTTAGTGCTTCAGGTACATTCTCCTATGCTCAGAATGAATTATACATGAAAGCTTTAAAAGCATATTTTAAACTTAGAAAAGATTTATTATCTCTAAATCCTAGCTTGAAAAATAGTATACATGTTTTTGATCATACTATTAAGCCTATTCTTCTTTATGGAAGTGAAATTTGTGGCTCATTTAATCCCTTTATAGCAAAATTTATATCTGGAAACCAGTTAACATTAGATAAAATTTATTCGAATTTAACTTGTGAAAAGCTACACAGTAAATTTTGTAAATTTATTCTGGGTGTGCACTAAAAAACACAAATTTTGCAGCGGGTCGGTTTCACTGTACTTTGACTTAGTCAAATCTATTTTGAATGATTGGCTTAGACTAGAAAATTTAGACTCATTTCCTTTATTACAAGATGCATACCAGCATTCAAAAACTTTATTTTCTCAGCATAAATCGTCATGGTATGGCTCTCTCCAACAAATTTTTAAAAACTCTTCCTGGGTTTGCAAACCTAAATGATGGGAAAAATATTTCAAAAAATACCATCAGGAAAATATTGAAAGAGACGTGCATAAAAATTTGGAAGAATCAACTGACCAAGAATTCAGAAGGGAAGCTCCGCACTTATGTAAAATTTAAGAATAATTATGGTTTTGAAAAGTATCTCAATATCATGTCCAATTTTGAGCTTAGGGGATCAGTAACAAAATTTAGGGTGTCATCTCACCATTTGCAGATTGAAATAGGACGATACCAGGGTACTCCTCCACACCTTAGACTATGTCAGCAGTGTAACTCTGGTAATATTGAAGATGAAGTTCATTTTCTCTTTTATTGCACAAAATATAACGAAGACAGACACCATTTATATCACATTATTTCGGAATCATGTCCCAATTTCATTAACTTAAATTCCCAAGAGAAATTGCTATGGCTGCTGTCTTGTGAGAACTCAACTGTATTAAAAGAGTTGTGTATATTCCTGGTTAAACACTGCAAATAGCAGATTTATATGACATGTTTCGCATAACTAGCAATTGTTGTTATTTAAAAAAATATATATATTTGTTAATTGACCGGATTCAGTTTCTCTATTTATTTTGTTCATCTGCTTCTGACACGGGGAGGATTGCTGTTATTGCCTATCGCAATCAACAGTATATCCTAGAGCACCGTCCCTTGGTATCTCCTGCAGATGAACAAATTTCCATCTTTATAGATAATTATTTAAGTTTGTTCAAACTTTATTATTAATATTATTTTTTTTATTTGTGCACTGCTGGACATAGACATAATAATGGTAATAAGGAAGGAAGGAAAAAAAAATACTCGAGTGCTTTTAATGTATTTTTGTTATTAATGCTATTTTCATTTGTCTATTATAATATCTGTCACGTTATATACTGTACAATGTCTCATGTTTGTTGCTTATACATAATTGTTAATTGTAAATGCCCCCTGTGGGACCCTGATTGGAATAATAAAATATTTGATTTGATTTGATTTGATTTTGTAACCTTTTAAATTTATTTAAATGATCGATAAGTTTACACGGGTCGTATCTAAGTTTACGGTCTCTATAAACAATATCATCGTAAAAATTATGATGTGATATCCCGTTTGCAATAAGTTTTCTACAGGTAAAGCAAAAGTTCCAAACAGAATTTAGTAATGGTTTTAAGTAACTTGTGATACCGAAATCCCTGACTTAATAATTTACCAGTAATATATCGATTATTGTATTCTATAACCTCACTACAGACACAGACATAGCAGACGAGTTGGTATATATAGACACCGTAAGATGGGACCAACGGAACATCACCGTCCAAGTATTTCCTATGGATAAATTTCGGCAGTATATTTAGAGAAACGAAAAATTATCACAGGATAACCGTAAGTGTTGTTGAATTAAATGAAATTAAGACGGGTCTGTACGGAGTTTGGCCATAAACTGAGTTTAATAACAATACAGGAATAACTCTGCTATTAATGAGGTGCAACTTGTGCCCATGAGAATACATACAACTTGTAGATAAACTGTATTGCCGAAACATACACCGATGTTGTCAAGGAATTAATAAACAGCTTTAATCATCTCGTGACACTTCCAGTAAGAATATGTAGCATATATGTAGGACTCTAAAGTGCGATGGTGACGCTAAAACGCGATGGTTACGCTAAAGTGGGATGGCCTACGCTAAAGTGCGATGGTTAGATACGCTAAAGTGCGATAGTCTGTGATATTTAATGGAACACGCTAAAGTCCGATGCCACAATACGCTAAAGTGCGTTTTTCCGCGAAACTGCGTTTGTTCCTGAAAGTACGTTACAAGCCAATTGTACAAACAAAAATGGACATGCCGGTAAACGAGAAAGTTTGTGCAGATGATGGTTTTTCAGTGGACAAGAAAAGAAAGAAAAGAAAAACAAATGATCCCAATCCGGAACATTTTTGGTCGATGCTAGAAGAGTTTGTATATGCGGAAGAGTTATTTCCCCAAAAATCATCCACAGTAACAGAAATGCAAACCGCTGTTAATGACTTATGGACTTTAAATCAAATTCAGCCATGTCGGCGGGGACAAACGTTTTCTGTCAGGTACTAGAAAAGGACTTCTCATAAACGTAGAAAGTTGCGATAGAAAGGGGAAGGTCTATACCGTTAAAGAGAGTGAAAACGGCAAAACACACCAAGTGTCAAAGTATTTACTTCGTCTACAAGACAGTAATCCAACAACCAGAGTTGTAATATCATAATATGATTGCCAATGAGACTAGTCTCTATCCAAGACTAAATGTTATTAATGTAATTAACTATAGGTTACCGTATGCCTTTTAACGCGAGCGTTGGCTAACCCCGCAGAGACTATTCTATGAAGACCAAAGGGTATTAAAATGACCAGTGTAAAACAATTCAAACGAGAAAAATAAAACAAATAAGAAGGTGTAGTGTAATTGTCAATGAAACAACTATCCACCAAAGACCAAATGCCGTTGATGTATGCACCTAATAACATAATGAACTTCAACTCACGTCGTATAGCAATCTATATAGGACCACACAATGACTAGTGTAAAACAATTCAAAAAAGAAAGACAACGGCATGATTAAAAACAAAACAATAGACGAAAAACTGAAAACGAAAACCATTGTCTGAACCCCAGCGTGTTATACCATCGCACTTTAGCGTGTCATCTGATCTCACTTAGAAAAACAAACAACCATCGCACTTTAGCGTCTGACACCATCGCACTTTAGCGTAGACCATCGTACTTTAGCGTGCCCATCGCACTTTAGAGTACCATCGCACTTTATTCCTTTTTCATTACAGAAGAGCTTCAAGGCTTTATATGATTTGCAGCAAATAAATTTGCACTCAGAATTTTCAAAAGAACCATTTAAATAAATAGAAAAACCTTTGTTTGAAAAGATTGTGCGGGAATGTAGCGTAGAGAGTTGAAAAGCCAAAACTGTCAACCGAATCAAAAGGACCATCAAAAACGTAATTTATTTAAAACATCCAAAGAATTTTTACACTCCAAAAATAGTTTAATTCATTGTTTTCGTATGCTTTATTCCACATGTAAATGATGAGTTTTTTGATCGTGGGAACTATAGTTAAAAGAATTACACTGGAAGATTAGTTGTAGAACATTTACTAGAGGCCGAGATGAATCGATATTTTACGGGTTTTTTTGTGTAGTTCAGGTAACCAATACATTCAAAATAGAGACCTTAAAATCTTCAGAGCAGACCTAATGAGATTTGGTAATGACATAATTGTTTTACCATTCACTATCTGTAGAGCGAACGGACCTGAATGGAGAAGAATTCACTTATTAAATCATATGTTTTTCCGTGTAGTATTTACGTCAAACCACTACCACATCGTTGGCTGCTTTGCAGGCCGGTACGAACACAAACCGTTTTGCGAGTACTTTATTTCTCATTCTAAGAACGGTCAAATAATGTACCCTTTTATTAATTCTAAATTATTTTCAAAAGGTAATATTCGAATATCCACAATATTTATTACTTTTATCTAAATAGTAATCAAAAGATTTGTATCAGATTTTTTCCGTTTATACATATTTATAATATATACATGCAAGCCGTTTTATTATTTATTCTAACTTCAAGATATCTATTAAACTTTATAAGATATCTCATATAGTTTATATGATATCTTATAAAGTTTATAAGATATCTTATATAGTTTATAAGATATCTTATATGGTTTATAAGATATTTTAAATAGTATAAGATATCTTATATAGTTTATAAGATATCTCATATAATTTTAAGATATCTCATAAAACTATCTTTATAAGATATCATATAAATTATATGAGATATCTTATAAAGTACATGACATATCTTATAAACTATATATGATATCTTATAAAATATATGAGATATCTTATATAAAAATATTTATAAGATATCTTATATAAAAATATTTATAAGATATCTTATATAAAAATATTTATAAGATATCTTATATATTTAAAGTTTATAAGATATCATATAAACTTTAGAAGATATCTTATCTTTTAATCTTTATAAGATATCTTATAATAAACTTTATAAGATATCTTATAAAGTATATAAGATATCCTATAAAGTTTATAAGATATCTTATAAAAACTAGATTATATAAGATATCTTATATATTATATGAGATATCTTGAAGTTAGAATAAATAGTAAAACGGTTTGCCATAAATATAGGTTGAATGACATGGCGACACTGTTTGCAATCTAATTCGATGGAAGACGATTCAGAAAGTTTTTAACCTCTCGGTCTTGAAATATGTTTATGTCCCCGTAATAACGTGGATATAGGGATAAAAATTCGATGATTCACAGTCTCAAGTTGAAGGAGCATTATTTTTCTTTACTGACGTCTGATGTAGCTGACGTTAAAAATCAATCTGATTAAAATTTAGATCTGTCGTAACTCGCTTACTCGCCGAAGCTCATATGAGGAGATCGATATCTTAATTAGATTGAATTAAAAATTAACTTCGACTGGTTTTTTTTTGTATGCTTACGAAATAATAGATGGTTCTATGTTATCAAAATATGGAGGTATCAAGTTTTTGATGGTAGAATCATTAAATATAATAGATATATGTAAGTTGATAAAATCAGTATCTCTGTTAATATTTTCAGAAAAAGCCTATGGGTTTTTCTCATTGTTCAAGGCCGAACGGTTGCATATAATTGCTTGCATCTCCTTCATTTGAACTTTGGTGGATCGTCTCATTGGCAATCATACCACGTCTCCTTATTATTAGTGTATATTTTATACGATGTTTAATTCGTTGATTTCAATTGATACGTTTGCCATGAGACCAATTAAACAACAATATTCAAGATATCAAAGAGGAAGTTTAAGATATGTTCCCTTGTCCATTATATTATACTAATATATATATATTCAGAGGCGGATTTAGGGGGACGGGGTGCCCGGTCCCCTTTATGGAGCTACATTTTTGGTTAATCCCGACTTTTTACCTGTACCACCCCAACTTTTGTCTAGTTTGGGGGCCCGCGGGCCCCCTTTTTCAGAATCCTGGATCCACATCTGATATTATGTCCCAGGTAAGACCAAAGGGATATGCTGTCGGCAGTAGTTTTATCAAAGACAGCTCTTACCGGAATCTTCATATTGTTTATGTGATTATCCTTGTTGTTTCTGGACGGTTGCGAATGGTTGGAATTTTATAATTTTAATAATAGTGTTATTGTGTTTTTTCTTAATGTTGGTAAACGTTTAAATGTCTTAGGTTTTTGGAAGTAATATGAATGTTCTAGTAGATTTACAGGATTACACTCATATATGATATTTTATCAACTTAATAAAAATGCTACTTTTTTTAGGATTCAGAAAAGATATTGGATCAGGTAAGTCAGAAATCCATGACTATTCGTACGATTAACATTACTGGTGCAATAATCAACAACGGGTTAGTGTTCATACATGTAAATGTTCTTAAAAGAAGTTACTCCACTTGCAAAAGTCCAATGCTAAAGAACTTACTAACTGACTGCCCTGTACGCTATTGGCTAAAGAACCATACATAATTTTCCACATGTCATATATTTATTTGGCCTAAAAAGTATGGCCAGTTTCACCGACAGAATTCATAATAGGAATTTTGATAAACCTGAGCGTAGTTGGATATCACATGCTAAAAAAAGCTCCTCGTACATCAAACGCGACAAATAAAAAAAAGATACAATACTTATGTTATCAGAGACTTCAAAAGAATAAAAGAGTTATGTCAAGTTTTCACACACTAGATCACAGGGAAATTGACCATAGTATAATACAAAAAAACAACCATAAATTTACTATAGGCCCCAGGAGGTATGTGACTTGCACATAGAGAATGTGGTGAGGTTGAACGTGTCTGTCAGCCTTCCTCTGGCCGGGGACAATATTTATGAATAGACTGGTGAAATTTTCATTCAAAAAAAAAATTAAATAAAAGAGAAGCGAAACGTCAATGAAACAGCAACCGAACAATACAATCAAACCAAGTCATCTATCTTTGATAGTCGTTGTAAGTTTTTTTAGACTCGGGGTCAGGATTTAGAGCTTGACTTAGTGTAGACACCTGTCTATTGTTGATGACCATATATTGACCTCCAGATTTCTTTTATTTTTTGTTGGTCGTTGGGTTGCTGTCTCATTGACGTATCTTTTATTTTTATTCATATCTAACGACCAATGGACGATCTTCAGTGATAGACCGGCGTTATACCATATATTTAAAAGATCTAAAACGACCTGATTTGAAAATAGACTATCGAAGATCTGCCATCAAAACCAAATTCCTAAGGATAAAATTCAATTGGATGCATACAAATCATCATCCATTGACGTGATATCTGACTTGGGACAGCTATATATATGGCAGCGTTTTGTTAGTTTGCAAACTCCGAAACAGCAGTAGCAAGGACGACGTTAAACGTTCATTGAAGAGAGAAAAAAACATACACAACTAGTAAAACCATATAAAATAATAACAAAAAAAAAGGCTTAAGCACTCATTCACATCGACAAAAACCAACAAATATTTCAGGTGTATTTCCAAGTGTAAAAACGAATATATAGTACATGTATATCTATTTATTGTGTACAATATTGTTGTTCATATCGAACCGACCACCTTTTAAAAGAAAGATCGTGCACTTGACTATTATCTAGGCGTTATAGATTTATCAAATATATACTTATAATGTTGATGTAAAAGTTGCTTAGAAATAACGCATGTTGCTTTTATTGAAAAGTACGAGTATTGCAAACATGCGCATATTGAACCTAGATAATAATAAAAAAATTACATGTACTTTTCTATGAAATCACCGATTCCCTATCCAATTTGTTGTCCTAAAATTGTTCTACAATGCCGAGGAAAGCGCATTATCTTTACGTAATATGTCTGTACATTTTCCATTTATAACATAACTTTGTATTTACACTAAAATGACAACATTTTATTATGGATTTTTTGCCAGTAAATAACAAACCATTGACAGACTTTTCAAAATTTAAGAAGCAAAATAAAACAATGGTTTGCTTCAATTACTTGACAGATAAATATGTATATGAATTTTCATGGATGGTTTCCTAAATAACACAGGCTAGTAGTTTACGATACATTTATTTGTAATATCATTGACTGATGATTTTATTTCATCTTTCCTTATGTTGACATTAATCGTTTAAAATACTAATTAAAAAGACAGAAATAATCGATCTTTATTGGTCTTCTGTGATAGAGTGAGACATGTCCACACCACATTTTACCGATCATGTCTACACATCTTAACATCAAAATACTTTATGAAGGCATCTTTCAATGGTCGACTTTATTTCGTTCAATCTTTTTTCTCTTAAAGTAATTTGATACTTCAAATTAAAAAAAAAAACGTTGAAAATGTTTTATATACTTGAATGGATAAGTTTTACTATAAAACAGGTGTACATGGACTTTTTTTTTAAAAAAAAATCTTTATCTTATAAAGTCTTCAGACTGAATTATTGTCTTTTCATACTCTCAACTCACAGATAGATTTTCCATGTGCAGTGACCTTAACCACGAGACCTCTCGTTAGTACTTTGGCAACCGCACAGCTCAAGTGCGAGGGGAAAATCGTGGTGAAAGAAATGGTAAACAAACGTGAAAGTAAGATAATGTTAACTGATTCTAAATGGAAAATTTTAATACACCAACTCATTTAACAACTGTTGTGACAAAGTTTGATTAACAATCAAATGGAAACGCATGGAAAATATAAAAAAAAAAGAGGCTGTCAGATTGAAAGCAAATCGGATTTTCTTGCATGAAAATGATATTTGCAAATCTGGATTCCCAAACATGATCAATAAATGAATTTTGTAGGGTTCAGAAATGGAAAGGCCAAAGTCAATCTTGACCTCATATTTATCATAAGTGACATAGTATTGGAATTAAGAGAGTATATAGGTACACACATCTATTCAGCAGGGGTGGGTAGGCATGAAGTCAATAATGAAAGAAATATGTTTATGAGATTATAACCTTATTTATGTTTATGAGATTATAACCTTATTTAATATGAAACCATAGAATCTTGTGGTCACTCCAATAACTTTCCAGAAACCCACTTTCAAACGGTTGTCTTGTTTCTGCAAAGTATCACAAAATTTTCATCTACGCCTTTTCAAGTTATCGCATGTACAACGCTCTCTGAAATCGTGAAAATCGAACTTGACCTTTATTTAGTCACAGGAAACAACATATCTAAATTTGAAAAGACTTCATCAGCAAAACAAGATCTACTAATAAGTAAACATGGCCAAATTGTCAAATGACTCCTTATTAGAGTTTTGCCCTTGAGTGACAAAGTTTACCAATTTGTTGCGTTTTTGCCTAATGTCTTTCAAAAAATGTCTCCTCCAAAAATAACTTCGTTAACCTGAGCGGACATAATACATTACACGTATAAATTTTACCCGAGCGAGCGTGGGTTAGATAGCTTTATATTTCGCAAACATTTTGCGTTATTTCACTCCTTGTCAAACAGGTTTTATCTGGTTGAAAAGCTTCACCGCATTTTAATGTCCCTATACAACTGAGCCTCGTGATTACCTATCTCACCCAGCCCCCGCATTAAAAAAACAAAACAAAACAAAACAAAACAAAACAAAACAAAACAAACAAAAACATCGAAACTAAGAAATCTGGTTACTAATTATTTTCACAAGAATACATTCCTTGTGTTATTGGATAGATGGTTTGTCGGACAAATATGTTTCCGCAGTAAAGGGCTGTCAGACTACTGGAAGAGAAGGACCAACTGTTATGACAGCATTGCTTTTTATTACGATTTGGTGACACTTTAGTTTACTCAAATTTCTTTTAACTGTTCTACTCATAATCATGTCATGATTAATGCAGAAAGGAATTAAATAAAATTAAAAAAGTAAAGTTTGCGAAATGACTCAAAATGTTTGCGAAATAACGCAAACATTAAAAAAAGTTCATATGGCGCAAATACGTTTCCGTACTTTATACATATTTGATAAAGTAAGGAGGTATTTTAAAGTCTGTTCTATTGCTGTGCTGTTACACCACTGTCCCAGATAAGAGGGAGAAATTGAGTGCTCGCCAATTTGTTTACCCCCGCCACATTCTGTATGTGCTTGTCCCAAGTCATAAGCCTGAGTCAGTAGCTATCGTTGTTCGCTGTGTATCATATATAGCTTACAAGTACAGTGTGGGTTTTGCTCATTGTTTAAGGCCGTACGGTGACCTGTAGTTGCTAACATCTGAATCATATGGTCTCTGGTGGATAGTTGTCTCATAGGCAACCATACCACATCATCTTTTTTTTTATATACAAAAGTACCGATGTACGAGTACTCGCAGTCACTGAAAGCTAGTTCCAAGCCATTAACGACTTAAAAAAAAATGTTATATCCGACGGATTTAGTATCATAACGTCATAAACAGTCTGAGAAAAGCATGACCCTGTGCAATGTCAAACTAAAAATACATAATATCGACAGGATGTAGGACCATTAGTTTCAATAACTGAAAAACAATATATATGTTATATTAAAATGTTGTCTTTGGTGATTCATAATTTTATTATAACAACTATTTAGTTATGTTTTAATTTACCAAAAAAAAAAAAAATCAAGATATTTTTCAATTTAATATTAACATTTTCTCCAAGTCAAAAAAAGGTTAAAAGACATGTACAATGTATAATATTTTAAACCAAGGAACGGGAGAATAAATTCGGTGCTTGGGTACTGATTCCCGTTGATAAATTGATAAGGAAGTTGGAACCTTTGTATTTGACCTTATAGATGAATCTGGTTTTTCTTTTAAGCCTTTTTGTCATAAAGCTCTTCACGTGTTTACGTGATTAACGTCATTGACTTAAATGTTTTGAGCGCTTCGGAATAAATTTATAAAGTGTTATTTTTATCTTCATAGTTTTGAATAAGACTCAAATGTTCCGTTTTTTTTTGCTGCATTGATACTCTGTACATCAAATGCGGATCCAAGATTTTGAAAGGGGAAAGAGGGGGAGGGGGGGCAAACCAGGCAACGTTAGGAGTAGAACATGTAAAAAAGCTAAGCATTAACCATGTATGTTAAAATATATACTTAATTAAGAAAGTTCTACCTTACTTGATTTGATTGAAGTTAATTGTTTTAATCTCAAATTATTTATGTTAATGTCATGTTAAATGTTTATGCCTTTCGGGGCCCTTAATTGTAATAACAATATTCTTCTTCTTCTGTATATATGCTATGTTGGTTCTCCCATGCGAGTTAGTCTCCTGGGTCTTCTGTAAAATGGTGGACGTTGGTTTTGCATGTACAATAATAAATCTGTGTGTCATATCTCTCGGGTCTCGACAGACTCTAAACAGAGAACGACTTCTGTGAGAACTGGCATGGTTAGGTTGACACATTTTGGGAAAGTAGTTGTTGACAATGCCTATGATGTTATATGGCATTGCTGTCTGTTAAGAGGCAGGCCAGGATCGACTAAGACCTATGAATTTAAAGTTCAAACCTTTTAATAAAAATAAATAAAACAAAACGAATACAATACAATACAATACAATACAATACAATACAGTTAGAACAAAAATAAAGTAAAACATATATTTTCAGTTATTCTCTTAATAGAAAAACAATAAATATGTTAATAAAACTTTTCTTAAGTAAAACATTATTTATCAAAATATCCAAAATATACTGACATTGAAGCCTAGAATGTATTTTTATGAAGAGATGTGTTTAACCTTTTAGATAGGCTTTTGGTTTAATATCCATACACGTGCAAAAAAATAAAATGAGTATCCATGAGTATCCATATTTCTGACCACGATGACTCTATTAATGTTTTGATTAAATCAAAAAGTGGTATGTGTAATGTGCACTAAGTTTCTGATGTATGGTTAATTTATATACAAAACGTAAGTACAGAAGAATGATTTTTAAAGATAAAAAATCAAAACAAAATGTAACTTTGAGATTATAACGTAATCTATTTCTCAAGTTCGAGTGCAAGTTAATCACTGAATAATTATCCTCAACTTGTATATTTAAAAATATCTGCAGTTTTCTTTATGTATTAATACATATAATTAGATTATAAAGAACAAGATCGTTTAGGTATTTGCACAAGAAAAATGTGAAATTATTATATGGTTATTCATAATTCACGCAAACAGGCAAGCTAGTTGAAGCAATTCATATCATGCGCTATGTTCGCTGAAGTAAGTGTTTTATGTTGATTTGCCTACTGACCTCTAAATTGTACTCCGAAGAAATTCAGAAAATAATAAAATCGTTTTGATTAAAGACAAATAGTCAGAAAACAACTGATTTTGGTAAGTTCACCTCATTTTTTATCTTGAAAAGGCATAAATATTAATTTCATTGAAAAAAAATGTATATATAGGTAAGATATTGTTCTGTTAAAAGCATTTACTTGCAAATCTGCCCCCGGCAACTTTATTTTTTTAAAAGTCTTGAAAATTGAACACAATATTATCATGAATAGAAAGGCAGGTACACCTTTTATATTCAAGTGTGATTGAGTCCAATGCTTTGTCCTTTAAATGTAAAATACACACACAAAAACACATCATCTCGCTTCAAATTCCACTATTTCTATATTTTAAAGCTGAATGTTTATATATCAACATTAAGAACTCGCATTACTATAGAAAACAAAATATATGGGTCAAGTGAAATATCTTGTAATGAGTCTCATAACAGGTTAGGCTCGTTTGAATATAAAAATAACCCCGTACTTTCTGCAGTGCATTTCTCACTTGTAAATGTATTTGATTTTTTTTTAATAAAATTTAGGCATTTTGATCATGCAACGGTTAGTTATTGAAAAGGTATATACTATGAAATTTAGAGCGAGGGGCTTTGTATGGCGCGGAATCAGGATCAAAAATACTTATTTACGTATATACATAATTCGATTTACGTATATACAAAATAATTACGTATATACGTAAATCGAATTACGTATATACAGAAATAATTCCGTATATACAGAAATCGAATTACGTATATACAGAAATAATTCCGTATATACATATATCGAATTACGTATATACAGAAATAATTACGTATATACAGAAATATTTATGTATACACAGAAAGATTTTGCACATATGTTATTCAAATTATGTATTTGCTTATTCCAGAGTATCAGCCAATCAAATCGTGTGTAACAGACTTAGTTAATTTTTCTTTTTATATTTTTGGGGTGTTTTTTTTTTTTTTTTTTTGTGCGGAGATGGAGTAATATAATTAAATGATAACGTAATTGTGTGTAAATTGTTTTAAAAAGCTATTCACTCCGATACTATATTCGTTAAGAAAATAGCGGATACAGAGCGACGAACAGATCGGCATTCCTTTCATAATTTTCTAAATGTGTGTGACGGCATATAGTTCAGGATGTTGTCCGTTTGCTACAATCAGACTGCAGGAACACAGATTATTTGGATTCTGCATTGTTACGACTCCAGACTGAAATTCAATGAAAGAACTTATCTATGCTTTTTATCTTCATTATATCATAAAATTGAGAATGGAAATGGGGAATGTGTCAAAGAGACAACAACCCGACCAAAGAGCAGAAAACAGCCGAAGGCCACCAATGGGTCTTCAATACAGCGAGAAAATCCCGCACCCGGACGCGTGCTTCAGCTGGCCCTAACTAAAATTGTGTGTTAGTTCAGTGATAATGAACGCCATACTAAACTCCGAAATATATAAAAGAAACTAAAATTAAAAATAACACAAGACTAACAAAGGACAGAGGCTACTAACTTGGGACAGGCGCAAAATGCGGCGGGGTTAAACATGTTTTTGAGATCTCAACCTCCCCTATATCTCTAGCCAATGTAGAAAAAACACACACAACAATACGCACAGTAAAACTAAGTTTAACAGAAGTCTTAGTCCGATGGCAGAATAGGAAATAAAAGAAACTAAACAAAATTTTAATGATACATAAATTAACAAAGGACTACTAGCAGTTACAGACATGCCTGCTCCAGACCTCAATTAAACTGATTGAAAGATTATGTCTTCATCATATGAATATCAGGCACAATCCATCCCGTTAGGGTTTAGCATCATACCATCATAAACTGGTTTTAGAATAAAAGTGTTCATTTCCGATGCAAAGACCCTATAAGTGAATCAATATTAAAGCCAAAATATGCCATCTTTAATGACCTGACAACAGTATCGACTCTCCACAAGAGACCAAATGACACAGAAATTAACAAAAATTGGCCACCGTACGGCCTTCAACAATGAGCAAAGCCAAAACAGCACAGTCAGCTATAGAAGGCTCCGAAATTAAAAATGTAAAACAATTCAAACGAGTAAACTAACGGCCTAATTTATGTACAAAAAATGAACGAAAAACAAATATGTAACACATCAACAAACGACAACCACTGAATTACAGGCTCCTGACTTGGGACAGGCACATACATACAGAATGTGGCGGGGTTAAACCTGTTAGCGGGATCCCAATCCTCCCCCTAACCTGGGACAGTGGTGTAACAGTACAACATAAGAACGAACTATAAAATCTGTTGAAAAGGCTTAACTCATCAGAGGGATACAAACAGAAATACTACACAGAGTAGATGTGGCCGGGTACTTGTATATCCCAACAACAAAAGACACTAAGTACAGATCTGAGAGTACTCGCAGTTTCTAACAGCTAGTTCAAAGCCACTTACAACTTATTTAAAAAATCATGCATCTAAGACTAAATTATCAATCCGTACACATCCAATATCCAATGGATTTAGTGTAAAGACGTCATAAACAGTCAGAGAAAAACATGACCTTGTGCAATGCCAAGATACAGGTATCGACAGATTGTAGATCAATGAATGCGCATATGTATATATCAATAATATTTAGTTTGCTTTTAATTTACTGATAACAAAATCAATATTATTAATAATACCAATAAAACAATATTCAGTGATATAATTACAGTGTTGAATTGGTAACCTTTGGAAGAATTTAGTAAAGGTTTTAAGTAATTTGTGGTAACGAAATCCCTAGCTTAATAATTTACCAGTAATACATAGATTACGTTCGTTAAAATCAAAACGTCACAAGACACGGGCATAGCGAACGAGTTGTGAACTATAAACACCATAAGATGGTGCCAAAGGAACATTACCATCCAAAAGGGAAAATTAACAATAGGGAACGAAAAATCGTCCCCTTTGTCGTAAATTTTAGTGTGGAGTTTCCCTTGTAAAACCGAAATATATAAATCTAGGAAAGGACAGTTATTGCCGTTTAAATTTGATTTATTTAAAGTAAGTTTCTTTGGGTAAATTTCGGCAGTATATTTAGAAAATTCTTGATTATTTAACGAAAAAATATCATCAAGATAACGGTAAGTGTTATTGAATTTATCAATTAAATGCAATTTAGACGGGTCTTCACTGAGTTTGGTCATAAACTGTGATTCATAACAGTACAAAAACAAGTCTGCTATTTAAGGGGCGCAATTAGTGCCCATTGGAATACCTACAACCTGTCGATAAACTTTTTTCCGAAACGTACATAAATACTATCAAGGAGAAAATTAACAGCTTCAATCATCTCATCACACCTCCAGTAAGTATATCTAGAATATTTACCTTTCTCAATAGAGAAGAAGGCTTTAAATGAGTTGCAGCAAATATATTTGCATTCAGATTTACCAAACGACCATTTAATTAAATAGGAAAACTTTTGTTTGATAAGATTGTGTGGAAGTGTAGTTTAAAGAGTAGAAAAGTCAAAACTGTCAACAGAATCAAAAGGACCATCAAAAGCACGTAATTTATCTAAAACTATTGAGGGCCAATTATAGTTTATTTGCATATTGTTTTTATTGTATCTCTGAAAATATAAATTGTACATATTTCACTTTAAGATGTTCAGATGCAGTTCAACGAGTTCCAAATTGCGTTAAAAATTTCATAAAAATCCAAAATTCCCGACTATTACATATACACTTCGTCTTAATTTTGAAATAATAGTTGCCGCAGTCGTAACCTAGTTCCTTTTTGGATATGATCGATGTCCTTAAAACGTCGGTCTGAAAACTGTTATCTTGTGGAAGCTTATGTCAAAACAAGAATACTAGCCACTTCTTTTCTCGAGACCATCGTGACGAGATAATGACGAAGAAGTATTAAAGAGCTAGTAGTGCTGTCGCAAATAAAAACAACATTACGACTTTGACAAATCATAATGATTAACTAAGAATTTCCTTACATCTTCGCCAAACTTGAAAAGCCGAATATTAAAATATGAATTTGATAATGATAAAAAATGTCAGTTTTGTATAGAGTGCACGTGTTTTTGAAACCAAGGTAAAATATATCGGGGAAAAGGCAAGAATCAAAGCAGGTCAAAGCATCAATAACTGCTCACCCCTCCTGTTAAAAAAGTTATAATTTATGGCCTAGGAAGGCCTTCACGACGGGTGCGATTTATGAGGCAGGAGATGCTAACCCTTCCGGAGTACTTGTTCTCGTCCTCGGGTTAATGGGAGTTTGTGTTGTCCGAAATTTTTTTTTTTTGGGGGGGGGGGAGGGGGGGGGGGGCATTTGTGTTTTACGATTTTGTCTTGTATACCGATTGTTTGCTTTCGAATACTGGTTCCCTTATGGGTACTCAAGACTACGTTTGTCTCTTAGAAATTATGTATGCTCATTTGATCGTTCAATTGGGTAATAAAAGGATTTGCTCAAAACACAAGATTACAAATGTAAGCATCATGTTTAACATAATAATATTTCAATCAGCCGTTTTCCACTATCCGTTCCAATATCGTTTACAAATTCAAGAGCACAAAATCGACGTGAAAACAAGGATTTTAAATCTTTTATATACATATCCGTTTATGAAGGGACTTTATATGTCTCATTAAAATTGAGCATGTCGTTTTATTATCTCACAATTTTGTGATTCAAGACATTTTAAGTCACATAAAGATATAACAATTTGAAAAGAAAACCTTTTTATTCTTTTAATCTAGATTTCTTATCATGTGTGCTGTACTTTTTTGTCTTGTATTTTCGTTTGTCTGTTCCTCCGGTATAGAAAAACTACGTGTGTCTCAGAATGGTGTACTTGATAGAATCTTGATTGGCAAACAATGACTAAATTTAGGTTCACTCTTATTTAGATATTTAATACTTCAATATTGAGTGAAGAAATAATAAACTATGAAATAAATATACAATATATTTTATTATTTTGGCCAAATGATTGTACAGAAAAGCTCCATTGGCAAGTGATTGTACAGTCAATGAAATTTTCCAACATAAAAAAAAAAATGATTTATTTTATTTTCTACTGAGACGATGGTTATCAAACTTTCAGAGTGGTTAGACTATATATCAGAAAAGAGTTAATTGTAAAAATTGTTGAAGTGACGATTATCTTTTTGCATTTTTTTTTTTTAATTTTATTCCCTGTTGATGGAGAATTTAAAGCGATTTACTCGGAGCTCAACCATTTAAGGGAAAACGTCTGGCTGCATATGTCGTTTTCGGTATTCGATTGGTCTATATGTATATGTAGAATGTTTTCGTTACCAAATCTTCAAGCAGAAACTTAATATTGTAACTTGTGCGTTAATCAAAACTTACATTCAGCAACTTGTTTTTTCGATTGTCGGAGCCCCGCTTGAAAGTCTCCCGAATGACCAAAATATTAAAAACCGTACAGTTCCGTTCCCACGCTGTGACCATCTAGAGCCTTAAAATTGCACCTGTGACCTGCACATTTCTGAATGAACGATTGAAAAATGCAGGTGCAAAAATCTTCAAATGCATGGATATTAAAAAAGTTCTTTTGAATCTAGAAGTTATATCAAATTGAAATAACTCACCCGTCAAGTTTGTACATCTCGAAAAACAGTTGTTAACTTCATGCATATTAACTGAAAATTGATAGTGTATTAACTATTGATTGCCACCGTTCTCCTGACATATCATCAGAAGGAAAATGAAGAGCTTCTGACAAAGTATATAGTTATGTTTACGTCAAGGTCGTTAAATGAAACGCAAAAAAAACCCCAAAACTTAAGATTTTGCTAATATCAAACGATATCGAATTCACATAACTATCACCTGAAATAGAAATAAACGAAACAAAGATGGCTACAAGTTCGCTCAAAGACAAAAATATCAAGCAAACATATACAAGTATACAAAGGAAATGGGATCCCTAGCCCTACCATTCCGAAAGAAAGGGGAACGAACATTACAAAATCAACCCAAAGCTCCCACCCATGGGACCCATCCTAAGTATGGTACTGGGGTTGGGGCTATTCTTGTCCATAGCTTTCTTTGGACTTCATTTCTTTCCTCTCGAGACAAACGGAGTGAGAGGGGAAACATCACACTGATATATTTACAACTTTGATTCTAGTCAAGATAAGTTTGCACATCAAACTTTTTTAATACTAACCAAGAAATAGTTTTTAATAATATTTCATTGAACAGGATTATCATCGTGGTCTGTCTCCTCTGAAGCATGGAATACAGGTCAAGGTAACCATTTGGAAGCAAGCCGCACACCCAAGTTACATGCTTGTAGGTAAACTGGTATCTGAGAACTAAGATAGGACGTGGACATGTACGCCGAGGGTACTCAAACAGTTCACTTTACTTCCTAAACATACTCATCTCATATTCAGTTTTCTGTTTTGTCAGTTAAAATAATTGTAGAGTACACTATAAAAACGGCGTTTAGGTAGCAGTTCTGGGAGAGGTTGGAAGAATTTCAACAAATGCGTGTTTTCTGAACTTTCTGCTTCTATACAGCAACATATATCTCCACATGGAGTCCACATTTCACAACTGATACTTTACACAAGGGCGTGCGTGCAGTACAAAGGATTCATAGATAGAGGAATATCTTGATCAAATAAGATATTTAAACAGAGTTACAGAAAAAAGACTTTAATATCCTCACTTAGAAATCTTATGGTCGCCATCACGATTTGGTTGAGCATTATGGAATGTCCATTTCACAAATGGTAATGGATGTGTTCCCGTTGTCGTACTCCTAGTCCGTCCTTCTTATAGTGACCATGCAGTATGGGCTTTGCTCATTGTTGAAGGCCGTACGGTGACCTATAGTTGTTAAAATCTGTGTCATTTGGTCTCTTGTGGAGAATTGTCTCATTGGCAATCATACCACATCTTCTTTTTTATATGACTTACTATCCGCTTTTACATTACATTTGGACAATGAGCAGGAAAAGTTTTACCTTCTCGAGCACCTGATTTCACTCTCGGTTTGTTTGAGAGTTCGCATTGTCCATGCTTTGGTTTTTAGTGTTTTCGGTGTTTGTGTTTCGTGTTTAATCCCACACCTTGTTATTTTGTCCTCGTCTGTTTTCCTGGGGGTGCCTTGTCCTTTGATCATGTTGTACGAGATTTGACTGTGACTTTGGTATGCTTCCTGCTATTTATGCCAATTAAACTGAATCAATACATTGCTTAATATTAAACTGGAAGTTCCAGAGAAGGTCAATTTATTTTCTTTAGAGTGCCTTTACATTTCATACCGATATAACATGTTACTTTTATTATTCTTCCCTTAGTTTATTTATTTTGAATTTACATTGTATCATAGGTCAAATTTATTTGTTCAGTGTATGTTCAATGGTGTTACTATGTCCTTTGATTGAGTTAAGCTATTTCAGTTGATATTTTATAGTGTGTCTTTCTATGTTGTGATGTTACACTATTGTTTCAGAAAAAGGGTGAAGGTTTGGTACCATTAAAACGTTTAAACCCGCTGCATTTGTTTGCACCTGTCCTAAGTCAGGAATCTGATGTTCAGTAGTTGTCGTTTGTTGATGTGGTTCATAAGTGTTTCTCGTTTCTCGTTTTATATAGATTAGACCGCTGGTTTTCCCGTTTGAATGGTTTTACACTAGTAATTTTGGGGCCCTTTATAGCTTACTGTTCGGTGTGAGCCTAGGCTCCGTGTTGAAGACCGTACTTTGACCTATAATGGTTTACATTTATAAATTTTGACTTGGATGGAGAGTTGTCTCATTGGCACTCATACCACATCTTCTTATATCCACTTATTGTTATATCAAAACTACAAATGTAATTAAAGCGTGTCTGTTGTCAAAATTAAGTGATTTTAAACATAAACAAACAAGCAAGCTAACAAAAAATATGCACCAAAAAAAACGAAAAAAAACAACATAATACGTGAAAACTAATGTTCCCAGATATGATATTTTGCTTGTAAAATATGCTTATTTTTTTTTTTAATCCGGAATATATAAACGAGAGTACAATTGAAGCTGCTATGATGGTCTGTTCGTAGTCGCGCTAAATTCATTAAAACTTTCGAAATCGAATATTCCTCTCAAGGTTTTATTTGACAATATAATCTCTGATCTGTTTTTTGTTAAACAAATGAGTTAATTTGGCTATTTTATGCATACGTTTTATTGTTGCTGTTTTAACCTCCCATCCCCAAAAAACGAGAGTTAGATCCAGAACTGAAAACCGGAATCCGAACCCACGTAAATGGAAGAAAATGACTTTCTCGGTTCTCATTGGTCATAGATAAAGAGAAATCATTGGTATAACAATGAATTTCATTGGCAGGTTGTATTAATGTCTAGTATACAAAAATATTAACGTATATACAAAAGAATTCCGTATATACGTAAATCGAATTTCGTATATACATAATTATTTCTGTATATACGAAATTATTTACGTATATACATAATTATTTCTGTATATGCAGAATTCGATTACGTATATACGGAATTCGATTTACGTATATACGTAAATCGAATTCTGTATATACAGAAATAATTATGTATATACGTAAATAAGTATTTTGACCCTGATTCCGCGCCATAGCTTTGCCATACTGAGTATAAAACTTTCCATTGAGTATCCAATTTATTACATTATTTACATCTGTATGCAGTATTAACTGGCCACCCGCTGATTGATACTTCGACATGAAAGGGAGGTTACAAAATTAATCATTGGACAATGAATTCATTTAAGTGTTTTATTTGATTGATGATAAAAAATGTATATTATTTGTGGTTGTCAGTACTTTAATTTTGATATATGAAATACCTGCCTCGCAACATAATTTCAGTTACAAATTCACGGTTATCATGGTTATACACATACTTCAGAACAAAATTTCAGAGATTCCAGAAACACTCTGACGTAGGATTTTTCATATAAGACATAATTTGATTAGAAAATATTGTCAAAGAAAGCATTTCTCTGTGAACTATTGTCATGGACAGTTGTATTTTAAAAGACAAATGTAACGTATCTACTAGCTATTAAGCAACATTTAATGTACTTTTATGCCTTTAGTCAACCTAAAACTACTGTCTGATCGGTTGTCAGGGGAAATTTTTGGAAGTTCAAAAACTTTAAAAAAAAATTCTTATTAGATATTTCGTGGAAGGGAAGATTAAAAATTTCCAAAGGTTGAATACTAATAACCCTAGGTAACACTCACAAAATATGATTTTTTTTTAAGTTGTGCACAAAAAGATCCACAAGTAAAGTCTGTCGTCAAGTACTTTTAATAAAAATTTGTTATTCGAACACACCTACTCTGTTTTATAACTCATAAGAAAGGTATTTCACTTGACCAATATATTTCATTTTTCAGTTCTGTTAATTTTTTATGTTATTGTATCAACCTGTAGCCTAAATATATAAAGATAATAGAATTGAAGCGAGATGATGTATCAATATTTTTTTGCTGTATACGTTCTCAAGACAAAATAGTTAACTCAAACATGCTTGAACATAATAAGGTGTACTCTACTTTTCTTTTCAATAAAAGTATTGCCCATTCTTAGGATTTTCCCCATAAAACTGTCGGCGGGGCAGAGATGCAAATTAATGTTTTAAAGAGATCACTCTTTTATCTTTCTGTGGAATTTTCTTCGGTGAAATTTATGTTCATGCATAAACAAAAGATCCACATGTATTTGCACCGACCACAATCGACTTGTGAAAATTTGTCTTAAATTTAAAAGTTTACAAATATCTTGAAGCTCAATACTATTATTTAAGTAAAACCACGTATATTAGATGCATGAAATCCTTAACTATGCACTTACATTAAACTTTTAACGCCATAGAAACAGACGTAAAAATTCAAATATATCAACTTGGCATTAAAATTTTACCTTCTCTTATAAAGAGTTCCGTTTCTTTTGTTTAATTTCAACCGGATATCAGCCTGTTTTTGTGTACAACTTGAAGTAAATGCATGGATGATGACTGACCACAATAACAAGATTGATCATGATATTAAGATGATAGTAACTTATCTTTAAAACAAAATTAATCGCAGGATATACAGAAATTGTTGTGTAGATTACAGCAAATTAAAAAAATTTAATCAGTGTTTTTTTAATATTTTTTCTTATTTCCTGTCTATTTGTACTACTTTATTAACGTATTTAACGTTGGCATCAATATTTCTTTGTTTTCTAGCCATGTGTAGTTTACTTTCCATATTCGTATACTGAAAAACCTAGGATTTTTTAGTATACGGATATGGATAGTAAAATTGAGAATGGAAATGGGGAATGTGTCAAAGAGACAACAGCCCGACCAACTAGTAGAAGACAGCCCAAGGCCACCAATGGGTCTTCAACACAGCGAAATAATCCCGCACCCGGAGGCGGGCTTCAGCTTGCCCTTAACAAATATGTGTACTAGTTCAGTGAAAATGGACGTCACACTAAACTCTGAAACATATAAATGAACTAAAATTAAAAAACATACAAGACTAACAAAGACCAGAGGCTCCTGACTAGGGACAGGCGCAAAAATGCGGAGTGGTTAAACATGTTTTGTGAGATCTCAACCCTCCCCCTATACCTCTAGCCGATGTAGAATAAACAAACACAAACAATACGCACAGTAAAACTCAGTTTAAAAGAAGTCAGAGTCCGATGTCAGAATAGGTAACAGAAGAAACTAAGCAAAATAGCAATGATACACAAATTAACAAAGGACTGCACATTGCTAGAAATCAAAGAAATTTTGATGCTTATCAGTCATGAAATACAAAAAAAAATATTTAAAAACATTGATTTAAATTTTTTTAATCTGCTAACCGAGTCCCTGTGGTGAAAAATTTAATCAAGGTTTTTTTTCAATTTTTTTTCTTATTCCCTGTCTATTTGTATTACTTTATTAACATGTTTAACGTTGGCATCAACATTTCTTTGTTTTCTAGCCATGTGTAGTTTACTTTCCATATTCGTATACTGAAAACTCTAGGATCTTTCAGTATACGGATATGGATAGTAAACTGCACATTGCTAGAAAACAAAGAAATTTTGATGCCTTTTAGACAGGAAATACGATAAAAAAAAAATTTTTTTTTTTTTAATCTGCTAACCGAGTCCCTGTAGTGAAAACCTGGGGTATAATATATTGTTAGTACAATAGTCCCAGTGAAAACTAATTACAATAGAATAGACGAGGTGCTAAATCATAATTAAGGTATATCAATCAAGGTTGCACAGAAGCAAGTGATCGATATCTTTACTATTACATAGTACTGCAGCTAGATCACTTCCTGTTGTCTTTTATCTACCAAATTTAGTAACAAATCGGTAATTCGTGCAATGTCAAATGCATGTCACTTTTTTTCACTATTTGCGGTTCGTTTAGGGATGGAAAATAAGTTTTATTTTTTATTGATATTTTCATAAATACAATTGTTTCAATTTTTAGCTGCAGTATAAAAACAATACTTTCTCAATGTCAGAAAAATATCAACGTTTTTGTATTCGATTTGGAACTGTTGAAGGGCTCGGTAAACCTCGCCTTCCCTAGTTTCTGAGTCTCATACTAAAAGTTAATAGTTTTTCTGACATTGACCTTTTATTGTATATAAACCGGATAAGAAGAAAATAATACTAGTACTTTCAACACATTTAGCTCAATACAGGACAAGATGCGTTTACTTTTCTTTTCCTTTGTTCTTTGTTTTCTATTTACAATAACTGCTGGACAACTAGGGAACTTACTTCGCGCAGGAATAGGGTTATCCTTACTCGGCAGTTTTTTGGGGAATAGTGGAGGAGGAGACAGTTTTTTTGATGGAGGTTCCAGAGATTCTGGTACATTTGAACGAGTAAACCTTATAATTCCTGATGATGGAGATGACTTTGGTGGACAAGACGATTTCTTTGGCGGAGGCTTTGGTGGACAAGACGATTTTTTTTAGTGGACCATTTCGATGTCTTGTAAGCATTATCAGTATGTAGAACTTTTGTCAAGTTGTTTTTATTTTTCACAGCACTGTGTCGATACCGCTGCTGGTAGACTATCAGTCCCCGAGAGTATCGTCAGCTTGTACTTCGGTACTGACATGATTTTATAACAAACCTTTCAAAAATCGTCAGTTTATGAATAAAGAAATTCAGACAAAGTTGACTTCGATGGAATAAGTTATTATTTTGAGGTATCTTTTGGTCATATAGCCCTTCAATTGTTTCGGTCCTTATACATCCTAGGCTTTCAAGTATGTTTTGAACGCTCCTGATGAAGGTAAATCCAGAAAAGAGCATCGGACGCATGTAATTTTAAAGTGTTGTATCATTTTTTTAACTGTCCTTATCTAATTTTTTCTTTACACAGAAACTTTTCGGTCTATCAATACTCTGATCCGCTGAAATAGTTATGGATAATTCTGAATAAAGTTACAATTTAAGGTCCGTTTTTTCCAATTTGAACTATCGTTTTCATTTTATAGTTTTCACAAATTATGTTCAAAACACAAATACAATGTATGTAAAATTCAAATCAAACAGTTAGTCTTTACAACATTCATTTACTTTTTACCACAACAGAAATAACAAGAAAGTCTTGTAACTCTTGGAAGAGTATACTGCAGCATATTAGCACAAGATAATTTTATTTTATCTTAGCCTCATTTCGCATACTTTGCGTAGTAATTTAGCAATCGCAATTCTCAAACATTTTGCGTTATTTTGCAAACTTTTTTGCGTAATTTCACGAACTTTCGAGTGAAACACATTAACGAAACTTTTACAGTTGGTCTTTGTTATGTTACCTCTACAGTTAATCTACACATAGGAGGAAGCCAGTTTTCTGTCTTTAATATTTGAACTTTGAAATTAATTCCTTAAACATTTTTAGATTCTATCTTGAATAGTTTTTGAACACCAGTGAGATAAGCGTTCCAAAATTGGTCATTTTCAGACGTTATACGGTTGCCTCTTCAAATTTTACTTATTTTTATTTTGTTAAGATCTTGAGACTGTGAATGTAATGTTCTGTTCCCATGTATTTAGTAATAGATTATCAGATGACGATTAAATCGGTACCAACTTTTTTTTTCCGAAAACCAGAATTATAGCAATTTATAAACATGCAGAATTGTAACAGTGGTGTAAAAGATTCTAGGTACTGACGTTGTTTATCGGTAAACGGAAAAATAAGTCACAGGAAAAAAGTCACAAATTTGGTAGGAAAAAAAGTCACACATCTGATAAATGTAGGAAAAAAAGTCACAAATCTGATAGGAAATATTCTCCATGTTTGTACAAATGTTTAATAATATTTCATTGTTTTTCTTTTCTTTGTAAATTATATAAAAAATTGACAGACAACAGTTCTGAGTCACTGTTGAAGAAATGTTATTGTAAAATGTTTAAAAAATAAATTATGATGGAATCTCCAAAATTGAAATCACGGATTCAAAGAGAAAATTGACAATGAAACAGAATTAATAAATGCCTTTCCGAAATCAATCAAGAGTAGCATATCAGGGATGCCATTTTATTTTGTGAAGTGTAAAATATCATACTTCAAATACAATGGTAAATTGTATACAATCTTGTAATGAATATTCAGATTTCTCCCCATGTAATGTTGGAATAAGGGGGGAATGTATCCCCTTAAATAATTTAGAAGAATTTCTAGACGGCAAAAACGTAGATGGATTGAAAACTTGACTTAATGATTATCTTAAACTTTTTGTAATAGTGTACGCAGATGATACAGTTTTATTGTCAGAGTCGCAAAAGGACCCACAGAAACAATTGGACGCTTTGGCTTAATACTGTGAATTGTTGAAATTAAAAGTGAATATATACTGTAAACCAACTAATTTTCGCGAGCGATTTATTTTCGCGAGTAGAAAAATAACGCGAATATTAATCGTCGCGAATATTTAAAACTTAGATCGTTCCTTATTTAACTACATCAAGTAAATTTGAAAATCGCGAAATTAAATTGCCGCGAAGTGGGCTAGAAAGGGGGTAAACGCGAAAAAAAGTTGGGTTACAGTGTACATAAAAGTAAAATTGTAATTTTCTCTGAATGTAAATTACCTTATAACATTGAGTTTAAACATAATAACATTGTACTAGAAATTGTTAATAAGTTTACATGTCTGGGGTCTTGTTCAATAGTACGGGAAGTTTTTATTAAGCTAAAAAGCACAACCAAATAAAGCAATATGTAGTATGACGTTATTAGAGAAAGAAAATTGCATGATCTTTCTGTTGAATGCCAACTTGAATTATTTGACAAGACAGTTAGACACATTTAACTTTATATGGCTGTGAAGTCTGTGATTTTACTAATAATGTCTGGTACGTCACTACTGATAAACTGTGATGTTCAGCTTGATTCTTCTGATATGGACAGAAACTCAGAAAGTATCACCGGTGATACTTGCTACTTCAGTCGAACTATGATGATATCTGTCAATGAAAGGGTACATATGAAATTCTATAAACTTTTGCTACAGGTTAAAACATCTTCACCTGATTTGATAAAATATGGAAAATGGGTCAGATATCCTTTGAAATTCGATAAATTTCGTATAATAAATTACTGGGAATCAAGGAATTCATTAAATATTCGAATAAATTTGCACATCTTGTTTAGTTTAGACGGGTTAGAACTTGAAATTTTAAGATATTTGACTTGCCTAGCCCTGTTTTGGAATACATGTGATATGCCCCTGCACCCGTAGACATTTCTCTTATTTGATAAGCATACTATATTAACCTGAAGACAAACTTTCTTTAACTTGTTAATTTCTACGTCACCCTATCTCTGGTGGAGAGTTGTCTCATTGGAAATCACACCACATCTTTTTTATTTATATATTTCCAATATATATTCTTCGGTTCATTCTGAAATATTATTTTTCATCCTTTTCAATGACTGTAAATTACATTATCATGGTTCTTTTCGTTTCGTATCTTTTAATTTAAGTGACATTAAATGGTGTTCCCTTAATAAGTTTATTTCTTTCAAGCACTCTTGTCTTCTGTAAAGCTTCTCATAAAATATTTTTGATTGATGAAATATTTTTTTTTCTGATTTTTTACTACAGAATTTTCATTTAACAAGTTTATAATAGTTGTATTAACAAAATTTTGGGGAGAAGAGGTAGGGCCAATTTACCCTATATTTATTTCACTCACAAGATCAAAATCTGAAAGTATTTATACCCTACTTTTTGGAATATAACAGCCTATATAATATTTTCACACACGTTATCAACAATTTTACCTATTTTAATTTTATGAAAATGTTTTTTAGCACTGCACATTGCTGTTGAACACAATATTGCTATTTTTACATGTTTTGGGGAAATTTTACATCGAAGGGCATCTCTTACCAAAATGAATTTAATGGTTGTCGTTTGTTGTTGTATATCATATTTGTTTTTTGTCTATAGTTTTGTACATAAATCAGGCAGTTGTTTTTCTCGTTTGAATTGTTTTACACTAGTCATTTCGGGGTCTTTTACAGCTTACCATGCTGTATGGGTTTTGCTCATATATATTTCATATGTATATATATATATATATATACAAGTCTAAATTGAAAACAACGTTCAAACCTATGATTGCGTTGGATAAAAACTGCAATTTTTATACGTGTGCATGCAAAACAAATTTCTTGGTAGAGGGGTCTAAATACAGCACAAACAACATTTTCCAAAAGACCAAATGAGTGAAAAAAGTATATTTTAACAAAACGCATTCGACTAGCAGGTCGAACAACTGATGTTCTTAAACCCTGCTATATATATACAGCACAAACAACATTCCAAAAGACCAAAAAAGTGAAAAAGTATATATATATATACATATGAAATGTTTTCGCTTCCAAATCTTGAAGACGAAACTTCATATAGTCACATGTAAGTTAATCAAACTTTACATTCTGACAGCAACTTTTTTTTTCAAAGCAACTGGTTTTTTTCTTCAAATGGCGGAGCCAGGGTGCTTGACAATTTCCCGCATGATCAAAAAATTAAAAAGAAACAAGTACAGTTTTGTTCCAAAACCGTGGTTATACCATTTCACTTGCTTGATTATGTGCCACTAGATAAATATATGTGAATACCTGTTAATTCACGAAAAGAAAAAAAAAGAAAAGAAATACCTCAACATTTTGTCAAATAGGTAAAAGCATGACTGTAACGGTATAAAATATTTTAATCGCTCGATGATTAGAACGACATGTGTTGTTATCTAGAAACAAGTTACCTTTTATTCAATCGAAAATTCCTTCAAATATATAGCTATCTTGGCCACGAACACTCGGGTAAAATTTATAATGTATATATCATGCCGCTCAGGTAATATCACGCCCGCCTAGGTTGAATTTGTAATGAATATAATCATACCAACTCAGGTATAATAAAATATAAAAGTCCATTTAATCCATTTATTAAAGTTTGACAATTAAACATCACGATTTTAAGTTTATTTATGCCTATATCAATCAAGGTGCACAGGAGCAAGTGATCGATTTTTGACATGCTTGTCTTTACTATTACATTACCAGATAAAAACGAAACAATGCTAATGATTTCATCACATTAGCTCAGTACACGACAAGATGCGTATACTTTTCTTTTTGTGTTCTTTGTTTGCTATTAACAATAACTGCTGGACAACTAGGGAACTTACTTCGCGCAGGAATAGGGTTATCCTTACTTGACAGTTTCATTGGGGAGGTGGAGGAGGATGCGGTATTTTTAATGGAGGTGGAGGAGGATACGGCATTTTAATGGAGGTTATAGACGAGAAGAAACCTTTGAACGAGTAGACCTAATAATTCCAGATGATTCAGAAAGATTTTCCGACTTTGACCAACAAATTGGATTCAATAATTCCGATTATTCGAAGACGACTTCTAAGCTCTATCAGTTAGTATCAATTTTGCTGCCTTTATCTAATACTAACTTTACACACTCATATTTCTCTTTATCAATGCTCTGGTCCGCTGTAATAGTTTTGAACAATTCTGAAATAAAGTTACATTTTAAGTTCCGTTGATTATGGTTATAAAAAGATTGAATGTCTTTATAAATTGAACATTCGTTTTCATTTTCTAGTTTTCACAAATTATGTTCCAAACAAGAAATAAATCAAATCAAAATCAAATAGTTAGTCTTAATAACATTCATTTCTTTTACAACAACAGAAATAACAAGACCCGTGTTACTGTTTAAAGAGTATACGGAAGAATATTAGCGCCACATTTTGCGTTTACTTGCTTTATATTATTATATTTTTAGTTTTTATCACTCATTGTTATACCTGTATGGTTAAAAAAACGTCGACGTTTGGGTTTTTTTGGGGGGATTAATATCCTCATTCCGACTGAGCCCACCCAGCTGAACTTTATCCTCGTTTTAAGTTATCTCATTTTTCCTATTAAAAAAACATAAAAACTAAGAAATATGGATACTTATTATTTGTATGAGAATACATTCCTTATATCGTAGGACAGATGGGATGACGGAAAAATGTGCTGTCGGATTTGGGGACCGTCGAAGTAATGAGCTCTTAATCTGATTAATGTTTTCAGCCAATCTTATACAATGTCTTGTGTGAGTAGGTACTTGTGCATCATGTATCAGGTCTATTTTTGATTAGGACCAAAATGGAAACGTGGGTTGGATATTTGTGAGCCTGTGAAAAGCTGGAAAGGAAAAATCACAATAGGAAAAGGAAAACCGTGCTTTGGTTTAAATATTTCCATGCGAAATTCTATTTAGTGTTGATTTGTTTGCATTTTATGAAGTTTTGCCACACATTTGGATCTTTAACAATAAAGTTATACATCTGCAATAAGAGGGGCACATTTAGTTCCCATTGGAATACTAATCACATTGTCATGGCCAACTATTTTCATCAGTGTACGACAGTAAGAGTTATCGCGCATGATTTTAATAAACTTTTGTTTACTTCTTGTCCGAGGCCAGTCTTTCTGTGTATCATATCTTATCACGACAGCATGTTAAGTTTGTAAAGACAGTATTGACACTCGTAAAAATTAAGCAACCATAAGTAAACAATATTATAACCATTTGACATTGTAACATGTTTTGGTTTATAAAAACGAGTTGTATAAACTAAATTTCCAAAAGATAAAATGATTTCGATTTTATACAATTTTAAGAATACCAAATAAAAAGATGAAAAGGGACAAACATAAGATAATTTTTTATCATTATTATAAGTCCATTGTTGTGTTGCATTTTATACAAACACTTTGTGTTCTATATATAATAAGTTTTAAAATTGATATTTCTTAATTGTAGTAAGGTGGTTATGAGGTTACATCAGATATAAATTACTTGATTTCAGTAACATGATTTTGTACGGAAGCGTTTTAGCGCCACACATTTTTTTTTTCCTATCTTTGCGTTATAACGCAAACCTTTACACAATGTTTGCGTTATTTCGCAAAAGGTTTGCGTTACAACGCAAACCTTTGCGATATAACGCAAACCTTTGCGGTATAACGCAAACATTTACGATATAACGCAAACCTTTGCGTTTAACGCAAACCTTTGCGATATAACGCAAACCTTTGCGTTATAACGCAAACCTTTGCGTTGTAACGCAAACCTTTTGCGAAATAACGCAAACATTTGCGTTATAATGCAAACATTTGCATTACAACGCAAACATTTGTTTTATCTTATTTCTTATTTAAGATTCAAAGAAAACAGCAGTTATTAATGGAGGAGGCTGCATATATTAAAATTTATCACCTTTGTAGTCATTGCAAAATAAAATGCTTGAATAATTAGAACATATCATTGACTAATAATGAGCAGAATAATATAAGAAGATGTGGTATGAGTGCCAATAAGAAAATTCTCCATCTAAGTCACTATTCGTAAAAGTAAACCATCATAGGCCAAAGTACGGTCTTCAACACGGAGCAATGGCTCACACCGAACAGCAAATTATAAAGGCCCCCAATAACGATATCCATGTTACTACTAGTATACATATTACAAAGAAAATTGAGTAAATTGAGTTTTATACTGAAGAAAAAAAATCAACCCTGCTAATATAGCTATAACCGAATATAAATATACTTCAAAAGTAAGCTCTCGTCTGAGAACTGTGTAAAGTTGGTTAGATTCAAACAAGCTACCCTTTGGCAAAAAATGTATAGAATGAAGATGTTTTATTAATAAAATTATGTTCTCTCCATTCAAATTGCTACCCAAGCATCTTAAAAATACTTCACTACATTGAAATGAAAATTCAATGACTTTCTATCAAAGAATCTTTATCATATTCTGAGATTTTAAAAAACGATTTCTTGCATCAAAATATAAACAAAATGTTTCCTTATTAATAATTCATTTTAAAGCAGAAAGATCATTTTGTCTATTTGACTTGGAAGTTTCACAATTGTATGACATTATTTTTGATCTTTCTATTTAAATATGCCTGTATACTACACTATATCTATTTTCTTGTTAAATTATATACTTTTCTGATGCACAAATTAGCCTTAATTAATGAATAATTGCACTTCAAGTATTCCATTATTCCTATGCATATTTATTATAATGATTTGGCCTTGTATGTATGTTTCTTCTTTTTTTATCTACTAGTAAATCACAACCGAAATGAATGACAGACGGACATATATACAAAACTTAATGAATAATTGAAATCAAGATATTTGCGTTACAACGCAAAGGTTTGCGTTATATCGCAAATGTTTGCGTTTAACGCAAAGATAGGAAGAAAATTTAAAAAAATGTGTGGCGTATGGTGGCCGGTTAAGGCCATTTCGCGTTTTCGCGTTTTCGCGTTTTCGCCTTTCATATTCTATAGGTCGAAAACGCGAAAACGCGAAATCGCGAAGTCGAAAACGCGAAAACGCGAAGTCGAAAACGCGAAAACGCGAAAGGCGAAGTCGAAAACGAAAACGCGAAGTCGAAAACGCGAAAACGCGAAATCGCGAAGTCGAAAACGCGAAATCGATTTCGCGTTTTCGACTTCGCGTTTTCGCGTTTTCGACTTCGCCTTTCGCGTTTTCGCGTTTTCGACTTCGCGTTTTCGCGTTTTCGACTTATATTTCGCAAAGGTTTGACCCATAGTTACAACGCAAAGATAGGAAAAAAATTTTTTAAAAATAGTGGCGCTAATACGCTTCCGTAGAAAAGTTCATTTTAACAGTAATTTTGTAACTTTTACATTTTGTTATAATAAAATAACATATCCGAATTAGAAAGTGATATGTTCATTGTGATTTGTCGATTATGTTCGACATAAAACAGAACTTTTTGAATAGCGATAACATAGAATTTGAATATAATTACGCAAGCACATACACAAATACAAACACATTGCAAGATTTTGATTGTTTTACTTAAAAGATAATGCTTATCTTTGCTTTTTAATCTTGTTTTAGCCCCCAAAAAACAGTGTCAGTTCATTTTTGATTTCCCTAACTTTTCAGCCACGATTACGGCGAGATATTGCCTCACAAAGGGCCACTCACGGCAGCTAGTGATTTCGTTTATAAATCATTAAACACGCTAAATAATATAAACTTATTGTCCTAGACGAGCTTTTGCTATGCTAAAAAATGAAGACTGATGTCGTATCAAAAATGAAGATTTGGTACACGAACGCTATCCATACTAATTGACTCCTTTTCTGGTAATTATGAAGTCGATGCAATCCGGGGCATTTGTTTAAATACTAAAGCGCATAAGAACTATATATTATTTCTGGGACCAATACACAAACAATAATAATATATTAATCCTAGATTACTTAAAAATTATTAGATTAAAGTAAATCAAAGTACAGACTAATGAATTTATATCACGATTGACAAAAACAGGAGATAGATATTATCAAACTAATCAGCATGTGTTCCCAAAATTTCATTGCATACCGACTAAAAGATAAAAATGTCCACAGAAGAAATGTTTGCAATAATGTTCCCAGTATAATAATAATCAAGTTCGGACCCAGAGGAAAAAGGGGTGTTCGCGCTCCCCGAAAAAAAATGTTATCAATATGCAATGCTATACGTAAGGAAAGTTTTAAAAACGGATTTGAACTTGACCATTTCATCTGAAATTCACACCAGTTGACCAAACACATATTGATTTTTTTACCTCATACTGATATCTTTAAAAAAAAACATGCAATTCGATACAACAGGGTCACTGTTTTCAAGTATAATTCTAAATTTTTACAATACTGATTATCTTATTAACTAAATTAATCTAAAATTCTGCAAATACAACCTTGCAAAGTAATGCACTCAAATAAAGAATAAGATTTACTGTATTTTGTGCGATTTATCTTCCTAAAAGTATAGTGGAAAACAGGAAAATGTGTCTCAAAAATTAACAGATAAATATATTTATGTCATGTAAGGAAAATTTTACTTTGAAAATTATCTGGTTCAATTTATTTCAATTTTAAGCGATTTACGTTTAACTCATAAATTCATTTTTGTTGCTTGCTTGTCGACTTATCAATATATTCTGACACTTTCATTGTATTTAACAGTTACAATATTTATTTACAGACAGTTTTAAAAGCAATAATATATATACTGACATGAAATAAAGTGGCTGGAATAATGTTGACTTGCAAACTCTTATTCGTTTGCCATGAATTATTTAGACACAATTTGTAGTTCATAATCGTTGCGGGATTTTAGTTGATATAAGAATTATTATTAACAGTATTTTTTTTAAGTTTTGAATTATTTGAAATAATTCACTACGTTCTTTCTTCTTTGTGCAGCTCATTTAACCGGTGATCTAAATTTCGTATATAGTACACATATATTGCCCTGGTCTTATTCTTTTCAGACTTTATTAATTGGTTTATCTTAGAGAATATATTTTTTTCTAATTTGAATTTTATATACATAGAAATTTACATTATAATGTAAAAAAAAAGAAAGAGTATTGGGAAACGTCACGGAGAAAGAAAATCACCAAATAAAGAAAGTAACATAAGTCAGCACATGGTCTTGTATTAGTAGATTTTATCTGTTCTGGATTTTTTCTTCTTGTCATCTTCAGAAAATGATCACAACTCGATTTTGGATGAAAAGGAACAGATTCACAAAATTTTGGAAAATATGAAAATTATATCGTTGGATAGATTTCAAGGCAGAGAACAAATATATATATGCGAATGAATTTGTTGTTCATAAAGATTTAGTGTGTATTTAAATATGAAAACTCATGTACTGTATGAAGTAAAAATTTCCTTATCAAAATACAAATTATATCTTTAGAAAGCTTTACAGGGGCATTAGCTGTCAAATTCATGTTCACCGATTTGACTCAAATTCTCATATTTGATTTATAACATACTAACACGTATATCCAAATTATGAAAGTCTAAAATAAACAATTTACACAAATGAGCACGATAATAATTATCAGCATTTCGTGTGTATTTTAGTCTAGACGCCATCTAATTAACTATCGAGGTGACTTCCGAAGACTGCCGACGGTCATATAACCCGATATAAACATAAATAATAGATTATAAATAGATAGCCAACTCGTGCAATTGGATTTTTCTAGGTCTGTTTGATTTCATATTATAGGTTAAAAATATATGTTAATCATCGTTTTTACCTGTATAAGAATAAGTTTTTGTGGATCGAACCAGTCAATCAAATGGTTTACCCTTGTTTCACTTTCAATGTTGACATTCTTTTCCTTTAAATCACTGAACACGCATAATTCATGCGTAACACATCTCTAGCTAAGGGGTTAAATTGAAGGTCACATGAATACGGATTCAATGAGGTCGAATTATTCACTTGCAAGTGAATAATTCATCAGCGATGTTTCTTAACTTATTTCGACAAAATTGAATCAAACTGGCTGCTAAAACGAATTATTATTTCACTTTTCACTTTCATTAATGATTGAACAAACAAAATTATCATATATTATTTTTTTTTAAATATCTCGTAGCTAATGCCCCTTTAAAATTGAACTTTCAAAATTGATGCGAATGAGAGAGAAAAGTATTCTTGTTTACTGATAGCTAATCAAAAGTTAAGATATCGATTATGGCCTAATTTAACGCATGCGCACTGTGAGCGCTGGTAATAGTTGTGTATGGATATACCCTACCACAAAGCATTTTCTGTTCTACTAATGGATTCCGACCGTGTTAACCCTCTTGCTGGCGCTAATTTATTGCTTGATTTTTCTGAGGACGTAGTGCAAGAGAATATCATAGCATTTGTAATATTGGAATTGAAATTTATTTGCCAATCTTTAGACCATGTTGTTCTGAATCGCTGTTTCAAATATCCTCTATTGTGTATCCGGCGGCTATTACTTGGATGGGAAAGGGATGTATCATCAGCAAACAATCGAGTTGGACTTGTCAGCTATGTCATTTACATAGACAAGGAACAGTAAGGGGACCTAATACAGAGCATTGCGGAACTTCTGCATATGTATTCTCCAAGGCGAATATTAACTTGAGTCTATTTTGTTGTGAGGGATTTATAAATACCCTGCCACGTCCGGTCTGTGTTTTTGTTTAATAGATGGTTTTTTTCTGATTTGTATCGATCTGATGAGTAAAGCCCTTTTCAACAGATTATTTTTATAGTTTGTTCTTATGTTGTACTGTTACACCACTGCCCCAGGTTAGGGAAAGGTTGGCGCCTTCAAACATGAACCCCGCCACATTATTAATGTGCCTGTTCCAAGTCATGACCCTGCAGTTCAGTGGTTGTCGTTGGTTCATGTCTGTCATATTTGTTTTTCGTAAATTATTTGATTAAGCATATTGCGAAACACTGATGGTATGGACAATTTATACGTTTTATACAGTGTTTTTTTTTAATGATAACGCGTTGAAAATACAGATGAAAGTTTATTAACAGTCTGAATTTCAAACCGACCAGCCATGATACGTATTTTTGATCCCTTATATATTGATTACCTAAGCTTCATTTGACAAAACCTTTCGGACATTTGGGTCCTCAACGATCTTCAACTTCATACTTTATTTGGCCTTTTAAACTTTTTTTATTCGAGCGTCACAGATGAGTCTTTTGTAGACGAAACGCGCATTTGGCGTACATAAATTTTAATACTGGTATACATGATGAGTTTATCATAAGTGTTTATTGTTCGTATATATTTGTTAGCAATTACTCATTTGAGCCGCGTAAACGAGCGATACAATATTTTTGATTGATTTCAGAGAAAAGAAGATTCCAGTGGAATGAAAGGCTAAAAGTATAATAACCACATGTATTGACATGTGAAATGAAATTAACACGTTATAAATTTCGTGCGTCTGAAGCGCTTTTCCGAATGAAATGTTCACTAGGAACGCTCAAATCCCCAAAAAATAAAACCAGGCATGTATAAATACTGGAGCAAAAAATACCTATCAAAGAATAGCAAAAACTTTTAAGATCAAATTTGTCCGAGTGAGTTTGAACCTTAGTTTTCTAATGGGTTCTTAACGGAAAATTTGAAAACTGTATGTCATGTTAGTGGCGAAGCATTAATTATTGAACTTATGATAACGGTATTAACTGTTACACTGGCAGTAGTAATTGTACAATGAACTATTCTCAGGTTTTATAGCTTTATATATTTATGGTATAATACAACACTAAAATTTGGTTCAAACATGTAAAAAAGATTATTTGAAACTATATTAAAACAACGTTGTTTTACACATCAGATTTGTTTGTTTTTTATTCTTCCCAGGAACAGGTAAATTGATTTTTACAATACACAGCCTTGATAAAGCCTATAAGTGCTTCTAGGGCGAAAAACACCAAAAATTACTCGATCAATACAAACAGATTATTTTTTACCTTCAATGTTAAATATTGTGAAGGTGGAGAAGGACATTTCACTGATTTACTGCATTCATCTTGTGAAAAAAATGGATGGTTTATTTGGTTACCAAAAGATGTCTTTTGGATTTTATTGTTAATCTTATACCAATATTCAATGTTTATAAAAATCTTTGTTTTTTAGGTAAACTTGGACTGAGTTGACAACCATGAAGGCCATGAGATAAAAAGGACAACGACCATGAATAAAGTTATTGTTAAAATGTGATGCAGTGTTTTTTCTATTGATTTTTTCTTCACATTTAAACATATTTTCACATTCGCAAGCGCATCGAAAATGTCACACGTTCAATAGATAATATAGATATGATGGATAAGCGTTAGTTCGTTTTAAAAAAAAGAAACCATGAACCCGGAGGGTGAATTTTTTTTTTTTAACGATTCAACGCTTATCCTTTGTCACGGGTGTCATTCGATTTATCGAGAGAAATGATCGTGAAAGAATAACTAACGGTGGTCAAGCATTGCGATCAGATCGTGAAAGATCTGGTATAGGATCGTGAATGAAATATTATCGAGAAGACACATGCTCCGTCAGTAAATAATCTTATTTAATCAATTATTATGAAAAATATTGAAAAAATAAAACGGTCTGTCAAAATGGTTCAACATTCTGATTAGTATCCGAGAAAAATCAAGACTTAAAAGTACACCGTTTTACAAAACTACAAAAGGCAGATTGCTCTTCGAAATTTCAGAAAAATAAAAATGTAAACAAACATGAATTTTTTCAAATTTTTAATGCATAAACTACTTTTCTCCTAGAAATATCGTTCAATATTACTGTTTGAAATAGTTCTTAAAGTTATTTTGATTTAGTTTATTCAGAAACTTTGCAAAAACGGTAATATTTGTACAAAATTGATATTTCGGATCGTGAAAGATCGGGTACCGCATTTTGATGATCGTGAAAAGGATCGTGAAAGATCTGTTACCTCTTATTCGTTATTGCAAAAAATCCACGAAAACGCTCGAATCTTTCTTTAAACAAGTGATTATTCATGCTTGTAATCGGTATATCAACAGATTGGATTTACTAGATTCCAATGAGACAACTTCCATCCAAGTCAAGTGAAAGTTAACACGGAGCCTTCACACCGAACAGTGCTTGTTACTATCCATTCAAACGGTCTAATCTATATAAAACGAGACGAGAAACACTTGAACCACATCAACAAACGACAACTACTGAACATCAGATTCCTGACTTAGGACAGGTGCAAACCTATGACTTATTCCGCTTCACCTTTGTTTGTGAATAGGGCTATAATGGTTCAATGCCATTGGATTTGATTTTTGATAATACCACACCGACTAGTGTTCTTATTACAATATAAGGGTGTCTGTCCGTCCTGAATAACTTTCGGTTAACCGAGAGATTGGTCGATTAATCTACCTGAGTATGCGGCTATATGGGCGGTTGGTCTGTTAATCGGGTCGGTTATACGTCTGATAAGAGTAAACCGCACAATTTAATGTTAAACTCTGTTAAATATACAGATTTTGGCATATCATAAGAACCAAATAAAAAAGAAAAGTGTCTGCCAAAATGATATCTATCATAGAACATTTTCCACCTGTAAAAATTTCATTTCAAGTATGTGGTATTTATGCTTATATGCATATCCCATTTTTTTTTGGATAAAAGGCGAATAAAACATTTTTAGATATCATTTAAAGGACACAAAATAGTACTTTGGTTCTTAAAAATAAATTGACATTAGTAAATATTTCATAATTGTAATATGACGTGAGTAATACCACATTTTAGTGAATATTAGAGGAATAAATAGATATAGGAAGATGTGGTGTGAGTGCCAATGAGACAACTCTCCATCCAAATAACAATTTATAAAAGTAAACCATTATAGGTCAATGTACGGCCTTCAACACGGAGCCTTGGCTCACACCGAACAACAAGCTATAAAGGGCCCCAAAAGTACTAGTGTAAAACCATTCAAACGGTAAAACCAACGGTCTAGTATATATAAAAACGAGAAACGAGAAACACGTATAAATTACATAAACAAACGACAACTACTGTACATCAGATTCCTGACTTAGGACAGGTGAAGTCTGTTAATGGGTTGGACAATTTAAATTGTGTCAGTTAAGAGTTATTTAGCCACGACAATAGTTTTGCTACTTTTATATTTTCCCATTGAAAAAGTTAAGAATGAGATCTACTTGAATAGAAAAACTGACAATACGGTGCAACAGTATACTTCTAGTAAGAGCATTTTTATTTTGACTTTCTTTGCATTTTATTGAAGGTGTGTCACTTCAATATTAGTCCAGTCGATTTGTGCAGATTTTGGTAAAATTGCTCAGATTGTGGTAAAAGCATGAAATTTGGCATAGTAGTAGTATATGTCTTGGAAAACATTTTCAACTATGGACCCAGTCTGAAAATCAAAATTGACGGGAGAGGCAGCCATTTTAAAATGGCGGACGTGTGATTTCTAAAATTCCTAAAATAATTCATTAAATTTTATCAGGAATATATTGACATGAAACCTGATAAAAACAGTAATAGTACTTAAATGTATACCAATTATCTTGTTGAACAACATTTATGAAAAAATGTTACCCATATGGAATGGTGGCCATCTTGAAAAATCTTGAAATTTTAAAGACAAAATAGGTATAGCTCCAAAGTTATAATTCGATGAAAATAAATATACAATATATGTTCATTGTTAGAAAATATTTGTATGAGCTTTAGAAATAGGACGAAAAGCGAGGCCCGCCGAGTTTTCTCTTGTTTCGTAGCGAGTACATAAGAATTTTATATTGTATGACAATGTTCATATATTTTTTTATCCTGAAATTTACACCCAACACATGAAACGTTAGTTGTTAAATAATTGTCACAAAAGGCAATATCAATATTACCGTTTACTCAACCTGGAAGTGGGATAACAGGAGACTTTACAAGCACAAATAAAGCAAACATTTATTAGTTGGCTGATTGGAGGATAAATCATTTTGTTTATACTGTTTATCTGAAACAACTTTCAAAAACCTTGATTGCAGACATAATGAGTATCATATCGTACAAGTAATGTCATAAGGAAATCATCTGCCCAAATGTTCTCAATTGCCGTTAAAAATATCACACAATAAATGAGTTCTACATGTTTTGTCAAACCACACAACAGATGTCTCTGTCTATCATATTCTATCACATTGTCCCCACATCTACAACTACTGATTTTACAAATTTGCATCGGTAACCGTGTTCACTTTGACTTTTACATTTTATTAGTTACGCACTTGTTGCAGAAGGGTTTCCATAAAGTCCCATAAAATCCAGTCGTTTGATAACAAATGGTATATTACTAAAAATGACAAGGACTATCATCTGAGGACTTCAGATATTGATATTTTGGGAGCCATATTGAATGATGGCCGTTTAGAAAACATGAATTTCAATATATCATTATTCGCTATGTTCATAATTCCCTAGTGGTTAGATAAGACATGCACAAGTTTACTTATATACTTGTCTAAGTATTTTTACAACAGAAATTACATATATTAAATGATATAATTTATGACTGAACTTTATCAAAAGGATCAAAATTGTAGATTTCGAAAACACCCAGAGCTAGATATTGAACTGTTCTACAAAATTTTGCAGTTTTCACAGCTTTCTAAATTACTTGAAATCACTTGAGCTTAATAACTTATAGCTGTCTAAACAAATTTTCAGATCTCAAAATATTTCATCAGTGAAACCGAAAAACATACTTCTGAAGTTGAAGTTAAGTTATTGATTGCCTTGAAAGAAAAGGTAAACAACCAGTCACAGTAAAGTTTTACTGGATCAACAAGAACAATGACTTCAGTGTATTGTTCCTTTGATGATGTATCTGACGATCTCCACGATGCATGGTCATTTATAATCGACAGAAAAAGTGCATGACTGTGCACTTGAACTGCAAGACAATGTTCTCTTAGCCAAACTAAGTGCTTGAGATGTATTATTACAGGAGGCCAAGTGTCATGCCTAATAATGTTTAATAAAACTTGACAGCATGGCAAATAGGTAAAATAAAAGACACAGTAAGAAAGCCATGAGTTCTTTTCCATGGAATTGTGCTTTTCGATAAAATAGAATACATCAATGACACACGGTCTGGGGCTTTTCGATCACTCTTGGAGTTGTCATGGAAGGAAGAACTGGTACAACGTCTCTAAAATTGGAATGTAGCTGCCATAGAAGATCTGCAAGCTTATAAACGAGGTAGATTAGTTCTCTTGATTTTCAGCAAAGGTGTTCGTGGAGCTCTTAAACAGGCCACATCTTTAAAGCGTGAAAATGGAGGCATCATCATAGCCAAAGCAGGCAAAATAGTTTGAAGTGATATGTTTGATACTAAGAATAGCTTTACAGGGACATTCAATAACAGCTCCCAACATGAATCAGTTCAACAGACATTAGTTTGCTAAGTATGAATAATACTAGGATGGCCAAACATCGAGACACAGTTCAGTAATATCGTTGAGTCGAGACAAAGTTCAGTAATATCGTTGAGTCGCAGACAGCACTTACCATTTCTCAGCTATAATAGTTCAATTGTGCAACTCGTCGTCGAAAGGATACAACTGCAACTTCTCACTCCTCAGATAGAGAGCCACGTGTCTCTGTGTTTGTTTGAATGATTCATGTTGAAAGCCTTCATTAAATTCGCCTGTAAAGCTTTTTATAGCAGCAAGCTAATCTCTTCAAACTGTTCTATTTACTTTGGCTAAGATAAGGTCTTCATCGTCACGACTAGGAGACATGACCTTAGACCTGTTTCAGAACTTCTTCAACACATTCGTTAAAAATCAGGAGAACGACGCTACCTTTCTTGTGTGCTTGGATATCTCCTATAGCAGTTAGTATCCAATTTTTCAGAAGCGTTGTATTAATCATTCCTACAATGACAACTCCGATTTGCTCATGGCGTACATTGTACAATTATTTACCGATATCAGCAAGCTCAAACATTGGAACAATATATGTTCCAGACTGTGAACTGTCAATGTATTTTATCAATTTGACAAGCCCCATTCCATGGATAGCAGATTCCTGACTTTCTTTCTGTGCCTTTGAATTCTGTCTTATTACCTTGTTGTGCAATTTTAACAAACGTTTAGCGTGATATCTGGTCCTGTGGTATTAAATCTCTAGCACTGAGTCTGGCTAAGAGAACAATGGGTTGTAGTTCAATTGGACAGTCACAGACTCATCGTCGATCATAATTGTCGATGCTTCATGATGATTGTCAGATACCTCACCACAAAATAAACCAAAAGGAAAAACACTCCTGCAGACTTGTTGATTCATCAAAACTGTGTTTGTTCATGCTGTTATTGGTGGGTTTTTTGACAGGATTAGTTCCTTTTGCCTTGTGATTCTAGAGTGTTTCTGCCTTCATTCAACTGTTCCAAGTCGAATGATGAGAGAAACTATAAATTCAATATGCAGCACCTTTGTATGCTTTTAAAAACAAAGGACTGATTACCAGGTCAAATGTCTATATCTTCTTGGCATTGTAAATCCTTACGTGTCCTCGCAATTCTTGGCGGGCTATTTATTCATTGGGGTTTTCAGCTTCAGTGATTTCAATACCAACATTGTTTTCCTTTTCGACATAGAGGGTAATAAATTATATTGTTTATACTTTATTTTCTGAGGAAAAATTTACTTAGGCAAACCTGAGAGTAAAAGAAATTATTTATAGTGTCAACATATGCATGCCTTATTTGATCACTTGGTGAATATCCTATATAAATAGCAGCAGTCATATAACAATGATTAGCAAAAGTAGTTGTAAATGCATAAAAATGAGTATACATGCAAATAGCAAACTAATAAGAATAGCGAATAATGTTGAACATTTATGTTTTCAAAATGGCCACCTTTTAAGATGGCCACCAATACTTCAATATATGAAGTCCTCAGATGATTTTCTTTGTCATTAGTGATGCATATATCAAAGGTTATCAAAATTAGTAACGTCATTTATATTTCATATTTTTTTTAATAATTATAATTAATTTTATGAGGCCATTTTAAAATGGCCGCCCAGAGCAGCCATTTTGATTTTCTGAATTGGGTCCATAGCTATAAATGTTTGCTATGACCTTAACTAAAACTCTGCAAAGTTTGATGCTTTTACCACAATCTGAACAATTGTTTCACAAATCGACTGGACTATATAGCGTGATATGGATTGGCCGCTGGAATATGCATGAATTTATTATTAACGTTTTCAATCAGCCTTATTTTTTGTGTCTGTTCAAAGTCTGCAACATCTATGAATCTGTCATCAGCTGGAACATCAGATGAGTTAGCTTTTGATTTCTTCCATCTATATTTTCTGTTACTGTGATTTTTATTTTTTCTCTTCATGCTAAAATTTTTAAAAACATTTTACTTACTGATGTTTAGTTACATTACGAATTTTATCTCTGATTTATATACTGGTTACCAATGTAGATGACAAATTGGTGTCATTCATAACAATGAAACAGAATCCACATGATATATGCGACCATTCTTGGATGAAATTAATATTACTTTAATATTACACTTTTTGAAACCATTTTTATCAATTTTCAATTTCCATTGTCTAAATTTATGTTTCATTGTTCATGTGTTGTTTCCGTATATTTTAGCCACTCGTCTTGAGCCTACCCATTTGTTCCGATAACACCCCATATAGCAATCAAATTATACTTTTATTGCCATTCATAACTCTCAACAGACCAATTAACAGACCGGGTTTTATACATCCGACCCATTAACAGACCAGGTTTTTAATAAAAATTGATTTATGTCACCAAAATACAGATTTTCGTGTAGATTTTTCACATAATGATATTAATATGGTTAACAAACATAATGCCTGTCTTTTTTCGATGTTCAAAATATTGCATGCAAGTAAATTCAACCAACTTGTCATTTTGTGTGTAAAATGTGTATAAATTTATTGATGAGTAACCCGCCTTTTCATTTTATAGATCGTTTATCGAAGCTAGAAAAAATAATTAGACCGCTGGATTCAGTACACTGAATTGTTTTAGCATACATGAATAGTTTTATGATAAAATATATTTAAAAGTTATACAATGAAACATACTGACTTTGCAATGATTTTCTCGATAACACCTGATTAACAGACTTTAGCCAACCCTATTAACAGACCAACCACCCATATAGCCGCATACTCAGGTAGATTAACCGACCAATCTCTCGGTTAACCGAGTGACGGCCGTGATTTTGTTTGAAAAGTTAAGATTGTCTCATCTGATTCCCATTAATTTTTATGCATAGTCATATCTGTAAAACGAAGATCCTTGTTGATTTTTTTGTAAAAATTGGAAAAAAATTGTTTAAAACAAAACAGCAGAAAAACAACTGTCATATTCCTGACTTGGCACAGGCATTTTTCCTCAGCAAATGGTGGGTTAAATCTGGTTTTCTTGCTTGCTTATACGCCCACTTGTATGACAGTTGTTTAATGTTCCGTAATATTGCCAAATTAGGGGAGCAACACAAACAGATATAATTGGTTTACGTGGTCATATTTGGCATCCAGCAGCATACATCACAGACATACAACGCAACTTAATTTAACGTTCAATAGATATAAGAAGATGTGGTATGAGTGCCAATGAGACAACTCTCCATCCAAGTCACAATTTGTAAAAGTAAACCATTATAGGTCAAAGTACGGCCTTCAACACGGAGCCTTGGCTCACACCGAACAAACACACTTACAATCGAATAAAACAAATATGCCAGCCAAAAAAAGATTATAGACAGTATAGTAAAGCATAATTAAGGAGCCCCTTAAGTGTCATGTAAATATAAATATGTTCGTTTGCCGGATATTTAATCTTGTACGCACCAGTTTGAAAACTCGTGCGCACGACTTTCGAACTTGTGTGTGCATGACTTTCAAACACGTGCTCAAGACTTTCAAACACGTCCTCACGACTTTCAAAAATGGTGTTCACGACCTTTAAAGATCTGGTGCGCATGACTTTTAAACTGTTGCGTATGACTATCAAAATGGTGCGCACGACTTTCAAACTGGCGCGCACGACTTTCAAGGATGGTGTGCAAGACTTTCAAGAACTGGCGCACACGAATTTCAAACTTGTTCGCATGACTTTTAAACTTGTGTGCATGACTTTCAAACTGGTTCGCATTACTTTCAAACTGGCGCGCACGACTTTCAAATAGGTGCACGACTTTCAAACTCGTGTGCACCAGTTTAAAAGTCGAGCGCACCAGATTTTGAAAGTTATGCGCACCAGTTTTCAGATGTCGTGTGCTTGACTTTTCAAACTAGTGCGCACCAGCTTAAATGTCCGGCAAACGAAAATGTTTATATTTACTTGGCACTTAAGGGGCTCCGTAAGGGGCTCCTCTCATAATGACATATACACTAACCCGATAAAATTCATTAAAATTAGAATATAAGTACAAGAGTATACAAAATGAAACTACGCTATAAAAACCCTCATGTGTCCTTATCGCATCTCTGAACCAACCCACATAAAGAACGCTAAAAGTAAAAAATCTGAAAGCTGGATGCACATATACCGAACCACGACAAGAGGCATACGATCAAATGGAACATAATACTATAGTAGTACAAAGACAAATAAAGATAAAACTGTAAAGTAGATAAAATGCTACACAGAGTCAACACCTTAAACCCTGGTTCATTAATCGTTTGCACAGGCACTGATAACGTTTTACAAACTAGATCTGAGTATCAGCTGCAATCTCTTGAAAATCGTATGAGTTCAGAAATGTATACTTCATAGGCGGATGAAGTTGGTAAATCGTTGCTAAGGTGAGGAAATTTTATGATTTCAAAATTGAAATCATCTCGTTTGTCATAGACTCTGGTATTAAAAGATGACCGCTGTAGTCAAATCGGGGTATATATCTAAAAATGATGCAGAGGAAGCTGTGTATGTGGTGTCTATAATATTAAGTTCATGACTATTAATGGGACCAAATGAGAAAAGTTCGTATTGTTAATGGAAAGAACATCTTCAATACACCTGTGTGTAAAATTAAATGATAGAGCTTATTTGATCTAATATAAAATTAAGAAGATGTGGTATGATTGCCAATGAGACAACTCTGCACAAGAGACCAAATGACACAGAATTTAACAAATATAGATCATCGTACGGCCTTCAACAATGAGTAAAACCCATACAGCTATAAAAGGCCACGAAATTACATATGTAAAACAATTCAAACGAGAAAACTAACGGCCTGATTTATGTACAATGAACGAAAAACAAATATGATATACACAAACAAACGACAACCACTGAATTACAGACTCCTGAATTGGAACAGGCACCTACATAATGTGGCGGGGTTAAACATGTTAGCGACCCTCTTTCTAACCTGGGACAGTGGTGTAACAGAACAACAATTGAACAAACTATAAAATTCAGTTGAAAAGGGCCTAACTCATCAGATCGATACAAAGCAGAAACAAGTAACAGAAACACAGAGTGGACTTATACATCTCCATTACCCTTTCGAAAACAAAAACGCACACATTAAGATATTTCCGGGGGAAGACCACCAGACCCCTCTCGCTTCCCTCATTTGTGGATGCATTACGCATTATGTATACACAATATTTACCTTTCGACCATTTACGCTGCTGGATGTCTTATTATCTTGGATGCCTAGTTACGCGTAGCATTGCCTCATAAATGAAAACAGGTCTAAATATGGGTAAAAATATATATATCACCAACAAAAATAAAAGCAATGATTTACGTTCTTAGAAAGTAATTACACACTTCAACCAATTACAAGTATATCAATTGGTAAAACAAATGTTGTTTTCTGATCATTTAGTCTGGTCACGCCTTGTCTTTCACGATCCAAATAATGCGTTGAATGATCTTTCACGATCAATTTTGATAAAAAATCAACAAAAATAGACTTTTTCAAAAATAATATGAACTTTTTCAAGTAATAACATAAATATATTTTACTGGACTATCTGACATATAAAGATTAAGTTTCAAATATATCATGATATATTGGAATGTGACTATTATAGTTACAAAACGTGATTTTTTTCTTAATGATTTTCATAGGATTGTGTGTCGACTTTTGTGATTTCTTAAAAAGTACTGCATTTTTTCATTTATTAAGTGCACAGTTTTATTAGGGAAGTTGAATCATTTTGACAGACATATTTTTTTTCTAATTTGTTCCACCTTTTGAAACTACAGCAGATTGTTTCATAGATTTTGAAGTAGAACTACACTTAATTGCATTCACGATCCGATACCAGATCTTTCACGATCTGATCGCAATGCTTGACCACCGTTAGTTATTCTTTCACGATCAATTCTTTCGATAAACCGAATGACACCCGTGGTTGTGTCTATTATTTAATCTTTTGTCGATACGTCAAAATAACTTTTAAATAATTTCTTTCATTAGTTAAGCCCTATGTATCATTGAGTTCAAATGACCACCTAATTATCTTAAATGATTCACAACAAGCAACCATGTAAAGGTTAGACAATACTTGGTCATGTTTTATGAAGATTTAAAGCCCAAGGCGAAGCCGAGGGTTTTAAATGTTCATAAAACATGACCAAGTATTGTCTGACCAATTTAGAACATATTCACACCTTCGAGTGACCTTACAAAATTATCCTTACCCATTGTAATATTCAAACCTTAATAAGAATTCACTTTTTATAATGAAGTGTTAACTTGGTTAATAAAAGGAATATATAACATAGGTAATGATCATTTCAGTGGATGGAATGAAATAGCACTGACATAGTTTTGTGGGGACAAAAAGGATAAATTGTTCAAACATTAAGTTTTTCTTCTGCTTCAGGTAAAATTTAATACTTATATACCTTAAATTTCTTGATTTTAATAAGCACACAATGTTATATAAATCAGCTTTTTGAAATTTGTATATTTTTTGGTAATTATAAAAATCACTCTATAAATATTTGAATTACGACCATTCAACATCAGATGCTTACTTTTATTGATGAATGTACATTTATTGTGGGTTTTTTCGAAAAAAATCCTTTGCTTTATATATCAGCAGTCTGGCATTGTTTTCTTGAAAGAAAAAAAAAATAATTGACTTGAATGTCTGGTATAAAAATTGAATAAAAGATTATTTCACCTTAACCTTTGCCCCCATTTCATTTTTTGTTTGTTCTATATATGTACCATGATAAACATTTGCAATATTTAAAATGTGTTTTATAATTCTATTCTATTTCAACTTTAATCAGTAGGCTGTTTTCCTAAGGAAAATGCCTCAGGGGATTGTACACTTCATTAGTGTAGTTATTAAGAGTTCACTTTCATAATTAATCTACAATGAAAAGTCATTCATGTATAGCATTTTATAGTGCATGGAAAGCCATGTACTATGAAAATTAGAAGGGAAAAAAACTTACTTTTTATTGGACGAGAAGGGGTGAGTATGTTCTAAAAAAGAATATAGCAAAGTGCTCTCGACCAATGAAATTGTAGGATTTGGCGTTTCTTAACTGTGAAGAATGAATGTGAATCATGTTCTTAGTAAAGGATTATCCTATTGTTTAGGCATACTTACAGTTCAAAACAAAGAGTTTCTATGAATCAGTTACAACTGCTCTGAAGCACATTTATCAGATTGAAAGGATTTAACATACAGTGATAGAAACTGACTAAAAGTTTATTTGTGAAGTAAAATTGGTACCTTTAATATTACTATGAAAATATAAATCATTTCAAATTACTAAAAATTAAACAATATCAAAGCAGAAGAAAAAAACGTTTTAAAATAAAAAATAATCTAAATCTTTAGCTTTCCAAAACTCTGATTACTGAACCAGCGGTTGGGAAGAATAGTTATTTCCAATGTTCCGATGAAATAAAATAAAACAGGAATTTAATTTAAGTTTTGAATATATTTAAAACTTTTAAAGTCATTTTATTTAAACATTCCCCTGACATAATGAAATAGTTTTTGATTTAAAAGCAGGACCAAAATATTGGCTGTGATATAAAATTAGTTGTAACTCAAATGTATTTATTGATTTAAACTGTCAATAAAAAAAAGGATAATTCCTCACTAAAATATTACATGATTTACATTCATACTCACAATCAGGAAACATATACAATTCCTTCCTTTTCTTTGTACTGTTGTGTCACCCAATGTCTATGAAGCATTTTTTTAAATATTTCCCAAATTATAAGAAAGTCCTGACATCACTAAAACTAATCCATTAATGCCTAAAAAGGAAGTCATGCAATTAATTATAAACATTGTACTGACAATGAACCTAATTTTTGAATACAACCAATCAAGAGATCATTTGAGCCTTGAGCACTTTACAATATTCTAAGTTTGTAAGAGAATGATAATCCTTACTTCATGATAAGTACTCGCTAACGCTCATACTTAATCATGAAGAAAGGATTATCATTCTCTTATATACTTAGAATATTGCAAAGTGCTCTCGACCAATGAAATTGTAGGATTTGATGTCTCTTAATTGTGAAGAATGAATGTAAATCATGTTCTTAGTAAGGAATTACCCTATTATTTGGGTCTATTTACAGTTCAAAACAAAGAGTTTCTATAAATGAGTTACAACTGCTCCGAAGCACATTTATCAGATTGAATGAATTTATCACACAGTGATTGAAACTGACTAAAACTTTAAAAGTTGAATTGTGAAACAACTATAAACGAGAACCTGACATTCATCAACTTATACGCAGGGCGGCAGTTCTTCCTCTTGTACCACATGCAGAAATAGACTTGACGTCTGGGTTCCATGCACTTAAAAGACTTGGCAAATTCTGACTCAACAGCAAATACCATTTCGTTTACGTACTACGTCACAACAACTGGGTTGAAAGCAACAGGCAGCTATGGAACCATTACCAAACCGAAGGACCAAGGACGACAAACCACCTCGAAGGATGGCACAGCAGCTTGAGGAAGATGATCAAAGTACAACTACTTAAAGAAGAGCAGAAGCAAACGAAGTGACCATCATCCAGTACCAAGCCGGTGGAGTACGACCAACACATAGAAGAAAATACACACAACTCAATCAACGCCTACAAGAACTCAAACATCGTCTTCAGAATGGTGAAGTTAGTGTGTTTCAGTATGCTAACATTAGCTCTTATTTGTTACACTTGGACTTAATTTGTTGCTAATATATGATGTGTTGTGATGTTTGTGTTATGTATTATGTGTGCTTTATTGTTGTACCTTCTGCATTGTGTGTACTTTATAGTATCTGCTCTTCATTTCATGTGTGCTTTAATGAATTAAGCTGTTAATCATGAGTGCTTTATTGTAGTAAGCTGTTTATTATGTGTGCTTTAGTACACATTAATGTAAAATTGAGTTGTGCTTGATATGTGCTATTTTATTAATTTATATTATATTCTATGTTTGATGATACTTCAATTGTTTCTATTATGTGCAAAATAAAATATGTAATTTTATTTTTGTTCATGTTTATTTCTTATTGTGTAAGTTACATTTCAGTAAAGACACTTCATTGTTACATTTGGTTGATACATTCAACAATACCTTCCGTTATCTAGATGATATTTTTCGTTAAATAATCCAGAGTTCTCTAAATATACTACCGAAATTTCCCAATAGAACTTACTTTAACTAAATCTAACATAAACAGCAGTAGTTGTCCTTTTCTGGACTTGGACATTTCAATCTCTAAAGGAAAACTCCATACGAAAATTTACGACAAAAGAGACGATTTTCATTCCCTATTGTTAATTTTCCTTTTTAGACGGCGATGTTCCTTTGGCTCCATCATACGGTGTGTATATATCCCAACTCGTTCGTTATGCCCGTGTGTGTAGTGATGTCATAGATTTTAACGAACGTAATCAATGCATCACTAGTAAATTATTAAGTCAGGGATTTCGTTACCATAAATTACGTAAAACTTTTGTTAAGTTCTTTCATAGATACAAGGATTTGATTAGTAAATTTGGCTGTACCTGTAGAAAACTGATTAAAACGGTATTTCACATTCTAAATTTGACGGTAATATTGTACTTAAAGCGCGGAAATCACTATGTGATCCTTGTAAACTCATCGAACCTTTAAATAAACTTATAAGTTCAGGTTATCTTACCAATGTTATAATTAGATCTTTGAATATAGTTTACATTGGCACTAATATCGATTTTGTCATCAGCAAATTAAAACATAACTAAATTGTATTCTTTTCAAACGGGATGTTTAAAGACACACCCACGTTCATTTTGATCTATAAAGAGGTTAAACTCCTAACTATCCTACTGTCTGTCGATACATTTATTTTTGGCATTGCACAAGTCATGTCTTCTTTGACTGTCCATGACGTTAAAATACTAAATCCCTGGCATGTGTTTTAGTTGATTTTAGTCTCTGATGCATGATTTTTATTATCAATTGTTTTGGCTTTTAACTAGCTGTCAGTAACTGCGAGTACTCTCAAATCGTACTTTCTTGTTTATTTGACCTGTTGATACTAATTGTAATGCTTTTTTGTTATTTAATGTTATTCAGGGTTATATCTGGTCTATATACCAGCTTTGATAAGTGTTTGGTACTAATATAAATTTCCACTTCGTACTATGAACATCAAAATTATTTATTTTGTTAAAATATTTCCTTTCTATTGTAACTGTACACGTATACCTAACAACAAACTTATTTTCATTTACCTGTGTTTAAAGTTATTGCAAATGGCTGATATTTTTGTTCGAGCATATTGTTTTTCTTAAATTGTTTAACATTTCATATCGATATAACATGTTACTTTTATTATTCTTCCCTTAGTTTATTTATTTTGAATTTACATTGTATCATAGGTCAAATTTATTTGTTATGTCCTTTGATTGAGTTAAGCTATTTCAGTTGATATTTTATAGTGTGTCTTTCTATGGTGTGATGTTACACTATTGTTTCAGATAAAGGGTGAAGGTTTGGTACCATTAAAACGTTTAAACCCGCTGCATTTGTTTGCACCTGTCCTAAGTCAGGAATCTGATGTTCAGTAGTTGTCGTTTGTTGATGTGGTTCATAAGTGTTTCTCGTTTCTCGTTTTTATATAGATTAGACCGTTGGTTTTCCCGTTTGAATGGTTTTACACTAGTAATTTTTGGGGCCCTTTATAGCTTACTGTTCGGTGTGAGCCTAGGCTCCGTGTTGAAGACCGTACTTTGACCTATAATGGTTTACTTTTATAAATTTTGACTCGGATGGAGAGTTGTCTCATTGGCACTCATACCACATCTTCTTATATCTATGTATGTTTGTTCATAGTATACAGAAAACGCGAAAATAATTGTGGTGTCTATATAAAATTACCGTCCCACATGAGTGCATAATAAATATCTTTGAAAATCTATTTTGCCTTTCTGCTTACCGGGCTATGTGATTACAAATTTTTTGGATAGCCATGTTTTTTTTATGTCTAAAATTCAAAGAACCCTCATACAATGGCTGTATAAAATTTGTATATAGCAGACCTATAATGCTTATCATGAACTTATTTAGCGATTTTGCAGGTTAGTATATGAAAACTTTTGTTATCTTCATCAATATGAATTGCTTTTCAAACTTGCTTGAGGAAGACGGAAAACGATCCCGGATACACATGTGAAGATGAAGCTCTATAGTTTATTGAAAAATTTAGATTCACACCGCATATGTTTTCGAAATTTATGAGTTTCATATGAAATTGTATTGTGTCTTGTTTTTGCATATTACTCCCATCTTTTCTTTTCAATATGGGTTTATGTTTAGAATAAGCATCATTATCTAAAGGTTATACAGATACAGCGAAAATTGACACGAAGAAGACAAATATTTCGAAAAATAGGAATTATACCAACCTGTATGTATTTCCCACTAGTTAAAAAGAAGAGAAAAACGTGAGATTGCTTTTTAATGTACCTCTTTAAAATTATTTTAGCCTTAAAATTGTAAAAACTTATCAAATCGACTTTCTAAAATTCACAGGTTTAGTCTTTTTTACCCAAATTTTCTTTAAAGCCTCTCAAAATCGAAAAATGGATTTTTTAAGATTAGAAAAAAAAACACCGCTATTTTAACTAGTTGCGATTATAATCTTTTTTTTTTAACTATATTAGAACACAAATCAGGCGGCCATTGTTTTCTCTTTTAAATGATTTCTCATTTTTTCATACCGGGGCATTTTATAACATCACTCTTTATAACACGTATAACTGGGTTTTACTCATTGTTGAATGACGTACAGTGTCCTATAGTTGTTAACATCCTCGTATTTTGTTCTTTCAATTGACGGAAAGTTTTCATCATCTCACATCTTTTGTATTTATAAGCCAATATATCCATTTCTTGTTAGAATTAATAGGATACATTTCAAAAGTAGGACTTAAAAGCCCCGGACACGAAGATGGTACCAGAAAAAAGTCAGGTTAGAGATAGTTTGTCTCTGATTTACAATGTGAAAAACTTATTTCAAAGTAATATTTTGTGTTTTCTTGAACATTAATAATTATAAGTATAAACAACTTTGTAAACAAAATTAATTCACGGTAAAAGAATTCATAATGATCTAGTGATTTAGAAAATAGGCTGGGAAAATTTGTTATTACTTGACTGGCTTTATGGTACCAAGAAATATATCCTTTGCATGAATAAAATTTTACAAGTCTTCATTTATCAATTCTAACGAACAATATCCCAAGCTGTATAATGAATTTATGTGACAAAAGAAAGTACTTCAATAATTTAAGCTTTCTAATATATTCAAACGATAGTAAACAGTTTTACTATTTAATTGTGAATTTTGTCCAATAAATTGTGTGACGGTCAGGATTAGTTACCTTAATTACCTGCTACACTGTAAAACAAACTAATCACTATCAAAACAATTCCCGATTGTCCCACAAAATTTCATTACATTTTTACCTGTAATTTCAAAAAGTGGGACAATCGGGAAGACACCATACGAAGTACACAGGTAGTGGATACAACCATTAAAACAAGTTTGAGCTTTTTAAAAAGCTGTGGACTGCTTCGTTCTATCCTAATTTAAGGTAATACGTGTGCATGTGGTTGATAATTTAGTATTGGAAATGTGGTATTTTTAGATATTAATTGATATAAAATGGATGTCTTAGACTTGGAATATCAACTTTTGTATATACAAATGTATATTAAGATGAACTTTTCTAAAATTTAAAACTGGCTATTCAGTGTTGTACGTTATACACCCATGCTTTTAAAAATAATTTCGATTTACTTGTTGAAATTTAAAACATTTATAAAACACGACTCTCGAGGTGTGCCCCGATTGGCAGAAGTTATAAAATACAGATAATGCATTTTTGTAAACATTGTATATGAACATTGTTTAGCTAAACAAATCGTGCATATTACAGATTAACAAAGCAAATAAACAGGTGTTAAAAAATTGATATTTCAATATTTTAATTTCAGTGTGCAATATTTGCATAATAAAACGAACATGAATTAATAACACTTGGTCGGAAATGAAATACACATAGTTAATTTTCCGGCATTTGATGTCTTATCCTGAGACGAGAAAAGTCTGTAATTCTTCACATGCACTTTCAGTATACTGTACTGAAATTTCCCTCAATTAAAATGCATCTGAATAATATCCGTAATGAACAAAATAAGACATATTCGAACTAATTTCTACGTATAAATAATATGTATGTTACCGAAATTTCTAGCAAGAAACCAAATTTCTAGGCACATCACGATTTACTCGCCTAAGGATTGCGAATATACACTTGTTTGAACAATAAGAATGTTAGTATGAATTTAAACATACTAATGCTCATTCTGCCCAAAGGGCGGCTATATATTATGATAACCTAGACTTCTCCCGTCCGGTGGTGTGCTGAAGAGGTGTTCGTTCACGTCCGATTGCAAAGAAGACGTTGGATCAAATATAAATTTAAGGAGATGTGGTATGATGGCCAATGAGACAACTATCCTCTAGACCAAATAACAAGGGTGTAAACAACTGCAAGTCCTCGTACGGTCTCCAACAGTGAACAAAAACCATGCATACCGTAGAGGGAGCTATAAAAAGCCACGGGATAAAAAAAAAAACCCGAAGCAATTCTAAAAAAAACAACATACGACATGATTTAAACTAAAAACATTAAACGAAAAACAACTATGGCAAATAACAGCCAACGATGACCATGCAATGGACAACAGGCTTCGGAAAATATATCTGTGTTGAGAGAATAACACTCTCTGCACGTTAAAGAGGTATCCATAGGTGATCTACTGCAATATCAACTTTGTTTACCATCTCCAGCATGTCTTTTTTCCAGCAGAAGTCCAAATCTCACGTGCACCATGCCGGTAGCCCAGGGTTGCAGTACCTACTTATTGTATGTGTTGTTTAAAGTGTTATTGTCTTCAACATGCATGCAATATTTGCAACTGAACGTTAAGCAAACAAAAATCATTTGTTCCATCAATCATCCTAATGCTCTTCAACTTCGTACTTTATTTGGCTTTTTTTAACTTTTTTGATTCGAGCGTCACGGGTGAGTCTTTTGTAGACGAAAGGGTCAGGTGTACAAAAAAAAAAGTAAAATAACATAAATACCGAACTCCAAGTAAAATTTATAACGGAAAGTCCTTTATCAAATGGCAAAATCAAGAGCTCAAACACATCAAACGAATGGAAAACAAGTGTCATATTTCTGACTTGGTACAGGCATTTCCTTATGTAGAAAATGGTGGATTATACCTGGTTTTATAGCTAGCTAAACCTCTCATTTGTATGACAGTCGCCTAGAATTCCATTAAATTGACAACAATGTGTGAGCAAAACAAACAGACATAATAGGTAAAAATGTCAAAAATTGGGGTACAGCAGTCAAAATTATGTTATAATCTTAATCACTATAAAAACAAATAACTTTTTCAACAAAGAAAAACAAAATGGCATATAGACATTCTATAGACAAAGCACATAAGCAAAAATAAAAGGCAAGAATACAAAAAATGACCATAGCACAATAATACAATGGCGGGATGTATAAATACCGAGCCACACCAAAAGGATATTACCAAAAATGGACTAAAGAGTAAAGGTTACAAGAATACTTTGTACTCAATTCTTTATTACTTTGAACAATACAGTTCATCAGTATAGTATGCATACATATACAATTTACAAGTTGTATAGCGTTAACAAAAACAGAAATAATAAACGTCAGAAATATCAGTCACATGTTAAACAGTTTGTGAGTTTCAAAATACATATAATATAAACATGTCTTAAATATTGTTTCTGCACTTAAACGCATAGAGTAAGTACTTTCCAAAATTACAAAGTTCCTTAGTGTTTTCAACAGAAAGTAATTGTACTAGTTTATAAGTTGAAGGTCTAGACCAATAATATTTCTTGATAAACTTCTTACGTATATCAGTTTAATTTTTACATTGTAAAATAAAATGAAATTCATCCTCTACTACATTTAGATCACACATAATACACAATCTACTATTTTTACAAATTCCATAAAAACGACCAGTTTCAATACATAGATTGTGTGAGGATAGTCGAATTTTCGTTACCCATTTACGAGACATTAAAGGAATACATTTTCTTAAATAAAATTGTAATTCTACATTTGACACAATATACTTATATATTCTACACTTTGGTGATGTTTCAAGCGTAAAATGTAACTCTTGCTTAGCTTGGCCATATAACCGTTGTTTGGTTAATTGTAAAAATGAATTATCCAAACAAAGTACCCGTTGGTTGTCCCAATAATTATTCATACCAAGATCATATAACAGTGTTTTAATACAAGTTGCCCAGTTTTTGCATTTATTACTATTTGCTACTAATTCTTTGTAGCATGACTTCATAATACAATTTTCACTACCATGAATTTTAAACCATAATTTGAGCATCCTAAAATTTCGCTCATATCACAATGGAAATCTTCCTAATTCATAAAATACCATTACATTAGCAGTCGACCTCTTGACCCCTAGTAATGTTTTACAATAGTCCAAGTGAACTTTTTCTACATTTGGTGCTCTATGAACACCCCATACTTCACAACCATACATTAAAATACTACATACATAAGTGTCAAATAAACTAATAGAAGTAACAGTGTTCAGGTATAAGGATGACGCCTTTTTCCTCATACTAAACATAGCTTTCCTGCCTTGTTCAGCACAGTGTTTTTGAGTAATATAAAATTTACAATTATAATGAAATAACACACCCAGATAACAAAAATGATCTACAATATCTAATGTTTTACCATTATAAATCCATGTCTCATTAGGTCTGATTTTCCCACCTTTACGGAAAACTACTATCTTGTTTTTTTTTGTGTTAACTGAAAGACCCCATTTCTCAGTATAACCAGATAAAGTATTTAACATATTTTGCAAGCCTTGGATTGATTCTGACATCAATATCATATCATCAGCATACATTAATAAAAAAGTGTTATGTCCTGAAATTCAAATGCACAGTCTTCATTAATGATGAATTCATTCTCGAAGTCATTAACATAAAATGAAAATAATATAGGTGAAAGAACTTCTCCTTGCATTAAGCCAAGGCTATTTGAAAAATATTTAGAATTAAATCCATTGAATCTAATACAAGATCTTACATTGCTATACATAGATTTTAAAATATTAAGCAATTTTCCTCTGATTCCTAATTTTGAAATCTTGTACCACAAACATAGACGATCAACTGAATCAAACGCTTTTAAATAGTCAACAAAGCAACAATATAATCTATAACCTTTACAGAAAGTATTTTGTATGACAGAATATATACAAAACACAGCATCTACTGTACTGTAACCATTACGGAAACCAAATTGTGCATCAGATAAAATATCGTTCATTGATGCCCACTTTAATAATCTACTATTCAATAAGGTTAAAAATACACAAAGACAAATAAAAAGAACACTATAACACGTAATTAAGATGATAAACAACGTCAGTACCTAGAATCTATACTTCAAGACCATCATGTATTATTTGTGAAGTTGATACGGAATATTTATCAACAAGGTTTTGGTATCTTCCGATGAACTTTTTTAGAAAAAGGACGAGACGTTCTTTGACATAACCCTGGTTCATCAACTTTCTGCTCAGACACTGGTGACGTTTTATAGTCTGAGTAGCAGCTGCAAGCTCTTGAATACCGAATGAGTTGGGAAATGTATATTTCATATGCAGGTGAAGTTGGTATATTGCTGCTAAGGTGGGGGAAATCTATAATTTCAAAATTAAAATCGTCTCGTTTGTCATAGATTCTGGTACTGAGATGACCGCTTATGTCAAATTCGAGGTACAAGTCTAAAAATGAGGCAGAGGAAGCCATGTCTGTAGTTCTTTTAAATTCTAGTTCTGGAGGATATATTGATGGGACCAAATCAGAAAAGTTTGGATTGTTAATGGAAAGAACATCATCAATATATCTGAATGTAAAATTAAATGATCTGGCTTCTTTGATCTTCTTGTTTTTGACAAGTGAATTTTAAGCCTGGTATCTATGAAGTTTACTTATACTATCCTATCGTTAGCGCAACATAATGATAAATACTTAAAAGCTTAAAATTGTATTCAGAGATTACATAAATCTAACGACTGAAGAAAAGAAGGAAAACACTGCTTGAAAACAAGAAAAAGTTGTGTATACTGTTAGTTATGTATACTTCGTTCCAACTGTTAATTCAATGAAAACATAATTTTCGTCAAAACACATAGAATTCTACAGAAGTATGTTGGTTAGCTTTAGTTCCTTTTCTTAAACTTTCCTTTGTCAACAAAATTGAAATGTCTTGATAATTAATGTTAAAGTCATCAATACTTCAAATTAAAAAAAAGTTGAATTTGTTTTATATAAGGGACCGTTCAATATTTATCAGATGGATGGGCCGGTGCAAAATGGGGCGGGGCAATAACTTTTTTTATGTAAATATTTGGATGGGCAAGATCTTTTTTTAATATCTATAGTGAATGGGCCAGAACTTATTTTATAGAAAAAAAATTTACTATAAATTTTGTCGGTGTGTGGGAAATTTCTTTTGCAGGCACACAAAACATAATAAAAACAAAAGTAACAATTTTCATATGATTTTAATGCATTTTAGAAATAATTAAATCATGTAACATGAAAGCACGATCAACCAACAATTTTCACATGAATGGAGTTATCTCCCATGTATTAAAGCTTGAAAAATTATACTTGTTATAATATATTCAGTATATAGCTTCTGATCAATGCTCGAAAATATAAAATAGCCATAGAAAAAGATTTGCATACTGACTTATATTTACCGGTACTAATTTCAAAATGACAGTATTAAACTTCAAGAGCACATGTCATGATTAAAAAAAAGGTATTTTTTTGTTCTACTTTAAATAATACCAGAGGCTGTCCTCTGTTACATGTTTCAGTGATGGATAATTTTATCCTATGAATGATATTCTATATTAATATCTTAAAACAGATATAGGATCAATATATACAGCAATATTTTGTTCCAAAAATATTTCAAATACCAGTGATCACCAGTCTTACACAGTGTACAAGTATTTCTATTGTATTTCAAGAACTAAGCAGGATATAATTAAGGTACATGTATTAAAGAAAAAAAAAACATAACAATTTTAATGTATATGTTGATGTGAATCAATCAGTTTTGCTCTTGATAAAGGGAAACAACTCCTGCTTTTTAATGTTTTCCAAATATACATGACTATACAATGTATGATATATTACATACATTGCTACTTTTAAATGAGAATTCTGCTTTTAACATTAAAAACTACCACTTATGCAATTATTTAATAGAACAAAGACTTAAAAGAGATACAGTAAACTGTTTTAAATTTAAAATGACCTCAAATTTCAGAATAAATATAAACTTAGTACATTTAATAGTATGGTTAATATTTCTTCATATGTTTATGACTTGATGAATATTGCAAGTACTTCTTAAGCCTCTATTAAAGGATGGCTGATAGAGTATACTTTACTTATGTATTGAGATGTAATTGTGATGTTTATAGGTATATTGTATCAGGCTGTACTTCAGATAAAATCATATCTATACATGTATATTCATACTTGATTTAAACTACAATAAATTTATGATTCTGATATATATATTTATCATATACTTGTATAAAATATTACTAAAATTTTACAGTTCAATAACATTTAAAAATATTAAAAGGCTATGAAAGGATTACTAGGTTTATTGATCAGATTCCTATGAATTTCCTCAGCGGGCTGATAAAGGAACCTTTATTGACTGCTTCCGAATGTTATCACATGCCTTTCCGTTAATTTCCGCGACGTTTATCACATGCAACTTCGTGCATTTCCGGAAATTTGTTCAAAAACGACAACACAGTGCGGAAAACCGCAAGTGATTTAAGACTTTTCACAAAAAGGTTGCGGAGCAAATTTCAAACTTAGAACATGATAATTGTTGTGACAAGATAAATAAAATGCTTGTAATATCAATAAAAACAATTTAAGTTAAGAAATGTGTGTTTGGTTGTCTGTAAATTATTATCTAAAATTCATAAAAGACAAAATTTTAATTAATAGTTCTTGTCTGTATTTCTTCTGTTGAAGTATATGATAAAAGATAATTACATGTCATTTATCATATCAGACCTTTATCGGCCTCGTTCATGATATCAGCCCTCGAGCCTGCAGCTCTTGGGCTGATATCATGACCTAGGGCCGATAAAGGTCTGATATGAAATTGCATTGTAATAATCTATACATATATACGGAATAAACAAGCACATTTTGTATTTTGTATTGCATCGAATTCTATTCTTTGATTTCCAGACATAAACATGCAAACATTAAAATAGAAAAAAGAACCTAAATCATTATTCATTGTCTTTAAGTTTTAGAGGGGCAAGCATTTTTTTATAGAATTTTTGAGATGGGCAAGCACTTTTTTGCAGAATTTAAAAGGATGGGCATCAACTTCTTCAATGAAACAATATTAAGAATGCACCGGTCCATCACTCTGATAAATATTGAACGGTCCCTAATTAAACGAATAGTATTACTAATAAAACACGTGTACTTGGACTTCCTTCAAAATCTTAAGAAATGCACTTCTATTGAATTATTGTCTTCCCGTACTCTAATGCGCTGATAGCCTTTCCGTATGCAGTGACCTTAACCAAGAGACCTCTCATTAAAACTTCGTCAACCGCACAGCGCAAGTGCGAGGGATAAACCGTGATTGAAAAAAGGTAAACAAACGTTGAAGTGTTCATTTATTCTGTAACAAAAAAAATAATACAACAAATCATTTAACAACTGTTATGACAAAATTTAATTAACAAAAAGAAACTCACAGAAAATATAAAAAAACATCCCTCTCTGTTGCATGCCTATCATCTTGCTTATTTTTCACGTGCTGCATGATTCTGTGTTGATTGTTTATAAAGATCACCTTCGGTAAATTCGGCAATAAAACACAAAAGTTAACTAGCAGGTAAAGTTTTCATTGAAGGAAATATTTTTTTAGTCGATTATGTGTTATGGATTTGTAACAAATGTAAATAAAATCATCATGCATAGAGGACTTAGTTTGTATGTTGCAAGGGAGACAACCAGCCTTACAACATCCGTTGCAACTAAGATTTTCAACTACAAACACATTCAGTCATTGCAGACTTGAGACTTTGACGACATTCAAGTTTTTACCTCCAGGTTTCACCTACATGCACTTGTCTCTGAAAAAATGCCTTTATTTATAGGCTACTTATTTATAAAGGTATATATGGTAAACAATTTTCAGAGACAAGTAGATATGGCACATATCATTCTATTATATATGGGAAGGTCGACTATCCATATATAAAAGAATGAATAATCGACCTTCCCATGGATAGAAACAAGTGCCTGTGACATATAGTTTCACCTTTTGCACGTTTCACAGTACATTGAATTTCACAAAATCCGATTGATCATGTTTAACTGTGAAGACCTTTTGTAGTGTCGGTTACATCAAAATCAGTCAAAGCTTTTGTAAACATTATCTTGTCATTTTTGTGCCTGTGTTGGTTTGTCCGTTTAGAAATATGTTTTATATCTGATAAGATTAAGGTCAAGGAAACTCAGTAACGTATGGTGAACAAAATCCATACATAATTAAAAACCAATTGTTCAGAGAACAATTGAAGGTCTTTCCACATCAATTTTCAAATTTATTGAAAAGAAGCTAGTTCCTGTTTACTCAAAGTTAAAATTGGCATCTAATCATCAGTTTCTTCATACTGATGCGATAAATAAGTGGTTTCTATATACTTTTGAGTGAAATAAGGGAGATAATGTGCTACTTCCGGTGAAGTAAATGTCACTTCCGGTCTCATATGATAGCTTTTTTCACACTGATTCCAAAAATATATAGTTTCTATATACTTTTGCCTGTAAACCAGGAGATAACTGGCCACTTCCGGTTTATCCAAAGTCACTTCTAGTCTTTAGTGATAAGTTAATGTATTGAAATTACAAAATAAATGGATTCTGAGTACTTTTCCATGAAAAAAGTGCAAAAATGACTACTTCCGGTTTTATTAAGGTCACTTCCGGTTGTCATTTTTTATATGTCATATGTCACCCTACCTTTTGTAAAAGGTCATATGGCTTTATAATGAACCAGGTTGAAGTAATAATCAATTAACCTTATAATTAGACATTTCAAGGGCACTAACCCTTATAAGATGCCATTAAATTGTTTCAGACCAAATGTAACATATCTTCATTACAAGAAAGCAAACATTTTGCACTTGTTCTTATATATATATCTATAAAAATGTTGGAGAAAATGCAAAAACAAGGAAAAGTCAAAATTAAGAACTTGACCTTGACCTTTGACCTTGACCTCGGTTTCTAAGTTAGGACCTAGGGACCTCAAATAAAAAAATTCTAATGTTATACGGTTAACGGTTACTGAGTAAAAAAAACATACCGATCAATTTAACTCCTATAAAATTTTATCGAATCGCTTCGATCTAAATTAGCCAAAAATTCCTGAGGATGTAATGAACAATTTAGAAAAATAATTTTGTCGATATCTTTTTTTGTTACGAAGGAGTTGCACACACTTAATAAACAGTGAATAGGGAGATAACTCTTACGATGAAAATTGTTTGGCTTAGAATGGGTGAAAATAAAAAGCGCATAAACTGTATGATACTATATAAGAAATATCTTATCGACATATTGCGAAACAAAAATTTTACACGAGAACAAAATTTGGCAGAAGAAAAAAATAATAATCAGAACAAATACAATAGGTCTTTCCACAGAAAAGTGGAAAGACCTAATTAATACTAAACTGTAGCCGATGTCACTGTTTATTGCTTATATGTAAATATTCAGATCTTAAGCCATCTATGAACAGTTTTATAGTGTCTCATAAGTCTTTTTATGGCTGGATATTGATTATTTGATGTGAATATATATTTATATAATGTTGCTAATTTTTATGTCACACTTTAATAAACCATTTACTTACGCAGGCGGAAACCCAGTTGAAATTAAGCAAAAGAAATGGAACTCTTTGTTAGAGAAGGTAAAAAAGGCGAAGTTAGTAAATTTGAATTGTTTACATCTGTTTCTATGGGCTTTAAAAGTTTAATGAATGTGCCTAACTTAGGATTTTATGCATCTTATGTGTGTGTTTTTACTTAAATTATTGAACTGAGCTTCGAGATATTTGTAAACTTTTAAATTATAGACAAATTTTCATTAAACAGTCGATTGTAGTAGTTGCAAATTCTCGTGGATCTTTTTTTGTGCATAAGCTTAAATTCCGCCGAAAAAAAATTCAAAGAAAGATAATAGATTTATCTTCTTAAAGCATCAATTTGCAGCTCTGCCCCCGGTGACAGTTTTTTGAGAAAAAAATCGGCAATAATTTCATCGAAGAGAAAATCAAGTACACCTTTTTATGTTCAGGCGTGTTTGAGTTTACTATTCTGTCTCGAAAACGTATAAAAGAAAAATATTTGATACATCATCTCGCTTCAGATTCTATTATTTTTTATATATTTAGGCTGTAGGTTGATACAAAAACATTCAAAATTTACAATACTAAAAGATGAAATATATGGGTCAAGTGAAATACCTTTCTAATGAGTAATAACAACAGAGTAGGCGTGTTCGAATAACATTTTTATATCCCCGCTTTAAAAAAGTGGGGTATACTGTTTTACCTCTGTCTGTCCTTCCGTCAGTCCATTCATCCGTCAGTCCGTCCGTCCCATGAATATTTTCGTCGAATTTTTCTCAGGAACTACCTGACAAGGATTTCTGAAATTTGGTTTCAGGGTTTATATAAGTAAGTTACATCGTGTGATGCGTTTTCAGATTCACCACTCAACAACTTCCTGTTTACCGAACACTTGTATTATTTTACACATGATAGCCAAGTTGAAAATTTTCGTCACATTTTTCTCAGGAACTAAGTTGACAAGGATTTCTGAAATTTGGTTTCAGGGTTTATATAAGCAAATTACATCGTGTGATGCGTTTTCAGATTCAACAACTTCCTGTTTACCGAACACTTGTATTATTTTACACATGATAGACAAGTTGAAAATTTTCGTCACATTTTTCTCAGGAACTACTTGACAAGGATTTCTGAAATTTGTTTTCAGGGTTTATATAAGTAAATTACATCGTGTGATGCGTTTTCAGATTCATCACTCAACAACTTCCTGTTTACCGAAATATTTCGGCGGGGTATCATCAGTGAGCAGTAGCTCACAGTTTTACTTGCTTTTGCTAAAAGTACTTGACGACAAACTCTTTTGGTGGATCTTAAAAATGCATATACCTTCAAAAAAACTTCATTTTTTGTGTGTGTTATCAAGGGTGATTAGTCTTCAACCTCTGAAAATTTTTAGTCTGCCCTTCCACGAAATATTTAATTAGAATTTTTTTAAACATTTTTGAGCTTTCGAAAATTCCCCCTGACAACCGATCAGACAATAGTTTTAAATTGACTAAATGCATTAAAGTACATTACATGATGCTCAATAGCTAGTAGATACATTTGTCTTTTAAAATACAACTGGCATATAAGGATCGTAATGATACTATGTGGATAAATTTTTCGGTTTTCAAGAGCTAAATTGACAGCGCGTCATCATTACAATGGCTTCCATATTTACGATTATAAATTAGGTGGCGTAATGGGAAATAATTTTGACGAGGTAGAATCATGACTGTTACTTACTAACTTATTGTGAATTATTTGACAGCTTTATATATCTTTGAGCTTGTAAGAGTTCACCTAGCATCAACTGATTCTCGCTGGCTATTTAATTTTAAACCAAAATTCACTGAATTCCTTTTTATACCAGCTATTTTGCCGAAAAGTCAGCAAGCGAAATAAAATATTGATATAATGAATGAACATCAAATTATTATTTAAAAGGTTAACTCTATCTATTGGAGTCGAAAAAAGCAATAAATTCCCATTTAAAGTATAATATGAACAGTTTGCTTTCTGAAAATTATACATGAAAGTAAAAAAAAAAATAAAGAGAAGCGACAAAAAAATCCTGCATCCCTATTTTGAGGCCACTATTGGATATGGGTCATAAAAAATAAAAATAAAAGATGTATATGGTATACTTAGATAAACAGTAAGCAAATAGCATTAATTATAAACAATGAAAACACAGCTTTCAATAACGGATTTTAAGTATTTTAATTATGCCAAGCTCCAAATCACCCGCCAAAATCTGAAAAAGATTTGAATCAATTTAACAGTGGCTATTCAGCAACACCAAATTCCTTTTATAGAACAAAACATTAAAATATAAGAAGACTTACGAGAGTTCCCGAATTAGGACAGGCACATTCATCGGATAACATGTGGCTAGTTTAACCTAGTTTATTTAACACTCAACCCCCCTTGGCTGAATCTTAAAACACTGGAATCACAAAATGAACACAGAAGAAAGTCCAGTTAAATGCCCTGTTAAAGAAATGTAAACTTTTCAGTACTAAAAGCAAGTTCAAAATACAATTCACCTTCTTATGTGATATCATAGCCGTGATAAACCAATCGGCACTGTACTTCCACAAAATTTATTTATTTTAATAGTTCAATTAGCGTATAATGTATGTATGTATCCACGTTTTACGTTTATTTAAATCTGAGACGTAACAACAAACACGTGAAATATAACTGGAAAACGCACACTTCCATATGAATATCATCATTTAGTAAAGGAAAGTTAACACTATGAAAGGAAAATTCATACCATTTGTCATATTTTGGTAAAACTTCGTTAATAGTATCTAGAGAAAATTCTGAACAGATTACAGAGAATACGTCATCTAAATACATGCAGAAAATTGTCAGGTGGTAGTTGATTGGGTCTAAATAAAGTTTGGCTAAAACAGTAAAGAAACGAGTCTGCAATAAGAGGGGACCGGTATGACGACATCGGGATATCATTACTTAGTCCTATAATATAAGCCTTCGTAGGTCCATATCGTTTGCTTTCAACGTTTTTTTATCGAATATTTTTTTTTTCAATCAATGGTTTGCTTTCAACGTTTTTCATCGGATATTTTATTTTACTATCAATGGTTGCTTTCAACGTTTTTTGTAGGATTTTTATCAATGGTTCAACATTCATTGATAGTAAACACATATCCGATAAAAAAGTTGAAAGGAAACGATATGGACTTACGAAGGCTTATATTATAGGACTAACCAATTACTCAATGATGTGTCTATCGCCAACATAACAAAAAAATGTACTGCAAGTTAAAAAAAAAATATATTGATGTCACTGACTAATTTCTAGACTGTAAGACTACGAAAGGTTTCAATTTGCTTTTTACTTTCTGAAGTTTGCACCCCCTCCCACCCCCACTTTAACTCTTACGCCACTACTACCTATAATTTATTGCATACTATTTTTGATAAATAAATCATGCCATTTCTACGAAACAAACAGAGATGACCATAGGCGGTTTTGACTCTTTCATTTACATCTTTTTATGTTGCATAGCTCCTAATTTATCTATACATTTTTTTCGTCATTTGACTACGTTTATGTTCCATTGTCCTTGCTACTGTATACTTTTCTCATTTCCTCGTATATGACTCATCACGGGATACGACGTACTACCGGATTTTTACTTACCATTACCAACATGATAGGTGCCTGTAGTGGAACAAAAAAAACAGTTTCTGCCTACCTCCCCTGAGCACATGCATTCACCCTGTTTTCATAAGTTTTCCCTATTGTTTTTTTGGAAATTCAATGTTTTTAATTATCTCCTGACCATCCTGTTGACTTATCCATATCCCTAGACTTATTATTATTTGTATCACCTATATACACTCGATATCTTCTTAAGGATGTTCGCTACTCTTTTTCAAAATAACAAGTCTTTTAAAAGGGTCCGTGTGCTTGTTTTCGGATATAAGCCATAGAAAATTTGGCGGGAAATAATTATCTCTAGATTTTACATACATTGGCAACTTTTTTCTATCAAAAACGATGAAAAAATAACAAGGATTTTATAAGATTTTGAAAGATGACATTTTAAACTATATGTAATCAAATTATGGAAAGAAAATTAGGGGTTAGTGGGCAAAATTTTTAATGGCACTACATGGATAAAACCAGAGGATTCCGAATATCTGGCAAAAATTCAATAACACAAGTTTGTGCTTTCTAAAAAGCTGTGGACTGCTTCGCTCTATCCTAATTTAAGGTAATATGTGTGCATGTGGTTGTTGATTTAGTATTGGAAATGTGGTATTATTAGATATTGATTGATATAAAATGGATGTCTTAGACTTGGAATATCAATTTTTGTATGTATATTAAGATGAACTTTTCTGAAATTTTAAACTGGCTGTTCAGTGTTTAGTTGTCAATGTGTTTTTGTGGAGTGTGGTTTTCTAGTTCTTTCAGCTGGTCATTGACTTGCGATTTTGATTGCTAGTTCTGTATATAATTTATTTAGATATATATGAATGTTTAGGTATGTTGATTAAGAGTAACATGATTTCGAGTGATGAAGACAATAACAATCAAAACCAAGGCATTTACAAATAGACACGACTCTGGAGGTGTGCCTAGATTGGCAGAAGTATAGGAACATTGTTTAGCAAAGCAAATCGTGCATATTGCAGATTAACAAAGCAAATAAACACGTATTAACAGTTGATATCTCAATATTGAATTTCAGTGTGCAATATATGCATAATAAAACGAACATGAATTAATGACAGTTGATCGGAACTGAAATACACATAGTTAATTTTCCGGCATTTGATGTCTTATCCTGATACGAGAAAAGTCTGTAATTCTTAATCTCATTTAAGCCAATAGCTGTTGCTGTATCTCAGCCGCATCATAAAGCAACTAATCAGAATCTATGTGATAAGTAATTATTTCAAGATAGCGTGATAACTGAACTATTTCAAGATTTTGTTAATCAATGTTTTTAATTTTGTTTAGTATTTCCTGTCTATTTGTATTACTTTATTAACGTATTTGACGTTGACATCACTATTTCTTTGCAGTTTACTATCCATATCCGTATAAAAATAATTAAAAATATTAATAAATTACTATATACCTTACAAAGGCACTCATTTTCTTCCTAAATTATTCTTCTATCACATGCATATTTTGATTTTGATCAACAGAACCCTTACGCAACTTCAGTTGTATTCGGGTCAGTGCCTTTGTAAGGTATATAGTAATTTATTAATATTTTAATTATTTTTATCTAAAGTAGGAAGGCAATTCAAGATGGCGACTTAGATCCCTTTAGGATTTTTCAGTATACGGATATGGATAGTAAACTGCACATTGCTAGAAAACAAAAAATAGTGATGTCAACGTCAAATCTAGGACATACTAAAAAAATTAAAAACATGATTAACTGATCCCTGTGATTTCCGGTCAACTCCTAAATGATTTTCTAGGCATTCATGCTGATCATTTCCGGTCAACTTATGTTATCAATATTTGATAAATTATATACACATTTGGGTAAGAAAACCAAGCAGCTTTTAATTTTAGTTCATGTTACTAGTCTATCCAAACGTCTTTTTGTTGGGTTTAAAAAAAAAAGCATTATCCAACTGTTACAAACTACCTCCTCTTTCTTCATTTTAATTATGAAAATGGCATCAAATGCCAGACTCATGGTACAGAAATTAGAAATGAGTAATAATGTTTATAAATTAATTTAAAATACTAAAATAATATTAATTAATTAATTTAAAACAATTAACTTGTTTAACATACATGTATATGTTTTTCAAATAAGTTTATGAAGTGATGAACGATCAAAATAAAATATTTTTGTTCTGATGAGTGCACTTAAAGTTGAATATATTTACTTGTAAATGACATGTTTTGTGGACCACAGTGACCTTTGACCATTTAACATAAATTAACATGCTACTTGTTGTAATTGAATGGGTAATATCTTTGAAAATCTGAAAAGACAAGAACTTTTGTTAAGAAAATAACGCCATTCATCAAAGGTTAAATAACGTTCCCGGCTACGACTAAAATCTACATAATATATTATAACAGATATGTTTGTCCGTGATGAATTTAAGAAGAGAACACATCATTAAGTTATGTTAAACTATATAACCTAATGATCTGTTATACAAATAAAATAAAAAAGATTAGATCGATGAATACTACAAATAAACTTACGTTTTATTATGAATATCCATTTAAGTGAGAGCGATCGACTTTGGGCACTGTTTATACTGTATCTCCAAATAAATATGAAATCGTGGTTTTGCTCAGGTGCCACGATGCGTAAATTTCTGGTGTTATATGTGTAAATTAAGTTCTCACTGTCATCAATTCGTAAATTTCAGGTGTTCAGTATTATATTCTGACTGTTATCAATGCATAAGTTTCTAGTGTTAAGTATTATATTTTCTCACGTTATCAATGCGCAAGTTTCTCACTGTTATCGTAAGTTTCTAGTGTTTTTAATATTCTCATTATCAATGCGTAAGTTTCTAGTGTTAAGTATAATATTCTCACTGTTATCAGTGCGTAAGTTTCTGTTGTTTAGTATAATACAGTGGCGGATCCAGAAATTTTCATAAGTGGGGGCCCACTGACTGCCTAAGAGGGGGCCCGCTCCAGTCATGCTTCATTGATTCCCTATATAATCAACCAAATTTTTTCCACAAAGGGGGGCCCAGGCTTCATCATTCTTACTTCATCATGGTGTATTTCTAAATACAGTACCAATGTTAGATGCCTAATGATGGCTTAAAACAGCAATTTTGGTAGATTTTGACAACATTTGAGTTGTTATCGTAAAAAATGAATATATCAAAACAAAAATTTTATTGAAAGTACAACTGTGTTCTGTTTTTCAAATACAGATCAATATCTGTTGGTTAAGGATGCCCTTCAATGCAAAATTTAAAAAGATATTGTATTAAAATCGTCTTTAACAACGAAATTTTATCTAACAGTTGTGTAGTATCTAGACTCTTCGATATTCAAATTTATTTGACTAGGATTGCCAGTTTGCATACCGAAGGTCAGTGGTTCTCACCGGCCGTAACTATATAGCCAAGAGTGCTGAAAGTGGTGTTAAACACCATCAATCAGTATTCAAATAACAGTAGTTCTATCAGTTTTCGAATTTTGATTCTGCAAATGATAGATATTTCGTGAAAATTTGTCCTACCTCTTTCCGTGTCTCTGTATCTATAAGCCATGCCAATTATAAATCAGTTCTGGGATTTTAGGGAGGACTATAAGGTCTATACAAACACAATTTCTTACTTTCGTAAAATCATAATCACTCACTATTACCGGCTATCGGTATCGGCTATCGGCAGATACAACGGTAACACAGGTCACAAATCTACTCTATACGATTGCAAAATCAATGGTATTGCAATGTCAATATAGCAGACAAAAATCTGCTGAACACGATAGTAAAAATATTTGTTTTGAACGGCAATCGGGAACACATGTTATATTGTATCTACCGCAAGTATAGCAGGAAATGGGATGTGCTAGTAAAAGTAACTAGCAAACTTTAATGCAGTACTTAGTCTTACTATTAAAGAAAATCTTTTGTTCCTCCCCTCATGCCCTAATTTCAATAATTGTTAATAACTTTTAACGCCTGTCGCATAAAACAAGTCAGGATTTTAAGAGTTTTGTTAGATTGGGGGTGAACTTATCATACTTTTTAATTATAAATTTCACCAGCAAAAAAATGGTGTGATAGAATCAAGAGAACTTAAAATAGCCATGTTGTAGCCCTAAAAATACTGTGTCTCAAAGTTAATGCTCTCAATGTGTCTCCGGTACCTATTTCAATGCAATAATTTTGCATTATATCTCTTTCAGATGATCTTAAGACCAAAAGTTTGGGGAATCACAAACTTCGAACAAACTTTAAAGAGTTTAATTAAACCAAGAAGGCCCAAAAATTACAGCCAATCCCGGCTTAGAAATGTATGCAAATATTCATTCAAATGGTAGTAAAAAAACAACACAAAAAAAACCAAAGCATTAACGGAGAAAAATGGTTTTAATTAATAAATTTATTCATAAATAAAAGTTTTGACGATTAATTTTAATTTGGGAATTTAAGTGTGAAATTTATGCATAAATCCCAAAGCATTTTTTAAGATTCATCTATAAAATATTGTTTCAATATACACAATATATAACCTAGATAACCTCCCTTTAACAAGACAAAATTTCATAATATCCGTCTATGAAATATTGTCTGTATACGAATAAATTTCATATGGAAATTTGTCCTTTTCTGGACATTATTTCATAGATGGGGACAAAATTTCATGATACAAAGTCATGAAATATTGTCTTGCGGGACAAAATTTCATAGGACAATATTTATGTTGTATTTCATGTATATATGTGTTAAATTATCGTTGATCAAACGATATATATCGCTTGAGCCGGTACGGCGAAAGCGAGAAATGTCGAGTTGTATTTAATCTGATGTATTTTACCTATGTTGTCAAGCAAAATATTGTCCTATGAAAAAACTCTGAAGCCTGAAAACTCCCGGGTGCTCATATGGTTCGGAACATATGTATATAATTCGCACTATGTAAAAAATCACACTGATTCAAACAAAAAATTATCTGAAACTGACATTATCAAGATGCTTGATTTTTTGATTGACAACATATTTGTTACGTTTGAAGGACTAGATTTCCAACAAACAATCGGCATTCCCATGGGAACCAACTGTGCTCCTCTTCTTGCCGACTTTTTCTTTTGTTCATATGAGTCTGACTTCATACAGGGGCTTCTCATGAAGAAAGAAAAGAAATTAGCATTATCCTTTAACTTCACTTTCCACTATATAGATGATGTTTTCTCACTAAATAATTCAAAGACTGTGACCTTCCGAATAAGACTTATCACCGGGTTTGTACTTACATGAGCAACACGACGGATGTCTCGTATGGAGCAGGATCTGCTTACCCTTCCGTAGCACCCGAGATCACCCCTGGTTTTTGGTGGGGTTCATGTTGCTCAGTCTTTATTTTTCTATGTTGTGTTTTGTGTACTGTTGTTTGTCTGTTGGTCTTTTTCATTTTTTTTTTGCCATGGCGTTGTCAGTTTGTTTTTCGACTTATGAGTTTGAATGTCCCTTTGGTATCTTTCTCCTCTCTTCTACTTAGACATATGTGTTAGTAGAATAAGAATTATTCTTAACTACGTAGGGGAAACCAGGAAATGAGACTGGTATCTGGTTTTACCATTCTAACAATCCCACGTGATCGTTGAGTTTCGAGACATAAGAGGTGTTCCGAGTGAAGAATGGCAAAACATTTGGATGAAATAGTTGAAGTTCGATCAATGGGGACCAGAAAAAAGCAAATAACACTGCAAATAACAAAAACTAAACACATGCTATACTGTAGAATTATAATTAAATACGGGATATCACTTCCTATTTTTTCGGAAATGTTGTTTATAAAGCCCGTTAATTTAGATGATTGATTGATTGATGGTTGGTTGATTGGTTGCTGTTTTTATGCAGCTTTCAGCACTGTTGGCTTTATTGTGGAGGCAATCGGAGAGCATGGAGAGAACCACCGACTTTCGGTAGGAAAACTGGCAGTCCTAGTCAATTAAGATTGGAGTCGAACATACCTGTCACGTCCAGGGTTCGAACTCACAGCCTCAGTGTTAACAGGCTAACGATACTGTAGATGAACTACTAGACCACCCGGCCACCGAACGTAAATTTCTATATGATTCATATAACCTTATTGATTCTTTGAATAAACCTATTTTGAAAGATATCAATTTATCACCGAAGTAAGATCTTGGAATATTGTTTTATTTCGATATTCTTACATTGATTTTGTTTTTATAAATGTTTGAATGTCAGAATGCTAATAACATCTTAGCACTAAATCCATTGGATGTGTACTGATTAATATTTTAGTCTGATAAAACATGATTTAATTATTACCGGTTATTGCATTTGAACTAGGTTTCAGTAACTGTGAGTATTCTTAGATCGGTACTAGTCTTTTGTCTATATGTTAGTTGTTTTTGCGTTTCTTGCCAATCTGATTAGACTAGTCATTTCCAACTGATGTTCTACAGTTTTTTCTTATGTTGTGCTGTCACATCACTGTCCGAGATTATGGGAGGGCTGTGCGCTTTTTAACATGTTTGACCCCGCCACATTCTATATGAGCCTGTAATTCTGTTGATGTCTTTTGGATAGTCGTCTCATTGACACTCATACCACATCTTCTTATTTAATAAAGTCATGAAAAACTATAAATTGACCAAATATTAGGGGAAAACTAGGAAAGGTATAAATCGAACGTGTTTTTTTTATAAAAATAAGGAGATGTGGTATGATTGCCAATGAGACAACTATCCACCAGAGTAGATAAATTGTGTTAGATCTATCTTGAACATGTTGATAATTCTGTACTTAATGTTCCAAATAAATCCACCTTAAATACCTTTCAAAATTCAACATAAAAATTCTCGAGTAATTAACCACCATGCATCATTTAATTGATGAAACACAGCCATAAACATTATTGATAATTACTTTTAAAAAATGTATTGGACACATATAATGCATCACACCAAACACATAATCTATTTAAACAAAAAACAAAATCATCTTGATATAAATTCTTGAATATCATCGTCCGTTTCATTTGAAAGCAAGATTGCGACAGAAACACAACTAAAATGAAGACCTTCTTGCTTGTAGTAGTTTTCTGTGCTTTTTTGGCTGTAACTACAGGCCAAAACTTATTAGGATCCCTTCTAGGTATAGGTATAGCAAGTCAACTCTTAGGAGGAGGTGGTAACATTTTAGGAGGAGGTGGTAATTTATTTGGAGGAGGTGGTAACAGAGGGAGAGAAAATCTGTTAATTCAACCAACGGATAATCGTATTGATGGTGGTTTTGATCGTGGATTCCCTCGTGCTTTCTTTGGTCAACCATACTATGTACCAGGTAAGCTAAATTTTACCTTCTCCCTGAAAAGGATAAATTAATAAATATGAACATTAAACAATGCAAATAAAATTTGACTTGCGAAATTGTTTGATTGCTTTAATTTTATCTTTTTTCGGATCCTTAATTTGGTTTCATTAGAATCCATGTGTCGTGATAAAAAAAATAGCTGGAAATCTACATTGTGCCTGGCAGGCACATTGATGTTCTTATAATTCTCTGTATCTTTACTTTTATAGTTTTATAGCTTTGCACTATTTTTTTTCTAGATTTTTTCTATAATATACATGCATCAAAATTCTTCTTTTATGTATAATCTTGTGCATTTTAATTCGCTCTGTGTCTACAAATTTGAAACGGCATGAATTTAGACCAGCAGGTTAAGTACTCTGAGCTTGCTTTAAATAACTGCGAGCATTCTTTAGCACCGTATATTTGTTTGTACCTGTGTCCTTTGTTGTCTATTAACCTTATTACAGAATTAAGTGCTTTTCCTTACATAATTTTCTTGTATGTCCAGGGCTGCCTTTTTTAAATTCTTCTCTATAAAGTTTGCGAAGTATCTGTGAAAGAAGATTCAGTGTAACCTATTGTCCATTTAAGTCTTAGGAACGGAAACAAATTATCATTCATCATTTCGTTAGAACTTCTAGAGGGGATGTACCTTGCTGTTCACCTGCTAAGTATAACGAGTCCTCCTCAATTTTAGACATTATCAGCGTGCTATGGCGGATTTCGGAAATAACATCTTACAACAATACGTATATACTGGCGAATGGTCAACGCCTTTGTCGATACTTTTACTGGTTTATATACTTTATATAAATATATGTATGTTCACCTCTAGACATATTATGAATTTGTTTTGTGTCATGGGTTGCTGTATTATTAGTGGTTTTTTGCTGATAGAAGTATTTCGGACAACTGAATGGGTTGTATCATAACATAATCATCTAATTGTTCAATTGTGAATATGTCGAATAACCTGAATCAATTTTGCTCGTAAAACGTGAAGTTTAGTAAAATCGGAACATGGGTTAAAGTAGTTCAGACTTCCTGTACGTAAAAGCACCCTCACAACAAACCTCTTTATTTGAGGGGTGTCGATTTGCCCTTCGGGGTGTGTAAGAATAAGTAATCGTGTCCAGTCTTTGCAGGAAGTTTGATGCAACATAATAATATGAAAATAAGATCTTGTTCGATTGCCAGTAGAGATTTCCAATAAGGGAGCTACCATTTGATTTTTATGGGGGGGGGGCTAGGATGAAAAATTTTGTCCTGCATTTTTTTTTAGTTGTAATTTCTGTCCTGCCTTTTTATTTTTCACTCTATTCGGTCCTGCCTTTTTTAAAGTTTATCCTGACTTTTTGTTACCTAAATTGTCATCCTGACTTTTTTTGCAAGTGTCTCATCCTGCCTTTTTTTTTACTCAAAACTCCCGTCCTGCCTATTTTTTTCAAATTTCATCCTAGCCCCATCCCCCATAAAAATGAAATGGTAGCTCCCTAAAATGACATACGTACGTAATTTGACGTACGGACCTAATGGGACTGGTTATTGCCAATCATTGAATTTGATTAAATACGTCGCTCAATTTTAAACCAAGTATTCCAAGACTTTGTAAATCACACACTGGAATTTTCGACCATATAAAATAATTTTATCATGACGAAAAATGACAGAAATCTTGCATTTTTATTTATCACGTGGTTCTCCAGATTCCCGCCTCTATTTTCACTGACACAAGATCACGTATAAAACACGTATCCCATACCTATATCATACGATTGATTTGAGATATCTTTCATGGTTTTTGATAATGACAATTATTTTTCAATATAATTTGCAGATGAACGCCCCATTATGCCTTTTTTTCGTTATCCGATGTTTTTCTTTCTTTTTCTTTTTTTCTTTATCCATCTTTTTATTATATTTGTTGCGGGGAAAACATTAAGCAGGATATTTTTCTGACAATTTCAAAAAAATCGAAACCAGTGTTTGTTCGAATCTGTCTCTTTATAAAAGTTGAAAATTGAGATAAAACTATCGCTTCTAATTAATTTCTAAACAAAAGAATTTATCCTTTATTATGAAATGTATTGATATAAAATTCCCTATAGGTTGTGTTTTAGAAGGTGTGCTCGATTAAGGATTGTTCTGTGTTGTTTTTTTAACGAAAATGCTATCGGAGACATTTCCAGGCAATTTGTTTTAATATCCCTTAAAGTAAATTAATTTATAGTATTTTATCCATTTTATTGATAAACAATTAATGGGGGGGTCACCGAATTAATTTTACCGCATAAATCATTAACTGAAATGTGTTAGATAAGAAACATAGAACAACATTAGATAATAAGATTTCGTTGCCAGATACGGATCCAGGATTTTGAAAAAAAGGGGGAATCTAGGCAACGTTAGAAGTGGAACATGCCCCTTCCCTAAATCCTCGTTTTGAATGCGCAATGCAGTCAAAACAGCTCTCTTTTGACGCTTAATTCCCAATGCAGTGACGATTTTGCGCAACGCTAAAATGTAAGTATTTATAGGATGCAGGGCCATGTATATAAGTGTTCGTTGCATATGAATTTACATATGCATATTTAGGACGAGATAATGAATATGAACAGACTTTGTATTAAACGCAGGAAGACATGTCACCCTACCCGGACACATGCTTCTGACTCCGGACCGACCAATATTTGCTCTTAGTTATTATATTCCATGCATTTTGACAAAAGCTAAACGTATAAAGTTAAAAGACATAGTGGAACTTAAGCTTTAATATCCCCAAATCAGTACAAAAGCATTTTAAAGGAGGTCATACATATAATTCTGTCAATAATTTTTGTTTTGATCAGGACCTGCTTTTAATTGAATACTGAAAATTAAACCTTTAACCAACAGTTTCATTGAAATATATTGATTAATGTGCATTCGAAATATTATTATTTCATGATAAAATTCCACAAAACTAGATTTATTTTTCATAGACAAGATCTGTCTGCTAGTGTGTGTGTCATATCAAGAGTATGGTCACTTAACACCACCCCCCCTTCCCCCTTTTGGGTGTTTCCTTAGCGTTGCTGGATGTACCAGTATGTACTCTTATACAAGGTTGTATTCAACATTATAACATGCTTAAAAGGGTCGTCCGTTTGGTTGTCCGGGATGTATAAATACACAGCCACGTCCAGCAGCAGTGGGGACGTCTAATCAAATATAATGTAGGTGTATACATTAATTCTACACGGAACAGAACCAGGGATCCATAGGGGGCCTGTTGCAAGACAAAATTTCTGCCCCTTTGTAACATGCTCTCTTTTTCCAGGTACGATTGTAATTTATGCTGTTATCATGGTCGACCTAGTATACATATCTGGTATTTTGTTTTACTTGTCCTCAATATGCATGCAGTTATCGTCTTTTAATGTCCGGCAACAACAATCAATTAATTAATCAATCAAACGTGATTGAAATTTTGATTTTTCTTGCATTTGTAAATGCTGAAAACTATTTTGCAATTGAGATTTTCAATTAACCGTCATCTCCCTACTGGCATTTGGCATCTTTTAACCAAGTTGAGGCTTTGACTACCAATATTCAAATCATTTGCTTCACCAGAAATAAAATTCAAGTTACGCTACTGTCGATTGATTGATAGTTGGTTGCTTAACGTCCAGTGGCAAATATTTCATGCATATTTAACGTGCGCAGAGAGCGTGGCATTCTCTGTACAAGAGGCACCCTTGAGGGGTTAATCAAATATTCCGTACATGTCCGTTTTTAATACATATTTGCATAATTTAAACGCCAAACATTTAATTCAGAAGAAAAACAAAAAGTAAAAAAATTAACTGATTCAGTAAAGTGTAATCATATTTTGTCTTGAAGATGCGTTCTCAAAATTCCATTTGATAAATTTCTACAACTGCAACAGTGATCTGAATTTCTACCTATGACAAAAGTATCTTGTAATAAGTTATAGAACTATCATTAGTATGCTAAGGGAGCTACCATTTGATTTTTATGGGGGGGGGGGGGCAAGGATGAAATTTGAAAAAAGGCAGGACAGGAGTTTTGAGGTAACAAAAAAAGGCAGGATGAGCAACTTTGCAAAAAAAAAAGGCAGGACAATTTATATAAAAAAGTCAGGATAAACTAATAAAAAAAAAGGCAGGACCGAATAGAGTGAAAAATAAAAAGGCAGGACAGATATTACAACTAAAAAAAATGCAGGACAAAATTTTTCATCCTAGCCCCTCCCATAAAAATCAAATAGAGCTCCCTAAAAAAAAAATAGAAGAAGCAAGTCGTGTACACCTTTTACAATCCGTCGTGTTTGAAACTCATGTTTTAATTTTATAACGTATAAATCAAAATTGAGAATATCATCTCGCTTCAGATTCCTTTATTTCTATTTTTTCAAACTTAATTTTGATTTAGTAGCTTTAAGAATTCACCCTTTGAGAGATACATATATGGGTCAAGTGAAATGACGAAGTAATGATCGGTGCATTTGATTACCTGTAACTGAATTAATAATTCCCTTGAAAGTTTGTTGTCAATAAAATCATTCTAAATTTAATAACAAAATATGTAAAGAATTAAAATAGCAGATTGTGCTAATTTTTAAATAGTATTTATTCCAAAGTATGTGTATTCAACGAGCCAAAATTTCATGCAGTCTATGCTCCCCTCCGTCATCCTTCAATGCAATAGGCCGAGGTACGGTCAGATTGGTTGGTTATGTCGAGTAATGTCATTTTATTGGAAATCCCTAATGAGACAGCTATCTTAACTAAACTCAAAAGCGACGTGAATGTAAGCAGTTATAGGTCACCGCAGTTATAGGTCAACCTGGTTCAACCCACTGCTGTAATATGCAAAAGGCCTGTACAAAATCATCTTCGCTAGCAAAGGGTTACGATCCGGTTCCCTCATCTTAACGTGAAGATGACGGGACCGGATCGTAACCTTTGGCTAGCGAAGATAGTACAAACAAGGGAATGTGTAATATTCCGAAACTAGCCTATATATGTGGGCTTTGAATTTTAGGAATACTAGTAAAGTCAATGTACATCTTTTTTGTGCATTGGTTAGGTCTGTATTCTGACTTTTTCTTGAATCATCTGTCCCAGCGATACTTGCAACATGTACGACCCAATGAATATAAAATGACTGAATAATAGTCAACAATAAATTTTACGGGGCGATGGATCATATAAATATGATACAGTACACTACAAAATATAATATATAACCAGTCTAAAAGGGTACAACATCACCAAAAAATGACGATAAACGAACAAATGTAACTATAAATATTTCGGATAACAGATATCCTTCATCAATATGAGCACGATGTAAAATGAATCAGATCAAACTATTCTGATTATTAAACTAAAGCAATCTTGATTTCTATACAATAAAAAAGTGAAACAGTTTTACCCGAACATCATATGTAGAGACGCTAATGAATTTTAAAATTTCAAAAACGACTCAAAGACATGCCTAAAATGAAAATAGTAATTAGAGATATAAACTGGCACAACTCTAAAATTCCAAAGTGACGTCAGTTAAGATGTTACAACAACTGTGTGTAAATTCATTCCCAAAAAACAGCACTGATCGATATAAGCTGGTAAAAATATGTCAACCAGAGGCTGCGTATTTATCATCCCAAATAAATAGCAGTTTTATAATGATAAGAAAATATAATAGTAAAATTTGGCTAAGGTTAAATAATTGGACGTGGATGCGTACTTGTACATCCCTCCCAAATGAAAAGAACCCTGGTATTTAAACTAGTAAAATTCCAAAAGAATCCTTAAAACTGTAAGAGTCAAGTAAGGAAGCCGGAGTAACTGGAAACAAATGATGTCAGGAAAATGAGTGACTCATTCTATGTTTTTTCATTTATGCCCTCTGGGGAAACTGTCCTTAGCTTTCTTATCCAAAACCTTTCCCGAGCAAGTCTTTCGGTCCTTGACCAACCCTATATATATATCGATTTGGTGTCACGATATCTCAGTAGCATGGGTTCGAATCCCGGCGAGGGAAGAACAAAAAATTTGCGAAAGCAAATTTACAGATCTAACATTGTTGGGTTGATGTTTAGACGAGTTGTATATACATAATGTACACAGCCATGTTTCACCATCACTGCTGGTGATCCGATGGATAAATCTGTTGTAGAGTTGTCACTGGCTCAGAAGTACTAATCTTCTGTCCCGGCGATACTTATATTACCCAAATAAAACAACTGTTATATCTTATATTATATATGTATACTTACTTAGTTTTTGAAAGCAAATGATATCTAAAATCATTTCAATTGTTATAATTTTTATTATTTCTTGTACTATACATGTGTATCTATAATTTTAGTGATCAAATATGTTGGGTTTTTTCCAGATTACAATCATGGTCATGGTCATGGACATGGTCATGGTCATGGACATGGACATGGAGGATATAATGATTATTGGTAACATCATCCAGCTAGTAAATAGTCAGTTGAAAGCTCCAGAAGTCACATTAAATCATCACATGAATAAAACATTTGTATGACTTGTCTTTCATTTATCAAAAAATACTCATGAGGAGTTATGATCTTCAATTCAGTTTTTATCTGTCTATAGGGGGAATAAGAACAGCAGTAATATGTGTGTATATGTTATGAAATATATTAATATGAGGCCGACTTCATACAAGAGCATTTTAGGAATAATAAAAAGTAAGTAGCATTATCCTTTAACTTCAAATTCCGTTTTGTAGATGATGTCATATCACAAAATAATTCAAAGTTTGGACCACTGGACGTTAAGCAACCAACAATCAATCAATCAATCAATCAATCAAAGTTTGGTGACAATGCTGAACGAATCTATGTCATCGAACTTGGATAAAGACTACTACAGATACAGTTAGAGCTATTATAATATTCAATATTGATCAAAAGTTTAAATGCCTTGCTTGCAAACGTTGTTTGGTTGTTTACTCAAATATTATAAGTAAGATTGACCCGTGACCTAAATTCAATGGGTAGGCGGAGTAACAGTCTATAGATATAAGAAGATGTGATATGAGTGCCAATGAGACAACTCTCCACCCAAGTCACAATTTGCAAAAGTAAATTATTATAGGTCAAAGTACGGCCTTCAACACGGAGCCTTGGCTCACACCGAACAGCAAGCTATAAAGGGCTCCAAAAATTACTAGTGTAAAACCATTCAAACAGGAAAACTAACGGTATAATCTATATAAAAAACGAGAAACGAGAAACACTTATGAACCACATCAACAAACGACAACCACTGAACAACAGGTTCCTGACTTAGGACAGGTGCAAACAAATGCAGCGGGTTTAAAAGTTTTGACAGGCGCCAACCTTCACCCTAACCTGAAACAATAGTGTAACATCACAACATAGAAAGACACACTATAAAATATCAATTGAAATGTCTTAACTCAATCAAAAGACATATCAACAGTAACAAGTAAACATACACTGAACGAACACGTGAATATGTGAGCTACTGCTCACTAATGATACCCCCGCCCCGATAAAAGTATAAGGTAAACAGGAAGTTGTTGCGTGATGAATCTGAAAACGCATCACACGGTATAGCGGACTCATATAAACCCTGAAACCAAATTTCAGAAATCCTTGTAAGGTAGTTCCTGAGAAAGATGCGACGAAAAATATTCATGGGACGGACGGACGGACTGACGGATGGACGAATGGACGGATGGATTGACGGATGGACAGAGGTAAAACAGTATACCCTCACTTTTTTAAAGCGGGGGTATAACAAATTTGATCTATGACACTATGTAAATGCAAAATTAATAAAAAAAAATAAGGGGGATGAGATGTAAAACAATATCAGAAAGACAACCATAACCTTGGACAAAATGCCACCAAATAAAATAACGTACACAGGTTAATAAAAATAATTTTGTGGTAAGGTATACATAAAACGGTATTTCACATCCTAAATTTTACGGTAATATTGTACTTAAAGCGCGGAAATCACTATATGATCCGTGTAAACTCATCGAACCTTTAAATAAACTTATTAGTTCAGGTTATCTTACCAATGTTGTAATTAGATCTTTGAATATAGTTTACATTGGCACTAATATCGATTTTGTCATCAGCAAATTAAAACATAACTAAATTTGTATTCTTTTCAAACGGGATATTTAAAGACACACCCACGTTCATTTTGATCTATAAAGAGGTTAAACTCCTAACTATCCTACTGTCTGTCGATACATTTATTTTTGGCATTGCACTAGTCATGTCTTCTTTGACTGTCCATGACGTTAAAATACTAAATCCCTGGGATGTGTTTTAGTTGATTTTAGTCTCTGATGCATGATTTTTTATTATTAATTGTTTTGGCTTTTAACTAGCTGTCAGTAACTGCGAGTACTCTCAAATCGTACTTTCTTGTTTATTTGACCTGTTGATACTAATTGTAATGCTTTTTTTGTTATTTAATGTGATTCAGGGTTATATCTGGTCTATATACCAGCTTTGATAAGTGTTTGGTACTAATATAAATTTCCACTTCGTACTATGAACATCAAAATTATTTATTTTGTTAAAATATTTCCGTTCTCTATTGTAACTGTATACGTATACCTAACAACAAAATTATTTTATTTACCTGTGTTTAAAGTTATTGCAAATGGCTGATATTTTTGTTCGAGCATATTGTTTTTCTTAAATTGTTTAACATTTCATACCGATATAACATGTTACTTTTATTATTCTTCCTTAGTTTATTTATTTTGAATTTGCATTGTATCATAGGTCAAATTTATTTGTTCAGTGTATGTTCAATGGTGTTAATATGTCCTTTGATTGAGTAAAGCTATTTCAGTTGATATTTTATAGTGTGTCTTTCTATGTTGTGATGGTACACTATTGTTTCAGAAAAATGGTGAAGGTTTGGTACCATTAAAACGTTTAAACCCGCTGCATTTGTTTGCACCTGTCCTAAGTCAGGAATCTGATGTTCAGTAGTTGTCGTTTGTTGATGTGGTTCATAAGTGTTTCTCGTTTCTCGTTTTTATATAGATTAGACCGTTGGTTTTCCCGTTTGAATGGTTTTACACTAGTAATTTTGGGGCCCTTTATAGCTTACTGTTCGGTGTGAGCCTAGGCTCCGTGTTGAAGACCGTACTTTGACCTATAATAATTTACTTTTGCAAATTGTGACTTGGGTGGAGAGTTGTCTCATTGGCACTCATATCACATCTTCTTATATCTATAGACTGTTACTCCGCCTACCCATTGAATTTAGGTCACGGGTCAATCTTACTTATAATATTTGAGTAAACAACCAAACAACGTTTGCAAGCAAGGCATTTAAACTTTGATCAATATTGAATATTATAATAGCTCTAACTGTATCTGTAGTAGTCTTTATCCAAGTTCGATGACATAGATCAGATCTGTACTAAGTGTCTTTTTGTTGTTGGGATGTACAAGAACCCGGCCTGTCCCAAGTCAGGAGCCTGTAATTCAGTGGTTGTCGTTTGTTGCTGTGTTACATATTTGTTTTTCGTTCATTTTTTTTTTGTACATAAATTAGGCCGTTAGTTTTCTCGTTTGAATGGTTTTACATTTGTCATTTCGGGGACTTTTATAGCCGACTATCCGGTATGGGCTTTGGTCATTGTTGAAGGCCGTACGGTGACCTATAGTTGTTAATTTCTATGTCATTTGGTCTCTTGTGAAGAGTTGTCTCATTGGCAATCATACCACATCTTCTTTTTTATAAAACAACTCTTTTGCAATCATATTGAACACTTTTGTGTAGTCTATTTTTCTATAGGAACACTTTATTTTACAATCAAAGACAGATGTTATTCTAAACACTCTGTAAATGTAAAATAATTGATTTTCTCATTATATTCTTGGAGAATAAGCCTAATAGAGAAGATAAGACGAAATAATGGATACTAAGCTAATGAGAAAAATAACCATATATATATATATATATACGACAGTTTTCTAAAAGAGAATTGTTTATCTTTTAGATTTTGAGGGTAACCGAAATTAATAGTGATAATCAAAGGTACACTAAAAATGATTTCACAAAAGTCTCTTTAAAGTACAATTGAGGAAAACCAAGGTAAATTCACTGTTCAGATCAAGAAAAGCTCGTCCCAAAGAGATACCTGCAGCTACTAGTGTACATATTCTATATACTTGTACATGATAATGATGTTTTGAGCAAACATCAGTCGGGTTTTAGAAAGAATGATACGACTATTAATCAACTACTTATCATCTATGATGGAAGAATCTAGACTGAACAAGGTAATACGGTACTATTTGTGATTTGTGATATCTCAAAAACATTTGATCGCGTTTGGCACAAGGAACTATTAGGCAGCAACCATTTGATTTTCTGGGGGGGTTATGGATTTTTTTTCCGGACAAACTTTTTTTCGCCTTCGGCGAAAAACAATCTATTTTTTTGGCGACAAGTCGAAAACAATTTTTTTCTTTCAATTTTAGCATTACATATAGTGGCAGCTGAGGGTGAAACAAACATTTTTTTTTTCTCAGGGTCAAAAACAAATTATTTTTTTCTCCAAAAACTGGAAACAAACTTTTTTCCAAAAATCCATAGCCCCCGAAAATCAAATGGTCGCTGCCTTATTACTATACTATATAATAAAATATTAATTTTCGCGAACCATTTAGGTCACAGAAATTCCAAAAAATGACATCAGTAAGGAGAGTTGTACAAATGATGTGAATACACAGAACCCGGATCCAAATTATCTTTTACTAAAAGTATTCATCATTTTCTGTTTTGTATGTACTAACAACATTTCATTTTCTACAATTTCGATTAAAATATTATAAAACCTGCAGTTCAATAGGTCACATGCCCCAAATAAACATTCCCCGATTGGCCGAACTGCTGTGGCCTCGGTGTAAAGCAACGCAAGCCTCGATCACAGGGACTCAGTTAGCAGATTAAAATTTTGTTAATCAATGTTTTTAAATTTTTTAGTATTTCCTGTCTATTTGTATTACTTTATTAACGTATTTGACGTTGACATCACTATTTCTTTGTTTTCTAGCAATGTGCAGTTTACTATCCATATCCGTATACTGAAAAATCCTAAAGGGATCTAAGTCGCCATCTTGAATTGCCTTCCTACTTTAGATAAAAATTATTAAAATATTAATAAATTACTATATACCTTACAAAGGCACTCATTTTCTTCCTAAATTATTCTTCTATCACATGCATATTTTGATTTTTGGATCAACAGAACCCTTGCGCAACTTCAGTTGCATTCGGGTCAGAATATTCAAATTTCCCGGCGAAAGCAACGTAACTGGCAAACATGTCGTTTTTCAGTAAGATAGACGAAATGGGAGATAACTCTTGTCATTCGGGTTGATGCTTTTACTACAACGATAACTCCTCATAGACTGACGAGTGCCGTCCCCTAACTTGATACCTACGCTCAATCGATCAGATTTGAGACAGATTTATACGCCAAGAATCCTTCATAAAAATTAAATATCAAACGAAAATTTCCTCGAACAGTCATTGTATGTGTTGTTTCAATATCAGATTATTCTCCTATCCTTCCGCCCATTGAAAATATCAAATGATTGTCCCCAAACTATCGGGTTTTTTTTCTTAAAGGAATGTGACTTTCTGTCAGACATCGTCCTGATATTTTTCACACCAAGGATTTATGTAGTACAACATGTATATAATCAGAGGCGGATTTATGGGGACAGGGGACCTCCTAATGGAGCTTCATACATGCATGTATGATAAATGCATAGACTTTTTCAAAGTATTAATCCAAAAGTTAGCCTACCAACTTGCCCCCCTTTTTTTTAAATCCTGGTACTGTTACTGAACCTGGTAAATCCCGTTGAACACGTCAATATTTTTATATTTTTTAGTAACTACTTCATTTTATTGATGTGTCTACCAAAAAGTCAGTGATTTATGTTACCCCGTTTGCAGAAAGGTTCTATTCGTTATTAAATTTGCGATCGATATTTATGTCAGGGGACAGCACTCGTCAATTTATGAGGAGTTATCGTTGTAGTAAATGCATCAACCCGAAAGTTTTCGAATGACAAGAGTTATCTCCCATTTCGTATATCTTACTGAAAACGACATGTTTGCCAGTTACGTTGCTTTCGCCGGGAAATTTGAATATTCTGACCTGAATGCAACTGAAGTTGCGTAAGGGTTCTGTTGATCCAAAAATCAAAATATGCATGTGATAGAAGAATAATTTAGGAAGAAAATGAGTGCCTTTGTAAGGTATATAGTAATTTATTAATATTTTAATTATTTTTATCTAAAGTAGGAAGGCAATTCAAGATGGCGACTTAGATCCCTTTAGGATTTTTCAGTATACGGATATGGATAGTAAACTGCACATTGCTAGAAAACAAAGAAATAGTGATGTCAACGTCAAATACGTTAATAAAGTAATACAAATAGACAGGAAATACTAAAAAAAATTAAAAACATTGATTAACAAAATTTTAATCTGCTAACCCTGCAGGCACACTTTGTTGAATCAACGTTGAATCTTTGTTGATTTTAGGTTATACATTGATCAACAAATATTCAACATCGATTCAACGTTGACAATTCAACGTTGAAATTAGAACATTGTTTCAACGTTGAATTAACATTGTGTTGAAACAACAACATTGAATCAACGTTTGCTAAACAATATATAAAACCCAGTAGTTGTGGATACCAGAATTGTCAAAAAAGAAGTATTGGGCACATCACAATTCTTTTTAAATTGACAACGATATTCACATAAAATAGAATAATCAGTAGATTTATCACTAATTGTCGTGGTGATTATAGAATTATATATAAAACAATCGCAGTGTATATCAGCATAGATTAATCACGAACTTTGCACCCAATAATAGAAATTCCCAAATTTCACCCCACCCCAAAGCATAATAAATTAATAGAACCAGCTTGCATACAGAATCATACAGTAAAATGCCCCCTTTTTCCGTGGCTGCTGATGTCAAATATCTTGTTTTCATTCCTTTTTTTCTTTTCTATTCTTTTTAACAATCAAAGAGAAAGACGTATACATCAGTACATAAACAATGGTTGATGACTTGTAATGTAAACAACCGATAGATCTATTGGAATAGTAATTTAAATTTTCGCGGCATTTGTAACATTTCTATTTTAAGACAAATTCAAATACGCGCATGCGCAGTTGTTATTGTTGCCAAAGTTTGAATATCCGCTCTCGAGACAACAAGGTGATTCTACTGAGTTTTATTAATATCGTCCTGTATACAATTTTATATTTTATCGTAAGTATATATTAATTGTTGTGATTACAGTAAATACAGTGTCGTATTTTAGAAATGTGAGCTATCATGCTGTTACTGAAAAGTTGATTTTACACGAGGAAAAGGGGATGTTTAGCATGTTACCATTCCGATTTACCTTGCAACGTCTCATGAATTTTTATCGTTGACCATTTGAATTCATCATATGATTGAATCAAAAGTAAAAAGAAATTTTATCTTTATTTACCTGTTCAATTCAGTTACACGAAATCTCATAAAAAGGGGGGCTTGAGTTGTTTACAAAATTGGGGTGGAAAGGTCAGACGCTATATGGCTCACCAAGTTGGACCTTTAATATTTTACTGTCAAAATTGAAGTAGTGTTTTGACAAGGTAATCAAAGATGAAGGGTATATCATATTTGAGGGTGGTAAAGAGTTATTTGTGTGCAACGTTTTTGGCCTTTTTATTTCTCGTTTTCTTGTCTTTGGTTCGAGATGCGTTTTTTGTGTTTCCCCTTATTTATTTTCCGTGTTTCGTGTTGGTACTCTTAATTTCTCGTGCTTGTCCCACATTTGATAAAAAAACTAAACCAGGACTAAATTCCAAGTCAGTCTGGATTTTTAAATTATGTGTCCCAAGATATTAATTGCTATCATTTTATGAACGTCCGGTCAGAATGGGGACGTTAAATCCGATGCCTCGTGTTAAGAGAGTGCCACGCTCTTTGCACGTTAAGAACCCTTGCAACAACTCTTTGAGGGGTCCGTAGGTGACCTGTTGCACGGCTAAATTTCTGTCCCTATCCAATATACCCTCATTTCACATGGCAGTCTAAATTTCTCCTTAATCCCGGACTCCCCTATTACAGAACCTACCTATTGTATTTATTGTTAATTTGTTCTCGTCCTGAAAATGCTGGACGTTAAGCAATCAACAATCAATAAATTTATGAATATATTTTTTTTTCAAATCGGATGCAAATAGCGGACGCGAAAATGTGACCTCAAGGTCTTCGTGTCCATTATCATGACTGTGTGATCTCCCAACAACGACTGAGTAATAACATCTAGTACCTTTTCCTTAATATTTACAATTTTATTTCTCGTGCTTCGTTTATCCCAAATTTTATTTTCCATGTAGCGTTTTGGGGATTTTATTTCACGTGTTTTCGTGTTAAAAACCCCTTCACAACCCTCGTATATGCCAATCAGACAGATATCCATGCATCAGCACAAGTAATACAGAAAAGACATAAGTGGATAAACCTTCAATTTGTTCAAGTTAAAATGTAGTATTTAGGATTTTCTTGCAGATTATACCTCCTGGTCTATATAAAAAAAATGTAGTTGAGATTTTGATGGAAGTTTAACTTTCGTTTAGTTTTCACGAGTTCTTATGCTTTTGATTTATACTTTAAATATCATCATTATGAAAGAGGGACAGTCAAACTCATAGATTGAAAATAACTTGACAACGCCATGGCTAAAAATAAAAAGACAAACAGACAAATAATAGTACAGAAGACACAACATATGAAGTTATTAATAGTTAAATGTGTTGAACAGTATTAAACTTGACAATGTTATAACTTTTGATTTTGTAGATGTCATCATGAAGACCTATGGAATCACGGAACAACAACCTTTCTAAAATGGGCTCCAAAAAGACAGGGTGGGAGAAGAAAGAAGTTGAAGTTTTCACTATTAATAAATAAATTTATTTTAATTTTATCGTATTGAATATTTCTCTATAATCAGTGGTTGGACATTAGAATACATGGAGTAGGAACAGCAAACTTTGTTTTATATTTTGATCACTCAGATATTTAGAATAGACATTGGGCAAAAAATATGTGTATTAAGGGTTGTGTGCTTTCAAAAATTAGGATAGTTCAATATTAGAAATATTTTTATTTTTTTTTTTGCTGATATTTTTCAATGTTTCTCTGGGATGATAATTTGTGTTTTTATATGCATATCGTTTAATGTTAAAAAATCTTGGGGTTAAATTATGGTTCGTAGGAAAGCCCTAAACACACATATTTGTTATTCAGTTGATTGGTTTTTGACATCATCATGGTCAAGCCATGCTCTTATCACAAGAATGTGGTCTCTCAGTTTTATTGTTGAAAATTCTTCTACGAGTAATTGACAGTCAGTGGCATATATTCAAAGTTTTTATTGTTACCTATTGTTAACAAGACAATCATCAACCAAAGAACATTATTTATATATCTTTGGGTCACTATACAGTCTTCAACAATGAGCAAAGCCTACACCATGTCAAATATGACCAGGCAATGATATTATTTAAAGTTCATCAATTTTCTGAGATTAATTTTTATACTTTGGTGTGATGGAGCAGTTATTGGATAAAGTTTCCTGTGGCAGATGTTGCTATGACATTTAGCATGTAGAGGGCCTTGAGAAGACACTAGCTTGAATATTGCTACAGTATAAAATTATGGAATGCAACACACAGAAAATACAGGATGAATGAAATCTAAGTTTTAGGTGGAAACACAGTTGAACACTAACCAATTTTGATTCCGTGTTGAATATGGTATTCTCATGAAAACCGGGCAAGCACTCTTGACTTAATGTCCGAAAACGGTAAAATCCCCCCTTTTTATGAATGAAATCCCATAACTCGAAAACGTAAAATCTAAAATATCACCCTGAATTCAAGGTAAGTTATTGGTTTAAACAATGTTGAAGCAACCATTATTCAATATTGATTCAAAGTTGAATATCAACGTTGATTCAACGTAGGATTTCAACGTTGATACAAATTTGCAAAATCTAATAATAATTCAACATTGATTCAACATAGAAAATAAACATTGATTCAATGTTAAATCAATGTTGTGTGCCTGCTGGGAACCGAGTCCCTGTGGCCTCGATGTAAAGATCGTGCTTCCAAAAATAGAGGTTTGTCCCAACTTAACATTCCCCGATTGGTTTAATTGCTGCTCGATATAGAAAAGGGGTTGACAGGATAAAACGTAATCGTTATAAATTTTAACTTCATTGTTCTTATGCAAGCAAATTTAATAAACAATGATTTTATACAGTTGTGTTATTGTTTTCACCTTACATAGGGCTTTATTTCTGATCTTATTTCTGTGTACACAATTCTTAATCTACATATTTCACCAATATCAATATTAGGTAATCCGTTTGGACGATTCCATATACTATTATGTTTTAGGGTTTTTTAGCTTCAGTGTCGAGTTGATGTATAGTATTGAGGGCTGTCTGCGAGAAATAAATCCTTTTTTCTGATAGATTAACTAAATCCAAAACCAATATAAAAATAGTTAACACATATATTTTATTTAACTGAGTAAATTGATCGGAATGTGAATGATACTTAAACCTAAAATTTGTTTTGGTCTATCCCAGTGCTGACATTTGCGCGGGAATTTAGTCCATTGACATCGCAATATAATTTACTTTGGATTATAATTATCTTAGATGTAATGTTACAGGATTTAATGTGAAATTATTTGTCTCTTCTTCTATAGTACACGAGTTTGACGTCAGGTTTGTACACATGAAGTCTCTAGTCTAAAAAAGCCAGTGACAGAACGATAAACAGATAAGCAACTGTCTAGGGCCAAGTAAGGGAGGTGAAAAAGCCAGTATTACGCAGAACGATAAACAGTTGCATAGACGGATCCAGGGGGTGGGGAAAATTTGGTTGATTTTATAGGGAAGCAGGGGCGGATCCAGCCATTTTATAAAAGGGGGGTTCCCAACTCGATCAGGACAAAGGGTGGGTGGGGGTTCCAACTATGTGTCCCCATTCAAATGCATTGATCGTCCAAAAAAAGGGGGTTCCAACCCCCGGAACCCTCCCCCCGGATCCGCCACTGGGGAAGCATGACGGGAGTGGGCGACCCTTAGGTCAGTCAGCGGCCACCCCCTTTTATCAAAAGTTGTGGATCCGCCACTGAGATTTATATAAGCAGGTTTTCTTTGTGTAGATGCCTTAAAATATCACACCTTAAAATATCACCAACTGTGACTGAGTACAGAATTTGATTCATTTCAGCTCATTAGCTGGGCTCACTCGCTAAAAAGGTTCATTGCGGGTCTGCTCACTGGCTAACATTTTACGATATTCATGACTCATGTAGAAAAGCCGATAATCTATATATGTGTGTGAGGAGTAGTTATCAAGCTTGCTTTCGTCTGTAAAAACTGTCTTAGGCCAAGTTAGGGAGGTGAAAAAGCCAGTAATAGAACGATAAACAAATGATCAGGTTTTCTTCATATAAGATCCCTTAAAATATCCCCCACTGAGGACACAATTTGATTCATTTTAGCTCATTAGCTGCGCTCACTCGCCATTATAGGTTCATTGCGGCTTACTGGCTAATATGTGTAGAAAAGCTAATAACCTATACATACATGTATATGATCAGATCATATGTTTTCTTACGTCATATGAATTTGTACTATGCATGCCTTTTCAATGGAAATTGAGACGACAGTATGCATTCTTAATAGCACGAAAAACGATGAGAAGAGGATACATATGTCAACCAAAATTTTTCAGCAACGTCAAAATATATGAGGACACCCTATCAAGATCTATCAAGCTTGCGTTCATGTTGCATTAAAACTGTTTTAGGAAGGTGAAAAATACCAACAATATAACAATAAATAGATAATCGATATTGTAAAATATCAATGTGTTGAAAAGCCAATGATCTACATATATACTTAAATATGTCAACCATAAAATAAAACTGATTTAATTTACACCACAACTGTTGAAAAAACCTTTATGTTTATATAACTTATCTCATTCTAGTCCATTCAACTGACAGAATGGGTGTACATTTCATGTACTCTTTAATAACAAGAATCAGCATGGACTATTCTTTATAGCAATATCTGTTAGCCATTTTGGGGTCTTTTGCATTCTAAGTTTAGTTTTAGTGGGTTTATTTTGCGAAAAAGAACTCAATTTCCAGATCATAGTTAACATTTTCTATATATTTTGCTGTGTCAAAATGACCTAATAAATATAAAGGACAGTATATAGACCCAAAAATGGTATATCACATTCTACACATGACATTTTAGCAGGAAAGACAACCATTGGAGTATATAACCACTGCGACTTTGTAACTTTATCTCATCCACTAAAGTCATTCAAGTAGAATATTTGATGTAGGTTTGTCCACATTTTGGAATATATTATACGAGTCTGTTCCCAGATGCCTGAGATAGACTTCAATATTTATTATTTATTGAAAATAAGTGGAATCATCTTTCAGAAAAGTTTTTTTCTATGGTAATGAATCCCCCCTATTATAAGTCAAAAAGGCTATATTTCCCCCTCCCTCTATTTTTTATTTGAGGGGGGGAGAGTTCCAAACCTGTTTATTAGTGGAATAGTGTTCAGGCCTTAACTCTTCTCAATTGTATTGATGCATACTTTTCATGTCGGGACAGTTTTCCTCATTTTTGAAGGCTGTATGGTTGCTTTTACAGTTTTTCCATAAGAACCGCCGCCGCCAAATTGACCGTTCAAGCAGTTTTTGGCGGTTCAATCGTCATCAGCCAAAAAAATTTGGGTGCATATTTTACTTATACGATTATTTTATACGTCGTAACTTTTATTATTATCTAGGTTTTATTTACGTCTGAGGGTTCCGGTTTGTATTTCTATCGGAACACGCGGCCGTTATCCATCGAAAGAGACTTATTTGGAATATCCCGAGAGATATCGAGTATATGCAAAAGTAGTGCCATGTCAAGGTCGTTAAAAACTTCCATTTGTTGTTGAAGATGAAACGTTCCATCACAGATTGTTTCCCTGCTAAGCGACACAAAGGTGTGCATTTTTATGATGAAACATTTATAAAGTTTGCATGCATTGTTTTTCAATTTGTTCTGTTGTGTTTAGTTTAAATCGCGAATGAATCGATGACATGATAACTGTCATTGGTTTGCACTACGCCGGATCGAAGGTTCGATATGACCCAGGCCTGAAAACTTCAAACAAATACGGAAAATTGCCTACGTTGAAGGAATATTACACAAATCAAATCTGTGAACAATAATTTGCTGACAAAATCAAAAATATTACTAACTCAGTCAAATTATTGGGGTGGACAGGGGTACCTAATCTTCACTTCCCAACCCTTTGCCATCTCACCCCTCATCATTAGACACTTTCCATTATATATAAATGGGAGGGTGGGCGGATTTGAAAAAAAAGTTAATGATTTGGTAAAAATAAAATTATAGATATTGAAGATAGCTTTATATAATATAGAAGTAATTGAAAGTCTGAATTTTACCCATCATGTTGTGTTGTCTTAAGTCTATTTGGTTATATGAGTTTTTTTTTTTTTTGGGGTTCCAAACCTGTTGTTTATAAGTTGTAAATCAGGCCATTACTTTTCTTAATTTAATTGTTGCATACTTAACATGTCTGGACTGTTTTTTCTCATTTTTTAAGGCTGTATGGCTGACTATAATTACTTTGTTATTTAAACCTCTGTGGAAAGTTGTCTCATTGGCAATTATACCACATACATGTATATACAGATTTTTTTATGGATTGCAGACCTGAAAAAGATGTTCAAAGTTGAATATGCTGCAAACTTCAAACAAGCTACTACTTATTTACCATGTTTACCATGATTGTTGATCAGAACTATATATAAGTTATTTCACCCAATCCTCATACATGTATATATACCACTATCAATCAACAGAACAAATGCAAATACTTTTTTTTATTTACATGCATATGGTTGCCTATAATTTCTTACATCTATTTTATTTGAATTAAAGGAAATAGTTGTTATTTATATAAACAAATCTCACGTCGATGTATAACATGTACAACAATCAAACATCAACCCAAACCAAACTGGATGTATTTGAAAGACATCTAGAAGTCAATATACAGTCTCGAACAAAAGACGAAAAAAAGGAAAATATGGTGAACTTTGGAGAATTTATATTATTACATATACATGCATTTGAATTATTTGGAATATATTGTTTCAAATTTTTTAGTCTTAGGTTCCACCTACCATTTTAGAAAACTGGGATTTCAATGCTAGTGTATTAGAGTGGTATTTCATTGGTTTTAGATATGGAGGTATGTTCTTATTTCGAGAGGGGCAATCAACCTATATCAATTTGTACATGAAGAGATTGATAGTTGCTAGATAATGAATGATTTCACCACAAATTTGTGAAAGTTTTAACCTGTGTATATATAATTAAAATACAATAATAAAATTCATGTCTTTTTCAGGACTTCTGATCCAACCATGTAGTATGGCATGTTTGTGAGATATGGTTTTGGTGGATAGGATGTTCATGAAGGACCTGTAGTACAAAGTATATCACTGGATTGAGCTCTTTGTCTAAGTGTATTATTAAAGTGCTTTGCTTTAAGCTCAGTTCATTGTTATGCAATTCATTCTTTGTGAAATAAAGATTTGACAGACAACTCTCATGTACAAGGAATTGTCAAAGTAGTATCCATTCTATGTACAATGTAAGTAATGGGAGATAAAAGCATTTTATTTGGATTTGAACCAAACATTTTTTGTCCATTAACCAAATTTTAAAAAAAGAACAAATTTACCAGACAATGCTACACTCGCTACTAGCAATATGATGCTAGGTTGTTTTAATACATCTGTACTGCCTACTGATGACTTGGTCCTGAGTGTAAATGGTCATTCAGTATGTTAAAAAAAAAAGACCAAAATTTATAAGGCCTATCTGGCCTAATTGATTTCTAAAACTATATTTCATTGTACATATTCAACATTTTTCATTCATTTGTTTATTTCTTAATTTGTGTGAATTAACATTGTTACAGTAAATGTTAATTACTACACTTTCATACCATGGCCACAACAATACTGTATTGGTATCACTTATATTTGTATCCATATAACAAAAAAAATTGAAAAGAGAATAATTTTGCAATACCTTTTTCATATTGAATACTATAACTTTTTTTATATTAAGACATATTAAGTAGATTTTCATAATACCCACTTGACATGCTTGAAATTCTATCAGATTACTTTTGGAGCAGTTATGAGTCTTTGAAGCATGCTTACAAAGGTTTTTTTGTTGATATCATTTCCATATTGGTCAAAACTTTTTTTTGCTTCGGCCAGCTTTGGAGGAGATGTTATCAAAGAATTGATAAAAAAACAACACAGAAGTTTACTTTCTAGCTCATCTAGCCCCAAGCATCATGTCGGGCATTGTTGTTACTAAAAACCAATTAATGTCTTCTAATCTGAGAAACAATTTCCACATTTTAACAAAATATTTTACTAATGATACTGACAATCCACCACAAAGTAATATAAATAGAACCATACAAATAGTGAGAAAATACATATAAAAAAGATGTGGTATGATTGCCAATGAGAAAATTCTCTACAACAGACCAAAATGACACAGAAATTAACAACTATGGGTCACCGTACAGCCTTCAACAATGAGCAAAGCCCATAACGCATAGTCATTTATGTACACAAATGAAAAAAACAAATATTATGTAACACATAGACAAACGACAACCACTGAGTTACAGCCTCCTGATATCATGTTCTCAGACATCATCTCCCATTTAAAAAAAAATCACATGAAAAAATGAACCTATTATGTGTTGCTCTCCTAGCTACAAAATGTATCCAAAATCAAAGATTTGGAAAATATTCTATCATAATCATTTGGTAATTAATGCAATTAGTGTCTCTTCCATGCCTGTCTTGAACATAAAATCTAAATATCAAATAAACAACACTCCTAATGCTCAGGTTGGTTGTCATCGTGCAACACAGTTAATAACACCATATACGAAAAACATGGAACTCTTTTTGTCATATAAAACACTCAAACATCCAAACATACTATCCCCATTCATCTGTGTCCACACTTGTATACACTTAAAATATGGGATAAAGAGAATCTTCTAAACTGGACCAAACGTGATCTATCAGATAGTCAACAAAGGGTGGGTATAAATGGATATTCGTTCGAAATGGAAGACAGTAAATGCTGGTGTTTCTCAAGGTTCTATTTTAGGTAATTTCTTATTTCTATTGTTTGTCAATGATATAGTTGATTTTTTTTTCAGATTATATTGCTTATACTGTATTGTTGATGATGAGATGTCTGCAACTGAGTATGATTACCTTACTGTTTAGGATTTAAATTCTTGCACTATTGGTTCTCTAACTAGGGTTTGAATTTTACTTTTAATGCTACTTAGACTAAATCTGTGTTTTTTTTACAACAAAAAATAATTCTGATATTGCACCACTGTATATGAATAAAATTCCCTTTGACATTTTTTCTAAGCTTTAACACTTGGACCCATGCATACTTTTTTTTTTGCAAATATCAAGTGGGCAGATCATATTAGAGAAATGTATACTTATTCCTGTAAGCGCATTAATATCATGGCATGAGATATCTTTAAAAAAAATAAGAACAACAAAAAACAATTCTGATATTGCACCACTGTATATGAATAAAATTCCCTTTGACATTTTTTCTAAGCTTAAACGCTTGGACTCATGCATACTTTTTTTTTGCAAATGTCAAGTGGGCAGATCATATTAGAGAAATGTATACTTATTCCTGTAAACGCATTAATATCATGGCATGAGATATCTAAAAAAATAAGACTGACAGAGATTCTTTTAAAAAACTTTATATTTGATTTATTTATTTATATTTGGAATGGGAATATCATTAGGGATAACTGCAGCCAGGAAGAACCTGGATTTTTCGAGTCAGTCAAAAAAGATGTTGCTCGAATAATTATTGGTCTAAAAAAGGGCACACTGAGTGGAAAATTTTAGAAAGAATTTGAATGGGATTTCCCCGGCCTCAGACGGTAGAAGAACAGAAAACAAATTATTATATTGTCATAAGGGTTTATCTGGTAAGATCCCAGAACTCATAGCTGCAGAGGTCACACCATTTACAAATAATAGTACAAAGTACAATTTATACGACATCGGGGACTATTTATAATCTCATTATTTACACCCCAGTTCTATTGTTATACTTCATAGTTTCTATTTCTGAAACAAGTGTAAATTGAATAGATCTATTGTTACGAATAACAATGGATTTTGACCACAGCTGCTTCTACATCCCGAAAACCCAGTCCATTGTTATTCATAACAATAGAAATTGGTTTTTTTTTAATAGCATGAACATAAGAGATTATAGTGTTCACTACAAGTTGTTTCAAGACATATTAAAAAACATATTTCATGAAATTCCAATATCGAAAAAAATATTTAGCTTCTATTTTGAATTAAAAAACAACATTTAATTAAATACTCCTTTGCTTGAAGCTAAAATTTTAATCCCATATGGCAATGTCTTAAAGAATATACATGTAAAGAACTTTTATTTGAATTTTATACATTAAAAATATATAGTTTTCATTTGTACTATGTCTTAATTAAGACTAATGATGGCACCCAGGGGCGGATCCAGCCAATTTTTAAAAGGGGGTGCCAACCCAGGATAAAGGGGGGTTCCAGCCATATATCCCCATTCTAAAACAATGATCGTAAAATTATGGAGGTTCCAACCCCAGACCCCCCTGGATGGCCCCAAAAAAGGAGGGTTCCTACATATGCAATCTGTATTTTTGTATGTTAAGCGTGTCCGGTCGTCGGTTTTCTAATCCAGACACCTATCCCTCAGTATGTTCGAATATGAATGTGTGTTTAATGTTGAGAAGAAGGGGGCTTTTTTTATTAAACCGTAACATGTAAAATACATTTATAATTACCTTCATTAAACTGATACATGTAAGAACTTTGGGTTATAAACATTGCGTTATCTTCAGTCTCTTCTGCAAAATCCAACGCCTGACTCAAAATGTCGTCCGTCTTATACCCGTCCATATTGACAACTGCATAAAAGGAGCATGATGTATTTTTTTGTAATAAGAATGCACGATACGGCCAACCTTGTCCTGCTGATCCATATGAGCACATGGATTTAACGGGAATATGCAAAACGGCAACTTTGACATTTGTAAAATCTACTCACTTGTCAAAGTTTGAATGAAGATCGTCAATGGAAGGTTACTATAGTGGTGGTTCATCTAAAAAAATCTTTATTTTTTCTGATAAATCGTGGTTTGAAATTTTCAATAAAAATGCTATCCGTTCTTTTTCATTTAATATTCAATGTAAACAAATATAGGGTTTAGTATCGGGTGTAAGTTAGTTATGTACACTTCGGGATACGGCGTGTCTGGATAAGAAACCCCTCCGGCCTCCGGCCGTCGGGGTTTCGGCCGGAGGGGTTTCTTATCCAGACACACCTATCCCTCAGTGTATAACTATTACATCGTACCCGATGTCGCAAAAAAGCCGGTACATTCTAAACATCGTGGATTAATGGAATTCAATTGACGATAATATTCTAAATACATTGCTAGCAGTTTACAAAATAAAAAAGTGTGTTGAACGAGGATATCATACGCTGTCCACCTTATTTTGATATTGTTAAACGAAAATACAATATTACACATTATCAGCTTAAGAATAAGACTAGTGACATAAAACAACATCTGGTTACTGGCCACTCCTCTGAATGCTCCAGGTGTGCTTGTTACCGATTGAAGATATTTTAAATTTCTTTTATATTTGTCCTCCGTATATCCTGGACATAAATATGAACTTTTTGGTAAGTCATTTGATAAGGAAGTTTCATAATGAAAAACTTGAAGTCCTGCTCTATGGGACAAAGACTTTAACCTAGATGAAAATGTTGGAATAATTACAAGTGTATAACACTATATTTAAGCTGAGACCACTATAAAACACTTTCATTAAGAGGATAAGCATAGACTGGAATAAAAGAGAAAGGGGGGGAGGGGTCAAATGGAAGACTCAGAAAGAATCAGTTAACAAATTAAAATCTTTGGATTTAATTTTTGTCACATTTCTATAACTTTCAGCTGCTTGCATAATTACCAAATCTTATACAACACAACTCTTTTTTTTTTAGGATATATGTACTAAATATTTAAACATTCAAAAAAAAAATCGAAATCGGCAATTGATGAATCCTTTTTTTTTCATTTTTTTAAAAGATCTGTTTTTAAGTGGAAACAATCATTGATTATAAAACAAAAAATTTCTAATAAAAATTCAAATGACATTTTTATAATCATTTTTAAAAGGTTTACTACAATCTGAGACTACTATAACACAGAGATTGGTCACTTCCGTACTGACCAGTCAAATAGTAATTAATTCTAAGTCGTCGATCACGATCTGTTTTAAGTGGAAACAATCATTGATTATAAAACAAAAAATTTCTAATAAAAATTCAAATGACATTTTTATAATCATCAAGTGTGTAGGTTTTACTACAATAAACGGGGCCTTCGTGTATCGTGGGCACCCAGTTGTGAAATCAAAATTCGTCTCGCATGCTTTTCAACCTACCTGGTTTTTTTACGGGTATAAAATAAAGGTTTACTACAATAAGCGGAGCCTTCGTGTATCTTGGGCACCCAGCTGTGAAATCAAAATTCGTTCCCCATGCTTTTGAATCTATAGCTGTCATTACAGGTAAAATATTTGTATATTGTAGTGTTATTAACTGGCTGTTTCTGTATTGGTTCTGTTATAGATTCAGATCCATTCACATTTTCAAGAGTCGAATAATTAAAAACTATTTACTATACTATATATAAAAATATTAATTTTCGCGAACCATTTAGGTCACGGAAATTCCAAAATATGGCATCAGTAAGGAGAGTTGTACAAATAATATGAATACACAGAACCCCGATCCAATTTATCTTTTGCTAAAATTATTCATCATTTTCTGTTTTGTATGTACTAACAAAATTCTATTTTTCTATAATTTCGATTAAAATGTTCTAAAACCTGCAGTTAAAATAGGTCACATGCCCCAAATAAACATTCCCCGATTGGTTGAACTACTGTGGCCTCCATGTAAATCAACGCAAGCCTCGATGCAAAGAACACGCTTCCCAAGAGTAAGGAGAGATGTACAAATAATATGAATACACAGAACCCCGATCCAATTCATCTTTTGCTAAAAGTGTTTATCATTTTCTGTTTTGTATCTACTAACAACATTTCATATGTCTATAATTCCGTTTTAAATATGTCAAAACCTGCAGTAAAAATAGAGGTATGTCCCAACTTAACATTCCCCGAATAGTTGAACTGCTGTGGCCTCGATGTAAAGCAACGCAAGCCTCGATGCAAAGCACACACAAAATTTTCCGTTAATACACAAAAATTTCCGTTAATATGTTGAACTTCGACCCCTGGATTCAACCGATCCACAAACAGAGATGTTCTTGCGCTCAAATGTAATTCTAAGTGAAGTATATTGGTAAAGTAAAATTCTAATCTTTTACAGAAATATATACACATTTTATCATTAATATTTTGTCATGCTTTTGTATATTAACTTTTATTTCCGCTGAGCTATAGTTAAATTTAATGCTATACAAATTTTGTTACGTCTATTATGGAGTAAGAATATTTACGCGCCAAAACAAGAAAATAGCCTGCAACATTAACACTATTTTATCAGAAAAAGCCTTTGGTATCAGCAATTGTGGTAAGCATTACTTATTATTGTTTAGGTTCTCCAGATCTGGTTCTCTTTGTCTTCTTGACGGTCAATTTTTTAATCCCATTTATCAATTATTCCCGATGACATTTTTTTTTTGACAGATATGTCAACCCAGTCGATTTGTGTCATGGGTGAAAATCTTATCTATCAATCTTATATTTCACTATTTGATGATAATTCTGTGAGTTTTAGTAGGTGTTTCAGATCAGAAGTCATAGATTCATAAGCTCCCGATGTAACACGTGTCGGAATTATCCATACAAGGTGCAATCAATCTTATATTTCACTATTTGATGATATTTCTGTGTGTGTGTTAGTAGGTGTTTCAGAACAGAAGTCATAGATTCATAGTACCATACTAGTGTTAGTGTTCCAGGGTTGCATTCTATATCCAGAGGCGGATTTAGGGGGGGCAGGGGGTTGATTATATAGGGAATCACTGAAGCATGACCGGAGCGGGCCCCCACTTATGAAAATTTCTGGATCCGCCACTGATATCGTAGCAGCTTCATAGGGCTATGTAGATTTTTGACTACTGAACGTGTAGCTAGCCTAGCTGCTAAATAGATAAAAGTCATGATAGCAGCTAGGCTAGGCTGTAGCTACATGTTTAGTAGTAAAAAATCTATGTAGCAGCTGCTACTAAATTGAATGCAACCCTGTTCAGTAGTTAAATACATGTACACGTAGTTGTGATTTTTTTTTATATGAAACTTCTTTGCCTTTGAAAACAGAGAATATAATCTTTTTGTTTTCAGAAATTCCGTTGAGCATTACAATTTGTATTGTATTTAGGTGCTATACATGCATGTTGACCTTTGTCTTTGAGAGCGTTTAGTAACAATCCCGGTTCTTAGAAATGTAGACAATGGACACAAATGTGAACCATGACGATATGGGTCACTGACATTTTTCTCTGATTTTAATATTTGAATTATCTGTATTTGCAATATCTTTGTATTTCATGTGTAATCATGAACAGATCTTCAATTTGTTCAAGTTAATACACAATAAATTGCTATTTAGGGAGCTACCATTTGATTTTTATGGTGGTGGGGGCTAGGATGAAAAATTTTGTCCTGCATTTTATTTTAGTTGTAAACTCTGTCCTGCCTTTTTATTTTTCACTCTATTCGGTCCTGCCTTTTTTTCATTAGTTTATCCTGACTCTTTAAAAATAAATTGTCATCTTGCCTTTTTTTTTGCCAAGTTACTCATCCTGCCTTTTATTTACTCGAAACTCCTGTCCTGCCTTTTTTTCAAATTTCATCCTAGCCCCCCATAAAAATCAAATGGTAGCTCCCTTATGATGATGAAGAATTTGTATGCTCACATAAAGATGGCGGAATAAATCTTTACATCATTGTATAATCTAACACGAGACATTATTATTTGTAAACAAATGTCGAAACAAACACGTGTTGGAAATTTCGATATCATTCTAAATTTTGGATTATTTTTACAGATTTTGCAAAATATACTGGATTCCACCTATTTGTCTAACCAAATTTTTGTCTTGAACTAAAATGCCCATGAAACTTATTCAATAGACAATACATTATCATCATCCATATATATACATGTATGTAAAATAGCTATACTATAGTCTGCACGAAGCAACACATTGAAAATATGATTTCAACAAACATGTTCAATACTTGAAAAAAAAATACATGCAGTGAAATTTTTTGGTTAAAATACATATATATGGTTGCATATAATTTCTGTAATGCTTTTTCCCTTCATATTAGTACATTTATTACAAAATGTACTAGTCCGAGATTACTCTTACTTCCCAGGCCATGGCCCCAGCTTGTCTGGCAAAACAACGAATGTACATGTACATATGTACATGTACATGTATGACAGTATGTATACTATAAACTACATGTATTTTTAAAATGCACATGGTGTGGTTCAAAGTAAGTAGTAATATGTTTGTAACACTCAGAAACGAGTGTTGATCCCCCAAACCTGTCCTTTTTATAATTATGAATACTAAAATGCTCCATATGAAGCCAAAATGTCTTGCTTTTTAGTTTTATGAATGCTTAGTCATGTCCACTGTTTTAAATCGTGATTTGTAGATTCACTAACGAATTGACTTATTTTTTGGCAGTCACCATTACACATCAACACTGACAGCTGCAATTGTAGGTGAGGAACCCTTTCCTTATATATAGATAGACCTCTTTAGAGTTAACGTTATGTATGCTGGAAAATTTACACGCCTTTATGATGTCATTTACTTGATAGAGGGGACCGCCTGTATCACTGCACTATTAAAGATCATCAAGTGTCTTTGTGATCGTCAAGATAAACAAGAAATAATGTTTGTTCTTAAAGGTTCTTAATAACATTTCTCTAATGACAGAAGTGCTGATTATCAATTATAAGAATTTAATTCACCAAAATGATTCGTGTAATAAAGCTCTTTTATGCCCCTGCCATAGCAGAGGGGGCATTAAGTTTTACCCTTGTCTGTCTGTATGTACATGTGCGTACGTCCCAAAAATTGGTTTCTGTTCTCTAACTTAACTTAAGTTTGCCTCAACCAAATGTTATCAAACTTATACACAATGGGTATTACCACAAAACACAGATCAAGTTTGAATTTTGGTGGCGTCACTTTTACCGTTCTAGACTTATGCCCCTTTACAAATTGAAAAATTGCTAAATTTTTTGTTTCCGTTCTCTAACATTAGTTTGCCGCAGCCTTATGTTATCAAACTTCTACACAATGCTTATTACCACAAAACACAGATCAAGTTTTAATTTTGATGGCGTCACTTTAACTGATCTAAGAGTTCTGCCCCTTTATAAATGGAAAAATTGCAAAATTTTTAGTTTCTGTTCTCTAACCTAAGTTAGCCTCAACCAAATGTTATCAAACTTATACATAATGCTTATTTCCACAAAATACAGATCATGTTGGAATTTTGGAGGGGTCACTGTAACCATTCTCGAGTTATGCCCCTTTATAAATGGAAAGAAAATGCAAAATTTTTAGTTTTAGTTCTGTAACTTAAGTTTGCCCCAAACATTATGAAACCTTTACACAATACTTATTACCACAAAACTTAGATCTGACATGTACAAATTTGGGTAGCGTCACTTTTATCGTTCTGGAGTTATGTTCCTTTATAATGTTGTATGCAGTGGGGGCATCATCTGTGTCCATGGGGACACATTCTCCATTTATTTTTTTTTAAAGTAGGTCTTGCAAAAAGTTGAAAGGACTGGCAAAACTGTCTTACAGAATCCAATGTTCAGAAGTACTACTTAAAAATCTAAAAACTTTTGAGAGAAAATACAAAACTGGCTGAACAGTTAAAACAAATGAGACTCAAATTAAAAGAACAGTTGCTCATCAAGGTATAAGCCATCACATATACATATATTATATAGAAAGAAACGTATTTGAATCATGGATTGACCTCTTGGTTTGATATAACTTCATTATACATTTTTTGTAACATGCCTAAATTCAAAATATTGATGATGAAAAAACCCAATACATTAAAGAGTTTGGTGGTGAAAAACCCAATTTGATGTTTGCTTGAAGGGTGAGTTGGAGTTAATAATGCAATTGAAAAAAACTTTCACTCATTACATTAATTGGTAAAACCCCAATTTGTGAATTTTTATGTGGAGCTCTGTTATATATGCTAAATCTGATTAGTTCAGTTTGTGGGGAACCAGTACTGGTAAATCAATAATATGTGGTGTGTTGTACATGTATCAGAATAACAACATCTCATCAATGGAAATTAATTGGTCAACCACCTTAATCATGGTTGTCATGGTCTATTGGCATGTTACAGCTTAAAATTAAAAGGCCAAACCTCAGAAAATAACAATAAGACCTATTAATATTCTGGTGTAAGAAGTTCATCCTTCATTTAAATAAATGCCATGAGGATTATTATTAATTTACATGTAAAACAATTCTAGAGGACAATACACAATCTCAAGCAATAGACAAAATACAAAACTAAAAGTACAGCCAATTGCTGAAATGTATTATTACATGTATTTGCAAGACTTAAAATATTATATTTTTCACAACTTTTTTAGCATTGGGTTCAACCTAACATTTTATAAAACTTGGATTTCATTGTGGCTAGCTATACATGTATATATAGTCTAAAAAAACATCAATTACAAAAGCCAATACTATTGTGACATTAATTTGAGAACAACAAAAAAGATGTATATTTTAGGGATATATAATTGGTCATACAATAACATGTAGATTTGAAATTTTATTTTTATTGTGATGTCAGATTTGAATGTAGACTTCAGGAATGGGGGTTGGTTAAAGACTGGATGTCAATCAGAGTCTTATATATGTATATATTGATTCAGTTGTGATGGTAAATAGACACTGATAGATAAGTCTGATAACTTTTTATAGTTTTAATGTTTGGTCACCTATAGCTATTTACAATGATTATGTGGAAATATGATCTTTTTTTCAAAAAGAGGGCAACTCAGCAAATATTATTATATTAGTGCATGAACTACTTGCTAGAAACTGAATGTTTTTACCACAACTTTCAAATTGTATGTTTCAACTGGGATATGTATATGTACATATAATATAAACAAAAAACATGTCTTTTTCAGGACTTCTGATCCATGTTTGGCATGTTGGTGGTTTATATTGGAAGGGTGAATGTTCAGGACAGTCCTCTATTACAAAGTATATCACTGGATTGAGCTTTTTGTCCAAGTGTATTATTAAAGTGCTTTGCTTTGAGCTCAGTTCATTGTTATGCAAATGCATTCTTTGTGAAATGAAGATTTGACAACCAACTCACATCTGCACATGATCTGCTGCAAGGTAATATGATTAAAACTGTCAGCAAAAGGAGTTGTACCATCCATTCAATGTTCCCATTTATGGGGAGATTAAATCATTTTATTTGCACTTGAGCCAAACATTTTTTTGTCCATAAGCCAAATAAAAAAAGCACAAATTTACCAAACAATGATACTCCTGCTACTAAAAATATGATGCTACATGTACATGTAGGTGGTTTTGTAACACTTTTTTTTACCATCTGTGCTGCCTGCTGATGAGTCCTGAGTGTAAAAGATCTTTCACTTATACATACCGGTAATGTTCCTAAGTTTAAATTATATTTTTTATCCTTTTGTCCTACAATCCTGTTCATACATGTATCTAAAAGAATTTTAATCAGTTTGTAGGAGTTATGAGCATCTGTATTGGAATCTGCCATATCTGGTTTGTTATCGTTACTATCAAACCATAATAATATATCTTTAATTTCCACATTTAAACAAAAACTTTTACTAATGATACTGGGAAGATCCTGAACAAATTTTTAGTTTTTTTTTGTGGAGAAACCCAAGTAAGAAATGACCACCTCAAAGGAACATAAATAGAACCATACAAATATTACATGCATACTACAATCACATCATGCAGAAATGCACCTAATGTGGTCCGCTTCTATTTTTAATTTTTTGCACAGGGACTCGGTTAGCAGATTAAAATTTTGTTAATCAATGTTTTTTAAATTTTTTTTTAGTATTTCCTGTCTATTTGTATTACTTTATTAACGTATTTGACGTTGACATCACTATTTCTTTGTTTTCTAGCAATGTGCAGTTTACTATCCATATCCGTATACTGAAAAATCCTAAAGGGATCTAAGTCGCCATCTTGAATTGCCTTCCCTACTTTAGATAAAAATTATTAAAATATTAATAAATTACTATATACCTTACAAAGGCACTCATTTTCAATGCAGCGAGAAATTCCCGCACCCGGAGGCGTCCTTAAGCTGGCCCCTAAACAAATATATATACTAGTTCAGTGATAATGGACGTCATACTAAACTCAAATTATACACAAGAAACTAAAAGTAAAAATAATACAAGATTAACAAAGGCCAGAGGCTTCCTAAATTATTCTTCTATCACATGCATATTTTGATTTTGGATCAACAGAACCCTTGCGCAACTTCAGTTGCATTCTGATTGAAAGATTATGTCAGAATATTCAAATTTCCCGGCGAAAGCAACGTAACTGGCAAACATGTCGTTTTTCAGTAAGATAGACGAAATGGGAGATAACTCTTGTCATTCGGGTTGATGCTTTACTACAACGATAACTCCTCATAGACTGACGAGTGCCGTCCCTAACTTGATACCTACGCTCAATCGATCAGATTTGAGACAGATTTATACGCCAAGAATCCTTCATAAAATTAAATATCAAACGAAAATTTCCTCGAACAGTCATTGTATGTGTTGTTTCAATATCAGATTATTCTCCTATCCTTCCGCCCATTGAAAATATCAAATGATTGTCCCCAACTTGTAATTTCTGGTGATAGAAAATATATCATCCAAATATCTAAAAGTATTATTAAATTTTTGTATCAGATGTTGTTTTGATGGGTCTATCGGGGTTTTTTCTTAAAGGAATGTGACTTTCTGTCAGACATCGTCCTGATATTTTCACACCAAGGATTTATGTAGTACAACATGTATATAATCAGAGGCGGATTTATGGGGACAGGGACCTCCTAATGGAGCTTCATACATGCATGTATGATAAATGCATAGACTTTTCAAAGTATTAATCCAAAAGTTAGCCTACCAACTTGCCCCCCTTTTTTTTAAATCCTGGTACTGTTACTGAACCTGGTAAATCCTGTTGAACACGTCAATATTTTTATATTTTTAGTAACTACTTCATTTTATTGATGTGTCTACCAAAAGTCAGTGATTTATGTTACCCCGTTTGCAGAAAGGTTCTATTCGTTATTAAATTTGCGATCGATATTTATGTCAGGGGACAGCACTCGTCAATTTATGAGGAGTTATCGTTGTAGTAAATGCATCAACCCGAAAGTTTTCGAATGACAAGAGTTATCTCCCATTTCGTATATCTTACTGAAAACGACATGTTTGCCAGTTACGTTGCTTTCGCCGGAAATTTGAATATTCTGACCTGAATGCAACTGAAGTTGCGTAAGGGTTCTGTTGATCCAAAATCAAAATATGCATGTGATAGAAGAATAATTTAGGAAGAAAATGAGTGCCTTTGTAAGGTATATAGTAATTTATTAATATTTTAATTATTTTTATCTAAAGTAGGAAGGCAATTCAAGATGGCGACTTAGATCCCTTTAGGATTTTTCAGTATACGGATATGGATAGTAAACTGCACATTGCTAGAAAACAAAGAAATAGTGATGTCAACGTCAAATACGTTAATAAAGTAATACAAATAGACAGGAAATACTAAAAAAAAAATTAAAAAACATTGATTAACAAAATTTTAATCTGCTAACCGAGTCCCTGTGATTTTTTGCTGCTATCCAAAATCAAATTTTTAAACTTATTTTATTGGAATAATTTGGCAATCCTTCTAAATCTTTTGCTTCTTAACGTAAATCTCTCCAGCGTCGGAGCACACTCAGCTAGCTGTGTTCCCTTAACGGATCATTTATAAAAATGTTAATGTATTCACATAGAAGTTATTTCAAAGTTAAAATGTTGAAAGGAAATCCTCCAATGTAACGTTGCACATGCACAAAATTTATTTACAGGAATGTACATATTATATACAGGAAGCAATCATAGCACGTTGGCCAATATGTAGATTTGATATTAAAAGCAATGTCTAGCTAAATAAAATCTATGATCGGTCAGCACTGATTTAATGTAGTGTCTCCTACATGAAAGTCTTGATTGACCTGATAATGGTTTACTTTTACAATGTCAAAGTGTGACTTGGATGGAGAGTTGTCTGATTGGCAATCGTAACACATCTTCTTATATATATTGATCAGTAAAACACAATATTGAATATAAGACTGCTATTTTCAGTGTATGGTACAGGTTGACTGTCACTGGGCACAACAGTTCAACATAGAACCCTATGGGGAAAACCAGAGAACTCTTTTTGTCAGAAAACACTGTCAAACATCCAAACATACTATCCACACTTGTTATAATTAGAAAATAAATAAATAAATATGAATACTGATAACTGCAATGCAGATCTGATAGTAATGAAATTTTGCCTCGTTAAAGGGAGGTTATCCAAAGTTATATTTTGTGTATATTGAGACAATATTTCATGTCTGAGTGTCATGAAATTTTCTCATGAAAGGGAGGTTACAAAAATTAATATTTTGGACAATGAATTCATTGATAAATGTCAGTACTTTAATTTTGATATATGAAATACCTGCCTCACAACATAATTTCAGTTATAAATTCACAGTTATACACATACCAGAAACACTCTGGCGTAGGATTTTTCAGGGAAGACATAATTTGATTAGGAAATATTATCAAAGACAGCATTTCTCTGTGAACTATTGTCATGGACAGTTGTATTTTAAAAGACAAATGTATCAACTAGCTCAGTATTAAGCAACATTTAATGTACTTTTATGCCTTTAGTCAACCTAAAACTATTGTCTGATCGGTTGTCAGGGGAGGTTTTCGGAAGTTCAAAAACATTTAAAAAAATCTTATTAAATATTTCGTGAAAGGGAAGACTACAAATCTTCAAATGTTGAAGACTTATAACCCTAGGTAACACTCACAAGAAATGATTTTTTTAAGTTGTGCACAAAAAAGATCCACACTGACAAGTAAAGTCTTGTCAAGTACTTTTAATTAATCTTCGTTTAAGTTTTCATACGCATTATAAATATTTAGAAAGCTGTAAGTTTTTGTAAAACTTGTTTGAACAATAAGAATTTTAGTATAAATCTAAACATGCTAATGCTCAATCTGCCCAAAGGGTGACTATATAGGATAACCTTGATCTCCCGTCCGGTTGTGTGTTGAAGAGGTGGTCGTTTGGCATGTATAAATAGGAAGTCACGTCCGATTGCAAAGAAGACGTTGGATCGAATATAAATTTAAGGAGACGTGGTATGATAGCCAATGAGACATCTATCCTCTAGATCAAATAACAAGGATGTAAACAAATACAAGACATCGTATGGTTTCCAACAGTGAGCAAAAACCACGCATACCGCAAATGGGGCTATAAAACCCACGGGGTAACAAAATAGGAAGCAATTCTAGAGATCAAACATACGACATGATCTAAACTGAAAACATTAAACGAAAACAACTATGACAAATAGCAGCCAACAATGACCATGCACTGGACAACAGGCTTCGGAAAATATACTTGTGTTGAGAGAATAACCCACTTTTTGCATGTTAAAGAGGTACCCATAGGAGATCTACTGCAATACCAACTTTGTTTACCATTTCCAGCATGTCTTTTTTCCAGCAGTAGTCCAAATCTCACGTGCACCATGCCGGTAGCCCAGTGTTGCAGTACCTACTTATTTCATATGTTGTTTAAAGTGTTATTGTCTTCAACATGCATGCAATATTTGCAACTGAACGTTAAACAAACAAAAATCATTTGATACATCAATCATCCTAATGCTCTTCAACTTCGTACTTTATTTGGCTTTTTTAAAATTTTTGATTCGAGCGTCACGGGCGAGTCTTTTGTACATGGACTTTCTTTCAAAATCTTTCTTCCCGTACTCTAATGCGCTGATAGCCTTTCTGTATGCAGTGACCTTAACTATGAAACCTCTAATTAGAACTTCGTCAAACGCACAGCGGAAGTGCGAGTGGTAAACCGTGATGGAAAAAAGGTAAACAAACGTTGAAGTGTTCATTTATTCTGTAAGAAAAAATAATACACCAAATCATTTAACAACTGTTATGACAAAGTTTAATTTAACAGATAGAAACGAACAGAAAATATATAATAAAAACATCTCTCTGCTGCATGTCTATCATCTCGCTTGTTTTTCGCGTGCTGCATGATTCTGTGTGATACACGATTTTTTTATTAGTTGCTGTTGGCTTTGAACTAGCTGTCAATAACTGCGAGTACTCTCAAATCTGTACTTCGTGTCTTTCTTGTTGTAGGGATGTGTGTTTGTTACTTGTTTTTCTGCTATGTACCAATCTGATGAGTTAAGCCTTTTTCAACTTATTTTTATAGTTTGTTCATATGTTGTACTGTTACACCACTGCCAGCTTAGGGGAGGGTTGGGCGCCCGCTAACATGTTTAACCCCACCACATTCTGTATGCATGTGTCTGTCCGAAGACAGGAGCCTATAATTCACTGAGTGGTTGTCGTTTGTTGCTGTATTTCATACTTGTATTTCGTTCGTTGTTTTTATATAAATCAGGCCATTAGTTTTCTCGTTTGAATTGTTTTACATTTGTCATTTGGAGGCCTGTTATAGCTGACTATGCGGTATGGTTTTTGTTCATTGTTGAAGGCCGTACGGTGACCTATAGTTGATAACTTCTATGTCATTTGGTCTCTGGTGGAGAGTTGTCTCATTGGCAATTATACCACATCTTCTTATTTTTATATTGATTGTTTATAAAGATCACATTTGGTAAACTTCGGCAATAAACACGAAAGTTAATTACCAGGTAAAGTTTTCACTGAATGAAATATTTTTGTGGTCGATTTATGTGTTATGGATTCGTAATAAATGTATATAAAATCGTGCATAGAGGACTTAGTTTAATATATATATATACGTGCATTGGTTTCATAATTTCCTTAACATTATAATTGCAAGAAAATTATTTCACAGTGTATATAAAGTGCGGATCTTGAAATACCATTTACACTGTATATGCCATAAATTTCTAATGTATAATGATAAATAAACAGACGAAAAATTGATGATTTTGGAATAAAATAATATACACCATTGACTGGTTATGAGGGTAATAGCAAGTTTGTTGTCCCTGAGATACCAACTATTGCTCGAGGCGAAGCAACTTTCTAAAAAGTTTACATACACGACTTTGAAAAAAAACCCAAATAGTCACTTAAACATGCACAAGATGCCCGTGTGGTATTTGTAAATATCTTATTTACTGTAATCAAGACCAGGAATCCTTGTGTAATAATTCCCGTGCATATAATAAACGCTAGATAAAATATATTACCGTATACCAAAGCAATTACAGATTATAAAGACGACAGTCACATACCATACATTTGTTTGGTTTTAGATCTTATAAAGGGTTAAATTTATCCATTACAATGAAATTTTATCATTGAATACATATACCTTGCACAGTTAAGAACATAAACGATAAACGGCCACCGAAAACTATGCTTAAGTTTTGGGTTTCGGTCTATATCTAGAGTTAGTATACATCACAAACTGGTGAAACGTCATTTAATATGGATACGTCTTGGATAATAAAGAGCGTTCACACAACAAACCTACATTTTACGCTTGAGTGACAGGTTACGTTTTCAGTTTATGTTTATATCTAAGAAACTTTACATCACGTATCAGTGCGTATATCCTGGACATAAAAAGAGTACGCAATTTTGAAATTACAATGACATATTGAGAACAGATATTGTTACAAGTTTTAATGGTTCTATATCACTGGTATCTCCACCGTACAGTTGATTTTGGACGTTGGTAGATAGAACGGCCAAATGTTTTTCTTCAAAGACTTATGGCCGTAACAGTAGGTATATCATGCTTAACAAAGTTTATTGATTCCAGACAGCATTGCTTATTTTTCATAATACATGAGCACCCATTATTAATCTAAACAACAACAAAAAAGCATTAAACGCACGGTCACATTTAGTCTTCGAGTCAACATCACGGCTGTCATTCGATATATCGAGAAAAATGATCGTGAAAGAATAAGTAACGGTGGTTAAGTATTGCGATTGGATCGTGAAAGAATAAGTAACGGTGGTTAAGTATTGCGATTGGATCATGAAAGATCTGGTATAGGATCGTGAAGGAAATCTTATCGAGAAAACACATGCAACGTCAGTAAATAACCTAATTTAATCAATTATAATGACAAATATAGGAAAAATAAAACTGTCTGTCAAAATGGTTCAACATTATGATCAGTATCCGAGAAAAATCCAGGCATAAAAGTACACCGTTTTTACAATAAAATTGAGAATGGAAACGGGGAATGTGTCAAAGCGATAACAACTCGACCAAAGAGCAGAAAACAGCTCAAGGCCACCAATGGGTCTTCAACACAGCGAGAAAATCCCGCACCCGGAGGCGGACTTCAGCTTGCCCTAAACAAAAATGTGTACTAGTTCAGAATAAATGGATGTCTACAAAAGGCAGATTGTTTATCGAAATTTTAGAGAAAAAAAAATGTAAACAAACAAGATTTTTTTTTAATTTTTTAATGCAAAAACTACCTTTTTTAAAATTAATTAATATAACTGTTTTAAATAGTTCTTAAAGTTATTTTGATTAAATTTTATAAAAAAAACAAACTTTGTAAAAATGGTAATATTTGTAAAATTTGATATTTTGGATCGTGTATTAAAGATCGGGTACCGCATTTTGATGTGAAAATCATGATGATCGTGAAAAGGATCGTGAAAGATCTGTTGCCAATAATTCGTTATTGCAAATTGGGTGAGCAAACCAAACAGACATAATTGGTTAACGTGGCCATATCTGGGATCCAGCAGCCAAAACTGTGTAAAGATACATCACAGACATAGAATACAACTGAATTTATCGTTCAAACACACTTACAATTAGATCAAACAAAGACGTTGATAATACAGTCAGTATAGTAAAGCATAGTTACGGAGCCCATTAAGTGTCATGTAAATATAAATAATTTCGTGTGCGGAGATTTAATCTGGTGCGCACTAGTTTGACAAATCGTGCGCACGACTTTCATTGGCGCGCACGACTTTCATTAGCGCGCACGACTTTCATTGGCGCGCAAACTTTCAAACTCGTACTCACGACTTTCAAAAATGGTGTGCATGACTTTCAAAATGGTGCGCATGACTTTCAAGAACTGGTGTGCACGATTTTGAAATCAGTTTTTAAATGTCGTGCGCACGATTTTCCATACTAGTGCGCAACCGGTTAAATGAATATTGTCAGTTTTTGCATGTCCAATTATCACATAAAACCACAATGAAAATCCATCGCGCCTTAAAAGATCCAACATCAGAAATGATCGCACTATCGCACCAAATGTTAAAATGAATAGCTTTCAGTAACTTTATTTTAGATTCTGCTGCTTTGATAACATATTTTTGGACTTTAATCTTGTTATTGTACATTGTAAAGTAATATTCTAATGAAATTGTGTTACAAAATACATTCAAATCAATTATTTTGTATTTTCAAAACATAAACACAGTTTTTCCCATCATGCTTTATTCTACAATAGTAATACTCGCATATGACAGTTAAAATGAACTATCTGGATTCGCACTTTATATACACTGATTTCATTTGACTTTAAATCAGTCACAATAAAATACTAGTTCCTACTCAAGAGATCAGTCTGTCTAAAATCATATTTAAAACCTATACAACACCCTTTGCTACTAAGATTTTCAACTACAAACACATTGCAGACTTAGACTTTGACGACATTCAAGTTTTTACCAGGTTTCACCTACTCTGAAAAAGTACGTACATATCTTTATATATAGGTTACTTATTTATAAAGGTGTAAAGTACATGTGGTGTCATCGTTTGCACGTGTCACGTTGAATTTCATAACATCCGATTTGTCATGTTTAACTGTGAAGACCTTTTGTAGTGTCAGTAACATCAAAATCTGTCAAAGCTTTTGTTTACATTATCTTGTCATTTATGTGCTTGTGTTTGTTTGTCCATTTAGAAGTATGTTTTATTTCTGATAAGGTTAAGGTCAATGAAACTCGGTAAATTATGGTGAAAAAAATTCATACATGATTAACACTAATTTGTAGCCGATGTCACTGTTGCAATAACTAAATATGCAATACTATACATTTATGAAAACCGTTTATAGTCCTACATCCTGTCGATACTATGCACTTATATTTTGGCATTGCACAAGGTCATACATGTTAGAATGTCAGAATGTTAATGTCATCTTAACACTGAATCCATTGGATGTGTACTGATTAATATTTAAGTTTGAGAAAACATGATTTTATTATTACCTGTTATTGCATTTGAACTAGCTTTCAGTAACTCGGTACTTTGTGACTCTTGTCTTTATGATAGTTGTTTTTGCGCTTCTTGCCAATCTGATTCGTTTAGTCATTTCCAACTGATTTTCTACAGTTTGTTCTTATGTTGTGCTGTCACATCACTGTCCGAGGTTAAGGGGGACTTTGTGCTTTTCATCATATTTAACCCCGCCACATTCTACATGAGCCTTTAATTCAGTGCATGGTTGTCGTGTGTCGCTGTCTTTTCATATTTGTTTTCGATTATTGTTTTGTCATAAATAAATTCGTTGGTTTTTTCGTTTGAATTGTTTCATTTTTTTAACTTATAAACATGTTGATCATTCTGTACTTAATGTTCGAAATAAATCCACCTTAAATATCTTCAAAAACATAAAAGTTCTCGAGTAATTAACCACCATGCATCATTAAATTGATGAAACACATCCATGAACATTATTGATAATTACCTTTAAAAAATATTGGGCACATATAATGCATCACATTAAAAACAATTCATTTAAATAAAAAAAAACAAACAACATCTTGATATAAATTCTAGAATATCATCATCCGTTTCATTTGAAAGCAAGATTGCGACAGAAACACAACTAAAATGAAGACCTTCTTGCTTGCAGTAGTTTTCTGTGCTTTTTTGACTGTAATATCAGGTCAAAACTTATTAAGAGGCATTATAGGTCTAGGTATAGCAAGTCATCTTTTAAGAGGTTTTACTAATTCAGGAGGAGGTGGTAATTCATTAGATTGGGGTAGCAGACGAGGACAAAATGCCTATATAATTCAACCAACGAGTGATCAATACTATGCACAAGGTAAGCTAAATTATACTTTCTCCCTGAAATAAATAAGTTAATAAATTTGAATAATAGACAATGCAAATAAAATTTTACTTGCAAAATTATTTGAGTGCGTTACTTTTATACTTTTTTTCTGATCCTTAATTTGGTTTCATTAGAATTCATGTGTAGTGAGAAAACAAAAATAGCTGAAAATCTATATACATTGTGCCTGGCAGACACATTGTTGGTCTTCAAATTTTCTATATTTTTATTTTTATAGTTTATGCTTTGCACTGTTTTTTTGTTCTTTTTTTTTATATATAAATATAATATACATGCCTCAAAATTCTTCTTTTAAATACAATCTTGTGCATTTTAATTTGCTCTCTGTCTACAAATATGAAACGGCATGCATTAAGTACTTGGTGCTTGCTTTCATATATCAATAACTGCGCGATACTTTGGTACAGTATAATTGTTTATTATTGTTTTGTTTGTACTTGTGCCCTTTGTTGTCTATTTACCGGTATGTTTTGTTTGTACTTGTGCCCTTTGTTGTCTATTTACCGGTATTATAGAATTAAGTGCGTTTCCCCTTCTGAATTTTGTTTTATGTACCTTTTGTAAGTCCGGTAAACTAGATTAAAAATTGGATGGTCGAGATCTCCAAAACATTTTACAGCCGATTCCAACGAGTGTGTAGATAAAGGTAGAATCTTTGGTTAGCTTCCTTGCTAGCTCAACCATGAAATCATTATTAAGTAAGGTACATCCAGCCTTTGGGTGGAGTCAATAGTTAAGCAGAAACCCAATCAGAATTAAGTGACAGAATATAAACATTGTAAAACTAGTTTTACAAGTCAGTTTAAAAATAAGTTTTCAATCTAAATTTAAAATTTAGTGATAATTATAAGCTAATTCACAAGCTTGTTGTAGGTGTGTTTGATTTGCCAATTTCATTTTGATAAATGATGAAAAGTTAACTGAAAGCTGAAATTCCTATTTGGTTTTTTTCTTCGTCAGACATTATAAATAATAATATATTTTACTTGTCTGTTGAATTTGTAACATCAAGTTAATAAAATGTAGTTGGATATGATTGACAAGTGCTGACCGTATTCACTTTTACACATACACATATGTTTACAATACAGCCGGACAGGTAAAAAAGATTGGAAGGTGTCCAAAAGTACCGTGATATGACCTGATCATTCAATAAGACATAAGACATAAAGCTTTATTTAGAGTCGATATAAATATTGCAAGCATAAACATAAGCTCTGAAGAGCTTTTAAAACCGACATAACAACAAGTAAAACAAAACATACATATCAAGTCATGCACACAAAATTAAACATATAAAGCAAGAGTTCATATCAGTATATAAACATGCAGCACAAAAGTTCTTTAAGCATCTTACAAGTTAAGCACACACTGATACATGCAATTATGAGATAAAACACAAAAGCAAAATAAAATGGTTTGCACATAAAAAGCACATTAAAAGCACAAATTAATAAGTAAGTTACTAAAATTAGCACAAAGCAGCAGAAGCACTATATTAAAGATAACAAAATAAATTTGCCATGCTGAAAATAAAGCATTAAACCAAAAATAATGAACAGAAATTAACTGGTTTTGCAGGCAAAACATTGGCATGAGCTGCCAGACCAAGAATTTATCAAGTTCTTGAATTGATTTAAAGATGATTGCTTACGTAGCTCATCTGGCAGCTCATTCCAAAGCTTAGCACCCGCATACCTTAAAGATTGTAGGCCATATGCAGTTGTTCTTACATGTGGTAGATCGGCTGTATTCTGGTATCTGAAAGAGTAAGTGTTTTCCTTTAAGTGTATTAAATCATGGAGATATACAGGACAATCTTTATTAATAATTTTGAAAACTTCAATAGCCAATGATCGCATTCTTCTTATTTTTAAAGATGGTAATTTTGATTTGCAGAGTAGATCTTCATAACTTGCTGAATAGTCTTCATAGATAAACCTTAGTGCTCTCTCTTGAATTTTCTATCTTTTTGTATTAACCTCCCACAAAAGTGCCAAACTAGTGGGCAGTAATTAAAGTTGGACATTATGAAAGAATAATAAATTGTTAATTTTCCGAGTTTAGTCAGGTGTTTACCTATTCTTTTAATACATTTAATTGTTTGGATGCTTTTTACATATTATAGAGACATGTTCATTGAAATTTAGTTTAAAATCTATTGTTACACCTAGAAGTTTAACGTTATCTTCACATTCTATTTCATTACCTTCTAATTTAAATTTTAGGTTTTGTCTTTAGTTTTTACCTACAGCTATTGCTTGAAATTTTTCTGGATTGGCTTTCATTTTATTTATTGAGAACCAATTTATCAAAATTTTGCTTTCATCTTCTAAAGTATTAATTAATTTATCTAAATCTTTATCTGCGTATGAAAGGGTGTTGTCATCTGCATAATTATAAAGTTCACTTTTATAAATAAAATAGAAAATGTCATTTAAAAAATATTAAATAATGTCGGCCCTAATATCGACCCTTGTGGCACCCTTTAAACATTGTTTGCCAGTAGCTTGAATTTGTACCTACTTTAACACACTGTTTTCTATTAGTTAAATAGCTTTCCAAAAGTTTAAGAGAGGAGGTGGAGACACCATAGGTTTTAATTTTAGTAGGAGGAGGTCATGGGGTAGGCAGTCAAAAGCCTTGGACAAGTCCATTAATATAGCTGCTACATATTTATTCTGATCTAAAGCCTTTTCCAATCTTCAATTATTTTTAATAAAGCTGTTTGGCATCCGTATCCTTTTCGAAAAGCTGACAGAAAATGTGGAAAATGAATTAAAATATTCCACAAGTTGATTTTCTATAGACCTCTCAAAAATTTTTGAAATCATGGGCAATATACTTACAGGTCTATAGTTTCCTTTATCAAGAGTGTTTGATTTTTTATGAAGAGGTATTACTTGTGCTTCTTTTAATTTATCTGGGAAGACAGCTGTTTCAAATGATTTATTTATTAGTTTAGAAATTGGATTGGATAATTCAGATTCAGATAATTTTAATATTTTTGAAGAGATTCCATCTTTTCCTGTTGCCTTTTTAATGTTAATTTTATTTATTTGTTTTTTAACAAACTCAGAGTTTACTGGGCTAAAATCAGTTCTTCTTTTCTGGTTTGTTTTCTTTTATAACTTTAATACTTGGATGATGTTCATCTATTATAGTATCTTTTGAGCCGATATCTTTGGCAACATTTATAAAAAAGTTATTAAATAATTCAGCAACTTCATTTTGATTATTAATTATCTTATTTTCTTCACATAGGATTAGGTCTTTTGAAAAATGTGAACCCTTGTTTGTTAAGAAGGGCTTGATTGTTGGCCAAAAATCTTTGCTGTTAGGTCCTCCTATACATCTAAATACAATATAGGTCAGATTAAATCTAAACGAAGTAGAGACATAAAAAATGCTCTTCAAGGCTGCATTATTTATCTAAAACGAATAAGTAAGGTAATGTTAACGGACCAAGTGGATGTTCGTAAACTCTGCAATATTTTCAATTCGAAACTGCAGTTGTTTGCTGTTTTTTTTTTTCTCTCGTTGCATTTTTAACTAAATAAAAGGTCCACAACGGCGTGCATGATATTAAGTAGTATGATCATTTTTTTTTTTAGTGTGAATATAAAAGATTTTATTCTAAGAACTATGCATATATATGAAGAAAAGACACCAAGAGCATAACAATGTTTTATGCGTTGGGAATACACCAAAAGACACTAATTAACTAAACTGCCTATTCACGGCGTAAATATTTAAAAAAAAAAAAAAAAAAAAACGTTACTCCGCTTCTAATTTATTTATTTTATTGATTTTTTTAATTCAATCAAAGACTAAGAATTGAAATTTCATTTGGTAAACCTTTGTAAGAAATATACATATTATAAATATTAAACATGCCAAAGTTATGAATGTTTTCATTGGATGATAAAATGGCGCTTTGCTCCTCCCAATTTTAAGGTAATAATCATTTAATGGTTGCGCTAGCAAGGAAGCTAACCAAAGATTCTACATTTAGCTACACACTCGTTGGAATCGGCTGTAATACCGCGCCAAATGTTCATTTGTCCGCTCAAGTCAGGAACCTTAGCCAGTTGTATTTCGTCTTTTGTCATATCTTGATGTTTCTTTTATTTGTTTATGTTTTGTTATTTAGAGAAGTTGGGTTAATTTGATGGCAGATATCATAATTTAAATTCCGTCACAATTTGACTAGCCTCGGGCGATTAAGAGCTTGAGATATTATATAGACACTTTATATGTTTATACTATAATAATTTTCTAAATTCTCTTCGTTCAAACGAGCTTAAATTATGTAAGTACTAGTGTATTTAATTAATAGTATAGAAACTATACACCAGTACGGAAGCGTATTAGCGCCACACATTTTTTTCCCTATCTTTGCGTTATAACGCAAACCTTTTGCGTTAAACGCAAACATTTGCGAAATAACGCAAACCTTTTGCGTTATAACGCAAACATTTGTTTCATCTTATTTCTTATTTAAGATTCAAAGGAAGCAGCAGTTATTAATGGAGGAGGAGGCTGCATATATTAAAATTTATCTTCTTTGTACTCATTGCAAAGTAAAATGCTTTACTATTTAACTAATAATGAGAAGGATAATAGATATAAGGAGATGTGGTATGAGTGCAGGGGTTAAAAAATTTTGTTACAGCTTACTAGCCCAGGACTTATTGGAAGTAGGATTTTACAAGCCCTTTTGGAAGAACTGCTAGCCCATCAAAACTGACCTGCTAGCCCGAGTATGTCTTACAAATTCAGAGTTTGCTGCATAATACAACTAGTTCTTTAAACTTGTTTATTTCTATCCGTTGTACTATGGGTTGTTAAATATCTTACAGGATCTCGGGAATTTAAATGGATTGAATAGTTAATCCGATAATACACGTGTAATTAAATTTCCAGTCACTGACCACTGTATTGATTTATGACATTCTTTTTGCACGAGTGTTTACCCAAGAATATCTCTGACCAACATGATAAACTACAGATCACTACAGAAAACATGTTCATTGGTCTTGTCATGTGAAACCAGTGGTTCAAATCATATATTTGTTCCCACATACAAAGCAGACTTTATATTAGCGTGATCAGTAAAATAACGGCAATATTCACAAAACATTGTCTCTGGTTTATCATCAGCAACAGCCGACCTTGCCCTGGGAATCTTTTTGTCCATGACACTATAAATGTTCTTTTCCGCTTTTCCCGGTTGTATTTGGCATTTTTGGGATGAATTTTTTTGGGAATTGCGATCAATACATGATACCGGTCCACCCAGAGTTATTTGTTCTATTTTAAAACATGTACAAAATCAGTTCAAATTCTTGGAATCCCGGATGACGTAATTGAATCTGATTGGCTAAGATAAAATAGTGATGAGGGGATTTTCCACTTTCTATTTTGGAAACGCCAAGAATTTTTTGTTACTAGTCCGTCGGGCATATTGGGTTACAAATTTTGTTGGCCCGAAGCGTAAATGCTGTAGCCCCGGGCGTCGGGCTATTGGATTTTTTAACCCCTGGAGTGCCGATGAGAAAACTCTCCATCTAAGTCATAATTTGTAAAAGTAAACCATTATAGTTCAAAGTACAGTCTTCAACACGGAGCATTAGCTCACACCGAACATCAAGCTATAAAGTGCCCCCAAAATGATATACATGATAATACATGTACATATATTACAATGAAAATTGAGTAAATTAAAGTTATACCGAAGATAAAAAACCAACCCTGCTAATATAGCTATAGCCGAATATAAATATACTTCCAAAGTAAGCTCTCGTTTGAGGATTGTGTAAAGTTGGCTAACTACCCTTTTGCAATAAATGAATAAAATGAAGATGTTTTATTAATAAAATTATGTTCTCTCCATTTAAATTGCTACCAAGTTACCACTCTAGATTGAAAATTTCATGACTTTTTATCAAAGAATCTTTATCATATTCTGAGATTTAAAAAAACGATTTCTTACATCAAAATTAAAAAAAAAATCTTTCTTAATAGTTCATTTTACAGCAGAAAGATCATTTTGTCTATTTGCCTTGACAGTTTTACAATTGTATGACATTATTTTTGCTCTTATCTACTGAATCAAAATTCTAAAAATGTTGGCCTTTCAAATAAAATATGCCTATAACATATCTATTTTCTTGTTAAATTATATACTTTCCTATACATATTTATTATAATGACTTTGCCTTGTACATGTATTTATGGTTCTTTTCCTAACTAAATCACAACAGAAATTTAATGACCGACGGGCATATATACAAAACTTGATGAATAATTGAAATCAAGATGTTTGCGTTATAACGCAAAAGGGTTTGCGTTACAACGCAAAGGTTTGCGTTATTTCGCAAAGGTTTGCGTTATAACGCAAAGGTTTGCGTTATTTCGCAAAGGTTTGCGTTATTTCGCAAATGTTTGCGTTACAACGCAAAGGTTTGCGTTATAACGCAAAGGTTTGCGTTATATCGCAAAGGTTTGCGTTACAACGCAAAGATAGGAAGAAAATTATAAAAAAAAAAAAATGTGTGGCGCTAATACGCTTCCGTACACCAGTTACTGACCCATCAAATTTTTATCACATAAAAAACTAAAACACCAGTTTTTGAAGTGTTATAGTGCCTGACACGATTTTGTGAGGTAAACGAATCCGGCGTTAAAATGATCAAATTGACTTTTTATGTACAAAAATAAGCAGGTCGGTCATATTTTGACTTTTTTTCATTTGGATTAAACTGGACTGATAACAGCTTAATGAGAATGAAAAATGCTATTTTCTGTTAAGACAAACAAACTTCTTTTTACCTTGCGTAGAAGTGCGTAAAATGTATTTCGATGTTTTTCTTCAAAACAATATATTTGTCAAGAATGAAAACGAATAATCTGTAAATTTTCTCAAATTTCTAAACAACGCGCTTTTTCATTATTGTAAAAAATCACTGTATTACGAAAATTTCGTGAAAAAGTAAGAATTGCAAAATCAAACCTTTCATACCTTTTGTTTCATTCATAAATATATCATTAACTCGTCCAGTGTACAGTTTGATGGTTAATTGAAGCACACGTGTGTTAAGGAAGAAATGCAAATTAACCTGTTTTCAAATATACATTATATAATTATACTTTATATGCCTTCAGATCAGGAACGTCCAGCAAAGTTAAATCGTGAATTATTAAGATTGGGGGTCTGGATGGGGATCTTCATTTATACAGTGATCTGGAAAGATTTTTTATCTATGGGCCCAGGGCCCCCGAAAAATAAAATCAATGGGCCATTTTTAGAATTAATGGGCCATGTTGTCAAATGAGTGGGCCATTCAATTATAACAAAAAATAAAAAAGTGTATGTTTCAGCAAAGAGGTACTAACCAGTATGATTTTAATTGATATTATGGATATATTGTTCCTGTGCTTTTGTAGTTTCATTGAATAAAAAGTTAATTAAGTTCATGGAGATTTATGTGACTAAAGATATACAAAAGAATATATGTCTCTGATGTGACTAGAAATGACATCTATGAGTTCATGAAGTGTAACAGCACTCAGATATTAAACTTTTATGACTTATAATAAAAACTACAAAACTGAGCAACATATATATGACTAGACCAACACCACTTCAATGAACAGAACCATTAATAAGGAAATGCTGAGATCAAGAATAGACATCTGATCTGGACTGATTTTAAAATCTGTACTAGTAATTATTGAAAAATCTATGAAATTTGATTAAATTTCATTCTTTTGAGAAAACATGAAACTTGAACATACATGTATATTTATTATTAAACCATACAGTATAATCATAGTAGTAACATAGTAATATATAAAATAATAATTGTTACTCAGTATTAATATTGGGCAAAAACAATAAACTGAGTTACTAGAACTATGATAATGGCAGACTAAAAGTAGCTGATCTAGATTTTGTGGCACAAAATTGAAGAAAGAAGAAACGGATCACAATAAGAAAACCAGACCAATTAAATTCCAAGTTAGTTGAAATGATTTTTGGCAAGATTTGCAGTACATTTTGATGTCATCATACAGTAACCAGGGCCATAACTTCTCCCAAACCGGGCTATATTTACGAGAACCTTTATTTGCAATGTTAATACTGGTACCGTCGCCTTGTTCGTGTTCATGTTTCTTTGACATTAAATTTGGGTCTTCGTCGACTGCCATACTTTATTCTCGATGTTCCGTATTAGAGGATGTTTCAGGCATTACCTCGGCATTTCTTGTATTATTATTATTTTATCAAGAATAACAAAAGAGAGTAACGTTTTTTGATAAGACACAACAACAATTCGCTGTAGGCAGGTTTACAAAATGTACAAACGAACCAAAGACCAAAAAATTGACAAGGACAGTTAAGCGCCTTTTATGGAGACAAATACTATACAAAAAAGGCCTTTGGGTTTTTAAATCGAAGTTTTAGCAAGTTTACTTTAAAGATTATAATTTGAGAAATTATTGTCTGTACTAGCTAACTTTCACAGAATTAAAGTTGTTTACGTTGAAAATTTAGATCACGGATGATGGTTAATTACATTTTTTCGGTAATCAGATATACCACACGTTCCTATCCTTAACATGAATGAAAACGCCCGAGACGTCCCCATACATATATAGGTGGTGCTCCTGTCATTGGAGGGAACAAAACAGGCAGTTTTGTACTAAAATATGGCGATACGAAACACGATCGGAAATCCATTTTACGATATCTAAACGTTTAGATAGGAAGCGAAAAATATCGTGCGCCACACTGGCGCTTACATTTGCCTCTCTATGTGCCATTTCTGGTCGAAATGCGCAATTGGCGCATGGCGCACGACCTTCCCGATCACTGTTTATATATTCTTTAATTTTTCAGTCATTTTTCTCTTTTCTTCACTTATGTTGCCCATTATTCACAAGACTGACTCTCTAGTAAACATTTGGTTTAATCGTATTCATTAAAACAAGGACGTATATTAGTTATACGTCCTTAATTAAAAGAATTAATTATCAAAATTCGACTTGAACCTTTAGTATAATATTAGGACAGTAAACTAAAGACAAACCATAACTATACTTGTTAATCCACAAACAAGAGTATTTTTATATAATTTCTTAATTTTGTTAACTTCGGGCCTAGAGTTGCCATCCTTGTCTTCATAAACAATAATTATTGTTACGTAATAAAGTTTGGCGTGCTTACAGAACACACGCACAGGACCAATTTGAACAGGTACAGTGGCGGATTTACCGGGGGGAGCACAGGCGGCACGTGCCCCCAGTCGGGGTCACCAAAAAATTTTCTAACATAGTTTTATTGCTACTGTATCTGCTTATCTAGATATCTAGATCGAAAAACAAGACACAGCTTGATTTGACTTCCTTAACTGGTCGTTAATTAACCCCAGCTTTAACATGCGTGATTTATGACAACTTATCGATGGGTGTGTAAATATTCACACCTCTGTGTAATGTCTATATATCTAAATGCATTTATGTAAACTATACATGTACATGTACATGATGATTGGAATCAAGGAATTGTATATTTAAATTAAAATTGTTGGAATTAATACGAATATATTTATTGGTTTCTAATACAATTTACATGATAAAGATCGATTAACAAGTGAAATCTTCTGATCAGGAAAGAAATAACTAACTAAAATCGGTCTTAGGGAGCTACCATTTGATTTTTATGGTGGAAAAAGGGGGGGGGGGGGAATGCTAAGATGAAATTTGAAAAAAATAGGCAGGACAGGAGTTTTAAGAAAAAAAAAGGCAGGATGAGACACTTGCAAAAAAAAAGTCAGAAAGACAACTTAGGTAAAAAAAAAAGTCAGGATAAACTTAAAAAAAAGGCAGGACCGAATAGAGTGAAATATAAAGGCAGGACAGAGATTACAACTAAAAAAAATGCAGGACAAAATTTTTCATCCTAGCCCCCCCCCCCCACATAAAAATCAAATGGTAGCTCCCTTATAAGAATATGTAAAAATAGATGTTTAGTGTCAAGAATGTTAGTATCGATATGAGGTACGTATTTTTTACCAAACACTTACATTGTATACGGTTTCTGGGGAATGTGCCTGTCTCAGAACAGTTTTTTTCGGACTTATTAAACAACAAACTATTTTTTTCAATGCATACAGCATTTTTTAAAAACTGAATGTCGTGTTTTTCCCTTATTTTATTTATGGAAACAAAACCTTCCACCTCCACAAAACATGAATGGTCTGTGCTTTATATATAATCATTAATAAGATGATATTGTACTTATAATTAAGATGAAGAACAGCAATAAAAGCTTATTGTGTGTTGTTTTGCTGTGCATGTACTGATTTTGTGTCATGGATGGATACCCCATATCTTTTGTTTTTCTATAGTAAAGTAATATGTGTATATTTTTTCTTGTTTTAATTACCATGTATGAGGGTATGAATAGGTTACCGTGAATGAGGGTATGAATGGTTTACCGGGAATGAGGGTATGAATGGGGTTTATACAGATTAGAGAATAATGGTCAAAAAGTTAAGGCTAGAAAAAATGGGCCCAAAAATATAGAAAACAGATTAAAGCTGTGATGAACTGTTAAGAATAGAGGACAATTGGCAGCAAATAAAAGAGTAGAAAGAAAGGGACCAAAAAAATAATGAAAAGATATAAAAATGAAGACCTGACCCCCATAAACGACCACCATCATCCCCAGTACCTGACACCACCACCACCCACACTCGCATATATGCATATGATATATGATTGCGTATGATTTAATAACAATGACCAGTCCAAATCATATTAAGTGTTACACCCCAGTTCTATTGTTATACTTCATAGTTTCTATTTCTGAAACAAGCAAGTGTAAATTGAATAGATCTATTGTTACGAATAACAATGGATTTTGACCACAGGGTGTGACGAGCGGGGTTTCTGGAAACCCCTGCTTCTACATCCCGAAAACACAGTCCATTGTTATTCGTAACAATAGAAATTGATTATTTAAATTTTTTAAATAGCATGAACATAAAAAATTACTACTAGTGTTCACTACAAGTTGTTTTAAGATATTAAAAAAACACATCTTAGGAAATTCCAATAGCGAAAAAAATATTAAGCATCTATTTTGAATAAAAAATAAATCCTTTAAATATTCCTTTGTTTGAAAGTAAAACTTTTGATCCGGAGGCGGATCCAGCCATTTTTAAAAGGGCAGTTCCCAACCCAGGATAAAGGTGTGGGGGTTCCAAGCATATGTCCCCATTCAAATTCATTGATCGTCCCACAAAATGGGGGGTTCCAACCCCCGGAACCACCCCCTCCCCTGGATCCGCCACTGATCCCAGTCATATATAGATATAAGAAGATGTGGTATGAGTGCCAATGAGACAACTCTCCATCCAAGTCAAAATTTATAAATGTAAACCATTATAGGTCAAAGTACGGTCTTCAACACGGAGCCTAGGCTCACACCGAACAGTAAGCTATAAAGGGCCCCAAAAATTACTAGTGTAATACCATTCAAACGGGAAAACCAACGGTCTAATCTATATAAAAACGAGAAACAAGAAACACTTATGAATCACATCAACAAACGACAACTACTGAACATCAGATTCCTGACTTAGGACAGGTGCAAACAAATGCAGCGGGTTTAAACGTTTTAATGGTACCAAACCTTCACCCTTTTTCTAAAACAATAGTGTAACATCACAACATAGAAAGACACACTATAAAATATCAACTGAAATAGCGTAACTCAATCAAAGGACATAGTAACACCATTGAACATACACTGAACAAATAAATTTGACCTATGATACAATGTAAATTCAAAATAAATAAACTAAGGGAAGAATAATAAAAGTAACATGTTATATCGGTATGAAATGTTAAACAATTTAAGAAAAACAATATGCTCGAACAAAAATATCAGCCATTATGTCTCTATTCTAAAGCATTGATCTTTAAAAAAACGGGGATTCTAACTCCCGGACCTCCAACCCCTGGATTGCCCCAAAAAGGGAGTTCCTAAATATCCAATCTGTATTTTGAGCGTGTCCGGTCGTCGGGTTTCTAATCCAGAAACAACTATCCCCAGGCTCAGTATGTCCGAATATGATTGTTTGTTTATACTTGAGAAGAAAGGGGGGGGGGTTATAAAACCGTAACATATAAAATACATTCATGATTACCTTCATTAAACTGATACAGGTAAGTACTTTGGGTTATAATATTGCCTTTATCTTTAGTCTCTTCTATTAAATCCAACGCTTGACTCAAAATGTCTTCCGTCTTATACCCGTCCATATTGACAACTGCATACAAGTAGCATGATGTATTTTTTTTTAAATAAGAATTGACGAAACGGCCAACCTTGACCTGCTGATCCATATTAGCACATGGATTTAACGGGAATATGCAAAACAGCAACTCTGACATTTGTAAAATCTACTCACTTTTTAAAGTTTGAACGAAGATAGCCAAAGTAAGGTTACGAGTGGGGTTTCATGTAAAAAAAATCTTATAAATTATGTTTTGATATTGTAAATAAATATGCTATCCATTCTTTTTCATTTAGTAATTAATGTTAAGAAATATAGGGTTTAGCATGGGGTGTAAGTTAGTTATACACCTCGGGATACGGCGTGTATGGATAAAAAACCTCCGGCCGTCGGGGTGATCTTACACTGACACACCGCGTCCTCATGGGATAACTATTACTTAGGGGTAAATTTGGTAGGGAGAAAATGAGAGATACAATTTCTTGTTCATACTTCAAAACACTCATCACCCAAACTTGTAATAATTTAAAAAAAAAGTGTATGTGTGTATTGGCATCGTTTTTCGATCTGCATCTTTAGCGTATTTAAAGCAATAGAAAGTTTGGGATTCAAAAGTCAACAAAATTATTGACTTTATACAGAAAATTAACCTTCTTAAAGCAATTATTTGCTAACATATGATACATGGATACATAGCGAAATCATTTTTGAAAATACTTCAAAACATTTAATTATGATTTATTCAGCAGTTTTGTCATGAAGTGCGTTTAATTGAACCATGGTATAGCAAACATAGAATCCCCTCACAAAATATAATCACACACTATAATCAAAATCCATAAACAGCATAAGTCCTGTGTTGAAATATAAGAAATTTCAAAATGTTGCGCTCTGAAAAATCTACAAAAAACAAAAACAATTTATGTTAAAAATCGCATTTACTACTATTTTAAAATATATATCTGTGTGAACGTGGAAAAAGTCGAACCAAATTATGTATTTCTTATTTCGGACATTTGGACTTGTTTCTTATATTATTTACAGTTTCTGTTTAATCTTTTCAGACAATTTTATTCTTAATACAACAGACAATGTTTATTGATTTGTGTTCTTAAATATCATTCATGTATGTCACTATTTAATCTAAACTTGTGTGAAAAAAAACTCTACAAAGGATTATGTTAATGTTTGCTTCACAACTATTTCAATTCCATTATTTTTTTAATCCGTTAATGTTTATAGCGTACATAGATAATTTTTATCAATATCTATTTTATCAGTTCTTGTCCAGGACATGTATGATAACAATGACATTAATCCGTTTTTCAATTACGGTCTATTGTTACTTTAAAGTGTTAATTTTATGTTTGTAAAATTTGTTAACTTTATTATTATGTAATCTTAATTCTTTGTCAACCTGTAAACATTGTCTATCTTTATAATTTGTCGACTGAAGTTAAGTCTTCAGTCGGAGTCAGGCTTTGAACTGACACCATCCGTTCATTTAAAGGAAATAAAATCCATACTGAAAGTCATCGTTTGTATTCACTCTACCAGTCTGTGAGTTAGTTCCGCCAGTGGGTTTGTGTTTTATAGACAGGGGACCAGTCGTCGGTCACTGTCTTTCATTTCGGCATCTTCGCCAGTTTCAGCAACAGAACCTGTTGCACAGTATCAAACATTCTAGTAACAACTTCGTTGTCACATTTGGCGGAGGTAATCCAGAGGCGTGTTGTCTTTTAGTACAACACACGGTACCGCGTACCTCAGCAGTCAAGCGACCAGAGTTATTCCCCATAAGTTCAACCGTGATAGCAAATTCCAAATTTTCAGTGATGGATTTTAATCTAAGACCGCAGTGGAGTATGTGGAGACATAATCATTTCACACATCAATATCCAGCTTGTGGTAAATGTGGACTCGCACATCATCGTTTTGAAATGTGTCTAGCTTACAACAAGAGATGTTTCTCGTGCGACAAATTCGGACATTTCGCAAGACAGTGTTTTGCAGTTAGATCAAGTCTATTCGGTAAAATAGGTCAACTAAATCAACAAATTCGAAAGTGTCTAGCGTACAAAAGAAATCAACGAAAAGCAACAAAGAGACTATCAGCGTCTGATACAATACTTTACAACCAAGAACAATCTTAAAGAATTGCCGTTTAGCAATTTACGAACTTCAGCTGTTGTGAACTTTTCGACCAGGCAGCACCATTGAAAGTCGAACTGAAACAAGCAAACATTGAAATACAGAAAAATAAATCAGTGATTTCCGCAACAGCAAACATTTTAAAACGTGCACAAGAGGATATCAGGACTCTTACCTGCAAACTTGTAGACAGTCAGAACCAACCAAATTCGTCAGAGCAATTAAAAGAATGTTTAGACAAAATCAGCAAACTAGAGAAAGAAAAGGAAGACAATTCTGCTTGCATGAAAACTTTATTAGACCAGAACAATTTCTTAATTCTCAAATGTGAATATCAAACTTTTGAAATCGGAAATATAACTACTCAAAACTATGAACTTCGGAACAACTCTAAAATTCTAACAGATCAATCTACCGATATGGCAAATCAAATAAGGATTTGTAGGACTCATCATATGAATCATCAAAATGCAAGTCAGTGTTCAGGAAATGGACGTTTCAAAAACCAAAGAACTTTTTATAGATAATTATCAACTTTTCAATACTTGCAAAACGCGAGGACGCGTTTCATTCGAGGAGGGAGAAATCTGTGAACGTGGAAAAAGTCGAACCAAATTATGTATTTCTTATTTCGGACATTTGGACTTGTTTCTTATATTATTTACAGTTTCTGTTTAATCTTTTCAGACAATTTTATTCTTAATACAACAGACAATGTTTATTGATTTGTGTTCTTAAATATCATTCATGTATGTCACTATTTAATCTAAACTTGTGTGAAAAAAAACTCTACAAAGGATTATGTTAATGTTTGCTTCACAACTATTTCAATTCCATTATTTTTTTAATCCGTTAATGTTTATAGCGTACATAGATAATTTTTATCAATATCTATTTTATCAGTTCTTGTCCAGGACATGTATGATAACAATGACATTAATCCGTTCTTCAATTACGGTCTATTGTTACTTTAAAGTGTTAATTTTATGTTTGTAAAATTTGTTAACTTTATTATTATGTAATCTTAATTCTTTGTCAACCTGTAAACATTGTCTATCTTTATAATTTGTCGACTGAAGTTAAGTCTTCAGTCGGAGTCAGGCTTTGAACTGACACCATCCGTTCATTTAAAGGGAAATAAAATCCATACTGAAAGTCATCGTTCGTATTCGCTCTACCAGTCTGTGAGTTAGTTCCGCCAGTGGGTTTATGTTTAATAGGCAGGGGACCAGTCGTCGGTCACTGTCTTTCGTTTCGGCATCTTCGCCAGTTTCAGCAACAAAACCTGTTGCACTGTATCAAACATTCTAGTAACAACTTCGTTGTCACATCTGCATAAATAAAGCTAACAAAAGTACGCAGAGGCGGATCCAGCCATTTAAAAAGGGGGTTCCCAACCCAGGATAAAGGGGGGGGGTTCCAACTATATGTCCCCATTCAAATGCATTGATCGTCCAAAAAAAAAGGGGGGTTCCAACCCCCGGAACCCCCCTCTGGATCCGCCACTGGTACGTGTACAATGGTTACATCCCAGCTACTTTGTTCTACCAGGGGTGATCTGAGCCGGATCACCCCTGCCAGATCACCCTAGCTTGAGTTTCTTTGTTCTGCATGTTTTCCTTTGTTCTGTAACATTTTGGCGGGAATGTCAAATCCACAATTTAATAAAACTTAGAAATGTTTTTACGGAAATATTTGTGTAGAAAAATCCAGTATCTATACCGGGAATTGAACTCAAGACCTTTAGCATATAGACCCACGAGTCATACCCCTACACCAGGACGACTGGATACAAACTCTGTTAATTTAACATATTTAAACATTGTGTTCGGGCCTCATAAAGGGTATCTACTATATAGTAATATATAAAGTATATTATAATGATTGCGTGGCGTTCTAAACTAGATTTTATGAAGCCGTTAATGGGTTTTTATCTAATCTAGAACAGCTGGGATGTAAAATAGTTATCCTATTCGGACTTGGTGTGTCAGTGTAAGATCACCCTCTGGCCTCCGGCCATTGGGGTGATCTTACACTGACACACCGCGTCCTCATGGGATAACTATTACCGATTGGTCAATGCCCTTGTCGATACTTTCAAATCGAGTCCACCTGGTTTATATACTCAGGTTCAACAGGGGTTAAAAAATCCAATAGCCCGACGCCCGGGGCTACAGCATTTACGCTTCGGGCCAACAAAATTTGTAACCCAATATGCCCGACGGACTAGTAACAAAAAATTCTTGGCGTTTCCAAAATAGAAAGTGGAAAATCCCCTCATCACTATTTTATCTAAGCCAATCAGATTCAATTACGTCATCCGGGATTCCAAGAATTTGAACTGATTTTGTACATGTTTTAAAATAGAACAAATAACTCTGGGACCGGTATCATGTATTGATCGCAATTCCCGTACTTTCAATATCGATTTCTCAGTACAGGGGGTATTGTACATTGCTTATGCCGAGATTTTCAATTACCGGTAACGGTACTGCATGTGTACTGGGCCAGAAGGGGTATGATGCATTGATCGATATTGACCTGTCATGTCGGACAGCTGTTGAGCACTAAACCATGCAACAAAATATTTGAAATATTTAACTACGGACACCCCAGGAACTTGGTCAGTTTCCAAACAAAAAACGGTAGATGTAGGGGGTAATGAGGCTGAAAATTCATCCCAAAAAAATGCCAAATACAACCGGGAAAAGCGGAAAAGAACATTTATAGTGTCATGGACAAAAAGATTCCCAGGGCAAGGTCGGCTGTTGCTGATGATAAACCAGAGACAATGTTTTGTGAATATTGCCGTTATTTCACTGATCACGCTAATAAAAAGTCTGCTTTGTATGTGGGAACAAATATATGATTTGAACCACTGGTTTCACATGACAAGACCAATGAACATGTTTTCTGTAGTGATCTGTAGTTTATCATGGTGGTCAGAGATATTCTTGGGTAAACACTCGTGCAAAAAGAATGTCATAAATCAATACAGTAGTCAGTGACTGGAAATTTAATTACACGTGTATTATCGGATTAACTATTCAATCCATTTAAATTCCCGAGATCCTGTAAGATATTTAACAACCCATAGTACAACGGATAGAAATGAACAAGTTTAAAGAACTAGTTGTATTATGCAGCAAACTCTGAATTTGTAAGACATACTCGGGCTAGCAGGTCAGTTTTGATGGGCTAGCAGTTCTTCCAAAAGGGCTTGTAAAATCCTGCTTCCAATAAGTCCTGGGCTAGTAAGCTGTAACAAAATTTTTTAACCCCTGCGGTTCATTAAACCGGTTACCATTCTTTTGATATAATTATTAAATCGGTTACAATTTTTGATATAATCATTTAATCGGTTACAATTCTATTGATATAATCATTAAATCGGTTACAATTCCATTGATATAATCATTAAATCGGTTACAATTCCATTGATACAATCATTAAATCGGTTACAATTCCATTAATATAAACATTAAATCGGTTACAATTCTATTGATATAACCATTGAATCGGTTACAATTCCATTGATATTATCATTAGACCGGTTACAATTCTATTGTATCAACCGATTATTTATAAGTCTCAGTTGCATTGACTTTCAAACAATGTCTTAATTTTGATTTTAAAAATGCTAGCAATTCGTAATAATCAGTCTAGTTACAATTAGGCTTCCTAAATGGTTGAAATATTTGTAGAATAAAGACGAAAATTACTGTGTAGCTATAGATGTCATACCACCAATTCAACCAATCAGCATTAAGAACATTTTGTAAAAGTAGGCTTACAGTGACAAAACATAGTACCTTTGATATTGCTGTTTACTAAAACTACATGTAACAAATAAATTTGCATATAAAATGAAGATTATGCTGAAAGATAATTATATATACGGTAGCATTATTTCTGGTCTGTTGATATTATGCAAAGGACGAGCAAGTGCTTCCAAATGCATTTAACTGATTTTTAAAAAAATTTTTTCGTGTTTTAAGAAGTAAAATAAAAGAAAATGTCAGAATACAGACCTAGCCAAAATAGATCTAAATCGTGTTTATCAGTGGCGGATCCAGAGGGGGGCGTAGAGGGCATACGCCCCCCCTTTTGCTTGCACTTTTTTTTTTTTTTTTTGGTAAAATGATTAATCAGACTAGACTTCGTGAACTTTGCCATTTCCCGTGTATTTAATTTTTATGCGACAATTCTTTACTTATAAAGATATTTTTCGCTCGTATTAACTGTAATATATTATTGATTATGTCAAAGTCATGTGATTCTCTACGGTGGAGTTGACCAGTTCGTCGAAAAAAACGTCACTCAGTCATTTTGAAATTCAAATTACAGTAACACATTGCTTAGGCTGAGGATGACAAGCATGACGCCTTCAAAGCGACAAAGTATTGAGCAAGAACGTATTGACTTCTATTTCACAATTCCACCCAACAGAAAGTAATACTCTATTACACTCTCATGAAAAAAAAATTCCACACAACAATATTATTTACCTACGAAAACATGTTTAACCCCACACGCCCCAGCCCATTAGTAACATTGCTGAATAGTGATTCTCAGTCAGTAAGATATAGATATAGATTTAAAGTCTAAGGTACGGACCATTTGATCTGAGGGGGTAGTCTGAGATATTTTAGAGAAAAAATTCTGACCCTGATTTTTGCCTTAAACAAAATTCTGGCCGTATCTGGATTGAAAACAATAATCTTGTCCACTTTTGCTATTAGAAAAAATATTTTCAACAGAATTATTTAGCATTAAATGAATATGATGAATAAAAACAGGTGTAATTTTTTTTTTTTTTTTGGGGGTTGCATGTGAATCCCATATCTGACCGGAATGTCTGTTTCGCCGAACTGATATATTGAATACTTTTTTCAAGGCCCGACTGCAACCTGCCTGCTGGGTGTGGCCTATATGTCTCCATGTGTCGACCGTCATTCACAACTTCATTCCGACTCATTCGTAGCCTTTGGTTGATTTGGAACCCTCACTTCCCTTGTTGGGTGAAACATTTCAACCAAACATTTGGATGAAAATTGCTTGTTTGTCTTTCTTCGTGTCGGTCGTATTGTAAATTTCATTGAATAGCCGTATATCTTGTTTACAACAAGAAATCTGTGAGGTTATGCTAACTAACCATACAACAAACGAGAATTTCCCATGTCCATTTTTTACTGACAAATCCCACATCAAATATATTAATTAGTACATAGCTTTGGATCCATCCAATCATTTCATAATAGACAATTGATGGAGAGAATACGGCACCAAAAATGTCCAACCCCTACACTTTAATTATAAAATGCATTTTACACTTATTTTTTGTTTTTTTAATAAAAAAAAAGGTCCAAAAAAATTTTCGCCTCGCTCCGCTCGGCAAAAATAAAATAATACACCCCTCCTTTCCAAAATCCTGGATCCGCCCCTGTTTATTATTGATGTTCCGACTCATCAATCCTACAAACTTTTATTTAAACACTTAAAACTGAATTTTCCATTAAAAATTAAAAAAAAAAAAAAAAAGAAATAGCATAGGTGTACTGAAAATTAGACTTTTTTCAAATATATATAGATATATATTTACTGTATTTTTCTTCTGTTCCAGCGATACTTATATAACCCAATGAAACAACTGTTATATTCTATATGTATATTTATTTAGTTGTTGAAATCAAATGATATCGAAAATCATTTCAATTATTTTTATTTTATTATTTCTTGAACTATATATATGTATCAATAATTTTTCGATCAAATATGTTTTTTTTTCTTCAGATTATGGTTATGGTCATGATTATTGGTGGTAACATCATCCAGCTAGTATATAGTCGGTTGAGAGCTTCAGAAGACATATTAATTCATCACAAGAATAAAACATTTGTATGATTTGTCTTTCACTTATCACAGAAACATTCATATCAACCTTATGAAATAAAATCTATAGCTTCTATTTCGTTTTTATCTGTCTATAGTGGGGACAGCAGTAAAATGTGTGTATATGTTATGACATATATTCATATGAGGCTGACTTCATATTCATAGGAGGCTGACTTCATACAAGAGCATTTTAGGAATAACGAAAAGAAAGAAGCATTATTCTTTAACTTCACGTTCCTCTATAGTCTAGATAATTCAAAGTTTGGTGACTATGCTGAACGAATTAATTTCATCCAATTTGGGATAAAGAATACAACAGATACAGTCAAAGCTGTTATATCATAGTATTCCACGTTGATCAAAAGTTTAAATTCTACGCTTGCAAACTTTGTTTGGTTGTTTGCTCACACATTATGATTAAGATTGACACCTAAATTCAATGGGTAGGCGATGTTAATACTAAGATTACAAAGATTTGATTGGACAATGAATATCATATTGTTTCCAGTCAGACACTTAATAGATGAAAAAAAGCACAGGCTAAAGGAAATACGGGAAAAAGAAAAAGTTAGTTAAAGGTGAACCAATTTTGAAATGGATTAAAATGTAAAGCATGAACAGTTTTAATATCACATTTTAATTTTAAATCTACTGTTACTATAATGTTGTCAAAATATGATTTCTTGTTACTAATTACGTGAAATTTTGATCTTTTAACTTACTGTATATATTCTGCAAGATAAAGTTAATTTCGGATCGCTTTGTTGAAAACTGTTTGAATTTTTACGATTTGAAAAAATCAGTGGCTTTCGATTCTTTCAGGGTCACTGCAGTAGTATTACTAAAGGAAATGGCCAGCAATAGTATAAAGGCACTCTCCGACAAACAAAAATAATTGTATATTTACTAACTTGTGTATTAAAACATAAACACAATTTTTAAAACGCATTCTCTTATTTACCTGCATTAAAATCAAACAAGTATATGCAACAAGAAATGAAACCATATTCCTGCCACATTAATAATGATTTGATATACAAGTTTCCATTTAATTGTTGATGATGGTCTTATTGTTTAAATATTTTGTTGAGAAATGAAATCTATATAGTTTCATCATTACGATCAAGCGAGAAATCCGAAACCAGTCAAAACTTTAAAAACTATTTGACAGCAAATTAAATTTTTTTGGGGGATTATACAAAAAAGTGAAAATAACTATAAAAAAAAAACAAAAAAAAAAAAAAAAAAAAAAACAACTAAAACAAAATAATCCATGTTCATGCAGTAATATCTGTTTTACCTATTCGTGTAGATTGTATCGATAATATATTTAAAAAAAAGTATTTACATAACACATACTGATAAATGATGATGATGATGATAAATCGTCTTCCATTGTTAAAAAAAAAAAAAAAACACAATTGTGTGCTCAAAACTTTTCATTATCATATCAAATAAAAACAATCGCCCTATCAAATCTTGGTTTACTGTAAAACTTGTAATATCATTAATAAGTTTTCAAAATTGGTTCGCATTGGACTACTACTACTACTGGGGGTGTTTAACGACCTTGACTGGCTATTAAGCCCTCGCACGGTCGGCTCGGTGCCCGAAGGCGATTGGTGAGCGTTTAAATAATTTTGTGCCATCGGTCAGGAACAGGTGGAGGACGCCATATTGGTAGGCCGCCATCTTGGTTTTGTGAGTTGTTTTGGTTTTCTTTTGTTTACTATTTTGGTGTTATTTCTTCACAACGGCTGCTTTCAGGGCCAGATTGGTCAGCTTGGCAGCCCGTTAACCTCGATGATGGAGTACTGGTAGATGAGTCTCGGACGTAGTATTAAAGATGACAGGAAGCATTATCAGGACCAAAGCCGTGAGGCAGTGAAATGAAGGTCAATCATCTAACACCTAGGATACAGCCCTCGGACGTCAATCGGCATAACACTCCCCCATCCACAATGGGTTTTGGAGTGCATGTTAACGCGGGAATACGCCAACTACAACGTTTACTGTACAGCGTTGGATTGGTTTCTGTCATCTAAAGTAGTAAGTCGTTGATCCATCTAAAAGTAAACCCTCATCGAAGATAGCGGGTAAAAGAGAGCTGACCCAGCACGTCCGTTCAGCTGTAATGACTGAGACGTGCCTGACTGGAAACAATATGATATTCATTGTCCAATCAAATCTTTGTATATAGTAAACAGACTGTTACTCCGCCTATCCAATGAATTTAGGTGTCAATCTTAAGTACAATTATAAATGTTTGAGCAAACAACCAAACAAAGTTTGCGAGCAAGGTATTTAAACTTTTGATCAACATGGAATATTATAATAGCTCTAAGTCTGCCTCATATCTTAAATTAGATCTAGAAATTGACAATGAGGGTTGCCGGGTTGATCACAGAACTTTCCAGCTTCACGATTGTGACCTTTCTATTTATATGTAGCAACATTCCAGCAGCGCCTCCATATGAAGTATATATTTCGAAGTTAAAACGATATTCCAGTCTGAGAGCTTGCATTTCCTATCACGATTTCCGTGATAGAGGGTTGCAGCTTACATGGAACCAAGAGTTTCAAGTGGTGAAGTTGAAATCATCCCTTCGAAAATATTTTTTACGGACTCTATCACGAATTGGTTGATCGTTATAGAATATCTGTTTCACAGATGACGATGGATATGTGGATTGCTCCAATTGTCGTCAGTAATTACACGAACAATACGACAGGTGTCACATGTGGAACAGGATCTGCTTACTCTTCCGGATCACCCGCGATCATCACCGGGTTTTGGTGCGGTTCGTGTTGCTCAGTCTTTAGTTTTCTATTTTATGTTTTGTGTGCTGTTGTTTGTCTTTTGGTCGTTATGTTTTTGCTGTTGAATTATCAGTTTGTTTTCGACTGATGAATGTGAATATCCCTTTGGTATCTTTCGCCTCTCTTTTATACTTCTATTTCCATTCCTGTTTTTGCAACAACAAAAAACTAACAGACAAAACGAGTATCTAAATCTGAAGGGTCATCAAACACCACTGTTGGGTATTCGTTAAATATAAAGATAAGAAGATGTGGTATGATTGCCAATGAGACAACTCTCCACAAGAGACCAAATGATACAGAAATTAACAACTATAGGTCACCGTACGGTCTTCAACAATGACCAAAGCCCATACCGCATAGTCAACTGTAAAAGGTCCCAAAATGACAAATGTAAAACAATTCAAACGAGAATGCCAACGGCCTAATTTATGTACAAAATAATGAACGAAAAACAAATATGTTACACAGCAAAAAACGACAACCACTGAATTACAGGCACAGGCACTTGTCTCAGAAAAAAAAAATTCCTATATACCTTAATATAAAGGTATATAGGAATTTTTTTTTCTGAGACAAGTGCCTGTGATTACAGGCTCCTGACTTGGGACAGGCACATACAGAATGTGGCGGGGTTAAACTCGTTTGAAGGCGCCAATCCTCCCCTTAACTGGGACAGTGTTGTAACAGTATAACATAAGAACAAACTATAAAAATCAGTTGAAAAAGGCTTAACTCATCAGATGAATACAAATAGAAATACTTCTAACAAAAACACAGAGTTGACGTGGACGGGTACTTATACACCCACACAACAGAAAGACACTAAATAAAGATCTGAGAGTACTCGCAGTTACTGACAGCTAATTCAAAACCAATAACAACTAATGAAAAAAATCATGCATCTAAGACTAAAATATCAATCAGTACACATCCAACCTCCAATGGATTTAGTGTAAAGACGGTCATAAACAGTCAGAGAAAAACATGATCTTGTACAATGCCAAGATACAGGTATAACAGATTGTAGAGCCATGAATGTGCATATATATATATATATATATATACAAATAATATTTAGTTTGATCTTAATTTACTGATAACAAAATCAATATTAATACCAATAAAAGCATTTTCAAAGATCCAATTACAGTGTTGAATTGGTAACCTTTTAGAATAAGTTTATTTAAACGATAAGTTTACCCGGATCGTTTCGAAACCTTTACTGTTAGAAAAAAACCACAGTGACATGCATGTTTACATGTATTTTTGGTACTGTATAGGTAAAACATAATCACGCAAACAGATTCGATAATCTTTATAAAATCCATACACTCAGATAACTGTTTATAAAATTTTAGAAAACTTATCCCTCTTTTTATAAATAGGTTACAAAACCGACGAGGTCAAATTTTGCGTGTCACACTTAGCAAACATCTTATACATAATAACTTTTTAAAATGTTTTCGCCGTCTTTAGGAGAGTGTGAAACTAGCCAAAATTTGCACGAGTATTCCTTTTAAATAATCATTTATCCTGCCGTTTTTATTGAATTTACGCTGATTCAACAGCCAAAACCGTTTTTTTTTGTTGTAAAATTAATAGTATTCACCTGAGACTACTATAACACTATTATAGTAGTCTCAGTTTTCACCATACACAAATCACTTATAATAGATATAAGAAGATGTGGTATGAGTGCCAATGAGACAACTCTCCATCCAAGTCAAAATTTATAAATGTAAACCATTATAGGTCAAAGTACGGTCTTCAACACGGAGCCTAGGCTCACACCGAACAGTAAGCTATAAAGGGCCCCAAAAATTCTAGTGTAAAACCATTCAAACGGGAAAACCAACGGTCTAATCTATATAAAAACGAGAAACGAGAAACACTTATGAACCACATCAACAAACGACAACTACTGAACATCAGATTCCTGACTTAGGACAGGTGCAAACAAATGCAGCGGGTTTAAACGTTTTAATGGTACCAAACCTTCACCCTTTTTCTGAAACAATAGTGTAACATCACAACATAGAAAGACACACTATAAAATATCAACTGAAATAGCTTAACTCAATCAAAGGACATAGTAACACCATTGAACATACACTGAACAAATAAATTTGACCTATGATACAATGTAAATTCAAAATAAATAAACTAAGGAAGAATAATAAAAGTAACATGTTATATCGGTATGAAATGTTAAACAATTTAAGAAAAACAATATGCTCGAACAAAAATATCAGCCATTTGCAATAACTTTAAACACAGGTAAATAAAATAATTTTGTTGTTAGGTATACGTATACAGTTACAATAGAGAAAGGAAATATTTTAACAAAATAAATAATTTTGATGTTCATAGTACGAAGTGGAAATTTATATTAGTACCAAACACTTATCAAAGCTGGTATATAGACAGCTAGTTAAAAGCCAAAACAATTAATAATAAAAAATCATGCATCAGAGACTAAAATCAACTAAAACACATCCCAGGGATTTAGTATTTTAACGTCATGGACAGTCAAAGAAGACATGACTAGTGCAATGCCAAAAATAAATGTATATCGACAGACAGTAGGATAGTTAGGAGTTTAACCTCTTTATAGATCAAAATGAACGTGGGTGTGTCTTTAAACATCCCGTTAGAAAAGAATACAAATTTAGTTATGTTTTAATTTGCTGATGACAAAATCGATATTAGTGCCAATGTAAACTATATTCAAAGATCTAATTACAACATTGGTAAGATAACCTGAACTAATAAGTTTATTTAAAGGTTCGATGAGTTTACACGGATCATATAGTGATTTCCGCGCTTTAAGTACAATATTACCGTAAAATTTAGGATGTGAAATACCGTTTTTAATCAGTTTTCTACAGGTACAGCCAAATTTACTAATCAAATCTTTGTATCTATGAAAGAACTTAGCAAAAGTTTTACGTAATTTATGGTAACGAAATCCCTGACTTAATAATTTACTAGTGATGCATTGATTACGTTCGTTAAAATCTATGACATCACTACACACACGGGCATAACGAACGAGTTGGGATATATACACACCGTATGATGGAGCCAAAGGAACATCGCCGTCTAAGAAAGGAAAATTAACAATAGGGAATAAAAAATCGTCTCTTTTGTCGTAAATTTCGTATGGAGTTTTCCTTTAGAGATTGAAATGTCCAAGTCCAGAAAAGGACAACTACTGCTGTTTATGTTAGATTTAGTTAAAGTAAGTTCTATTGGGTAAATTTCGGTAGTATATTTAGAGAACTCTGGATTATTTAACGAAAAAAATATCATCTAGATAACGGAAGGTATTGTTGAATGTATCAACCAAATGTAACAATGACGTGTCTTTACTGAGTTTGGTCATAAACTGAGATTCATAGCAATACAGGAATAAATCTGCTATTAAAGGGGCGCAGTTAGTGCCCATAGGAATACCTACTACTTGTCGATACACTTTATATAAACCCGCTATTCACAACATACACTTGTCGATACACTTTATATAAACCCGCTATTCACAACATACACGTCACAAATAAAAACGCAACACCATCTCCATAGTCGAATACCGATGCAAAAAAGGACATTTCTTTAATCTTTTTGAAAATATAATAACCATTTGACATTTTAGTATATATACATAAGAACGTCAAAGAATGAACTATTCGACGGATTAATTCATTCTAAATTGGCGCAGCCGTATTCAAAATTCATCGATCTTTTCAAAACGACTTTAGCTTACAGTAATATCTAACAAGATGTGAAAATATTACTTCCCTAAAATTCCAATAGCCGTCATCTCTGCTTCACACCAATAGGAAACGAGTTCCATTATTCATTTGAATGTCAGTCTGTTATTGTAAACAAAAACATGAAAGGATTAAAATAAAAATTTCACGAAACCTAATAGTTTTTAAAGAGTGAAAATTATATTCTTTAAATATTTTCAAATATTTTTGCAGGTATCTCATAAAATCGAAATGTTATTCTGCAATATTGATGGCTGTTGAAGACAGTTTTAATACATGTTGCAATGTGTTTTGCAAAATAAGCGCATCTTTAAACAAAACACTGAATTCAATGCGTATGAGAAGTGCAATACATATTGCTTTACTCCCGGTCATTAGTGTTTTGTATTTTTGTTTTTGTTTGGAATGGTCAACTGAGAAAAACCAAGGTAAATTATATTCAGATCAAGAAAAGCTTGCCCAAAGGAGGTACCTGCAGCTACTAGCCTAAATAATCAATGTAGGTACCTGCAGCTACTAGCCTAAATAATCAATGTACATGATAATGATATTTTGAGCGATCATCAGTTGGGTTTCAGAAAGAAAGTTTCGACTATTAATCAACTACTTCTTATGTATGAGGGGAAAATCTGAATCAAAGGAAAGTACTGTCTGTACGTGTTTTATGATATTTCAAACGTATTTTATCGTGTTATGCACAAGGGACTATAATATACACTTAGGAAATATGGGATATAGAGAAATCTTCTAAACTTGATTAAACGTTATCTATCAGATAGGCAACAATGGATGTTTATTCGAACTTGAAGACAGTGAATGCTGGTGTTTCTCAAGGATATATTTTAGGTACTTTCATATTTCTATTTTTTGTCAATGACATAGTCGAACAAGATCAAACTTTTTGAAGATTATATTGCTTATACTGTATTGTGGAAGATGAGATGTCTGCAACTGATTACCTAACTGATTAGGATATCAAATTCTTGCACTATTTGTCTTCTAACTGGTGTTTGAGTTTTACATTTAATGCTGCCAATACCAAATATGCGTATTTTATAAAAAAAAACAACAACAAAAAAAAAACCAACCAATTCTGAAATTGCACCACTGTATATGAATAATATCCCCTTGGAAAATTTTTCTAAGTACATGTATGAACACTTGGACCCATACTTTTTTAGCAATTGCCAAGTGGGCATATCATATTAGAGAAATGTATACTAATTCCTGTAAGCGCATTAGTATCATGAGATATCTAAAAATAAGACTGACAGAGATTTAAAAAAAAAACTTTATATTGACTTTACAAGACCCATTTTGGAACATGGGAATATCATTTAAGATAACTGCAGCCAGGAAGAACCTGAATATAGTGAGTCAGTCAAAAAAGATGCTGCTCGAATGTTTACTGGTCTAATAAGGGTACACCAAGAGGAAAATTATATACAAAGAACTTGAATGGGATTTCCCTCAAACGGTAGACGACCAGAAAATAAATTATTATATTTCCATAAGGATCCCAGAATACATAACCACAGAGGTCACATCATTTACAAATACTAGTATATACACAGTACAATTTATACGATATCGAGAACTATTTAAAGTCTCATTACATCGTACCTCATGTTATAAAAATCCGGTATATTCCAAATATCACGAATAAATGGAATTCACTTGACGATAATATTTAAATACATTTATTGCTGCTAGTTTACAATATTAAAAAGTGTGTTGAATGAGGATATCATACGCTGTCCACCATATTTTGATATTGCAGGGGCGGATCCAGCCATTTTTAAAAAGGGGGGGGGGGGAGGTTCCCAACCCAGGATAAAGGGGGGTTGGGGTTCCAACTATATGTCCCCATTCAAATGCATTGATCGTCAAAAAAAGGGGGGTTCCAACCCCCGGAAAGCTCCAGGTGTGCTTGTCACCGATTGAAGATAGTTTTAATTTCTTAATATTTGTCCTCCGTACATGCAGTCACTTGGACATAAATATGAACTTTTTGGTAGTCATTTTATAGCATTTCATAAAGAAGTTTCAAAATGAAAAACTTGATGTCCTGCTCTATGGGAACACAGACCTTAACATAGATGAAAATATTGGAATAATTACAAATGTCAGACATATGTGTATATATGTCTGCAAATGTGTAACACTTTTAGCTACACAGTGTGCTAGTGCCCTAAAACGTTATATGTGGGGTCAGTAAATTACATATAGAGTTCGTGTACTAGTGCCCTAATACGATATACCGGTATATGTTGTCCGAGTGTTACGTTTCAGATTTTTCATCAACGTCGTGTTGTTTTTATAAAGGGTCGTAACGCCATAGCTAACCGTGTATTAAAATGATATTCCTAGAAATGTATAGGAGGTACGATAACACTGAAGACACCGTCGAAGACAGTTTCTATGATGTGATAATGATTTGTATAATGTTGATATTTTCCCTCCTTTTATATGACTTATATATACCATCAATTCCTCATTGCTAGAAATTGTTTACTTTCAAGTTTTTACATTCCACATTTCTTCTTCAGAAATTCATATATGGAATTGTTACTATCAATTTGAATTTTCTATATCTAAACACACGCAATAATTAAATATCGTTTGAACAAATATTAAACGTATTACATCTTATAGGTCTAATAGAATCAGAGACCGTATCATGATATACATGTATATATCCTCGATATGTCTCTGGTTGAAATACATATCCAAGTAATATTTATATTAATATTATTGTTTGAGGGCCTCAGTGAAGATTTGTTTGGTAAATACCCTACCCTCCTTAAATGAAGTATTTACTTAAGTTACTTACTTACAAGTGTCATGTCATTTACTAAATACTTTTTGGTTCGTTTTTGTTTGAACATTTTACTTTGGTTTTAGTCGTATCATAATGGTTCTCTGCAAGAACCTACCTGAGAAAAACTTTTCTTCTAACAGATCATATTTCAAAACAAACATTTTAGGGAACATGACCACGCGGGACTAGGAATGAAAACCAGAAAATATGAATTTTGTACATAAACTCCATTTAAGAGAGGTAGAAATAAATTTAGCTATTAAATACAGACGCAAAAGATATTAATTTTCACCTAATAAGCAACAACATCTTTGATAGAATGTGTTTACTGACCGTTAAAATTCTTCGTATCGCCTGACGGTTCTCCTGTTCGCTTTGACAAAGACTTTGGTCTATCTATAAAAATCTGTATAATTCATAAAATCGCAAGGAAACACAAAAGTCTGTAGTCTGTAGTGGTACACAATGGATTTAGTCGAAATATAACCCAATGTTTAGACAACATCAAAGCAAACTTATTTTGTATCTTATTTTTTGTTAGAAGTAAACAAAACACCAATCTCGAGTTGTTTTTTTATTCCAAGTGAGATACAGGTTTCAGACCACCAAATTCACATACTCCAATTTAGAACAAATGCTAAAGCAGCCTTAACCTGACAAAAACTAGTGTTTGATGTCATTGTTTACTTAAACTAACAAACAAATTTGCTGAAATGAAACTTTTGGTGAAAGAGAAATATGTATAATCAGAAGTCCATTACTAGACGAAGTGTGCAACCCGCTATATAGTAAGGCGATCACGTTGTCCCCGTACTTCCAACTGTGATTGAAACAGGATTTGAGCGAGATTGCTATTAATAGTAACAAAAATCAATCAATGGCCAAATTTTTTGTGATGCATTCTGGGTAGAGATAATTTATTCAAAACACCCTATACATTAATTAGCACACAGTTGAATATAATGTTTGACCATTGATGTGTTAATGAATAGCAGATCCTAGATGCGATATTATATCAGTGTCATGAGTCATTATGATGGTTTAAATATTAAACGATAAAAATGTTTGTATAATTTATCAATTTTTAAAAACTACAATTATAACGAAGTAAAATTGTCAAACGGAATAACAAAAACCTCACTTCTTAATACAATAAATGTTTGGTTTTAGTGTTAATTGTGAAAAAATTGCCATTAAAAAGTTGGCAAGGAAAAATTAGGTCTGAAAATTGTGTATCCATAAACAGTACAAGTAACACTGTACGTATTAGGAATGACGGTTTAATAGGAATAAACATTATATTATATTTATTTTAAGAATATATGTTACGATTTACAAATTTCAAGAAATAAGATTTTTTTTTAAGTTACAAAGGATTTCTGTAGATACATGTATAACCATTTCTAGCAAAATTAACAAATTGTATCCTCAATTTTGAAAAAAGAGGGGGAAATAATTGTATGGCCTTTCTTCAATTTCGAATATCTTCGATCCTGCGGAACTGAGATCTTGACAGTAATACTACCTCGGTGATAGTGTGAACGAATAGAGGTTATCATTTCAGTCAGATATTGCTACATTTATCCGTTAAAATACATGTAAAAAATGCAGTTCTCAAATACTAAATCAATCTCAAGGGTTAAGTTGTGCCGTTAAGAAATAAAGTCAGTAATTCCTGGAATTGTCCGGTTGCAGCAGTAAAACCCTTTCTTACAAGTGTGGGATGTATACATTAATAGCAGCCGCATCAGGTCGGAAGAGGGACTTCAGATCTAGCCTGACATCCTGACCCAGTCTAATACTTCGTCGAGCAGTTAGCCAGGATTCCAGGGTATTTCAAGTGAAATCCAGTACCTCGCGTATTCAGGATGACTGTTACGATCTCTGATGTTAAATTACACTTGAGACAACTCTGTGATGGGATATGCATATTTATATTTCCCACTGAACGTTACGCTAGCAACACGCGATAAATCAATTTTTTTAATCCACATGATCTACAGATGCCTTCAGTTTTGTGAGTATAAAACAACAAAAAAAGGACTTTTACGAGTTGCGTCACTGACTCACGTATACCGTGACCTTGTGATAGCGAACGTAATGAGGGACAACATGAGAAAAGTATGTCTCTATATTTAAAAACGGTAAAAAAACAAGAGACTTTTGAAATTCAAAATTGTTTCGAAGTCATCTGAAGCAACAATTGGTCGGAATCTTATTGTTTTTGTCGAGCCTTCGACTTTTGTCGAAAAAGCAAGACATACCGATCCTACATTCCGTCGTTGGCGTCATCGTCGGCGGCGTCCACAAATATTCACTCTGTGGTTAAAGTTTTTGAAATTTTAATAACTTTCTTAAACTATCCTGGATTTCTACCAAACTTGGACAGAAGCTTGTTTATGATCATAAGATAGTATCCAGAAGTAAATTTTGTAAAAAAAAATCCTGTTTTTCCGTATTTTACTTATAAATGGACTTAGTTTTTCTGCCAGGAAACATTACATTCACTCTGTGGTTAAGGTTTTTAAAATTTTAATAACTTCTCAAACTATCCTGGATTTCTACCAAACTTGGACAGAAGCTTGTTTATGATCATAAGATAGTATCCAGAAGTAAATTTAAAAAAAAAATTCCTGTTTTTCTGTATTTTACTTATAAATGGACTTAGTTTTTCTGCCAGGAAACATTACATTCATTCTGTGGTTAAAGTTTTTAAAATTTTAATAACTTTCTAAAACTATCCTGGATTTGTACCAAACATGGACAGAAGCTTGTTTATGATCAAAAGCTAGTATCTAAAAGGAAATTTTTATTAAAATTTTGTACTTGTTTATCCATATTTTACTTATAAATGGACTTAGTTTTTCTTCCAACTCTCCATCCAAATAACTTTATTTTGACAAAAACGACTACATCTTTTAGATAGACGATACATTTCAAGTCCGGCAGATTTTATAGTTCTCATTTGCCTTTGAAAAATGGTACCAATGAATTCTTTTATAAAATTTTATATCATTTTCTAAATATTGAATTAAAATGAAGAAGTTAACTAACTGGCAATAAGAAACCACCGCACTAAGTCGGCTGACTTCATTTACACCAAACTGATAATTAATCAAACGCTCAAGGAGACTAATTAACAGCTATCTGTTCGATGATAATATTTTTACCCATGATTCCATAGTTATAAAACGAGATTTGGGGGGACCACCAATGGCGCTTTCCACTGATAAAGGGGACATCGTGATCGCCTTACTATATAGCACAGGTTGCACACTTTGTCTAGTAATGGACTTCTGGTAGAATTTATTTTGAGCCAAAATTTACTTGTCCATGACTTTGCATTAGCATACCTGTCAACCTCTGAAACTGAAAATGCGGGTCATGACCTGCATTGAAGAAGAATATGTCGGGTCATAACGCGTACGAACTTTTTCGGTCCAATTTTAGTATTAAGAGGTTTTTTTTAAATACTATATAACATATACATGTACATGTACCTCTGAATTTCCTAAAAATAATCACTTTTGTGTTTGTTAAGTATATAAATATTTATCTTTAATTAAATATTGTTCTAAAGCAATGCCCTTTTATTATTTTATTCACACTAGTTTACTTCTTTTTATTAATGAATGTCATAAACCCCAGCTATACATGTAATTAGAAATCAATTATAGCTAATGTGTTCCTGTACACAGGAGGAAGATAAATAGAAAGAAGTTGGTGTGTTTTCTTTCAGTGTTATATCTAGAGCATATGGATTTGATTTAAAGCTTTTACATTTAAGTGATAACAAAATTATTCTCTCCAACAGAAATGTATTAAAAGGTTCAAATTGTTTTCAAACAATTTTTACAGGATAAATGGCAAATCTTTTAATCAGGACATAGAATTGGATGTCAAGCTTGACTGGCTTCAACTTTCTGGGGTACAATTAACAAACAATCCTCGAAATGTTACTTTTTAATCAAATGTTATGTTTTGATAGCTGTCATTGGCATGGTAAATAAGCTAATTCTGATTTCAATTGTTAATCTTTTCAAAGGAAAAGAGCAGAGAAAACCGAAAGTATATTTGATTTCTAAATACCGGAAATAATACCAAAACAATACCGGTCAGAAATACAGATGAAAACAGGTCATTTTCTAAAATCCCGGGTTATTTGAATGACCGGCGGGTATTTAAAAAATCCTGTGTGAAGGGGGAAAATCTTGGGTGTAACCCGCAGAATACTGGTCAGTTGACATATATGCATTAAATTTTGAGGATTAATGTGCTCCATAGTATACTGATTTAAGATTTCCAGAAAAACAGAGGTTATTTTTAGTGGCACTTGACTTCTGAACAGTGGTGTTTCATTGCAAGACTTTAAACATCGGTTGAAAATTGGCAACATGTACAATTCCGAATATACCTGATTTCTATGAAGTTAAACTTAAGGTAAAATATTAGAAAGCTGTAAAAATTGAAAAATTTGGTTGAATATATAGGGTTTTGAATTGATGGTCTGACACCTACACCTGTTAACTGGGATCATTAAGGGTAAATGGCATTAAGGATCTATTTTTACTCTGATGTTACTGATGTAATAAGATAAGCATTATTGAGAAACAAGTAATTTGTGAAATGATGCAGGCCATGTGCATAATGTTACACTTGAGTCATTATAATACATGAAGATACTTTGTGTTCATTAAACAAGTCTGCTATGTTTTATTATTTTGCTCTACAGCCTCCAATAAAAAAATAACTACCTTTTTGTTAGGAAAAGTTTTATCCAACTCTTTATTAAATAAAAAGAATTGTTCACAAAAATTATGTTACAGTGACAGTCTTTTATTTACATGTATTGTAGCTGAAAAACAATATTAAAATATGTGTAACTGTACATCTAAAGGGCTACACGACAATCACATTGAAATGGATAAAAATGTGAAAAATACAATATTCATCAGGGCTCACACTACTTCAGAATCATGGGGAGAAGTGACTTCTCTTTTTGAAACTGATAGGGAGAAGTGATGAGACTTAAAAGAGAAGTGCTCGTTCATTCGCGGTGCTACAATGTTTTGTTTTTACCATAATATAAAGAGCCATATGTATCCTATTTATTTATTTAATTCTTTTTTATATTGTTCAATTCATACCTGAGAATACAATTACCCGGTACAGTAATAGTTGTTTCAGTTTATGTCTTGAATACTAGTAATCATTTATAGTTACTCAATTATATTTTTTCCTCTTGTCAGAAACTTCCAACTATATATCTAGCACTAAAAAAACTTTTTTTATAGCAAAAAACAAAAGAAAGTAATATCTATCAATTAAAATTCAATCAAAAAACTTTTCTGTTTAGCATGTCTATAAAATTCTTTGTTACTCATTAAAAAGATATATGAATTTAACAAAGTTAAATTAAGCAACTTTAATGAAATAAAAAAATTTGTAAGGGTTCCACGGAACCCAGTGTCTCCCCTACTTTTGCTGTTAATCGCAGGCTCAACAAAAATGAGGAAAAAAATCAATAAAAATATTTCTTTAGATACTATCTTTTGATTGTAAGAAGCTTCTGTCAAAATTTGGTATAAATCCAGGATAGTTTATGAATCTAATAAATGTTTTAAAAACTTTAACTGCAGACTGTACATGTATTTAATGTTAACTGGAAGAAAAACTAAGTCCATTTATAAGTAAAATATGGATAAACAGGTACAAAATTTTAACAAAATTTCCTTCTAGATACTAGCTTTTGATCATAAACAAGCTTCTGTCCATGTTTGGTACAAATCTAGTATAGTTTAAGAAAGTTATTAAAATTTTAAAAACTTTAACCACAGAGTGAATGTATAGTTTCCTGGCAGAAAAACTAAGTCCATTTACAAGTAAAATACGGAAAAATGAAATTTTTTTTAACAAATTTACTTCTGGATACTATCTTATGATCATAAACAAGCTTCTGTCCAAGTTTGGTACAAATCCAGGATAGTTTAAGAAAGTTATTAAAATTTTAAAAAATTTTAACCACAGAGTGAATGTAATGTTTCCTGGCAGAAAAACTAAGTCCATTTACAAGTAAAATACGGAAAAACAGGAATTTTATTTTTACAACTTTTACTTCTGGATACTATCTTATGATCATAAACAAGCTTCTGTCCAAGTTTGGTAGAAATCCAGGATTGTTTAAGAAAGTTATTAATTTAAAAACTTTAACCACAGAGTGAATGTAATGTTTCCTGGCAGAAAAACTAAGTCCATTTATAGGTAAAATACGGAAAAAATGAAATTTTTTTTTAACAAATTTACTTCTGGATACTATCTTATGATCATAAACAAGCTTCTGTCCAAGTTTGGTAGAAATCCAGGATAGTTTAAGAAAGTTATTAAAATTTCAAAAACTTTAACCACAGAGTGAATATTTGTGGATGCCGCCAATGACGACGACGACGATGCCGATGGAATGTAGGATTGCTTTGTCTCGCTTTTTCGACTAAAGTCGAAGGCTCGACAATGAAACAATGCATTTACATGGAAATATAAACATTTAGCAAGAAGATCTAACCAAAAGTTTTTCATGTGCGTGGAATGCAAAATTTTCACTTTTGGGATCATTATTCTTCAGTCAGCTGTTCCATTGGTGCGTCTGTAATTATTATCGTAAGAATACGGATTTAGGTCATAGCTGATGGGCTACCGATGAATCCTGCCTCCAATCTGTGGTTCGTACCAATATTTCAATGGTGGACGAAGAAAAATTTACGAAAACAAATAATGTTTGACAAGCGATTTTAAAGGAATATGATGCTTTTAAGCAATAAATGGATGAAACATTAACTGAAGGCAATTTTTATCACTTTCTAATGAAGAAACAAACTTGTTTTGCGAAAATCAGAATGTTTTAATATACGCTCTCGAGTAACATGAGTAACAAAATTATTACTCGAAATGAATGAAAATACTTCATCAAAGTTTTTTCTTTGAAATAACATACAACTAATCTGTAAAGTCAATACTTTCACATCTTTTCTAAAGAAATAAAGTATTTCTGTCTTTGAATTTCTTTACTTATAAATGAAAAAAATCTGTTTTATTGACTTGGTAAAATGGAAAATTTCCGATGACGAAAGCGACTATTAAAAACACCAGGGCGACTAGATATGGCTTTTGTCAGTCGGGCAAAGCGAAGTGACGGACACGAAAGTGACTTTTTTTGCCCCGGTTGCCTGCTATCGTGAGCCCTGATTTAAACAACTGCAGAATACCGAAACACCTTTTGCAGGTATCCAACCATTAATGCATGGCTCCATTGCTTTCTCTGTTAAATTCAACAATTTTTCAGCATTCATAGCCATTTTGTCTTAAGTTTACATAAAATGAAAGTCATTTCATGTCTTAACAAAACCTTAGCCTGGCTTGTGCTTAAAAAAATTCAACATACCTTTAATTACATATAGGAGCACTGGTTCTATGAAATCTGGAAGGACCAAAACAGCTACTTCTGATCTGAGAAACAGGCAAAATGTTCATGTCCTTCTATTTCTATTTCAGACAACTTTTTTATTCAAAGTAAGCATTCAGCAAGGGTTCAATAATGATGCCAGGTCCTTAAGCTTTCATTTCATACCCAAAAGTATTGAACATTTTACATATTTCGAAAGTTACAGCTAAAGGGTATGCAGGAACTATTTTGTGTGAAATGTGAACTTCTTTCTTGTATGTTATTCCTGAACGGGAAGGAATTAGTGGTTCTTTACCTCAAATGGGAAAGGCGATTTTGATCAATGTCCACAAATAAAATGTATGATCAGATCAACAGTATACACAATACTGGTTTTGTCTTGTGCAAATCAAGTGATTTTCCCTTGATACATTTCTAATAATCTCCCCTTCAATTAAATCAAAGTTTTATCACTGTCACTTCGGTTTTGAGATAACAAGAATTGATTACATATACAAAATTGTGTTGTCATAAAAGTTTCTTTTTACTATATAGACTACTGGTTCATTGAAGAAGCACAGAAAATCAACATCAGCAAGATTGTTCAACAGCATTCCTCGTCGCATGTGTTATCGTCTTTGTGCATTAGTTCCGCAGGATCTCCTTGAAGAAGGGTATGTGCTCAAGATATATACTTTGTACTATAATAAACTATGTATGGAGTGATGGATTCAAAAATTTCTTTATGATAAAAATAACTACAGTGTATCTACAATCCCAAAGTTCACCTTTGTAATTTTTCACACATGAGTTATCTTGATAAGGTGTTTTAAAAAAGCAAAAATGTATACCTATAGATAAGAAAAATACAAGATATTAAAAGTTGGTGATATCAAACCGATCAAAATACATCAACTGCAGATTTAAAAACCTAGAACTTGACAGAATGAGAACTTGTAGCCATGGTTATGAGCTTGGAAATATCAGTTATATGGAAAATTGCATTGTTAACGCTCTCATGTGTACAATTCTTGCCAGATTTTTATGAAAATTATATCATAGGTTTATATCAGCAATGTCTCAGACAAGTTAAAAAAATCAGTGCCGATAATTTATTTTAAAAGAGTTATGCCCCTTGGAAATATTGATTTTTTTGGAAAATTGCTTTGTAAGCCCTCTCACATATACAATTTTTATCAAAGGTTTATATCGGCAATATCTTGGACAAATTAAAAAAAATCAGTGCAGATAAAATATTTTTAAAAGAGTTATGCCCTTGCAAGTATTAATTATATCAGAAATTGTATTGCATTTGCTCCCAAGCTCTCAAGCTTTCATTTCTCTTAAGAAATTTATTTAAGAAATGAATACTTCTTTTTGTAATTTTATTGGGGTGTAAAAGTGTTGACCGAAGCACATTTTGTTTCTGTGCTTCATTCTAAAAATGTGTGCACGATCAACACTTTTACACCCCAATAAAATTACAAAAAGATGCATTCATTTCTTATAATTACAATTTTATGCGACCGCAAAAAATTTTGCGGTCGTATATTGGTATTACGTCGTCGTCGTTTCGAAGACATTTGGTTTCCGGACAATAACTTTAGTATTAGTAAATAGAAATCTATGAAATTTAAAAACAAGGTTTATAACTATAAAAGGGAAGTTGATTTTGGGGGTTATGGTCCCAACAGTTTAGGAATTAGGAGCTAAAAACAGGCCCAAATAAACATTTTTCAAGTTTCATGACAATAACTTGTAGAACGGTGTATGGATCTCTCTGAAATTATACCACAAATTTCCATACCACATAGGGACGGTTAGGATTGGCTTTGGGGGGTTATGGCTCAAACTGTTTAGGAATAAGGGGCAAAAAAGTGAGAAAAAACAAGGGTGTACTGGTTACTGGACAATTACTTAAATACAATGTTGTGTTTGAATTACCTCCCTTACACTGCTTTTAAATTATGTATGAAGAAATGTTGTATTGTCTTGAGGTGATTAGCTGTCAATTTATTTTTAGAAGTTACTATTTTAATAATTTTAAAAATGCTGATTAAGGTAGATTAATTTTAGCCATGATTATATACTGTAAATTCAGAAATTATTGCGAGGTTTTTATTAATGCGAATAATGCGACTGTGTGAGTATCGCAATAATAAGAACTCGCATTCTGATATCTGATGCATATATCTCTAAGCAGCTTTTCCTGAAATCGCAATAATTAATCTCGCATTTATGTCCATTCTTCAAAAATCGCAATAATAAATAAATAAATTTGGTGTATTTACTGTCTTCTGATTGGTTAAAAGTATTACTTTTATTTTCAATGTTGTCAATTTTTATGGCGACACGCCCACTCTGACGTTGTGTATTCATACGCCAACGTGTGTGTACGTTGTTATTGTTAATATAGATAATATAAAAAGTTCTTTGAGTCTTATTTTTAATGGAAATTTATTTATAATGAATGGCAATAATTTATTTTGAATTTATTGAACCATAAAATTAATTTTATGGTGCAATAAATTCAAAATAAATAATAGCCATTCATTAAATGCACACGATAATTTCTGAATTTACAGTATGTCATTTTCTATTTTAAGACTTTTATGATGTATTTAAATGGGTTATTATGGTAGCAAACTCCATTGGAAATTTGAATTGAGATTATGACCATATCTTGAGGGAAAGAATTTTTTTTTGGAAAAGGGGGGAGGTAAAAAAAAAATTGGTGGTGGAAAGGGGGGACAATTTTTATTCAAGATTTCAGAAATCAAAAAGAAAATTTCTTCAAATATTTTTTGCACAAAAGCCAAAAAAAGGGGGGTAAATTTCTTTTTTTTGGAGGAGGGGGGTGAATTCGCAACAGCATAGTGTATTGCACAAAACCAAAAATTGAATATAAATTCAAATCATATAACCAATTCTAAGTTCTTTGACTACAGTTATTCTGTGTCAGAAACCTATTATGTGTCAAATATTGAATTACAATCCAAATTCAGACCTGTATCAAGCTTGAATATTGTGTCCGTTTTTGCCCCAACTGTTCAGGGTTGGACCTCTGCGGTCATATCCAGCTGCGCTCAGAAAGCAATTTATTATGCTATTAACTTAAAAGATTATGAAAAATTTTTTTTATCAAGTTGTTCTTTTATTACCTGTGCACTTTTTTGTGGAAGCACGTGTCATCATGAATGTAACATTTCATTTTGATATGAAGATTAATTTTTGAATAACACGGATTGTTGTTAGCCAATCAAACTAACAGATCCTCGTGAAACATGTAATGTAATTATATAAAATTTAAAGAACAAAAAACGTTGATTTAGTTATTGTCTTTCGACAGATTAAATATGTGCAACACAGGATACATTGAAACTGTTCTTTTATTCTTTTATTTTATCTTGACAGTCACATTTATGTCCCAAAATTTCTAGGAATTTGAATATTTATTATTTTTCTCTAAATAAATTGTTTCATTTTATTAATAAATCAAACAGGGAACATGAAATAGCTTTTTTTTGTGAGTTATAATGTTTAATATAATATCTGTTTCTTGTTTCATGTTTGATTTATTGATAAATGAAACAATTTATTTTGAGAAAATAAAAAGTATTCTCATTCCTACATGTAAAGTGTTCAAAGTTATTGCATGTTTGTTTGATTTTTAAATTTATTTATTTTGGTTCTGAAGTTTTTCATTTTTGTGGGCCCTTTTTGACCTTTGTCCTATGATATGAGCTAATATATAAACAAAAACCAATTTGAAAAGACTATATGTTATGATGTATATTCTATCTTCTAACGGTAACGTCACAATTTTCCTATAGTTAGTATAAACAGTTTATTTATATTAAAAAATAGGATCGTAATATTTTTGATAAACCTTGATAGCAATTAATTAATATCAATGTGCATCTTACAGACTGGTTTTCCTTGGATTTACCAAATGTGGTCAGTTTGTGGTATCTTATTCTTGTCAGTTGTTGGTTGCTGCAGAACATTCAACATTACCTGTCTATGTATATAAACTACAATGGTGGAGATTTATACCAAACAGTCCATTACATATGGTAGGGAAATGGTTATTAAAACCACAAGTAACAATCTTGTATCAAATATAGGACATTATTTTGGAGACATATAGTTTTTTTTGTTTTTTTTTCTTTTCTTCTATGAATGTATATATGTCTTCTGCAAATTACTAATAATATGCTTATACATGTAGTATTTTGATCATTCATTTAAAATCTTGCCCAATGAATAATATAATGTAAAAGGTCTTGAAAAGGCATGACAATTATTTTATTCGATCTTTTTCTTTCTTTATGAATCATTTGACAAAATTATAATATTCATATTAATCCTAGGTGATCTGGATTTTGAGTATATCTATGTAACTTTTAAAAGCATTCTTGTTTTTAATTATTATATTACATTTTGTAGTTGGAGCCAGAAGATAAGCTTTCTTCAATGCTTATTTTTTTAAAATAAGATTTTTTTTATTAACAAATTTTCTTTAAGACAATTCTTTTATGCTACCATATGAGCTGCGTCGGATAGAAATCGACCTTATGCAAATGAATATCAATACATCTTTTACCTATTTTGGGTTGAACAAATCTCTATGGAAAGTCTGTTACTGAAAATTGATCTGTTGTAAGAAAATCTATAAAACAGACTGACATTCATCTTTTATTTCGTATTTGAATATTACAAAATCGATCAAAGTCTTATAGATGTACATGTATCCATGCACTTGCATAAGGTCAATTTCTATCCGACGCAGCTCATATCGTATTTACTTATCACTCGCTTTGCATTTATGTTCTGTAAATATAATATTTTGTTAGCAATAAATTAAAATAAATTAAAATATCTTAAATTGTTTTTTTCATATTTTTCCTAAGGTCTCAAATAAATAATCTATTAAAAAGGCTTTCTATACTCTATATAAAAGTACTATATTACTTCACACTAGGACTAATTTTTTAATTCTAATATTTTCAGGTTTCTGAAGTAAGACTGTTTGGAGAAGAAGATGTCACACAAGATTTGTTTATCACATTTTGTCAGTGGCAGGATGATAGTTCTAAAGTCCTAGTCTTGGGTCAGAGGTTAGATAAATATAAATTACTGCACAGTACTCTGTTGATTATGCTACTTATCAGGTCAAATTAAATTGGTAAAACTGGTTTCTCTAATAAAAATGGTCTAGGTAAGCATACATTTTAAGGTTACCATCATGAATTGGTTGACTGATACAATATGTCTGTGTCTCAACCAGGGCTTCCAAAAAATATTTGAGCCAGCCAGACATTTTATGTCTGATCCCGATTTAAGCCCTTAAGACTTAGTAACAAAAGGCAATTATAGTAATCAGTTGGCCATCATATAACCAATGATTGACATTAAAAAAACAATATTAAACTTTACTTTGATATAAATTTGATGTTCTGACGTAAACTGTTAAATTGACAGTGCATCATTCGATATGCAACATCAGCATACTAATATCTGCCTTAGACTCTTTATTTGTGCAAAATAACATTGTCAAAAACTTTACTTTCGTTTTTAAAAAGCACATTTTCCTAATACCGGATATTGACTTGACAATGGTAAAACATGGACCAGAGACGGATACGTAAAATCCATGTACGTTTACAAAGCACGATTGAGTTTAAGTAGCTCTTTCCAGAAAAAACTCGAAATGAAAGTTAGATAAAGGTATCAATGATAATTTTAACATTTTTGAAGAATTAGGATGCATAATTAAATTTCCCACCTGCACACATGCGCACACATGTACTAGTTCAAACAACGTGGATCTGACGATTTTTTGTTTAAAACCTTTTTAAATTTTTCATCATTTATAAACGTATTTCTGATAATTTCAATCTTTTCGACTAAATTAATTAGATGCAGACTGCTGAAATGTAAGAAAATAACTTTGAATAGACCGATCAATGTCCGGTACAAAATAGTTTACCTGTTGCCTGAACAGGTAAATTTCAGCTGTCTGACAACTAATTAACCTTGATTAAAATGAGAAAGTATTAAAGTAGGGTTTGTTTTGATAGTACTTATTCATCATGTCACTTTTATGACCGGAAATGTGTGGCTGTTTAAAGGCAAAAGGTCGGGTCAAAAAGATCGCATAAACTTTTTAAATTATGTTAAAATGTATTGACCATCTCTTAAGAAAGCGTTGAAATCTAAAAGTAGATGTCCGTTTCATGCTTTTCTCAGACGGACAATGTCAGGTAAATTTATAAATGTCCGGAATATATGACTGTTTTGGAAGCCATGGTCTCAACTCATTAAGCAGCATGTATTTGCAGTCTCAGATCTTTAGATACCAGAATAATCGTCTAATCTGTAATTTTACAGACTGTGTCCTTTTCCTGATTGTGACATTTGGACATGGTATATATGTACATGGTGGGGGATGCATGCGTAGCAGAAGAGGCTTACCCTGTGGACACACCTGCTCTTGCTCCTTTTGATATTCTTTCAGTTTTTGGGTAAAGATTGCATGAAATGCAAACAAAACCCTATGTACCGACTTGATATCTATAACTTCCAAGGTTGATCACTACCTTGATAGTTCAAACAAAATAGTGCAGTGAAGTGATCATTATTTAGATCCTATCTAGTCAATGTCATGCAATTTATTTATGATATGTTATACTTTGATATTTAAGTTACAATATGGTGTGTATTTGGATTACCATACTTGTCAAGAAAATATTTTTGTATTAAAATATGCATAAGTAGTACATGGTCTATGAATCTGTTATCAAAATAGGTTCAACTACAAATGTACAATCATGAACAAAGGCAGATAACTCCAACTAGAATTTTTAACTTGCCTTGCAAAATACAATTCAGTGTTTTATTTAAAAATTCACAAAATTGCAAAATGAAACCAATCTTTACCCTTCAGTGCTCACAAGCACTTTTATTGTTTCTTATCTTGATTTGTCTTATAAATCAATTTATGAGATTTGAACATTGATAATGTACTGTTGTCTTAATTTAATTTTTTTATGAGAAATTGAGAATTCAATATATGAAGATATGTGCATTTGGCAGGTGTTGTTTGAAATTGCTTTAACTTTTAAAATATCATTGACATTCAATTCAAGTATTGTAGCAGATAAGATATTATAGTGTATCAACCTTTATCCTTCTATATTTAATGTACATGAGAATTTGTATGCAAACACGTAAGTTGCATAAGGTTTTTATACGACCGCAAAAAATTTTGTGGTCGATATTAATATGACGTTAGCGTGCGTCGTCGTAAATCGTCCGAAGACACATTGGTTTTCGCACTCTAACTTTAGTTTAAGTAAATGGATCTCTAGGAAATTTTACCATAAGGTTCAATACCACAAAGGAAGGTTGGGATTGATTTTGGGGTTTTGGTACCAACAGTTAAGGAATTAGGGGCCAAAAGGGGCCAAAATAAGCATTTTGTAACTTCCAGACAATAACTTGTGTGTAAGTGTATGGATCTCTCTGACATTGTACCACAGGTTCCATATCACAAAGGAATGCTGGGATTGATTTTGGGGTAATTGCCTCAAAATTTTAGGAATTAGGGGCCAAAAGGGAAAAAATAAGCATTTTCTAGTTTCAGGACAATAACTTGTGTGTAAGTGTATGGATCTTTCTGAAATTGTACTACAAGGTTCCATATCACAAAGGAAAGCTGGAATTGAGTTTGGGGTAATTGCCCTAAACGTTTAGGAATTAGGGGCCAAAAGGGCCAAAAATAAGCATTTTCTAGTTTCCAGACAATAACTTGTGTTTAAGTGTATGGATCTCTGAAATTGTACTGCAAGGTACCATACCTCATTGAAGGCTGGGATTGAGTTTGGGGTGATGAATCATAAGGGGTTCAAAATTGGGGGATTTTTTCCCCTTTTTCTTCCTTTTCTTCCTTTTTTTTCTTTAAAATTTTCCGTTTTAAGTTGGTTATTTCTGATTTATATTTAAAAGCAAATAATAATGATATGGCAGGAGATACACACCAAACAGGATGTGTAAATTATTATATAATAAGTATTGTGCAATAGCAAGAAATTTTCAATTGCACAGTATTGCAAATAGCAAGAAATCTTCAATTGCACAGTATTGCGCAATAGCAAGAAATATCCAATAGCACAATATTGCACAATAGGAAGAAATTGTCAGTTGTACAGTATTGCACAATAGCAAGAAATATTCAATTGCACAGTATTAACGAATTGCAAGAAATATTTAATTGCACAGTATTGTGCAAAAGAAGATACTTTGTATAAATTGCTTATTTCTTGACCAATTTCAATGGGGTTTTATTCTTGAATTCTTGGGGTTCTTTAATATGCTGAATCTAACCGTGTATTAAGTTTTTGGATTTTGGGCCCGTTATTAAATTGGTCCACATTGAGGTCCAAAGGGTCCAAAATTAAACTTTGTTTGATTTCATCAAAATTGAATTATTGGGGTTCTTTGATATGCCGAATCTAACCGTGTATTTAGATTCTTAATTTTGGTCCTGTTTTCAAATTGGTCTACATTAAGGTCCAAAGGGTCCAAAATTAAACTTAGTTTGATTTTAACAAAAATTGAATTCTTAGAGTTCTTTGATATGCTGAATCTAATCATGTATTTAGATTTTGATTATGGGCCCAGTTTTCAAGTTGGTCCAAATTGGGGTCCAAAATTAAACTTTGTTTGATTTCAACAAAATTGAATATATGGGGTTCTTTGATATGCTGAATCTTACCATGTAATTAGATTCTTAATTTTGGTCCCGTTTTCAAATTGGTCTACATTAAGGTCCAAAGGGTCCAAAATTAAACTTAATTTGATTTTAACAAAATTGAATTCTTAGGGTTTTTGATATGCTGAATCTAAACATGTCTTTAAATTTTGATTATGGGCCCAGTTTTCAAGTTGGTCCAAATTGGGGTCCAAAATTAAACTTTGTTTGATTTCAACAAAATTGAATATATGGGGTTCTTTGATATGCTGAATCTAACCATGTATTTAGATTTTGATTTTGGGCCCCATTATCAACTTTGTCCACATTGAGGTCAAAAGGGTCCAAAATTAAACTTTGTTTGATTTCAACAAAATTGAATATATGGGGTTCTTTGATATGCTGAATCTAACCGTGTATTTAGATTCTTAATTTTGGTCCTGTTTTCAAATTGGTCTACATTAAGGTCCAAAGGGTCCAAAATTAAACTTAGTTTGATTTTAACAAAATTGAATTCTTAGGGTTCTTTGATATGCTGAATCTAATCATGTATTTAGATTTTTGATTATGGGCCCAGTTTTCAAGTTGGTCCAAATTGGGGTCCAAAATTAAACTTTGTTTGATTTCAACAAAATTGAATATATGGGGTTCTTTGATATGCTGAATCTAACCATGTATTTAGATTCTTAATTTTTGGTCCTGTTTTCAAATTGGTCTACATTAAGGTCCAAAGGGTCCAAAATTAAACTTAATTTGATTTTAACAAAATTGAATTCTTAGGGTTCTTTGATATGCTGAGTCTAAACATGTCTTTAAATTTTTGATTATGGGCCCAGTTTTCAAGTTGGTCCAAATCGGGTCCAAAATTAAACTTTGTTTGATTTCAACAAAATTGAATATATGGGGTTCTTTGATATGCTGAATCTAACCATGTATTTAGATTTTTGATTTTGGGCCCGTTATCAACTTTGTCCACATTGAGGTCAAAAGGGTCCAAAATTAAACTTTGTTTGATTTCAACAAAATTGAATATATGGGGTTCTTTGATATGCTGAATCTAACCATGTATTTAGATTTTTCGATTTTTGGCCCCGTTATCAACTTTGTCCACATTGAGGTCAAAAGGGTCCAAAATTAAACTTTGTTTGATTTCATCAAAATTGAACTCTTAGGGTTCTTTGATATGCTGAATCTAACGATGTATTTAGATTTTGGATATTGGACCATAATAGGTGAATGTCCAATTTAAAATTTTAAGTTCTTAGACCACATTCATTCTGTGTCAGAAACCTATGCTGTGTCAAATAGTCAATCACAATCCAAATTCAGAGCTGTATCAAGCTTGAATGTTGTGTCCATACTTGCCCCAACTGTTCAGGGTTCGACCTCTGCGGTCGTATCAAGCTGCGCATGGAGCATTTTATTAATTCATTGGACAATCTCACTAAATAGACAGAACATATTAAATTTATCCAGAAAGTAACTAAACAGACTTCATTGACTAAATTAACAAAAAAAGTGAATCTTCTAATTATAAGACTAAATACCTGTTTCTTTGGCATTATAGATATGTATGTTATTTGGCTACACAGATTATTTGAACTGTTTTTGCCACATATTTTTTAAGAGTAATGAGGATGGTTACCGAAGTATGCTCCAGCTTTCTTAAAATTTATTTGGATTTAAAATAAGTTAGTTGGACAGTTTTATTAGCTTACAGAATTTTAGTATTTTAATGTATTATGAAATGTCTCCTCTGTACTGTATAGTAAATTAAACATCTACTTGATTACTTCATGACAATTACATTCTGTATTTCAGTTTACCAAGTGAAGATAGAGATAGTTGTTGTCAGTGTTACATGACAATTACATTGTGTATTTCAGTTTACCAAGTGAAGATAGAGATAGTTGTTGTCAGTGTTACATGACAATTACATTGTGTATTTCAGTTTACCAAGTGAAGATAGAGATAGTTGTTGTCAGTTGTTACATTGTGTATTTCAATGAAGATAGAGATCGTTGTTGTCAATGTTACATGACAATTACATTGTGTATTTCAGTTTACCAAGTGAAGATAGAGATAGTTGTTGTCAGTGTTACATGACAATTACATCGTTTCCTACCTCCTACAGGTGCTCATTTTGTCAGCTGCTTCAGACAGGTAAATCATTCTCCCTTCTGCCTAAAGGGGGGAGTATATTGATTTACATTTGATACAAATTATGTTATATACAATGCTGGCCGGTAATTACGTTGGTCTTATATGTCTGTCCATTGAACGTTATGTTAATGAAATTAATAGACTTACCAGTCAAACAAAATAAGAGTTTGTTCCTGTCAGTCGAGTACTGTAAATTCAGAAATTATTGCATACATTTAATTATTGCGATTTGAAGAATGAACAAAAGTGTGAGTTTAATTATTGTGATTTTAGGAAAAACTACACACAGATATATGAATCAAAGGCATTGATTTAATGTTAGTAAAGAAGCAAACCACTTCATTTTTCTTTGTACACTTCTAAGTATATATGCTGTTATTAGGGCCACATCATCAATCAGCAGAAGGCCTATAGTAATCAGTGTTTGCATGCGTCCGTCTGTCCATTGTCAAAAATCGTTTCAGCTCTTATAACTTTCAAACCTTGTGAAGTTTTGTAATGAAACTTAGTAGATTATTTATTACTTCTAGAAGATGTGTAGTGTACATGGAAGAACACAAACAGTAAAAGTCGTGGTCAAAAACATTGTTCAACTTAGTCAACCCCTGTGCATATGTTAACAATCGTTTCCGCTCTCTAACTTTCAAACCCTGTGAAGTTTTGTAATGAAACTTGGCAGATTATTCACTGCTTCTAGAGACGTTTAGCATACAAGGAAGAAAACAAACATCGAAAGTAATGGTCTAAAACTTTGTTCAACTAAGTCAATCCCTGTGCATATGTTAAAAATTGTTTCCCGTCTCTAACTTTCAAACCACTTGTAGTTAGGTAATAAAACTTGGCGCTCTTGGCACACTGACAGCTGTTTATTTTATTCATGTCATCTAATTATATACTGTTAACCAAATATACTTTTTTTGTTTTCTGCAGCACCAAAAGAATTACAGACAATATCAAAGTGCCTTGCTCATAAATATGCCTTTCATACAAAGTTTGAATTGACTCCACCTTACCCACCGTTTTGTCCTAGAACTCAATTAAAGATTGATGGAGTAGCAGTGGTAAATACTGGTGATTCTATTGTTGCTCTTGCTGTATGTGTTGGTGATTCTTGTAAACATTCACCCATGTGTAGAATGGACTGTTCAGTAGTGGAAAGTATGGACGATCCTGGTTCCACAGATGGTGTCATATCTGATACTATAAAATATACTGCAGTAAGGAGTCCAGCCTCTCCTTCACATTTATGTAGTGAATGTAGAAAGAGACCATTTTGTAAACATGAGTATGTGTTCTCTCCCTCGCCTAAAAATTTTTCTGATGAAAGTCAGAAGGAGAATATGGAAGCATATTTGTTAAAAGAATATAGCAAGCAAAAATCGCCAAAATCTCCACGTGTCATTGATTCAAATCAACGAAAAAATGGTAAACATGGATCCACAGGAATGAGTTCACAAGAGTGGTTTGAAAGCATGGGGGATGAAAATCAATCAAATGGAGTATTGACTGCTCATTCATCATCTGTTATTCATGAAATTCATGATGGTGGATCTAATATACACAGTATGGAGGTTGAGCAGGATAGAATCTCCAAAGACAGGTGCTTAAGATCACCAAAAGACGAAAATTCTTGTGATTCAAAAAGTAGTGTTCAAAGCAGTATTTACTTGCCTTCTAAATCTAGTCCATTGCATGTGTCAGAAAATTATGACTGTTCAGACAATCAAGTGGCACATAGTCCTCTCCGTATTACTACCAATACCCAGAATTCTCAGTCACGTCAGGCATCACAACGATCATTTTTCTCACCGTCCAACAGCACAAGTAGTAGGAGTACTACAGACAGTCTTGTGCTACAAGTAAATGATTCGAGGACAGTAACGTTTTCTGTAAGAAAATATACACAGTCACTTGAACAAGATGATGAATCACAAGAGGTTGTTGAAGGTAGGTTACACTGGCTTCCTTAAAACATAGATTCAAAGGTCAAATATTTGCATAAATTTTTGCTGTGCAGTAGTTAGGCAAGTTACATGTACATGTAAACATTAATAATGATGAATTTCAGCTGAATTCAGGTAGGTAGCAAAACAATCTTTGCTAGAAATCTCATTGTCTTTCTAAAGTCATATATTGCTCGTAAATAATATAATCCTGATTGATTGTTCAAATAATCTTGATTTTGCATATGTGAATTGTACCTTAACAGTTTAATATATTGTACTGAAAATATATACTCCTGATCGATTGTTCAATGTACATTTACGTCATGGACCTAAAAAGATAATTGACAAACAACAGTACAAAAACTACACATGTACTACAGAAAATTGAAGTTTCTATCTGCAACAAATCAAAAATGGGGGAAACTATTGCTATTGAAAGGTTGGCAGTTATTGGTTATTAGTGGAAAATTACAGTATCTGATGTCATACACAATTAAATAAGGACAGAATTATTACATCATTAACCTTTTGAACTTCTTCAGATGATTTAGACTTGGCCTATCGTAGTGTGTTACCTGTTGATGTACAAGGTCCTGAAGGAAGATCACTTCTACTTTCACAGAAAAAAGATGTTAATCAGGTTGGTTTGATAATTTACTGCACCAATTAAAAAAAAAAAAATTAAGTTTGCCTTGACGTATGGACTGGAATGATGAACCATTTCTCCCTTCTGTGTGACAGTTGTAACATTATGGTTATAAAAAAGTCCTTTTTGGCACAACAGGGAAAGTAATGGTGAAGGTCTTTCAGTAAAAAATTTCATCAAATTTATACAAAGGATTATATATCTGTACAATTTTGTTTGTATTGTATAAATCACACATTTGAATGTCAAATCAATTTCAAAAACAATTTTATATGAATAAAAAGAAAATGTGGGTTATATGTTACTGAGACATCAACTACACAATTAATCAAAAGACATCTAGAGGGGGGAAAGACAGAAGACATGTATTCATTATACAATGCATCAAACACTAAATCCTCCAAAGTCTAAAAAAAGTTGTGGCTGAATTAAAGTGAAACTATCAAAGATCTGCCATCAGCACCAAATTCTCCTGATAACAAAAAATCATTTATAAGATATGACATAAGAGCACTGACAAGGTTTCTGACCAGGGACAATCACATGAATGTTTAGCTTCCTCTAAATCTCAATGCATGCATCAATGCATGCATGAAACTTGTAAATAAAATCGCATGACCTACCAATAATTTTAGATCAAAATCTCATACAGGAAGACCAATTCACTTTATTATAAAAGGAAGATGAATTAATAATAAATAACATTCATAATATTTTATTTCATTGGAATTGGATACTTTTATTAGTCTCTTGTAAATTTAGTGTAATTTAACCCTTACTGGACATTAGTTAAAGGAAGAATACTTATGTAAGGTTTGTTAAATTATTAATATGTTATTTATTTTGACAGAAACATTTAAAGGTTGTACAGTTAACATTTGATGTTGAGCATTACCTAGAGGAAGTGATTGGTCAAAAAGCAGAGTGGGGTCATCGATATGTTTCTTTTACTAACTATGATCTACAAATTCTTGATGTAAGCTAAGAAAACATTAAATTAATATCTAGATGCATATTCTCCAGTAATTGTTTCTGAAAATTAAAATAAAGATAAAAGTTTCAACATTCTTTGTCACTGAGACACATTTTTCTAAATAATTTTCAATTTTATGTACAGGAATTTAAAATAAAAGGGTTATTGACAATTAATTTATACTTGCTACTCTAGTCTTTTAGTGACTAGATGTTTGCTTTTTTTGCATTCATTCTGAAAATGAATAAAAATTTGCCCCTGGAATTTAATCAAACAACAATCAATGATCTAACTTTTGCACTTTTAATGTTCACCCTTATGAGATGTTAGTTTGATTATTAATTACAGGTATGTGCAGATAGAAATTTAGTGGTTGGAAAAGTCATTGTATTATTACATGCCAGGGAAGAATTGGACCTGCCAAAGAAAGTAAAGAGATGGTAAGGAATATATTATTAAATACAATATCTAGAAAAAATATAATTAATTTACACTTTATGTATATTTTTTGTGTATACACTGGATTTTCTGATTACTATCGCCCTTTGGATTTTCACTATAAACATCAAATTACACAACTTGTATCTTTAATAAGTAAGGAGATGTGGGGTGTTTGTTAGCCAGGCAGAAATTGAACAATATTAATAATAGAAAACAAATAACATCATGAGATACAAATACAAATACAGTCTTCATTGATAGATAATTGCTTTTATCAAATATCAATTGCTACAAATTGTGAATGGATTCAACAGAGACAGCAAAAGATTTACCACATATATCATATCATCTGATGACAACAAAAACACTGACAAGGTTCTTGACCTGGGACAGTCACATAACACCAGATGTTCTTGTTATTGACAATATTAAGGTTGCTGTAATTATTGAGTGTTCCAAAGTATGGAATTAAAAAATTAGACTTAAAAAGTTAAAAAAAAAATGGTATTTAATTATAAGTGTTCTAGAATTTTCACATACATGTTCATGTTGTTTTCAGACATTTTATTTTTTATTTTTTTGCTTCAGGGAATTTCAGGATTTCAGCGTAAATTTTAGCGATACATAAATTCAAACTTTAAAAATGTCATTATTAAAACAAATATGGAATATGAGCATAAAATTAAAGTTGATCATGGAAGGGAAAGAAAAATTATGTTTTCATGCCATTATTTATAACTTCATGAAAATAATCTATTGTAAATTGTGTAATTTCAAATTATGTGATTTTGTAGCAAAAATTCTATCAAGATGTACCAGACCAGCTTTTGCTTCACCTGGAATTTAACAAATGGTAGGTTGTTATAATTGTACTATAGGCTTGATATGAGTTTAATTCCTATTTTAAAAAAAAATCAAAAACAGTATTCAATTTTTATTTACAGATATATGTAAGGAAATATAAATGTTATAATCGTTTTGATTATAAAATAAGTAAAACTTAATAAAAAAACTTCGGCTGACTTTGTGTAATGGTATGAAAGCAGTTGTACATGATAAAGGAGAAATTTGCAAAATGAAGATGATGGTTTAGAAGTATATAACTTTTAATATATTTATTGAATTATACCAGTGGGTCAATATTGCAATCATCTTGTCAGTCCTTCCATTAATCCAACAAATACTACTTAACAGAATGACTTCATTCTTGGTCAGCAGTTTGATAGCGATAAGTTGTGACTTGTGAGCTCTTTTTCGACCTGTCTGATATGTGCTTCCTGTTTGTTGATACTTTGAATTTTTCAATATATTGACTGAATTAAACTTTTTTGTCACAATTTACTCCAAAAGTACTTAACAGAATGACTTCATATTTGGTCAGCAGGTTGACATTGATGAAGTTTCATTTGTGTGCTTTTCAGATCTGTCGGACAGCTTCTTTATTTTTTTCCATACTTAGAATTACAAGTTGGGATGTGCTTAGCTTGACAACATGTGCATTTTTGTTTCAATAATTATATTTTTTATTGTAGGATGATAATTTATTGTTTCATTCATATTTACAATATAAGGTGTCAACTACTGTGGCTACATTTATTTTTTTATGTATACCAGTATCATGGATTAAGGAAAGTTTGTATTTTTTTGGATATTAGATTTCATGTTTTTCTAAAGTTTATACCAGTCAGAAAATTTGTAAACCATTGAACATTTAAATTTGTGAAAATTGGTAACCAAACAAACAATATTGAATCCACAGTACTTTGTCAAATAAATAAAATTTGCCTTTTTTTAAAACAATAAGCATTTGCCTCAAGTGCACGAACAATGCATGGAAATAGTGTTGATGAAATAGGTGGGCAGAGTTAATAATTCTATTCTTGGTTTGCTTTTACATAAATTGGAAATACATGATGGAATCAGGTGATTCGTCTTGCAGCCAATAAAAATCAGTATCTATATATGAATTAAACACTAACTGTATATATTAGTAAAATAACTTTAAAGATAAATTATTGTGCTAGGGTAATTGTATCAATGAAATTTTAAAGTGAAATGGACAAAAGAAGAAATTTGTAGGTCATACCTTTTTGTTTACACTTAACTTGCTCTATGTGTTGCAGGTCAATCTGTGGTCAGCATATCAGTATGTGAGTGTGTAAAAGATAGGGTTGCTTTTTAAAGTTTGATACGTGTAGATTGATGACCTATCTCTATTAGCATATTATTCAGCCATTATAAAATTTTCATGACATTTTAAGTGTCTATTCCTAAAAAAAAACAGTAAGTTTACCAGACATGCTGTATGCACCTCTCAGAACCTCAAGTCCAGGTAACACTTGAGACAAAATCAATATATTTTCACATTAAGAGTTGCTATGTGAGGAAAACAGATCTTGAAAAATTTATTTTTAAATTTTGTAGGGTTTTATGACACAGTAAACATTGACAGATTAACTGAGGTTAATGAGACAGAAATGAGAAGGTATTTATTTATATATATATATATATATATATTTTGAATAAGCTATCAATGAATTTTAATGTGTTTATCGTTTTTATTATATGTCCGTTTACGGGACGTATTATGGTATACCGTTGTCCGTTGTCAGCATTTCAGACAATAACTCAAAATGCTTAAAGCTTTTTTCATGAAACTTTGGTGAATTGGTTTTCTATTGATGTAAGCTCCCTTTTGATTTTTATAAATTTTAGATTTTACGTTTCCCAGTTATGGGATTTTCTAGTTTTCGGACAATAAATCAAAAATGCTTTGAGCAGTTTTCATGAAACTTTGGTGACTGGTTTATATCTCTTAAAATAAGCTACCTTTAGTTTTTTTTTTAAATTTCTGATATGACATTGAGGTGTCGTGGAACTTTATTCGTTGAAAAAGTGATGGGCGTATCATGCGCAGCTCTTTATTTTCACTAGAAATCAATTGTTGTAGCAGTACAGGAAACCAAAGGATAAATTGTTCTATAAACATTTAGATAGCTGCATTACATCAATGTTAATATTTTTTACAGGAAAGAATGGAAGCCTGGACATCGGGAATGTGCCTTATTGAGACGTCAGATGTTTGTCCCACAGTCCACACATAGATATATCAATGTTCTCACTAATGAAGCTGTGTTTAAAGGTGTGTACTTTAGATAAGTTACTTGGGAACATTTGGTGATCTAAAAATTTCAGAACAGTGTGCCAGTAAAAATGTTGTTCCTGTAAGAGTAAGAGCAAGGACTGGTTTGATTATATACAGAAAAATGATTCCATGTTGGGTGAAATGTATTCTGTAGATTTTTAACCTTGTGAACTAGCTTTTTAAAAAAAAGTCTTAACTCATTGTGTTAGATATAGGAAGATGTGGTGTGAGTGCCAATGAGACAACTCTCCATCCAAATAACAATTTATAAAAGTAAACCATTATAGGTCAATGTACGGCCTTCAACACGGAGCCTTGGCTCACACCGAACAACAAGCTATAAAGGGCCCCAAAAGTACTAGTGTAAAACCATTCAAACGGTAAAACCAATGGTCTAGTCTATATAAAAAACATGAAACGAGAAACACGTATAAATTACATAAACAAACGACAACTACTGTACATCAGATTCCTGACTTAGGACAGGTGCAAACATTTGCAGCGGGATTAAACGTTTTAATGGTACCAAACCTTCTCCCTTTTTCTGAAACAATAGTATAACATCACAACATAGAAAAACACACGATAAAACATCAATTGGAAGGCTTAGTCTAGTTCTAAGCAGGCTATATTCATATCACATTAACATGATATCATCCTAGATATACATATAATATTTGCTGCTAGATGTTATTTAGGCTGATGTCAGTGATCTAAAAAAAATCCATGGGTGCTTTTTAATGTGAAATTTGTAGTTCAGCAAAATGTTGAATTTCAATATCTATTAAAGGAAAAATCTTTAATTATATCCCATTCTAAATGGGGGTGTACTTCAGTCTGTTAGTAACACTTTTCTGTTGTATTTTCTCAGCAACTAAGTTGTAGCTTCCTGAGATGTATGTAGCCATTCTTTTTCCTGTTTTCTCAAGAATTGTGTCTTTATAAAGTGTCATACACATGTATAAAAATTAAGAAAGTTAACGACATTGAGCATATACATTACATCTAGATTACTTGATTAATAGATGCCTGAAACCATGAATTTAAAATCAGTGAACCAGTTACTTTGGCATATACAATGAAATTTTTTGTGTGGATTTTTTCAGATAAATTTTTATACGACCGCAAAAAATTTTGCGGTCATATATTGGTATGACGTTGGCGTCGTCGTCGTCGTCCGAAGACACATTGGTTTTCGCACTCTAACTTTAGTTTAAGTGAATGGATCTCTATGAAATTTTACCATAAGGTTCAATACCACAAAGGAAGGTTGGGATTGATTTTGGGGGTTATGGTACCAACAGTTAAGGAATTAGGGGCCAAAAAGGGGCCAAAAATAAGCATTTTGGTAACTTCCAGACATAACTTGTGTGTTAGTGTATGGATCTCTCTGACATTGTACCACAAGGTTCCATATCACAAAGGGAATACTGGGATTGATTTTGGGGTAATTGCCTTAAAATTTTAGGAATTAGGGGCAAAAAGGGCAAAAACAAGCATTTTCTAGTTTCATGACAATAACTTGTGTGTCAGTGTATGGATCTTTCTGAAATTGTACTACAAGGTTCCATATCACAAAGGAAAGCTGGAATTGAGTTTGGGGTAATTGCCTAAAACGTTTAGGAATAAGGGTCCAAAAGGGCCAAAATAAGCATTTTCTAGTTTCCAGACAATTACTTGTGTTCAAGTGTATGGATCTCTGAAATTGTACTGCAAGGTACCATACCACAAAGGTTGGGATTGATTTTGGGGTAATTGCCTCAAAATTTTAGGAATGAGGGGCCAAAGGGCAAAAACAAGCATTTTTCTAGTTTCAGGACAATAACTTGTGTTTGTATGGATCTTTATGAAATTGTTCCACAAGGTTCCATGTCACAAAGGGAAAGCTGGGTTTGAGTTTGGGGTAATTGCCCTAAACGTTTAATTTAGGGGCCAAAAGGAGTTTTGATCCCAACAGTTTAGGAATTAGGGCCAAAATTAAACTTTGTTTGATTTCATCGAAAATTGAACTATAGGGTTCTTTGATATGCCGAATCTAACCGTGTATTTAGATTCTTAATTTTTGGTCCCGTTTTCAAATTGGTCTACATTAAGGTCCAAAGGGTCCAAAATTAAACTTAGTTTGATTTTAACAAAATTGAATTCTTGGGGTTCTTTGATATGCTGAATCTAAACATGTACTTAGTTTTTGATTATGGGCCCAGTTTTCAAGTTGGTCCAAATCGGGGTCCAAAATTAAACTTTGTTTGATTTCAACAAAAATTGAATATATGGGGTTCTTCGATATGCTGAATCTAACCATGTATTTAGATTTTTGATATTTGCGCCCGGTTATCAAATTGGTCCACATTGAGGTTTAGAGGGTCCAAAATTGAACTTTTTTTAATTTCATCAAAAATTGAATTCTTGGGGTTCTTTGATATGCTGAATCTAACCATGTATTTAGATTTTGGATATTGGAATACCACAAAGGGATGGTAAGAATTGTCTTTGGGAGTTATGGCTCAAAGTGTTAAGGAATAAGGTGCAAAAAAGGGGGGAAAAGGGTATGCAGGTTAATGGACAATTACTTAAGTACAAAACATAATTTAAAAGGCAGTGTAAGGTTGGTAATTGAAACTCATTTGAATATCTCACCTAAACTGCTTTTAAATTATTTATATTGGAAATTTGCCAAAAACTTTATTATTAATAAATTCCATTGGAAATTTGCCAATAACTTTAGTTTAATGAACTTCATTGGAAATTTGCCAAAAACTTTATTATTAAATTTCTGATTTATATATAAAAGCAAATAATAATGATAAGGCAAGAGATACACACCAAACAGGATGTGTAAATTAATATATTAAGTATTGTGCGATAGCAAGAAATTTTCAATTGCACAGTATTGCGCAATAGCAAGAAATCTTCAATTGCACAGTATTGCGCAATAGCAAGAAATATCCAATAGCACAATATTGTGCAATAGCAAGAAATTGTCAATTGTACAGTATTGCGCAATAGCAAGAAATATTCAATTGCACAGTATTGCGCAATTGCAAGAAATATTCAATTGCACAGTATTGCGCAATTGCAAGAAATATTCAATTGCACAGTATTGTGCAAAAGAAGATACTTTGTATAAATTGCTTATTTCTTGACCAATTTCAATGGGGTTTTATTCTTGAATTCTTGGGGTTCTTTAATATGCTGAATCTAACCGTGTATTAAGTTTTTGGATTTTGGTCCCTGTTTTTAAATTGGTCCATATTGAGGTCCAAAGGGTCCAAAATTAAACTTTGTTTGATTTCATCAAAAATTGAATTATTGGGGTTCTTTGATATGCCGAATCTAACCGTGTATTTAGATTCTTAATTTTTGGTCCCATTTTCAAATTGGTCTACATTAAGGTCCAAAGGGTCCAAAATTAAACATAGTTTGATTTTAATAAAAATTGAATTCTTGGGGTTCTTTGATATGCTGAATCTAAACATGTATTTAGATTTTGATTATGGGCCCAGTTTTCAAGTTGGTCCAAATCGGGTCCAAAATTAAACTTTGTTTGATTTCAACAAAATTGATTATATGGGGTTCTTTGATATGCTGAATGTAACCATGTATTTAGATTTTTATTTTTGAGCCCGTTATCAACTTTGTCCACATTGAGGTCAAAAGGGTCCAAAATTAAACTTTGTTTGATTTCATCGAAAATTGAAATATTGGGGTTCTTTGATATGCCGAATCTAACCGTGTATTTAGATTCTTAATTTTTGGTCCTGTTTTCAAATTGGTCTACATTAAGGTCCAAAGGGTCCAAAATTAAACTTAGTTTGATTTTAACAAAATTGAATTCTTAGGGTTCTTTGATATGCTGAATCTAAACATGTATTTAGATTTTGATTATGATCCCAGTTTTCAAGTTGGTCCAAATCGGGGTCCAAAATTAAACTTTGTTTGATTTCAACAAAAATTGAATATATGGGGTTCTTTGATATGCTGAATCTAACCATGTATGTAGATTTTTGATTTTTGGGCCCAGTTATCAACTTTGTCCACATTGAGGTCAAAAGGGGTCCAAAATTAAACTTTGTTTGATTTCATCAAAAATTGAACTCTTGGGGTTGTTTGATATGCTGAATCTAACCATGTATTTAGATTTTGGATATTGGACCATTATAGGTGAATGTCCAATTTAAAATTTTTAAGTTCTTAGACCACATTCATTCTGTGTCAGAAACCTATGCTGTGTCAAATATTTAATCACAATCCAAATTCAGAGCTGTATCAAGCTTGAATGTTGTGTCCATACTTGCCCCAACTGTTCAGGGTTCGACCTCTGCGGTCGTATCAAGCTGCGCCCTGCGGAGCATTTTTATTAGAATTTCAGATAATTTTATTTCAAGCTAACATCATCCTTGGATTAATACACAATACATCTTATTATTGATCGATAGAAATAATTTTCGTTATTTATATTTCAGGAAAATCATTGTCAATGATAGTCTCCCCTCAGCATTTCGTTGCTATACTTATGTGATTCTGATGGTGCCAAGAGAAGACTGCAGTTATCAAAATTTTTTGCTACAAGACTCATCAATGAATTGACACATGACTTTTAAAGTTGTAGACCAAGACTGTAATTAAGCAGTGTCATATTTTAACTCAAACATCAGTGTTCAAATTTGTCAAATAAAAGTTTCATTTGAAAATGATCCTCGTTTTAAAATAAATGCCACATCATTTAAGGGATCTCTGAAAACTTGGTAGAATGAAATGATAAAAAACTTTAAAAAAAATTGGAACCACTCAAATTACAATTCTATTGTGGCATTTTGGCTGGTGCAATAGCCATTCAGCCTTGAAAGTTGAAAGCTCAGTTTATAACATTTATACATTGGAAGATCTATACAACTGCATGCCATTAACTGTTTCTAAATTTAGAAGTCTCCATTGTTATTCCATGACCAAAATGTCAGATGCGGAAAAAGTGCTAAGTATTATGAATTTAACTATGTTCAGCAGATTCCTTGTATGGAGCTATCTGGTTAAATTGCTAATGCAAAAATAAAGTGAATGGCAATGAAAAAAATCACACTTCTAGTTGGAAACCCTTTACAAAGCCAAAGATTTTATTGGTGTTTGGTTAATGAATCACCATAGATTCATATAGAAAATCGCAGAAACTTAACCAAACAAATGTGGACTGAACTTGGCCAAGAGATTAAAATGAATCAAAAATACCTGCAAAACAGTTTTATTGTAAAAGTACAAAGTAACATCAAAGAAATAACAGACAATAGATTTTCTATAAATAACAAATTCAAATGCAACTTGAATAATACCCAATTTTTTGTCAACTACAGTAAAACCTGTATATACCGGTCAGCTATGGGACTATAAGAAAGGGCCGGTTTGGACAGGGGGTCGGTTTATTCTCAGAAATTAGTTGTAACATTTTTACTTTTTTTTACATATCCTCAAATGTCAAATCGACCTCGGTAGCATCAGTCTCTGACTCGTCAGTTTGACTTTCACTTTTAAGTTCATTGTTTTCATTTGCATTATAATCCTTGTGTTGTTTGAATTATTCAATGAGAGTTTCATATTACTTCCATAGTTCATTTCCTACGCTGGTATAGCCGATTAAAAAGCAAGAGTTTTATCAAACTAAATTTCATCATGATCCAAACATTGTCGTACAATGTACATGATGTACGATACCCATAAACTTGACAATGGAATGTCTTCATCCGGGTCTTCTTCATTATCAGCGTCATTTGTTTGGGGTTCACAACAGGGAACCCATCATTTTGAAAACACGTTGTAAATTTCGTACTCCGCGATTTGAAAAAATTAGAAAGTTACAACATAACTTCTAACCGAGATATATTGGACGTTTCTTTTAGTTTCTTTTAATTTAAACTTCTTTCAATAATTAAGCTCACTACTGTAAGTTCACGGTGTAACACCTTGCTAATTGATTATCCTGAAAAACCATCTTGTATAAACAATTATGTTTTGATTGCATATCGATCAATACTGTTATCATGTTAAATTAATTAAACAAATCGGTTTTGACAGGTAATAATTAGTGTAATTAAGAGTATTGGGACTGCATAATTAGACCGGAATTCGGAATACAGAAGGTCCGGTTTACAGGGGGTATTTTTACAAAGACTTTGAAGGGGAAACAAGTGAATCTGTGAGCTACTGCTCACTAATGATACCACCACCCCACTAAAAGTATAAGGTAAACAGGAAGATGTTGAGTGATGAATCCGAAAACACATCACACGGTATAGCTGACTCATATAAACCCTGAAACCAAATTTCGGAAATCCTTGTAATGTAGTTCCTGAGAAAGATGCGATGAAAAATATTCATGGGACGGATGGACAGACAGAGGTAAAACAGTATACCCTTTTGTATAAAAACAAGACTTCAATTTTCGGCCAAAATGGACAGGAAACCAGTTTATTCAGGGTCCGGTTTACCCAGGTTTGACTGTATATCTATAGATATATATAGATAACAATATTTTACTTTTATTATAAATGGACGGCATGAAAAAGTATCACAGATATCTGTTGGATAAATTGTTGATTAAAAAGCAATTAACCATATTTTACATATTACACAGTGGAATAACATTAGATACCACTCACTGGAGTGTTCTTGTTAACAATAAAATAGACATCTATGGTGTCCCATTTACCTAAGAATGTGTATTTTAATACACATACTGGAAAATTTCACTACATTATGAAATATTTTGGCTCTTGTTCAGTAATGCCAATTACATATATCCTGATGTTATTTGTTCTTTTTTTCATTTTAATTTCGTGAAATATTTTAATCTACAAAGAATTTTACTTTCATATACTGAAATACACAAAATTAAACCCTATGAAATTGAATTTAGAGAGAAGACCAGGAAATTTAAAGCCAATGAAAATGAATGTTTCTACAGTATTTCACACTCTGAGGTAAATAGTCTATCAAATTTCAGTTTTGTGTAAAGAACCTACTTAAAGGTTCCAGTTTTAAACATTCCCATGCATTATAAAAATTAGTAATGCACCATATTGCACAAACAAAATGTCTTGTAAAATTGTTAATATGATTCTCATATATAAATATTTACAAAATAAATTTTGTGAAGTTCAGAAACATGAGTGTCCAATTCTATTTATACTAATTCAGACAATACAATGTATATGGACCATTCCTATTCAGCTCGAGCTTTCCACATGTTTTAATTGAGCTCACTCTTCTGATTAGTACAATAGTTGTTAATGCAACAGTAGAAATGTTATATACAGGCATATGATTTCTTGTATTACTTTGAATTGATGGGATTAATTTTACATAAATTTTACTTATTAGATGTTTTATTATGGACAAATCAAACTAGAATATGTATCCATACTCTATCACATTTCCATGTTCATTTAACTGTGGCATGTATTCAAAAAGTTAATATCATAATGTAGTAACTTTCAAATTGAAATGACCACAACTTCATGGTCAACAACCTTAATCAAAACCTTTGACCTGATCGGATGGATGAACAGACATAAATATAAATATATAAAAATCTTTAGTTCATTGGACCTTTTAATTCGTGGTTTACCTATACCTAAGAAATTCACCTAAAAATTGGTATCCCACAAATAATAATAAAACCACAGTACTTGACATAATAATAATAATGTGAAGGAAAAATTACCAAAACAATTTCAGAAATTGTGAAAACAGACTGCAGAAATATGAACAGAATTCATTACATTGATGCCTTTGGAAATAATGCTTTCCAATTACAGTAATGAAAATTGATAGTTCAAACTTCTAGAGTTTTACTCATTGTTGTTTTACACAAAAGTGAAAATGCTTGAAACATATAAAAGATATAATTTCCAATTCCCAAAGATGATTATATCTTGACTATAACTGAAGATTTTATAATATATATACTGTACATGATTCAAAAATAAATAAAAAGGATTAATTCATGTTTCAAAAGAGAATTTCTAATATTCTAAATCAATGCATTCCTCTTCACTATCCTCTTGTTCTTCAGGGTCAGTATCTGGGTCATCAGGTTCAACTTCCATGTCTTCATCAGTTTCAATCTCAAGTTGTAGATTATAATCTAAAACAATTTAAATATACAAATGTTTTTTTCTTTTGTAATTTAATAATCATTTTTAAACTACCCCATATTGATAATCAAAGTGATGAAATCACTGATGGAAAGACTGGAAGAATTGTGTACATAATTTTAAATCATATTTCATATTTTAGTATTTTAGTAATGCACTGACTTTACACAGTTCAAAGGATGCAATGTCAGTTTACAGAACCCACTATCAAAGTATGAAGTAATCATGTTCACACAGTGTAAACAAACTCCCTGACTTTGATACCCAGATGGTTACATTGATTGCCTGAATGCCTCATGTTTTAAAATCTAAAGACATAAAAAAAAAAAAATAGGATAAAAAGATGTCTGGCTGGCTCAAACAAGAGTGCACACTCTGAAATGTCGCCTACTATACTGACCATTGATTTTATGTTGATAGTCCTAAATATAAAGTTTTACTACAAGTATATATTAACATTTATGATCCAAGAAAATGAGGTCAATGTCAGATAAACCAAGCAGGAAATACACCTTTAATACAATCATTCCATACACAGAATATAGATGACCTATTGCTTATAGTATAAAAGAAACAGACCAAACCATGGAAATATTATATTGACCAATGAAACCTGAAAATGAAGTCAAGGTCAGATGAACCCTGCCAGACAGACATGTACACCTTAAAATCATTCCATGCATCAAAAATAGTTGACCTATTGCTTATAGTATCTAAGAGACAAAGTTAACCAGGAAAACTGAACACTGACCAATGAACCATGAAAATGAGGTGAAGGTCAGATGATACATGCCAGACAGACATATACACCTTACAACCATTCCATACACCAAATATAGTTGACCTATTGCTTAAAGTTTAAGAAAAACAGAGCAAAACACAAAAACTTAACATTGACCAATGAACCATGAAAATGAAGTCAAGGTCAAATAAAACCTGCCAGACTGACATGTACATCGTAAAATATTTCTGTACACCAAATACAGTTGACCTATTGAGTACAGTATTAGAAAAACAGACCAAAACACAAAAACTTAACATTGAGCAATGAACCGTGAAAATGAGGTCAAGGTCAAATAAAACCTGCCAGACTGACATGTACATCGTAAAATATTTCCATACATCAAATATAGTTGACCTATTGCATACAGTATTAGAAAAACAGACCAAAACACAAAAACTTAACTTTTACCACTGAACCATGAAAATGAGGTCACGGTCAGATGACACCAGCCAGTGGACATGTACACCTTACAATCATTACATACACCAAATATATAATATCATTATTGTTTGACGTAAATTTTACATTGAGGTTCTGCACAAGGAAATCACAAATTCACCAACATTCCAACTGACTCTATTTTCGGAAAATGACATTTAACAAACATAAACTTTTAGCTACCTTTTTACAAGCAGAACCAAATACAACCAAAGTTCCAACTATATACTGGCTTCCGAAGCTGCACAAAACACCTTACAAATATATATTTATTTTGTCTTCAAGGCATTGTTCCACTACTAAACTGTCTTTTCTCCTTACTAGTACACTTGGTACAATCAAAAACCAGGTAATAAATTGTTCAAATACTGTAAATTCAGAAATTATTGGGATGTTTTTATTATTGCGAAAAATGCAACAGGGTTATAATCGCAATAATTTAAACTCGCATTTTGAAATTTTTTTTATTGAATTAAACAGGATTTTTCTCAATATCGCAAAATTAAAATCGCATTTTAGTCTAAAATGACAAAATCGCAATAATAAATGCACTAATAATTTCTGAATTTACAGTAAGGCCTTTGAAAATAGTGGAATTAATTACTTTTGGAGTGTCAAAATTCATTGGAAGTACTTGATAAATTGCATGCTTATATTGGTGATTTCGAATCTGTTCAAAGTTTTGATTTTCTACCCTATATACCACTTTGCCTCATAATCTTATTAACCTCTTCACCCCAAATCCCGCCTGTAGTCGTGATGGCGACCACCATTTTTTGATGGCCTGTATGACCCTCCATACTTTTTTAGAACTGCCCCAGCTCAACTGTCTTTACAGCAGGCACTTCAACCATGCAATCCATGGTCCATAAACTCTTCTCAGATGTGTGATTATGAAAATATGACAACTTAAATGGCCTTTTTAGAGTTCAAAATCAGAAAAACGTGAAAAGTAGCCAAAATCAGGTGGGGGTGGGAGTCTTTTTATGGCCACTACATTACTGGTATGGGCTGTAGGTATCAACTATTATCATAAATACATGCATAGATGGTACAGGAACACAAGGAGGTATAATATAGCCAAAAGAAATGTGGTCTATAAAATCTAGGTCACCGTTTTGTCAGAAATCGGTAAAAACGGACATTTTGGCATACTTGGCTAGCCAATAATAATTCCCCAGCAAGATTCTCAAGTCACATTTACTTCCAGTCAGTATGGATAGACTGCTGTAACTGTAAGGTAATACTTGAATGACAAAGAAACACAGTTTAGTTAATGTTCACCTTTCAAGGTCGTATTAAAATCGAAAAATGGACTGAAAATGACCATTTTTCAGTAGGTGTGGGTTCAAACCCACCAGAAAATATACCACCTCCCACCCCAACCCCACCCATGCCATCCGCCCCATGGGGTCGAATGAGTTAAGACAAAATTCACACACCTAATTAAATGGGCATTTAAAAGTCAGAATGCAAATATTTATGTTCAAACTCTATTAGGGCATTTTTAGTAACAACAAACAAAAGAACTATGTCAATTAGACCTGCTTTGATACAATTACTACCCTTGAATTTTTACTAGATAACATTTTTGTTCGCTATGGAGATTCCGTATATCGTCAAGTTATCGGAAATTCCAATGGGGACTAACTGTGCACCACTTATTGCGGACCTGTTTCTGTATTGTTATGAGTTACAATTTATGATTAAAATCAGCAAAGACCCATCGAAACAACATCTGATACAAAAATTTAATAACAGTTTTAGATATTTGGATGATTTATTGGCTCTCAATAATGACGACATCAGTATGTACACTAAAGAGATTTATCCTGGTGAACTGACTATAAATAAAGCTAATACTAACAATGAACACTGCCTTTTCCTGGATCTTGATATCTATATCTTTAACAGGAAGCTTAATATCAAAATTTATGATAAAAGTGATGATTTTTCATTTCCTATTGTTAATTATCCATTTTTAGATGGTGACGTTCCCTTGTCACCATCTTATGGTGTTTATATATCTCAACTTGTTCGATTTGCTCGTGTATCTAACAACGTATATGATTTTAACGAACGAAATCTCTGTATTACTGAAAAATTATTACACCAGGGTTTTTGATATCACAAACTAGTCAAAACATTTACTAATTTTTTTATCATCGGTACAAGTACATCATTTGTAAATATAAATCAACATGCAGACATCTTATATGTTCAGGTATTTCACATCCAATCTTTTATGGTAATATTCAATACAAAGCACAAAAATGTCGGCATTCACCTCAAAAGCTAACCAAACCTTTAAACAGACTTATTCAGAAGGGATATAGTTACGCTACTGTTGTCAGGTCATTAAATATGGCATATTTTGGTATTAATATTGATTCACTCATAGGGTCTTTACATCGGAAATAAACACATTTATTTTAAAACCAGTTGTTGGCATGATACATGTTATGTTCTTCTTATATATTTTATGATGGTATGATACTAAACCCCTAACGGGAGGGATTGTGCTTGATTTTCATATGATGAAGACGTAATCTTTCAATCAGTTTAATTGAGGTCTGGAGCTGGCATGTCAGTAACTGCTAGTAGTCCTTTGTTAAATTATGTATCATTGTCATTTTGCTTAGTTTCTTTTGTAACCTATTCTGACCTCGGACTTCTTTTAAACTGAGTTTTACTGTGCGTATTGCTGTGTGTTTGTTTATTCTTCATTGGCTAGAGGTATAGGGGGAGGGTTGAGATCTCACAAAACATGTTTAACCCCGCCGCATTTTTGCGCCTGTCCCAAGTCAGGAGCCTCTGGCCTTTGTTAGTCTTGTATGATTTTTAATTTTAGTTCATTTATATGTTTTGGAGTTTAGTGTGACGTTCATTTTCAATGAACTAGTACACATTTCTGTTTAGGTGCCAGCTGAAGCCCGCCTCTGGGTGCGGGATTTTCTCGCTGTGTTGAAGACCCATTGGTGGCCTTCTGCTGTTTTCTGCTCTTTGGTCGGGTTGTTGTCTCTTTGACACATTCCCCATTTCCATTCTCAATTTTAGTCCTATTGCTTATAGTATCTAAGATATGGACTCGACCACGAAATCTTAACCTTGTTCACTGATCCATGAAATGAGGTCGAGGTCAAGTGGAAACTGTCTGACAGGCATGAGGACCTTGCAAGGTACGCACATACCAAATATAGTTATCCTATTACTCATAATAAGAGAGAAATTAACATTACAAAAATCTAAACTTTTTTTTCAAGTAGTCACTGAACCATGAAAATGAGGTCAAGGACAATGGACATAGGACAGACTGAAACTTTATATCATAAGTCATCTACCGGTATATACAAAGTTTGGAGTATCCAGGTCTTCTACCTTCTGAAATTTTAAGCTTTTAAGAAGTTAGTTAACGCTGCCACCACCGCTGGATCACTATCCTATGTCGAGCTTTCTGCAACAAGTCGCAGGCTCGACAAAAACCTGTTTTACACTGGGCAATATGTCACAATGTATTTAGATAATGTAGAGCCCTAAAAGATATTTACAGGGAAACCTATGTCAGTATAGTAACATGAAACATACATTTTTTAAAATTTGACCTTACTTTTCCTTTGTATTTTAGGATAATCCTTTAAAGCTTTGGCAGCTCGTCCTTGTCTGTGTAAACTCCAGACAGACATATACACCTTACAACCATTCCATACACCAAATATAGTTGACCTATTGCTTAAAGTTTAAGAAAAACAGAGCAAAACACAAAAACTTAACATTGACCAATGAACCATGAAAATGAAGTCAAGGTCAAATAAAACCTGCCAGACTGACATGTACATCGTAAAATATTTCTGTACACCAAATACAGTTGACCTATTGAGTACAGTATTAGAAAAACAGACCAAAACACAAAAACTTAACATTGAGCAATGAACCGTGAAAATGAGGTCAAGGTCAAATAAAACCTGCCAGACTGACATGTACATCGTAAAATATTTCCATACATCAAATATAGTTGACCTATTGCATACAGTATTAGAAAAACAGACCAAAACACAAAAACTTAACTTTTACCACTGAACCATGAAAATGAGGTCACGGTCAGATGACACCAGCCAGTGGACATGTACACCTTACAATCATTACATACACCAAATATATAATATCATTATTGTTTGACGTAAATTTTACATTGAGGTTCTGCACAAGGAAATCACAAATTCACCAACATTCCAACTGACTCTATTTTCGAAAATGACATTTAACAAACATAAACTTTTAGCTACCTTTTACAAGCAGAACCAAATACAACCAAAGTTCCAACTATATACTGGCTTCAAGCTGCACAAAACACCTTACAAATATATATTTATTTTGTCTTCATGGCATTGTTCCACTACTAAACTGTCTTTTCTCCTTACTAGTACACTTGGTACAATCAAAAACCAGGTAATAAATTGTTCAAATACTGTAAATTCAGAAATTATTGGGATGTTTTTATTATTGCGAAAAATGCAACAGGGTTATAATCGCAATAATTTAAACTCGCATTTTGAAATTTTTTTTATGAATTAAACAGGATTTTTCTCAATATCGCAAAAATTAAAATCGCATTTTAGTCTAAAATGACAAAATCGCAATAATAAATGCACGCAATAATTTCTGAATTTACAGTAAGGCCTTTGAAAATAGTGGAATTAATTACTTTTGGAGTGTCAAAAATTCATTGGAAGTACTTGATAAATTGCATGCTTATATTGGTGATTTCGAATCTGTTCAAAGTTTTGATTTTTCTACCCTATATACCACTTTGCCTCATAATCTTATTAACCTCTTCACCCCAAATCCCGCCTGTAGTCGTGATGGCGACCACCATTTTTTGATGGCCTGTATGACCCTCCATACTTTTTTAGAACTGCCCCAGCTCAACTGTCTTTACAGCAGGCACTTCAACCATGCAATCCATGGTCCATAAACTCTTCTCAGATGTGTGATTATGAAAATATGACAACTTAAATGGCCTTTTTAGAGTTCAAAATCAGAAAAACGTGAAAAGTAGCCAAAATCAGGTGGGGGTGGGAGTCTTTTTATGGCCACTACATTACTGGTATGGGCTGTAGGTATCAACTATTATCATAAATACATGCATAGATGGTACAGGAACACAAGGAGGTATAATATAGCCAAAAGAAATGTGGTCTATAAAATCTAGGTCACCGCTTTGTCAGAAATCGGTAAAACGGACATTTTGGCATACTTGGCTAGCCAATAATAATTCCCCAGCAAGATTCTCAAGTCACATTTACTTCCAGTCAGTATGGATAGACTGCTGTAACTGTAAGGTAATACTTGAATGACAAAGAAACACAGTTTAGTTAATGTTCACCTTTCAAGGTCGTATTAAAATCGAAAAATGGACTGAAAATGACCATTTTTCAGTAGGTGTGGGTTCAAACCCACCAGAAAATATACCACCTCCCACCCCAACCCCCACCCATGCCATCCGCCCCCATGGGGTCGAATGAGTTAAGACAAAATTCACACACCTAATTAAATGGGCATTTAAAAAGTCAGAATGCAAATATTTATGTTCAAACTCTATTAGGGCATTTTTTAGTAACAACAAACAAAAGAACTATGTCAATTAGACCTGCTTTGATACAATTACTACCCTTGAATTTTTACTAGATAACATTTTTGTTCGCTATGGAGATTCCGTATATCGTCAAGTTATCGGAATTCCAATGGGGACTAACTGTGCACCACTTATTGCGGACCTGTTTCTGTATTGTTATGAGTTACAATTTATGATTAAAATCAGCAAAGACCCATCGAAACAACATCTGATACAAAAATTTAATAACAGTTTTAGATATTTGGATGATTTATTGGCTCTCAATAATGACGACATCAGTATGTACACTAAAGAGATTTATCCTGGTGAACTGACTATAAATAAAGCTAATACTAACAATGAACACTGCCTTTTCCTGGATCTTGATATCTATATCTTTAACAGGAAGCTTAATATCAAAATTTATGATAAAAGTGATGATTTTTCATTTCCTATTGTTAATTATCCATTTTTAGATGGTGACGTTCCCTTGTCACCATCTTATGGTGTTTATATATCTCAACTTGTTCGATTTGCTTGTGTATCTAACAACGATATGATTTTAACGAACGAAATCTCTGTATTACTGAAAATTATTACACCAGGGTTTTGATATCACAAACTAGTCAAAACATTTACTAATTTTTTTATCATCGGTACAAGTACATCATTTGTAAATATAAATCAACATGCAGACATCTTATATGTTCAGGTATTTCACATCCAATCTTTTATGGTAATATTCAATACAAAGCACAAAAATGTCGGCATTCACCTCAAAAGCTAACCAAACCTTTAAACAGACTTATTCAGAAGGGATATAGTTACGCTACTGTTGTCAGGTCATTAAATATGGCATATTTTGGTATTAATATTGATTCACTCATAGGGTCTTTACATCGGAAATAAACACATTTATTTTAAAACCAGTTGTTGGCATGATACATGTTATGTTCTTCTTATATATTTTATGATGGTATGATACTAAACCCTAACGGGAGGGATTGTGCTTGATTTTCATATGATGAAGACGTAATCTTTCAATCAGTTTAATTGAGGTCTGGAGCTGGCATGTCAGTAACTGCTAGTAGTCCTTTGTTAAATTATGTATCATTGTCATTTTGCTTAGTTTCTTTTGTAACCTATTCTGACCTCGGACTTCTTTTAAACTGAGTTTTACTGTGCGTATTGCTGTGTGTTTGTTTATTCTTCATTGGCTAGAGGTATAGGGGAAGGGTTGAGATCTCACAAAACATGTTTAACCCCGCCGCATTTTTGCGCCTGTCCCAAGTCAGGAGCCTCTGGCCTTTGTTAGTCTTGTATGATTTTTAATTTTAGTTCATTTATATGTTTTGAGTTTAGTGTGACGTTCATTTTCAATGAACTAGTACACATTTCTGTTTAGGTGCCAGCTGAAGCCCGCCTCTGGGTGCGGATTTTCGCTGTGTTGAAGACCCATTGGTGGCCTTCTGCTGTTTTCTGCTCTTTGGTCGGGTTGTTGTCTCTTTGACACATTCCCCATTTCCATTCTCAATTTTAGTCCTATTGCTTATAGTATCTAAGATATGGACTCGACCACGAAATCTTAACCTTGTTCACTGATCCATGAAATGAGGTCGAGGTCAAGTGGAAACTGTCTGACAGGCATGAGGACCTTGCAAGGTACGCACATACCAAATATAGTTATCCTATTACTCATAATAAGAGAGAAATTAACATTACAAAAATCTAAACTTTTTTTTCAAGTAGTCACTGAACCATGAAAATGAGGTCAAGGACAATGGACATAGGACAGACTGAAACTTTATATCATAAGTCATCTACCGGTATATACAAAGTTTGGAGTATCCAGGTCTTCTACCTTCTGAAATTTTAAGCTTTTAAGAAGTTAGTTAACGCTGCCACCACCGCTGGATCACTATCCCTATGTCGAGCTTTCTGCAACAAGTCGCAGGCTCGACAAAAACCTGTTTTACACTGGGCAATATGTCACAATGTATTTAGATAATGTAGAGCCCTAAAAGATATTTACAGGGAAACCTATGTCAGTATAGTAACATGAAACATACATTTTTTAAAATTTGACCTTACTTTTCCTTTGTATTTTAGGATAATCCTTTAAAGCTTTGGCAGCTCGTCCTTGTCTGTGTAAACTCCAGTGTACAATGTTGACAGGATTATCTGTAGATGTTATAAATGTTTCATTGTCTCCACAAAAATTAAGCTTCCCAAGCTGAAAAGAAACAAGTTGACAACTATATAAATGAATTTTCAACTCCTATTAACAAACTTTTAATTTAGATTTTTTTATTTTATTTCATAACAACACAAAGAAGTGTGAGCTAGTGAAATTTTAATTTAATGTTTTTCCTTAATGGATTTATAATCAAAGCCATTAATCAAATGTAACGTTGGATTTTAATTTTTTGTACAGAATTTTTTATATACAGCCATGAAAAGAATACAAATTTTTGGCTAATGAAATGCACCTATCGGCATACAATATATGTTCATGTTTTTAAGATGTTTTTATGCCCCTGCCGTAGCAGAGGGGGCATTAAGTGTTACCCTTGTCTGTCCCGTCCATCCCCAAAATTGGTTTCCGTTCTCTAACTTTAGTTTGCCTCAGCCAAATGTTATAAAGCTTATACACAATGTTTATTACCACAAAACACAGATCAAGTTCGAAATTGGGTGGCATCACTTTTTCAGTTCATGAGTTATGCCCTTTATAAACATAAAAATTGCTGAATTTTTCGTTTCTGTTCTCTAACTTTAGTTTGCCTCAACCAAATTTTATGAAACTTATACACAATGCTTATAATCACAAAATGGTCTTAACTACGTGAATCCTGCATCTGTTTGTGGAAGTTGACTCATGCATATTTACAAGCTGGGGCATCTGTGGCCCATAGACACATTCTCCATTTATTTTGAAACAATTTCAATAATCCAAACAGCACATTTGCTATAATTAAACCATGTTCAAGTGCCCTTTTTATTTAAGTATGTAAGTAATTGGAAATATTTGAATATACTCTTCTAACAACTAAGTGCTGTAAATTCAGAAATTGTTGCAGCATTTATTATTGCGATTTTTGAAGAATGGACAAAAATTAGAGATTAATTATTGCAATTTCAGGAAAATCTGCATACAAATATATGTATTAGATATCAGAATGCGAGTTTTTATTGTGATAATCACCAAGTCCCATAATTCAAATTAATAAAACCTCACAATATTTTCTGAATTTACAGTAATCATAAGCTATATCGTTTTTGACTGCCTTATTACAAATCAGAATTTAAGTATATACATATAGGACTAGATTAATTTCATAAGAAAAAAATGATAGAAAACTTTCCAACTTACAGTTGTGTCAAATTTAAATGATGAAAGGCAATCAAAGTTATTCCTGTCCCAGAGTTTGATGACTTCTTCGTCCATAAATCCATAAGACAAGAAGTAAGGTCCATCATATGGTACTGTTAACATGGCCTGTCTACTGTGCCCTGTTAATCTATTCACCAATTTTCCTAAAGAAACATAAACATTTGTCCTTTATGTTAACTAAAAATATATTTTAAGTTTAAAGGTCTACTTGGGAAATGGGTATTTCATGACATGATATTCCATATACAGATGATATTTTTTACCTATGTCAATACAGGGTACATCAGTTGTATTAAAATAATTTTGACCAACATGAAAATATGGCACTAAATTAGGTATGCAGTTGTATAATGGGTAAGTTGTGTTTGGAGATAAATATATTTGACAAATATCAAATTCACTTAGGACAACCGTTTTAATTGCATCTAAAATAACAACTAACACCTGAAAAGTATCAGATACTTATGATATACTCAAGAAACCTTATTACACATTTAATCTAAATTTCTCGCCTTATCACATATAATGCAGCTTTAAATATCGACCTATCCAGCAGCTAATAACTACCACTAAGTACATAGTAATAACAAAAAAACGGGAGCCAGCACAAAAAATGTAAAACCCATTATTGTTGAGTTGTAATCTGGAAATTAACCTTATTTAATATTATTGATCACTGTGAACATAAGTAAAGTCTTACCACTTTCGATATCCCATATTCTAATGATATAATCATCATGGGCTGACACAACCTTCTCATCATCCAGGAACTGCACCTCATCTAATGCTACTGATAATGGACTTTCTATCCTTTTATATTTCATATGGTAAACTGAATCCACCAACTGAAATGACTTCTCTTATTAAAAGAAAACAAATATTTAATGATTTTTATGTCTATATTTACATCTTTCTTTATCAGACGCTACTTTTTCAAAGAAAAAGTTACGATACAAGTCCAAATTGTCCCCAGAATAAAATATAATGCAAAACTACTCCAATTTGACAGATAAAATTTTGAATATATGTACTTCAATATAACAACCCTTTAAAATATAAAATGTTTCCTTGCAAAAGACTTTTTTTTAATCAGATTATACAGTACGTAGGGTGTCCTATAGTTGTTTACATCAACGTCTTTTTGAGTGTGGTGGATAGTTGTCTCAAAGGTAATAAAAAATACACAATCTCCATCTTTTTTTTTATATTTACAGTCATAAATGCCAATACATGTATGTACAGTCAAAATAGAAAATAAATTGAAATGCAAGGTACTGCTCACTAATAATACCCATTTTTTAAGTTTTCAGTAAACAGGGAGTTGATGAGTATTGATGAGTAGTGAATGTGAAGAAGCATCAAACAGTATAGCCTGCTAGTTCACAACAAGATAGATTCCAAATTACAGAAAGTCTTGATTTGTAGTTTCTGAGAAAAAAGTAACAAAAATTTAGTACTGGGGTACATGTTCATTTTGTGCAAGAATAAATAAGTATTTGGTAGACAGGAAGTTGACGAGTGACTAATTTGAAATGCATAATACACTAAAGCAATTACTCGCATGAAGCATGAAATATGATGAGTATTGAGAGTTTAAACAATGCTGGACAAATGGACATCAGCATTTCCAAATCTCAATTTGCCTTAGAGCCATAATTATTTCCATTTATTTTCTAATATGTTGATCTAATTTTGCATCAACACTTTATTCTACAGTTTCCCTTTTTCAAAGTTCTTCTATTTTCAATTTGAAATTTTAAGTGTCCACAACAAATAACTACCTGTTTGAACATTCCATAGAAAGCCAATAGGTTCACTTTCCCATTCCTCGGTTGAAACAATCTTGCACGCAGAGAGAACAACATGATTGCCATTAGGACATACTGCAGCTACATATGATAGAACTTCCATTTTAAGATCTTTTGGTGTTACAGTAATAGTTCTACCATTTACTGTATCAAATATAATAAAACTTTCATCAGCTTTGGCCACAATAGTACTTCCACTTTTATTAGTCTGAAAAAGAGATGAAAGCATATCAACATTGCATGTTAAAAAAATCCCTAAAACAAAATGACACTTGTCATCCTCTTTATTTCTAAACATGAATACACAGTTGATTTGATACTTTTTTAAACCCTACTTTTATAAATCATGATTTTTTTTTTTTCTAAAAATGTTCTTATTCCCAAATCTGGAGTTATGTAGGTGGCAGTATCAAATACTTACAAAGAGGTCATAAATCCTTAATTTGTCAGCTGTACATTTATGTGTTCTTGGTTGTGGTGACTTTTCAAATGTCTGATACTGTAAACCAATTAATTTTCGTTGACACTTTTTCTTGTGTTTGGCCCTTTCTAACAGAATTTGCATTGATTTATTTTAAACAATTTTCTTACTTTGTTGATGCTTTTATATAAGAATAAATGCTTATCTGACATATTAGAGACGATTTATATTTGTGTTATTTCTTTCCTCCCAATTCCTAAAAATTAAATTGCTTGTGAAAATTAGTTAGGCTACGACAATACTTACAAAGAAGTTATCGATTCTGAGGTCTTTGCCAGCTGGTGATTTATGTATTTTAATCACTTTACCAGTTGTGGTACTATACACCTTGATATTCCTTCTTCCTCTTGATACACATATAAACTCTGAAATAATATTCTGATACAATTAATTTGTGACAACTATTTTGATTGGACATTGAATGTCATTTACTTTGAGGGACAAATTCCACCAGAATGCTCTTCACAATCACACATGATGTTATCTTTCCCCTGTTAAACTAAAAATTAATTTTCACACGATTTCACAACTGCTCTAAAATGAAAAATATTATTTATGATAATCTTGATGTAATTTAATTCTGGCTTCAATCAATTATTGATTTTACAGTTGCAACTATCTATTATAACTCACTCAGAACTGTAAATGAAATTTATCTGCTCAGATATTGCTGTGCACTGTCATACACGTGTACCTTATTACAACCCTATCAAACAAGTATTAAGAATTGAACTCTAACCTTTTCCATCATTAGTCATTTTATATAGTTTACATCTGTCACAGACTCTGCCTTGGAATACAGTTTTGATTGTCATTGTTTGTAAATCAATAGTCTTTGGCTTCAGACTCATTGGTAGTACAAGTACAGTGTTGTCATCTATAACTTCAAGTAGATGTGAACCTTCATCCTGTTCATAAAAACAATTGTGAACTCATCAACAATGAACAAAAATATTTAGTTTCTTTTTTTGTCTTTCTTTTGTTCCTTTCTTTTCAAGTTCATATATAATGCATTGTACAGACAGTATAAACAATTAACATATCTAGTTTTGTCTGTTACAAAGATGAGTTAAACATGTGTCAATTCTACTATTCTAACTGATACATGTGTCAGTTCTACTATTCTAACTGATACATGAGTCAATTCTACTATTCTAACTGATACATATGTCAATTCTACTATTTTAACTGATACATGTGTCAATTCTATTATTCTAACTGATACATGTGTCAATTCTACTATTCTAACTGATACATGTGTCAATTCTTCTATTTCAACTGATACAAGTGTCAATTCTACTATTTCAACTGATACATGTGCCAATTCTACTATCTTAACTGATACATATGTCAATTTTAATTTTTAACTGATACATGTGCCAATTCTACTATTTTAACTGATACATATGTCAATTCTACTATTTCAACTGATACATGTGCCAATTCTACTATTTCAACTGATACATGTGTCAATTCTACTATTTTAACTGATACATATGTCAATTCTACTATTCTATCTCATAATTTTTGACAAGAAATAGGTGTAGAAGTAGTTGTAAAAGACTTTTTTTCCATCTCTTTTAGTGTCATTTTACAAATTTTAAGGCTATAGACTGGGTAAAATAATCTAAAATGCATGGGAAGAATGCTGTCATATCTTAATTTGAAGTACCCGTGCCTTATTTTCAGTCTAAACATTAGACAACACAAGTGTCATATTGCCTGGAATGAATAATTAGATATAGGAAGATGTGGTGTGAGTGCCAATGAGACAACTCTCCATCCAAATAACAATTTATAAAAGTAAACCATTATAGGTCAATGTACGGCCTTGGCTCACACCGAACAACAAGCTATAAAGGGCCCCAAAAGTACTAGTGTAAAACCATTCAAACGGTAAAACCAACGGTCTAGTCTATATAAAAACGAGAAACGAGAAACACGATAAAATTACATAAACAAACGACAACTACTGTACATCAGATTCCTGACTTAGGACAGGTGCAAACATTTGCAGCGGGATTAAACGTTTTAATGGTACCAAACCTTCTCCCTTTTTCTGAAACAATAGTATAACATCACAACATAGAAAAACACACGGTAAAACATCAATTGGAAGCTCTATATATCATTCAAATTCAAAAACATCCCCAAATTTTCAAAATTATATTGATCTGTTTCGAAAAGTAATATTTCCTGGAGCTCCTAATGCAAAGAAATAACATGTACTGAAAGACCAAAATTCATTTCACTTGTATGTTGTTAACAATTAAGTTTGAAATTATTTTATGACTCAAATTCTAACCATTAGGTATTTATAGGGCTATCAGCAGACAGGAAACCAACAGTCGATTTATCATTTTTTCCCCATTAACAGAATAATTTCATGTTTGTCCTGGTGCATATTTTAAAATTCCATTTTTTTTTAGATACAAATGCCTGTCAAAACAATTTGGTCTGAGGTCTACTAGAAATAATAGCTTACTAAAAAATAAAGTGATCTTACCAGTTCTGTTGACTGCACAATAGATTTGTCTACAAGGTCATACACATACATGTAGTAATCCTCCGTCTGTGTAGAATCAGGGTTTCCAATCACAACCACATGTCTTAAGTTTGGTAGGGGTTTACATTGCCTAAAATTACAAATATATTTATCCATGACAGACCAGGTTTCGAACCCTAACAACTGCCACACATAATAATATATCATTAGTTAGAAGTGTATTAGGATGAAACAACAACTGGAAGAATTTTTGGGCCTAAATATCCATGGTGTAGGATGTTCTGGCACAAAATAACACTATAAATTTTGTGTGTCATAAGAGAGCTATTCTGGATTAACCTTCAACAGGAATGCTCAAACCAAAGTTTTTTTTTTTTTTTTTGTTGTTGTTGTTTTAATGCCACTTTTAAGCACCGCTTTTGGGCTATTTCGTGGCGGCCAGTTTTCATTGGTGGAGGGAGCCGGAGTGCCCGGAGAAAACCACGACCTTCAATAGGAAAACTGACAATCCTAGTCAATTAAGATTGGAGTCGAGTGCACCTGCACGAGCGGGGTTCGAACTCACAACCTCAGTGTTGACTGGCTAGTGATTACAGTAGTAACTACTTAAGACTCTCGGCCACCGAGACCCCTAAAACCAAAGTTAGAAAGCCAGCTATGTATGTGAGAAGCTATATAATCAAAAGGGACCATAAAATGATAGCCAAATCCATCCAAGGTCAACTTTGTCTGAGAACCTTAGTTTCCTAAACATTTCTAAATTTATCAACAGACAATTTAATAAAGGTATGTTATAAATTTTCCTTGTCCTGCCTTTTCAGCAGCATTTCCAGAAATCACAATTATTCATTTCACATTTTATCTGCTGATGATCATTTACATTAATAAATCTATTCAATAAGATGAGAATCTACAGTATTTGTCAGATGCTCTCTCCCTTAATTCTATTGCCTTCCTTTTTTAAATATCCTAAAAGCATACTGCACTTTTCTAGGATATAAAAATAGAGGAAAAAGATACCAAAGGGACATTCAAAAAGTGATGGCAAAAAAAACTAAAAAGAAGAAGAGACAAACAATTCCACAAAACAATACATAGAGAACTAAAGACTGAGCAATACAAAACCAAAGAAATACTGGAGGCAATCTCAGGTGCTCCGGATGGGTAAGAAAATCCTTCAACACATGTGACAACTGTCCTGTTACTCTTATCAAATATGCTGATTAGTAAAATCAAGTGATTGACAGATTGGTAATAGACTTTAGTTCTCACACTAAGATCAAATTCATAATCCAATGGTTATAACTTACACAATACGATGGTTCTGTAAAGGTTTATCCCTATCACTGGCTTTGTTAGTTTCTGACATATCCCACAATCTTACTATAGGATCCTGGGTAATCGTTACTGCTCTATCATCAGAGTAAATATATACGTCAGTGATCGAATCAGGATGGCTTCGGAATTTCCTCGTTTCTGTCTCTTCTTTCAGATTAATTATTATGACCTCTCTGTAGCAAGGGAAATACAAATATTTGCCATCTCCTGTCACATGGAAATTACTTATCTCTTCATATGGCTCATCTATTTATTGAAAAATTGAAATAAGTAACTATCAAACTAGGTCAGGCATAGGAATAAAAGGAGTATGGTAAGGAATGGTAAGGGTCCCAAATTGAAATAAGTAACTATCAAACTAGGTCAGGCATAGGAATAAAAGGAGTATGGTAAGGAATGGTAAGGGTCCCAAATTGAAATAAGTAACTATCAAACTAGGTCAGGCATAGGAATAAAAGGAGTATGGTAAGGAATGGTAAGGGTTCCAAATTGAAATAAGTAACTATCAAACTAGGGTAGGTATAGGAATAAAAGGAGTATGGTAAGGAATGGTAAGGGTCCCAAATTGAAATAAGTAACTATCAAACTAGGGTAGGTATAGGAATAAAAGGAGTATGGTAAGGAATGGTAAGGGTCCCAAATTGAAATAAGTAACTATCAAACCATGTCAGGCATAGGAATAAAAGGAGTATGGTAAGGAATGGTAAGGGTCCTATTTCAAGATGTAAAGTTTTCAAGCTGATGCATAAACATGTGAGAAATTGAGTTAGAATGATTTTTTTGAACTTTTCTTTTCAAGTGTTGACACTACAGCCTAAATCAGCCAAAAATTAAAGAACCTTAGTGAGCGAGCTCACATACCCCACATTGTCACTGGAGAAATAAAATAACTGTAAGAAAAAAAATTGTATAAGAAAAAAAAATTGAATCATAATTTCCTGTCGATATGCACATCTACATAGTATGTCCTTATTATCTACAAAGTTTCATGAAATTCTGTTGTGTGGTTTCATAGGAGTTGCGATGACAAACTGTTACAGAGGTATATTGAAGCAAATAAGTTCAAAGGGGCGTAACTCCTAGAAAAAAAACTGAATCATAATTTCCTGTCGATATGCACATCCACATAGTATGTCCTTATTATCTACAAAGTTTCATGAAATTCTGTAGTGTGGTTTCAGAGGAGTTGCGATGACAAACTGTTGCAGTAGTATATTGAAGCAAATAAGTTCAAAGGGGCGTAACTCCTAGAAAAAAAAATTGAATCGTAATTTCCTGTCGATATGCACATCTACATAGTATGTCCTTATTATCTAAAAAGGTTTCATGAAATTCTGTTGTGTGGTTTGAGAGGAGTCGCGATGACAAGAAACAGGACTGACGGACTGACGGACAGACAGACGGACGGGTCAAAAACATTATACCCTATGCAACTTCGTTGCGTGGGGTATAATAAAGATTTGGGTGAAAGTTGACAAATCTTCTGAATTTCAGCAACATTTAGGTCAATCAAAATGATAAAACATTATATTAAACAGCAACTTCAACTCAAACCATGAAATATGTGACTGTTTAAATTAAATGGTATTACATGTATATATTAGCAGTAGTTAGATTACCCAATCAGAGATCCTCTTTCATAAAATATATTATGACTCATGCTGATCAATATGATAGGAGACAAAAGTTACTGTTTTTGTCTCCTAACCTTTATACAAGAATGCATTGCTCTCAAATATTCGATATGATGCCATTCATGTTTAATTTGTAAATTCATTGAGTACTTAAAACCTGTGTTGTAAAAAAGTTATTTCAAAATAGCATTTTTGATGACATGTACTGCAATCAAGTAAATATGTAACAAACAGACAAAATTAGTAAATTCACATACATTAATATCTAAATTATTCATCTTTAGTTTACTGGGAAATGAATACAATCTCTCAAGAAATGAATGACAAATCATACCTCTAGTTTTAATCTGCTTTAAGATTTTAAGTGTTTTTATGTCATGTAGTCTAATAGTTGATTCCAGGAATGAGGCACAGATGACTGTTTTTTGGTTTGGTGTGATGACTATGGCATCAACAGTGTAGGATTCTGTAGTCTCACGTTTACTGGAAGACAGTTCTTTGGTAGTGATATTGATTACATAGAATTCATCCTCTGTGGCATTAGTTAATGCTACATAATTTGAGGTGGCTGAAATAAAAACAAGAAGTTACATATGTTGTCATGCTTAGCATACCCCCTATCATAATTCAAAGTATCAACAAACATTAAGTTGGTGTCTGACACATCATAAAAGGGCATACACCAGGTACATTACTATTTAATACTGTCAAGCTGCGGATTAAATATGAAGTCATTCTGTTCAGTAGTTCCTGTTAAAAAAGTGACAAACATATTTGTTGGAGGAACACACTAACAAACTAAAGGAAGGACAATTGACTTTTTTTTGTTCCAAAAGACTAGAGTTGACCATACCTCATTATTCCTGTTTAAAGACTGATCCAGGATGTTCAGATTTCAACTTTAATTTGTTTTAGTTTTCCCTACTTCATTTTTGCTCTATATGCAGATGCTCCATAACATTTCCAGTTGACAATTTCACCTTCATCTAAAAATATATTTACTTTTTTTAAATGTACACAATTACACAGAACAAAATGTTCCTTCAAACATACCTGAAGTACAAGACCTTATGTCAAACAAGTTTTCATCTGTTTTATCAAATGAAACTTTCTCCCTCAACTTTCCATCGGCAGTGTTATAGAAAGTGCAATCCCTGATTATGAATGTTCCAAATATTGACTTGTCTGGTCCAAAAACACAAAGCTGACACATGTTTGGAATTTGCACATTTTCCCGTGTGTTATTGGCAATATTGATGATTACTACTTGACCACGGTAATGAATGAGTATTTTTTTATCCTTGTCAGCGAAATAAGCTTTCTCCGGATCTGCAGGTAAGTTGTCATACTCTTTCTGAAGTTTGCCCTCCTTTAAAGACCATGTTCTGATAACATCATCTCCAAACTGTCCACCTGTAATAAACATACATTCAGCATGAAGACTGGTTATCAGGTGAAAAAAATCCAAATTCATCTATTTATTGCTAACTAAGAAAACAGAAAGCTATTACATATAAGTTATGATGTAATGTGGATTCATTGTTGCTAGTAGTCCCTTCTTAATTTATGTATCATTGTTATTTTGCTCTTTTCTTAAGTTACCTATTCTGACATCAGACTTGGACTTCTTTTAAACTGAGTTTTACTGTGCGTATTACTGTGTGTTTGTTTATTCAACATTGGCTAGATGTATAGGGGAGAACAAAACATGAACCCCGCCACGTTTTTGCGCCTGTCCCAAGTCAGGAGCCTCTTGCCTTTGTTAGTCTTGCATGTATTTTAATTTTAGTTCATTTAAATGTTTTGAAGTTTAGAGTGACGTCCATTTTCATTGAACTAGAACACATTTTGTTTAGGGGCCAACTGAAGCCCGCCTCCGGGTGCAGGATTTTCTCGCCGTGTTGAACACCCATTGGTGGCTGTCGGCTGCTTTCTGCTGTTTGGTCGGGTTGTTGTCTCTTTGACACATTCCCCATTTCAATTCTCAATTTTATTATTCGTTGGATACCAATTTTCGTTGTCTTTGTGGGTTCAGGTGAACCACTAATTTAAATGTTCAACGAATTACAAATTTTCTCTATCAGGTTGTATGCAGATTTTGGCAAAACCACAAAATCACGTATCCACGAAAAGGCAACTTTTCCGCGATCCAAGAAAATTGGTACCCATAAAAATAAATATTCAATTTAGCTTGGGAATGAACTTACATGTAACTGCCATACTACCATTAGCAGTTACATCCAGGCTTTTGACTACAGAGGTATGTCCTGTCATAGTATGGATCAATTCTCCACCAGGCTTTAAAAGGACTTCATCACTACTGGCCAAATAAGGGACATCACTCTGTCTGCACTGCTCAATGAAACCACTGACAATCTACAAAATGTAAATAGATAATTAATGCACATCCATTTGTGTACACTGATCAACGAAACTAATGAAAACAAATATAACTATAGTAGTCCAAAGGCAATAATTTATACATAAATCTTATAAAATAAAGAGACTTAAGATATTGTTTTGTCTAAATGGATAGCAAAGGGTTTGCAGATCTTATTTAGATGTTGGTATTCACTTTATATAATGTATAAACAAATGGAGATGTAAGGTACATGTCAATTTAAAAGCAGCCACCCAACAACATAATAAAAGAAAAACAATATTTTGAGATATTATCATTTCAGTTTCGGTTTATATTTTGAAAAATATTTGGTAAAATCTTTTCATAAAGAAAGGTATTCTAGCATTAGGATTAAGTCAGGTGTTTGGTTTTAATAATGTAAATAAACCAAAAATAGTTGATGTACATGCAGGAAAACAACTTTAGAAAGGTCTTGGTTTATGCAGGGTTCAGCATTAAGAAATCACTTATCTTAATTGTCAAGTATACAGAGCATCTGAGTAATAATCATGTGCAAACTTACTTTTTCTTTTGACAATCTGTCAATCATGTGTGGAGCCAGTTGATAAGGATCATGTGAAAGGGCATATTCAGACAATTTAAAGGCATCTGTAATCCAAGATAACTCCTTGTCATTTTCAAAAGTATTCCTGGCAAGATTCAGATCTCTGAACACCTTCCTGAAATATTTTATATGATAACTGACTATGAATTCAACTAATGCTTTTAATATCATAGTATTTATACATCTCTTTTATACAGGAACTTTTTCCTGGATGATAACCTATGAAGGGAATCAGTATAAAAAATCTTTTTTCAATTTTTAAATATCAATTAATTCATGGTTATATATTACCCAGTGTATCATAAAATTATTGTCTCATGTGCATCCATCAAAAATTCTTTTTGTTCAGAATAAATAATCTTGTGACTCTTGTCCTTGTATGCGATATCTAATTTTATTTTTATTCTTGGGATATGTTAATATAAATGAGAAAATATGGTATGATTGATAATGAGACAAAGATGTGAACAATTACAGGTCACCGTAAGACCTTCAACAATGATCAAAACCCATACAGTATAGTAAGCTATAAATGGCCCTGTGATGATAAAAGGACAAAATGACAGTTTAAATCTTAAACAAACAAATTCATGAAATGGCAGATGAAGCGTTATTTAAATGCATTATACATTTTGCATTCAGCTTTCTGCTTGTCAAACACCTATTCAATCTATGTGTATGGTAAATGTTCAAAGATGAAAACATTTTGAGTAAAAAAAGACAAATAGAGAAAATAGTAACAATCCCAAGTTTTACACAAATTAATTGAAAGGAAGAATACAAAAAAATTTGCCTGTTAATTCATTTCAAAGGAAATAAAACCTTTCCACAGAATCAGTACCTGTTCATTTGGGTATTCCTAGTTTTGCAAAATCAGTTGTCCCCACTTTAAATTTAAAGTTCTCATCAAATGAACTACAGGGAATAATAGCTATTATATGTATTCAATGGGACAGTTCATGTTGCAAAAGTTTAAATACCCAAATGAACAGTACTGACATGGGGAAAGGTTTCATTTTCTTTGCAATAGTACTTACCTGTATGTCATTGCTATAAGCTTGGTCTGTAAAAATTTAAAGTTACACAGACATTCAGATTTCGCTTTCTCCAGTTGTCCTGCTTTTATCCTATGGTAAGGTAAGTGCCCTAGTTTCCTATAGTTGTAGGAATCTTTAAATTTATAAGGCTGAGCTGTAACAAGTCTATCCTCTATACCTTTTGTTTTATTTTTTGTATTTTCAAATGGCTTCTTGTTCCCTGAAATGAAATATAACATAGCCAGTAAGAAATTCATGACTTAATTCTGTAAAGTAACATGACAATTCATATACAAACAAAATCATATACATTTTGTAATTCATTTGAGCAAAATAATTGCATTCACCATCATCAATGATAATTTTGGAGCAATTTAAACATAGAAATATGTGCAACTTGTTAATACACAAACAATTTATAATTTATTTCATCCACAACTAAGAATCATATTTAATAAGTTGCTCTTTAATTGAATTTCAAAGATATTTATATTCATTCTTCAGGTAATTTTAACTTTTTTTTTTTTATTTCAATTGCAAAAATTAATAAAAGTTTTACTAAAAGTAGAAAAACTTTGTGTATAAATCCTCAAAAATTATTTAACTGAAAAGGAACCTATAACTGATAAAGGATACCTGTAATGTTATTAGAATATTGAAGTAAGTATTTAACTATTATATCCTAGGTTAAAGTTGTCTTTTTGACATTGAAACATCTTTTTTATTTATATTGTGTCATAGATCAAACTTATTCGTTCAGTGTTTATTTACTTGTTTTTGTGTATTGTCTTTTTGATCAAGTTAAGCCATTTCAATTGATATTTTATTGTGTGTCTTTTTATGTTGTAATGTTATACCACTGTTTCAGGTTAGGGTGAAGGTTGGCACCTGTTAAAACATTTAAACCCGCTGCATTCCTGTCCTAAGTCAGGAGCCTGTTGTTCAGTGGTTGTCGTTTGTTTGTGTGGTTCATAAGTGTTTCTCGTTTTTTATATAGATTAGACCGTTGGTTTTCCTGTTTGCATTGTTTTACACTAGTCTTTTTGGTGCCCTTTATAGCTTGCTGATTGGTGTGAGCCAAGGCTCTGTGTTGAAGGCCGTACTTTGACCTATATTGTTTACTTTTTACACATTGTGACTTGGATTGATAATTGTCTCATTGGCACTCATACCACATCTTCTTATTTATATTTTATTATCTAACATGTTTCACCATGATTTTAATCCTTAATGCACATCCTTATTTGGTGTTCTTTAACTGCTTCTAGTTGCATAAATATCCATCTAGCCTTCTAGGAGGAATTGTTCTGACAAGACACATGGATAGAATGAACTACTAACAAATGGACAGGGTGATTCCCTTAAACCCCCAAAAACTTTGTTTTCAGGGTATAATAAGAAATATTTATATTAAATTTCATTAAAGATATATAAAATATTGCTATTGAACTTTACCATTGGACCATGTTCCTGCAAAGAAATCAGCTAGAGCAGAATGTAATAATGACTGTTTCCCTTTAGTACAATATCTATCCTGGGCAGCCTCAATAAACTGTCGATGGTACCAGTATATCACTCTTACACCATCTGCACCTCTGTCCACTGAAATATAAGATAACTTGTATAATCATTTTTTAAAAGCTGACTATGGAAATAGATTTTTAACATAATCACATATCACCGTAAAAAATGCTGTGGATTCATTCATTTTCGTGGATACCAATTTTTGTGGATTGATGAAAACTTCTATTTTCGTGAACATTTAATTTCTTGGTTTTACCCAAGTATGCAAAAAACCTGATGGAAAATTTGTAATTCGTTGAACATTTAAATTTGTGGTTCACATGTACCCACAAATCCACAGTAGTGAGTGATTATTGTAAACCAATTCTTTGATAAAAATCTTGGATCTTTTTTTCATGTATTGTCCTTTCTAGTGATTTTCCTAGTAAATTATTTTAGTGATTTTCTCTCTTTGCACTAGTATTCATGTAATAGAAGAATAAGATTGAAATATTCCCATGATTTTTGTGATTACAAAAATCACACAAATAAATCATTTGCAAAAATTATTTGGGTTTACCAGATGTCAGATAGACAACAACCCAATCACACCAAAAATCAAAACATCATCTTTGTAATCAGCACTGTTAAGGCATCAATGGTATTGTCATGGAAGCCTATAATTTCTTGGATTTTGTATTTCAATGAATAACAAAGAATTATTGAACTAAGTCACAGGACTGTGTCGATACCAATGAGATTGCCAAGGTTCAATGAAATATACACTTAATATAGTTAAGTAATAAATTATTAAAAAAAAATGAGGCATCTGAAATGTCATTCATCTATACCTGAAGTGTTTTTTAAGCAACATACCAAAAAAGGTAGGGTATATTTCCATCTTTAGTATCATAACATATGATATATTAAAATAAACCATACCTAGATATTGCTGTAAATCTGTTTTTAATCTAACAAGGAGAAGAGGTGGGAGACGTCTGATTGGTGGAGTCCAATACTGGTAAAGATCATTAAGGACATCATCATCACATGACAATATATCCTCCAATTCTGTTTCAGATAAACCATTCAAGGCTGTATAAAAGATTTGTCTAATCTTTAAAATATATTAATAAAAATACATGATTAACAAATAAAGATAGCTAGCAAATTGACTTGATTACTTTAAATTTAACAAATTGGGTGAACTGTTTATATTCAATACTCCCTGTTTTCTTACAACATGGTTCATTTTGTCCAAAAGGACTGCTGTAAACATGCAAGAGAATGAGGGTCCTTACCTATTGTTACATAACCCAGAGTCCTGCTGACAAATAAATCTCCATATCTGACTTCTAGCCGATGAAACAAACTATTTATACTGTCTCTAACGGTTTTCTGTAATACAGACTGATTAGGTGGTGTGAAAGAACTCCACTGACAGGCTTCATCTAAACTGAGCTTTAGAAACAATGCTAGTGAACACTTATTAAAGGCTTTTACAACAATATCATTCTGTGTTGATGTTAGAATACGATGCTGGGACTGTAACCAGCTCTGTATAATGGATTTGGCATCTTGGACAGAAAGATCTGGAATGTGGACAAAACTCTCATCTGGAAGCATGGTCTGCAAAAGCAAAAAGTTAAAATTCCTAAGTGCTTATGTTACTTACTGAGATAAATTAGAAGTACTTGACTCAGTTCAAAACTAATCTATATTAAAAACTGTAAAATAAAATAAAAAAGCTTTATTAATTATTTAGCTGTTCATGCTGTTGTTTTGAATATCTGATTTAAGGATACATTGTGGCATGCCCAAATATCACATACCCTTTATGAAAAAACTCTTTATCACAACCCTGTTTGGTATAACTCTAGAGCTAGTGGTGGTTGACTGTTAGTCCCTGAGGTTATCATCAGTTCAGTAGTCAGTGCTACAGTACTTACATGATTTATTACATATTTTTCTAAAATTCCTCATTGATGAATTAAGAAGTTTAAAACAAGGAAAGTAAGGATTTAACTTCCTCAGAAAAGTGGAGCTAAAAGGAATTTGGTTATTTTCTTTATGTCCCTTTTAGTTGTGTAGCTCCTAACGTTTCAAAATATCTATATATCCCTGGCTTTCAAATGTTTGGAATTGAGCGTTCTTGATGAAAGAAAAACCAGAAAAGTGCTTCTGATGCACAAAATTTATAGTCTTTACTTTCATTTATGGAAATTAACTACATTATTTATAATGCCCTCCCATTATAAAAACAAAATTTCATCATACATCTTGAATCATACCTTAAGTTTAGGAAATGCTTCATATTGCCTGTCCTCTAATGTCGACACTATAATCTTAACATTGGCAGAGAACTCTTCTGGTAGCCATGATAAACTCCTGCCACCATTGGCAGTATCTAACTGGTCCAGAGAATCGAGGTAGATAACTAGAGGTACATCTGTTAGAGGTAATCCTAAGGATGTTATCAAGTCCTCCTTAAGTTCCTCTATGCTCTGAAAGATGGAAATAAATATTTATTAAAGGTAGTACATATGAAAGCAAAATTGGCTTCCATGGTTACAAAATCAAAGCCTACTCATACAAAATTTGTTTGGACAAAAGAAACTCAGCTGAAGGCTGGAAAAAATTACATTGGCATCTTGTTTATAAAGCTGAAGTGAACATTTTGTTGTAAATAGTTTAAAGAGAGGCAAAAGAAAAAATTGAATGTTTTGAAATGGATCAGTTCTATAAAAAATAAATATTAACTAGGATTCCTTCCATTAATAAAAGACATCATTTATTAGACTTGGCTTCTGATTAGGCTAATTTGAATGAAATATTCTCAATAATTTTTTCTTGTCTTTTAAAATTCTTACACTTTCAAATCTATATGATCATAAATACTTTAAGCTGTCTGCTGTGTGTTCAAGTAATCAAGGATGACAAGAGGAAAACCAAGGCCAAAGGACAAGACTCAAAGCTGTCTGATGTGTGTTCAAGTAATCAAGGATGGCAAGAGGAAAACCAAGGCCAAAGGACAAGACTCAAAGCTGTCTGCTGTGTGTTCAAGTAATCAAGGATGGCAAACGGAAAACCAAGGCCAAAGGACAAGACTCAAAGCTGTCTGCTGTGTGTTCAAGTAAATCAAGGATGGCAAGAGGATTGGGAAAACCAAGGCCAAAGGACAAGACTCAAAGCTGACTGCTGTGTGTTCAAGTAATCAAGGATGGCAACAGGATAACCAAGGCCAAAGGACAAGACTCAAAGCTGTCTGCTGTATGTTCAAGTAATCAAGGATGGCTAGAAGATTGGTAAAACCAAGGCCAAAGGACAACACTCAAAGCTGTCTGCTGTGTGTTCAAGTAATCAAGGAAGACAAGAGGAAAACCAAGGCAAAAGGACAAAACTCAAAGTTGTCTGCTGTGTGTTCAATTAATCAAGGATAGCAAGAAGATTGGGAATACCAAGGCCAAAGGACAAGATTCACTTTAGGCCAAATATGGCCTTGAATTTCAACTTCATCATAAAATATCATAATGGCCCTAATTTGGTTCTTCAATGTATCTATTTCAAAAACCTTACTACTATGTTAAATAAATCTCTTCATTAGAGTACATTCTAGGCCTCAAAGTCAGCACATTTTGGATATATTGTCAAAAAGGATGATTTTGTGTATTTTTCCGACTTAAAAGCTTTGGGAAACCTTCGGCCACAATTAAGGATCCAAAATGTTCGGTATCTTTAAGTTGTCAATGATGATATTGAATCCCTAGGCACAAAAACTTTCTGGATCAGGGATGGCGACCAAAGTAAATTATGTTAAAAACTATTAAGGTTTATTGAAAATTTGATTAAAACTGATCTGACATTACAACACAAAAAATGCATACTTGAGGGGTCGTTTCTTCATCATTTTTAATGGGATGTGTCAATAGGATCACAACTATTTCTATGTGAAATTTGTAGTATTTTGGCATGATTAAAAAAAAAATCAAAATTCTTATGGCCAATTTTAACCCTTCATGAACTTACTCCTTTGTCAATACATAACTCAATCTATACTTTCAGTCTTTGACTTTCCTTAAAAAATCGGTTACATGGAAAAAATGCAAACAAACTTAAGTGAAATAGAGTTATTACATTTATATTGTATCTGAAATATTTATAAAACTTTTAAATCACAAAATGAATGTTTTCTTGATTTCTAACCTGGTGTCAAACTGTGATATTAATACAATCTATCAATACCAAGAAGAAGGTCTGTTATTTTTAAGGAGCTTGTTTAAAAAGCAAAAACATAATGTCAAATGCACATGCAAGTCTGCAACACTTCATCATTAGTATTAACATAGGGCTCAGGAAATCTTATTTAATAATATGTGATCCCCAACCAATGGAAATATATACTTTGTACTGGGAAATTGCTTTTTAAGGTGTTTCTTTTGGTTGGAGAGCACAAATTGTTATTAAATAAGATTTCCCAAACCACTGGGTATTAGCACTATTTCATAAAACACTTTATAAAAATACAACAAATGAAAGATAAACAGGATGCTGTATTAACCAGATGTTAAACATTAGACAAACAAAATAAGGGTAAACATACTGCACCTCAATTTCTTGAAGAATTTCCTGTATATAAAATATCTTGACTTTACATATAAAAATTTCTCAACAGCGATTTTCATACTAAAGGGAAGAGATGAGAATTAAACACACAAAGAAATCTAAAAAGTGTCAAAAAGAATTCTACACTAAAATGTCAGAAATTCTGGAGGGTTGATTGATTGCATGTTGCCAATCTTGACTATATCCATGGTAATGAAATTTAGAAAGAAATATGCAGATCAAACCTAATAGTTTATTTGAAGACCATAACAAGCAAAGTATCATTTTGAAACCATTTTAAATTATGGAATTTCTCAACATGGAGGTCAAATGGTCAAATTCTATGTAGCATAATAATTTGATATAAATTTTCTCTGAAGTGGACTAGATTTTATGGAAATTTCTGCAGGAAAGCATATACAAGGTATACCGTTATATATTAACTTTGTAAGCAATAAAAGAAAAAAATATACCTCCGAAGTAGCTTTATCTAGCCCATATGTCTGACGAATCTGTAATATCAGACTTTTAAGTAATGGTCCTATTGTTGAACTGTCTGGTGTTGTACCTATAAATCTAAAAAATAAACATAACTGCATAAATAATTTTTTTTCTTATGAAATCACCAATGACAAGACCTCATTAAAATTATTCATTCATCCACAATACTTTAGTTCCGAGATAGTCCAGTTTATCGTGTCCGATTTCATTTTACACACAAAAAAGTCATGTGAGGACGTCAGAAATCTATGCAGTGTTGGGATCAATACAACATTATCTGCATGAAAACATCAACATATTTAATAGCGAAGTCACCTTAAGCTAGATGTTAATCAGGGTGAGTGGTCAAACTAGAAAAACATTTTCGACTTTTTAAATCGATTTACTGTAAATTCAGAAATTATTGCGTGCATTTATTATTGCGATTTTTCAATAATGGACAAAAATGCGAGATTAATTATTGCAATATCATGAAAATCTGCATACAGATATATGTAACAGACATCTGAATGCAAGTTCTTATTATTGTGATAGTCACCCAGTCGCATTATTAAAAACCTCGCAATAATTTCTGAATTTACAGTATATCATTACATTTGCTTAATTTTTCTGTGTAAAAAACAAGGTAGATGCATAAAAAATATCACGATAAGAATTTTTAAATCTCCACATTAAAACAACAATTATCACAGAAACTTTCTTATTCTGTCTTTTTATTATCTATTACAAAAATGTATATGAACCTTTATATGAAATTTTGTTTCACTTTATCCTGACTTTTTATCTTGTGAAATGTTACTCTGAATTAAAAAAAAATTAACCACATCATATAGCTGATACAATCATATTAAATATCCTTATTCTTGGTTTAGGGAGTTTACAAATTTATTCATTTACTTTTTTATAAAAACATCATCTCTAAAAATCTGATTTGGTAAAATCTTTGACTTGAAATATGTAGCACATGCATCAACTGTGAAAGAAACTCATTCGTGAAACAAGAAATAAAATTCATTGTTCCATGGCTTATAAAACCTTGTTTGTAACAAATCCATGGAAAATATGTATTTATTTGGTCATCAAAATTCATGGTGATGTCCACAAATATTGTTTATGAAAATAAACATCACTTGAATATAATGGTACTTTTACAGTATTCAAAATTCAAACAATTAGTTTCAATTTACCTGCATAAAACTACAGCCTGCTTTTTCCAGATTGATTTTGTCAGTTTAGCAGCCATAGCCATAATGGAAGTTTTACCACAGCCAGAAAATCCATGTATCACTAACGGATTTTCTGAATTCCCTGTTACATAGGCTTTTATTCTCTGAAATAATTTAAAATAAATACTTGAAACAAAATTCTAATTTAAATGGTAAAAAAGAAAATCAAATCATCAAAAACCCCAAATCATGTGTCAAGCAATAAAAAAATACCCAAAGCTTTATCATATTTCTGTAATTAGGCCCCTCCACGGTTGATGCAATCATATTGAATAGGGGGCAGATTTTTTGGATAGAGGTGCAAATAGTATGAAAGTACGGGAAATCCTATGCATGTTTCCAAGCAACTGTTCTGTTTCAATGATGTTTTCCTGTATTTTTCAAAACATTTGCACCTTCATTCTGAAAATCAGCAACTCTTTTCACAAAAAATCTTACGATTAAAATTGATCGTATGTTATACTGAAATGTGTATGACTTACGAGTATTCTTACTCTTAAGACTTTTTGTGAAAAGAGCCATTGCCCCCTATTCAATATGGCTGCAATAACCGTGAAAGGGCCTATTCTTATAACATTACTGATAAGGTCTTTAAAAATAAAACTAATACAATTACATAATCATATCACAATAAAAATAACCAACTACCAGCATAATACTTAAAGTTAAAATAAAATCATACTTTTAAAATATCCTCCCGTCCTTGGAAACCATGACATTTTTCCTGACAAAATACAATATGCTGCTTACACTCTTCTAGCAAAGGATCAACTAGTTCCTGCTTTTCCCTTTCCTTGATAGCTTTATCTATCATATCCTGCATGTAGGTTACCAGGTCTTCACTAATCTGCTTTAAATATTTAGCATGTTCCTTATTTTCTGGATCTATTCCTGCAGAAGAGAACAACAAATGCTAGAAAAATTGAAATTTTGACTTTTGAAATTGAGAGCTCTATATTTCCATACAATTATGAGCACAAGGAATAAGTATAATATTTTAACTAATCATTAATAGATGACAATATAAGCATGTGTTTATACAAAATTCTGTTGAAATACAGGGTACCGGTACATTAAATTAGCGCAATGCAACAGAGAATCATGTTCAAATTTAGGCTAAGGGGAGATAATCAAATATAGTATTATGAATATGACATAGTGAAATATAAACATACATCATCAATAAATGAAGCTCTCATTTGGCAATGTTTTTCTGAGGTTTGTTTACAAGTGCAATATTGATTCCTGTGTTTTGAATCAGAGTCTTTCAGAGCCTACCAGTGATGAGGGGAAAAGTAATTGTGCTTATACTTTTTCAAAGTGTAACATTTTAGTATTGATTAATAAAAGTTCAAATTCAAGAATGCCTAGAAAATATAAGGCATTATTTTGTTTTTATTGGCAATTGTCTTTTTTGGCAAAGTATAAATAAATTTTACCACCTACAGTTTTTATTCATGATCTATCTTTAACTTCATCATATGTGAACTACATACAAGATACAGTATTCTTCTGTTCATTTCAACAGATTATATACACGGTATGATGATGTAGTTTTTATATCATTTCCTTTAGGCTGACCAAGGAAATTCTATTTGGAACCTCCCTACTGAAACTTACTAAAGAGTTAATTTCAATTCTTTCATTCGTAAGACTTGTTTATAAACATTGTTTTTATTTGTCAGTCTGTTAGATCACCAGTTCTATCTTAGATTTTAGAGAGAACCTTAATACATTTATATAAATTCCATGTTGACTGATCTGACTTTTAATTTTATAACTATATTACATCGCTAATGTAATGCTGAAAGACTCATTACAAAGACTATTAAATGGTTTTTAACATTGCTATCATTATTTAGGGAGAAAAAATACTAAAATAAAAGAAGAATGTGCCCATGGGACACAGATGCCCCTGCTTGAAAATATATGGCAATTCAACAATTTTTCCATTTATAAAGGGACATAATTCGAGAATGGTGAAAGTGACGCTACCCAAATTCAAACTTTATCTGTGTTTGATGGTAATAAGTATTGTAAAGATAATAGTGCAAACGTTTCATAACATTTGGTTGAGGCAAATTAAAGTTAGAGAACAGAAACCAATTTCAGGACGTAAATACGGATGTTCATAGGTAAAACTTAATGCCGAGCATAAAAATATGTAAAATTCACTTCCAGTGTTGAATCAGATATGTGGACCATGTTTTGTTTGTTATTGTTTGTATGTCTGTTCTTTTTAGGTGTAAGGTGTTGGTGATTGATGTGATCTGTGCTGTATTTTTGCCGATTCCTGTGCTTCTTTTTTATATAGTAATATTACGGGTAAGTGTTAAAAATACAGTTTTTTTTTTTCTATTGTTAGATGAGCTATTGATTTTCTGCACTGATCTCTTGTTATATCTATTGCAATAAACATCACACAAGTGATAACTTATATTTGTTCAAGGTGCATGTGAGAAGTTAAACACACACACAAAATAAAACATGCATTTCAAATATTTCAAATACCTGTTTTATAGCTTCCCTCTGATTAAATTACATGCATAAAAATTGAAATATCAATAATTGAGAAAAAAAAAAAACATACAACAATATATTATGCACATAAATAGACATTTCATTAATAAGCAGACATTATTTTGTAAATTCTAAGAACTGAGTATCTTGTTTCTACCATGGGCAAAATTCATTACCCATTCTGCCATAGATCTATTTTCATTTTAAAAAAATGTTATTTTCTTAATAACTTTTAAAAGTTGCAATTCAAGATTGTACATTTTGGCAGGCGACCTTGTTCAAATTCTTGTTTTAATATATAGCACAATATTGGTCCTTATTCAATTATCATTCAGAATACACATACAACTTCTTACAATGAAGATCTGCCATACAATTTCATTGGCCATACTTAAAATTTAGAGACTTATAACTTAGATAGGAACGTACCATTTCATTATTTCTATAATTTTGAATTCCTAATGAAATAGATATTAAATTCAGCAAAGGTGTAGCATATAAAACTAAATATATGCAACCTACCTCCTGGTTTCCAATTTACATTATACTGTACAATATTCTTGGAAGGCAGAACTTTTGACATTCTCTCATCCTTAAGTTCTGACAAAAGCTTTCGAGATTTCTTCCATTTTTCATCCTCACCAAGACAATCTTCAAGTATAAATGGTTCAGATTATTTGAATTATTTGATTAATAAATTCCAATAATGCAATGTACCTCGAAAGACATCATTCCAAAATTTTCCAATATTTTCACCAGATATTTAAAAAAGTATTTCTAGATTTATAAAGGGACACAAATCATGAAAAAAAAAATCAGCTGATGAACGTATACTTCATTGAAAACAAAAATAACACAAAAAATATCAATTGGCAATTTGTAGCTATATATATAGGTCACAACCAATGGAAGAAAACAATATTTACATGTAAATACATGAAATGCCATATTTTTAATTCATTGCTTTACATGTTAAATGACATATTTCTTGTAATCTTTAGGTAACAAAAACAAAAATATTACTAACTCCATGCATCAAAGGAAGTGAGAAACATATTGATATTTGTATTTTCTACTTAATTAACATTAAAAGTCAATGTAATAAAAAGAGCACAAATCCATGAATTAAAATATAGAGAACTATATATGCAAAACCACACTAATAATTGACTGATGCACTATGGACATTCATGATTTACAGTGTCACTTGCTGAATATTTCAGAAATTTCAATTCTTGAATGTTATTCTGTCTAAGAAATCCAAATCCTTTCTAGTAGTGTCACTAATGAAATTTAGTACATGCTACTATGCCATCAAATAGACATACCAGTGATTCAAAAGCTATAACCTACTATGACTTTAATATTATTTCCAATACCAGGTACTTTACTTTGACAATGATCGTTATGATGTGCTGGTCATCTTGGATTTCTTACAATGAAATAAAATCTCTACCTGAGTAATAATTTAAAAATATTACCTATATATCTTGACAATGGTTTTGATGGTGTGGCATCTTCAATTTTCTCTAAGTTACGTTTAAACCATATACAGCATGTCTCTGGATTCTTAATGTCTAACAATCCCATCTGCACTTCTCTTTCTGTTACTGTAATAAGAAGAAATTATCTGTGTCCAAATAAATTCTTTTAAAAATCTTTGTTTTTATAGGAAAGTAATTCCTATTTAGGCAGAACATGCTACTTATAAATTGTTTTAGGATGCAAGCTTATAAAACAGGGCTTTATATTTAAAGAACAAAATATAAGATTTCTAATAACGTACTGTGTACCCACCTCAGATTTTTTTTAATAAAAAAATACACGTTTATTCATAAACAACAATAAAATGTTAAGAGTTACATATCACTTTTAAAAGAGCTATAGGACCCCCCAAAAAACAAGTCTTTACCTCCCTGGTGACATCTTTACCATATATATCCCTTGCTAAATTACACATTAAAATGAAAAATTGATTTTACAAAGGATTACAGAAAAATTTGTACTAACAATGTGAACAAGTACTTTACAGTGTAAATTTCAGCTATTGTTAAGCAATTAAAAATCATGGGACATATAGTAACAATCGTATAATAGAGATGATACTAACCTGACACCAAATAATTTCTAGCTTTTTCAGCACCAAGACATTTTTCTGCAGTTGCAGCTAAAAGATCCTGCATTTTATCACTTATTATCCACCATTCTGTTTTAGCTTTATTTTTATCATCGACATTGGAGGAGATAAAATCAGGAAGTTGTGTACTGATTCTTTGGAGAACATAAACTGGTGGTACAGCATTGTCATCTCTCTTATACCATCTATAAAATAAATATATATTTCCTCTGTACCCTATGGCTATAATATCTCTCTTTTTTTAATTAGCCTACCAGTTCCTATTTTTTTGTAAAGAATCTAGGAACATCTGTTTTATGATCTCTGCATTTCTGTTCTCAAGGATTTCCTTATGATCTATATTACAAAAAATTACAGAAGATATTGTTCTTAAAACACTATATCAATAGATATTGTGATTCCATCAACAACCTCTTACATGTATTATTGTATTGTAATGTTTGTAGTAAGTGGTGGAAAAAATGTCAATGACCAGTAAAATCTTTTAGGTTTACATCAACCAGTGTCGTGTACTTGGTCTTGGGGGACTATAATAAGAACTAATATGCAGCCAATAAACTGCATTTCAAACTTTTCTTCATTCAGTTTTATTACAAGCCAATATTTACGTAACTGCACTGGCAGACAACAGGTATACTCATAACTAACTTTTATAACATGATTTACTTTTCCGCACATAATTCAATAATGAACTAAATTGTGTGAGGCAGCCCCGGTAACAAGAAGGTCAAAATAGGAATATAACCCGAGAACTCTATTATTTTTTTCTTATTTAAACAAACTATAGCAACTTACTTTGTTAGCAGTTTTTTATCTTCTGTAGAGTCTATTGCTTGTAACAATTGTTCAAATTCTTTGGCTTCAATCTGTTTTAGCAGATTTCTGTATCCATACTTGTGAGACAATAGAGTCTACAACACAGATATATAATTGTAAGTAAACACAAGGTTAAAGAATGATTCATCCTACAATATCTAAGATCTACTGGACCAAAAAAAAACTAGAGGCTCTAAAGAGCTTGTGTTGCTCACCTTGGTCTATGTGTATATTTAACAAAGGATAATCTCCAATATTGTAGACAAGAACAGAATTCATGACAAAAATCTCTGTTTTGTTGATCTTGTATTGCTGATCATTTAGTCTGTTTAGATTTTCTCTATCTTCTTTAGTTTTTGCTCAAAACACAAAAGAGGGTAAAGAGAAACAGTCTACTAACTATATCGGCAAAATTTGACTTGTTAGTAGATCTTGTCTTGCTGATCATTTTTGCTTATTTAAGTTTCTATCTATCTATTATAATTTTTATCATATAACGCAAAACGCAAAAAATTGGTAAAAATCGTCATCAAAGGGCAATAACTCCAATAAGGAGTCATCCGACTATTTCGACCATGCAGACTTTTTTGTAGATCTTGTCTTGCTGTCAGATCATTTTTGCAATTTGAAGTTTCTATCTTTTATAGTTTTCAGGATAATAGGCAAAAATGAAAAAAAATGGTAAAATTTGTCATTTAAGGGTAATAATAACTATAAAAAGTCGTCAGACAGTTTTGACGTATGGACAACTGGTAGAGCTTAACATTCAGAACATTTTGCACCTGTCAGATTTTCTCTATTTATAACGGTTTTCAAAATAATAGACAAAACTTGCATTTAACCCCTATGTTCTATTTTAAGCCATGTCGGCCATCTTGGTTTGGCAGGCGGGTTATCGGACATTTTTTTAAACTTAGGATACCCCAATGATGATTGCGACCAAGTTTGGTTAAATTTGGCCCAGTAGTTTCAGAGGAGAAGATTTTGTAAAATTAACAGGACAACAATGATGGACGCCAAATGATGAGAAAAGCTCACATGGCCCATTGGGGCAGGTGAGCTAAAAAGGAGTGGAGTGAAAAGAGTGAACCTACAGACTTTGATCATTACAATTCCCTCCTCATGAATCAGTAAAGAATCACTAAAACATTACCTAATATGATTGCCATATAGAATGTCATATAGGATCAGCAAATGAGGAGCCTATTGTTACCGGAACCAAAAAAAAAAAAAAACTGCTATTACTGTTCCTTTCATGTACTGTATAGATAAGATCATTTTGGTGGATACAAATTTCAGCAGATTGAGAAATAAAATTTATCAATCTTGGAGACTTAATTTCGTTGTTTTGATAAACTCTATATATATGTTTATAAGAAACTGATATTTTACCGGTAATGACTAATGAACACTTCAATTTGGTTAACCTTAAATCAAGAAATCCAAAAAGTATAAGCTTTTTATTATTTCAGTGTGGATTTCCTAATTATACTGATGATAATAAAATCTTATTTTTATATATATTGAGACATGACAAATAGTAATTGCTCTGTCTGTTGTAAGTTCTTTAAAACTTTAGCAATCAACTGAGACATTCAGTCATTTAACGCCTGCAATTTATTCAATTCTAAACTTGTAAATAACATCTAAAGCTTTTATTAGTTCAATAAGTTTAAAATATGGAGAAACCAATATTATTTATTAATTCAAATTATTTTTTCACTTGAAATCATGACTTCAAGATCTTTAATTTATTTGATACATGGAGAACCAATTAAATTAAACTTTTCTCATGACATCACTTAAGCAATCAATTACATACTTATGTACCTATATAAATATTACCCGATTGCTTCAATGATAATTAAAAATTGGATTTTTAGATCTGACATATGCCTTCAGCTGAAATCATTCAGATGATTTAAATAAAACCAAATAATCAACCTTGACAATTACAACTTTCTAAATATTAAAAGATAACCATTAATATTAAACCTAAAGAATATATCAATTCAATGTCTACAATCTTGTATATTTTTTTTGGGTAAAATTACATGAAACATGATAGATTTAACATCCTTTTGTATTAAACAGATTGTCAAATTTAGCATATTTGTTATGCTAGATGAAATGACTGTTAATGATGTTTAAATAAAACAGTTGATAATATGATTAATCAAAATATTTAGTCAATTAAAAGGCATTTTTGTGGTTTTTTTTATACCTTACTTCAACTGTTGAGCATTAAAGCACATAAATCAAGGTTTAACACGTAGAAAAGGTACTACATATATAAAAGAGAGGCAAAAGATACCAAAGGGACATTCAAACTTATATGTCGAAGATAAACTGACAACGCAATGGCAAAAAACTACAAAAAGACCAAAAGACAAACAACAGTATACAAAACACAACACAGAACACTAAAGACTGAGCAACACGAACCCCACCAAAAACTGGGGGTGATCTCAGGTGCTCCGGAAGGGTCATCAGATCCTGCTCCACATGTGGCACCAGTTGTGTGGCTGAGTGGTGTGGCTGGGTGATAAGTCTAATTGGTAGGTCACATTCGGGGAAAAAGAGGACAGGATTGTGGTTATGACAATTGGAACATATATCCTTTGTCATTTGTGAAACAGATATTCCATAACGGTCAACCAACTTCTATATTTCAAGCTGGAAATACTGAAAAGCTATATTGCAATATCATATCATATTTATTTCAAGACAATAGCTATATTTCTATTTGTAATGCAACTGTGATACTTGCATAGTCAAATGCATTGACCATACAAATTTTGGCTTTATACAGTCACTGATAGTATGCAATGTTTGTGACCTTGATAATATGTTCTGTAAAGTTTTATCTAGCGATGTCCTGAAAGAATGCACTTTTTACAGAATTCTTCAAATTATACTTTTTTTTCAAATGGAACTGTTTAAGAGTTAAAAAATAAAGGGAACAACCATTGTCTCAAAACATAAATATTATTCAAAATTTTTTCAACTGGAACTGTTTAAGAGTTAAAAAATAAAGGGAACAACCATTGTCTCAAAACATAAATATTATTCAAAATTTACTGAAAACAGGATAGAAATACTGTCAAAAAATCACAATCAGTCTGTTCCTAAGCCTTGTACAAATACTTTCTATTTATTCTGAGACTATATATAGTTATGGGTCGTTTACTATAATTTGTATATATGTGGATTCATTTATTTTCATTGGTACCAATTTTCTTGGATAGAGGAAAAATTGTCTTTTCATAGACATTTGATTTCATGGTTTTGAAAAGGATTGTATACTAGCCTATGGAAAATTTCTACTTCTTTGAACATTGCATATGTGGTTTCCCTATATCAATGAACAATTAATGAATCCACAATACCTTATTTTTGAAATAGCCATCAAAAGGAAATCTTGAATATAAGAAAAATGATGCTGAATATGGCCTTTACAGTAATTGCCCTGTCTGTGATTATTTTCCATATGCTTTTTAACAGTGACACTGACTGTAATTCCTGACTCCCACCCTCTAGCATTATTTAAAGAGGGCAAATGTAAATAAGCATTTATATATTATCATAATTATTAAACTGCAGAATCAATTTAATCTGCAATCACAAATTTATTTACAGAAATCCAGTTTTAACCAGACAAATATATTCACCACAAAATTGGGACCAGTTGACAGTTTTTGACATTGTTCCAATTCCTTGAGACAAAGATCAACAGCGCTGTGGTCATCTGCAGCTTCATCTCTGACACCCCATCTCATATCAACAACCTGGAACTCGTAACCATGGTCACGACAAAAAGATTGAATTCTGGGATAAGAATGAACCATCCAAGAATTTCTTTCATATTTTGTATCTACAAATTGAAAAAAAAACAAAACATAACACTGAAATATTTGTAGTATTCATACAAACCATTTCTTTTCTTAGTATTTTAAATGTGAAAGTTAACTCAAAACTATTTGCATGACATCTTTTTCTTAGAGAACTATTTCATTGTATCACTCCTTGTAACTCAAGACTGTTTAAGAAATCCTACTCATATAGCTACTAGAGTTTTATTTCATCCTTCTGTTAACAATCAGTGCTTCTTTTATAACTCATGGTCTTTTTTGGATATTTGTATTATTGGGTTGCTGTATGATAGACATTACCCAATATCTCATTTTATCCTTATTCATTCACTTCATTCATTTTGACCTTACTTAATAGTATATATTGTATTTATTCTAAAATGACTGTATTTTAACCTAAAGACTACAGATATAATAGATTGAAGTAAGAATTTTAATTGTTATTAAAGTGAAATAAATCTCATAATTTTAATACTTTACTGACTTATCACTGTTGGTCGAATAATTGATTTCATATATTGAAAAATTTGTTACAACCAAATCTGATTCAGATTTACAGACTTGAAATAGTATATAATTTTATTTGGTAGTAAAATTAAATTTAACTTTGAAATGATTTTAATACATAGCAAGTGACTCATAATGAACCTTTCAGAAATATTTTATCAATCTAATGTTTAGGTCTTATGAAATCAATATCTTGTCATAAATGTGAATTCAAAATGACTGTTTACAAATCATATCTTGTCCTTATTGTAACAGCAATATTACTGTTCATAGATTTTATTTCATATTTTGAGAATAATTTGGAATATACCTGTAAAAGTGCTACTGGTAAATATTCTGACAATTTTGGCAGTTGGAGGAAATTGTTGATTAATATCTCCCAACAATATTGGATTACTTGTACATTTCTCTTTCTTAGCTTGAATTTTTGCCATGCTAAAACCACGGCTAAACTTTTTCTGGACATTTGCCTTCCGACTAATAGCAGTTGATATCCTTTTCTTTGCAAGTTCAAAATCTGTCTTTTCCTTATCATATGCAGGACGGCCATTTTGAACTGTTGATTTTTTATCTTTTACTGTACATGTACTTGTTTGTTGGTTGCTTGATTGTCCATTGACTTGTCCACCATTCTGCTGAGGAGCTGGCTTGCTACTGTTTTGGACTGTCTTTGACAAGGGCTGTTTATTCTCTGTCCTACATAAAAGACATTAAAACGGTAAATACAAATCCTACTTATTGTGTTGTCATTTTATAACATGATGGGTGCCACATGTGGAGCAGGATCTGCTTACCCTCCTGGTGCACCTGAGATCTCTCTTAGTTTTTGGTTGCCACTGGGGTTTGTGTTGCTCAGTCTAGAGTTTTCTATGTTGTGTGTTTGGTATACTGTTGTTTTTCTTTTGGCCACTTTTTTTTTTAGTTTTTGCTACAGCGTTGTCAGTTTGTCATAGACTTAAGAGTTTGTGAACATTGCTTTGTTATCTTCTGTCCCTCATTTCTCATAGATACAAAAACAACCATTCCTTAACAATGTTGATCAAACTGTCAAAACTCATTATCAGCTATTTTATTCTTGAAATATTTGTTTGAGGTGGTACCAAACACCTTGACTAAAATAAATTTGTCTCATTTAATTTTCATACAATTTTGACAAAATATTTACTTTGACTCTTTGACAAAAATATAAAAATTTCAAACAACTTGAACCACACGCTTTATCAGAAAAATTTTATTGGATAAATAGCAGTTTGACCAACACTAATTTTGATCATTGAGAAGCTTAATATTTCCTTAACAATAAAATGTGACTAAAACGTTCAGCTGATTTTTACAGAGTTATCTCCCTACAGTGTTATGTAGCACCTTAACATTTTGACAGACTGATGTAAAATTTGAAAGCCTCATGTTATTCTTCCTTAAACTAGCAGAAGGCTAAATATTCATTACAATGGTATAGGTATAAAATGATTTTAGGTATTTTTCCTCTTTTCATGTAAATATTTCCTCTATGTTACAAATGTATAGGTAAAGCACAATCAAATGTCACGAAATAGAAGTTCCTTCATAATATTTGTGTCAAATGGAAAAAATATTCTGGAATATTATTTCCACTGGAATAAATATTACAGTATATGTTCCTAAAGGAATAAATGGAATAGAATATTTGTTCCAACTGGAACAGATATTACATGTATGACATTGTTTATAACAAAGTTTCCAGTGGAACTTCTGTTAGGTGGAACAAATATACGTTTCCTTCAAAATTTCCTTGCGTACATATTAATGATAATTCAAGTAATTCAAAGGAGATTCTACTGATCTCTTACAGCTTCCCACCTTTGCCAATGCATTTTGCATTAGGTATGAGAACACATTATGTGACATATTTTACCACTAGGTTTGCCTATAGCTAGAATAACTTTTTAATATCATTGTCATACTGAATTAACACAGAAACAACTGATTTTCAGAGTATTCCTCAATTGATAACAAATTACTTTAAACTCAGTGAGTACTTTCTCCCATAATTACTTTCTGATTTTGACAAAATTAAGCCATCTTATTTTGAAGAGGAATTATTGTTGGTGGCTTAGGCTAATCTTTATTACAATATTTTAATTTTAATAGAAGTTATTATTTTGATGTCCAAAGCATTTTTTTGGTATTTTTACAAAAAGGAATCCTTCAATTTGCTTAATTATTTGACAAATATTACATTGTGTTACTCACCTTCTTTTCTTTAAATACTTGTTGAATTAATTTCCTATCATTAAAAGGAGGTTGTATAAGCTGTTTATTCAATTTATATTCCATATATATACCAAGAAAGATGAACAAAAAAGACACTTCTGCAATATTTTATGAGGTAATTTTTCTTTAGCTAGGACAGAACAATTACCCTTCCAGAGCACCTGAGATCACCCCCATATTTTTGTGGGGTTCGTGTTGCTTAGTCTTTAGTTTTCTATGTTGTGTTTGATCTATACTATTATTTGTCTGTTTGTCTGTTTATTTTTAGCCATGGCGTTGTCAGTTTATTTTCAATCTATGAGCTTGACTGTCCCTCTGGTATCTTTCGTCCCTCTTTTTGAATGATGCAATTCAATCACCCAAATAAACTTGTATTCTTATCTTTAGAAAGGTATTAAATAATTTTGTACATTCTATTGAGGCTATAAAGTCTGGTAATTAATAAAGTAAAGTGATCTGTATCATTCAAATCACAAATTTTACAAATGACTTAAACATCGAATTTAAAGTTATCCAAGTAGTCTATCTTATTTGTTAAATATTCATTTTGCATCTCTTCACCACTCAATTGAAGTATATATCAATGACAAGCAGGATATACAATGTTTTATAAATCCTAAATTTTTCAGTTCTTTGTTAAATTTTCCTGTATCATGTTATGTAATACTGTTCAAAAGTTAGGGGTAAATAAATTAAAACAGGGCAATGAAATGTGTCTATTCCAGTTAATGAGAGAGGGGTAAGATACCAAAAGAACATTCAAACTCCTAAGTGGAAAACAAACTGACAAAGCCATGGCAAACAAGAATGTGTCCATAGTATACAGATGCCCCACTCGCACTATCATTTTCTATGTTCAGTGGACCGTGAAATTGGGGTCACAACTCTAATTTGGCATTAAAATTAGAAAGATCATATCATAGGGAACATGTGTACTAAGTTTCAAGTTGATTGGACTTCAACTTCATCAAAAACTACCTTGACCAATAACTTTAACCTGAATCGGGACAGACGGACGAACGGACGCACAGACTGAAAAATATAATGCCCCTCTTCTATCGTAGGTGGGGCATAAAAAAGAAAAAGACTAAAAGACAAACAACAGTACACAAAACACAACATAGAAAACTAAAGATTGAGCAACACAGACCCCACCAAAACCAGGGGTGTTATCAGGTGTTCCCAATGGGTAAGCAGATCCTGCTCCACATGTGACACCTGTTGTGTTGCTCAAGTAAGTAGAAACCCGGTGATAAGTATAATTTTGGTAGGTCAAAATTTGGGAAGAGGAGACAGGATTTAAAGAGGGAGAATATATCAAGGGGAAAATGTTTTAATTTCTATTAAATTCAAGTTCCTTTATTGTTTATCCCAGTAGAAATCTACATTATTTTAAGCCTGTCATGTTAGGTTAATCAAGGATTTTATAAGTTTCAAAATACCACTTAGTATGATCATCAAATGATAGGACCATGATAAACAAGATGTAACGAGATACTATGAAAATATCTCTTTCAAAATCCTTGGTAAGACTTTCAGGAGATAATCTCCAAAAAGCACAGTTAATACAATTGAGAATGGAATGGGGAATATGTCAAAGAGACAGCACATTGAAAATTCAATTTCACACATCTATAATTAATCTGTTTCAGAAAAATGCTCCTTTGACATTGGGACCAACAGATAATTCATGTATTAGTCCCAGCATCAAATAGCTTGTTATTGGTGATCATGGTTTTCTCACCATGCTCATAACCCACTTTTACTGGATGTTGGGACTATTAAACTCAAATATTATTCCTAGTTTGTTGACAGGAATTTCTTAATTATTTCTCCTTGTGGTTTTATTTAAAGTCTCTGTTTTGTCCATCTACTTATTTTTACACTTTCTTTGAATTGAAATTCAAGCATATGGACAAAAACAGTCAGTTTACTGAGAGCGAGGGTTTTCAATAATAAAATCCATCTAGTACTTTCATAAATTGGAGTTGGGAACCTAGAGAGCCCAATCAAATGATAAGAGGAAAGGTGAACATTGGAATAAATGTAATCTTTATGTAAAGGGATATAAATTCCTAAGGTACACTGGGGTAAAGCGGGAGTGCCATACTCTCTTCATCTGACCTTGAAATTTAACTCTCTAAGGGGTCTGTATATGGATAGTTGAAAATCTCTGCCTCTATTCAACATACCCAATTTACCAGTGGCTGTCCAAATCTGCTCTATTGTAATCAAGCCTACCCATTTGTTAGAACTGCCTTAAACTATACATGAAATATTTTCCACTGGATGATAAGCAAACAACAATCTATCAATCAATTACTGTGATCTATATAAAAATGTTGAGTTTACCTGTCATTTTCGTAACAATTAATGTACACGACTTAACTTAGTTACAAGTAAATAAATGGACACTATAGATGTATCGATTTCTACAAAAATCAACACGTGGGGATTACATATGATGAAAATAAAAATTATATGCCTACCTTTCAGATATGGAGGCTGCACTTGAGGCTTTAGAACTTCCGGACCCCATGGTCTCTCAAGATCACTTTTCGTACCGCGTATACATCAGATATTCCATTCTAAAGAAAACATGTCTAATTATAAATTATATTTACGGGTGAATGGTTGATTTTAGTGTGATCAGCTGATCTGACTTTAAAAGTAGATCTGTGTATATGGCACTCTGAATGCACAGGTATTTGTAGAATGATGCCAACACAGCCGCACGTGCACAACAACCAGTCGGTTGATCTAGACCGTTGTGTAAAATAAGGGTTTTTTTGTCGAGCGGTATCTATATTAACATATTTTAGTCGAAATGAACCATTATTGATTTATTTGCTTATAAGTTTATATTGTTTTTTTGTTTGTTTATATACCTTGATTCGGGAATAATTATTATCTGCATAATTATAATTAGTTGGACTCATGACATTTACGCGTGGGATTTATATATGATGTCCCAGATTTACGTAAATTTAAGACAGCAACCTACAAACAAATAAGCTTTTTTAGGACAATTTAACACTTTGTGTAAAAAATATATTCTAACTGGATACAAATATATCTCAATGTTCAGTCATGACATAACTCAATGTATATGTAATGACAAATTAATATTTTTAAAACATATTGTATTAGTATTATTTACTATGATACTTTGAAAACACTTAAAAAAAATGAAAACCAAGAATATTCTTTAGAAAAATAATGCGATACTGTAATAGAAAAAAACCCTTCTTATAATCATTTGAAATCTGAACTATGATATATTAAAAGGAAGAACAGTGGAATATGAAAATATTGAACATTAAAAAATCAAATGATTTTCCTCTAAGTCTCCGAATAAGCGATATAAATTAATAGATATAAGAAGATGTGGTATGAGTGCCAATGAGACAACTCTCCATCCAAGTCAAAATTTTATAAAAGTAAACCATTATAGGTCAAAGTACGGTCTTCAACACGGAGCCTTGGCTTACACCGAACAGTAAGCTATAAAGGGCCCCAAAATTACTAGTGTTAAACCATTCAAACGGAAAACCAACGGTCTAATCTATATAAAAAGCGAAACGAGAAACACTTATGAACCACATCAACAAACGACAACTACTGAACATCAGATTCCTGACTTAGGACAGGTGCAAACAAATGCAGCGGGTTTAAACGTTTTAAAGGTACCAAACCTTCACCCTTTTTCTGAAACAATAGTGTAACATCACAACATAGAAAGACACACTATAAAATATCAACTGAAATAGCTTAACTCAATCAAAGGACATATTAACACCATTGAACATACACTGAACAAATAAATTTGACCTATGATACAATGTAAATACAAAATAAATAAACTAAGGGAAGAATAATAAAAGTAACATGTTATATCGGTATGAAATGTTAAACAATTTAAGAAAAACGATTTGCTCGAACAAAATATCAGCCATTTGCAATAACTTTAACCACAGGTAAATGAAAATAATTTTGTTGTTAGGTATACGTGTACAGTTACAATAGAGAAAGGAAATATTTTACAAAATAAATAATTTTGATGTTCATAGTACGAAGTGGAAATTTATATTAGTACCAAACACTTATCAAAGCTGGTATATAGACCAGATATAACCCTGAATAACATTAAATAACAAAAAAGCATTACAATTAGTATCAACAGGTCAAATAAACAAGAAAGTACGATTTGAGAGTACTACACTACATTATAATATGTGCTAATCCAAAATAAACTGACCATCAAGCATAGGCGTATTTAAAATTTGCAATGTTGATGAGTTTCGCAAGGATTAAATAGAGTCTTGACAAAGTACAAATAAATTAAAATGATCCCATGAATTGTTCAATGTTTATTCTGTTCATGTCGTATGATTGAAAAAAATTGACAAAATTTGAAAGTTTTACTTACCGATGTTTCACTAACTAATTACTTTTAGCGTAAAGATCAAGCGCATAAATAATTAAATGTAAACAAAGAATTGCTCATTTTAAACTCCTTGTAATTATGATAATGGCACTCTATGTTTTCTTCTTTTTTAAATGACGTCATATATACTAGCGTATGACATCATGTTATAGAATGGTTAGTTATTTAACGTAAATTAATATGTGTATTTAACGTTAAATAAATATTGAAAATTTACGTGTTTGAAAAACGTTATGTAGTCGTTGTACTGTCGTATTAATATTACGTTATAATTTCGTATAGAAAAAAAAGCGTAATATTTTAACGTTACATTTACGTAATTTCAACATTATAAATAAGACGTTATGTTTTAACTTTATACGAATGTTATTAAAACATAAAAAATACATTTCTTCGACGTTATACTAACGTTATTCTAACGTGTACGTGATCATCTTAAAGCATGGAATACTATGAGGGAATTACTGTAGACCTTAGCAAACATTTTTGTTCTTCTAAAAGTTGCACGACTGTACCGAGAATTTTCTTAAAGAACTATGGCTTTTTGTCGTTCAACGACATAGAAATAAAACCATGCAGTCATGCATTGACATTTTAACAAATACATATTAATATAGGTGGTTAATGATAACATTAAAGATGCTTTGAATGTTGTAAAATTTCAACATTACAAATGTGACGTAATAATCATAATGACTTTCATCCTTTTAAAACTTTAACAATGGACTAACAAATGACTAAGTCAAAAGTATAATAATAGAACATGAAATAAGAAATCAATACATGAAAAGCACTCAAATCTACAATAACAGTGAAATATACGAAAATATAAATACAAATATTAAAATCAAAAGTATTATAAAGTTATTATTTAAATGCAAGGTAAAAGCAATTAACATGCTATATATGAAATCATGCAGTCCTACACTCTTATATCAGTTGCTGTACTTCATAGAAGATTTAAAACAGGAACAAAATAACATGTACAGTATATGAAGACACAATATTTTACACTGCACAGATTTTCAGCACAAAATTTAGATATAGTATAGTGCTTGAAACTAATAAAATGGCTAATTGATATTTATCCAAAAATATAAAGGAAAAAAAAAAGAAATAAATCAAAAGGATTAAACTCAGTGATTGAAACACAGCAGTATAATTGCAATATTTAATGATAATTTTTTGAAGCAAAAGAGAAAGATTTGAAGGACAATTAGTAAATATCTTTTTGTTGTTAGGAATGTATAAATACCCTGCCACATCCGGTCTGTGTTTTTGTTAGATGTTTTTCTGCTTTGTATTGATCTGATGAGTTAAGCCCTTTTCAAGTGATTTTTAAAGTTTGTTCTTATGTCCCAGGTTAGGGGGTGGGTTGAGTGCTAACAAACATGTTTAACCCTGCTACATTCTTTATGTGCCTGTTCCAAGTCAGGAGCCTGTAGTTCAGTGGTTGTGGTTGGTTCATGTCTGTCATATTTGTTTTTCGTAAATTGTTTTGTTATAAGTTAGTCCATTAGTTTCCTCAATTGAATTGTTTCATACTTTTCATGTCATGCCTTTTATAGCCGACTATACAATATGGGGTTTACTCATTGTTTGAAGGCTGTACTGCTACCTGTAATTGCTAATTACATCCACTTCGTTTAAACTTTGGTGGATAGTTGTCTCATTGGCAATCATACATTTTGTACCACATCTCCTTATTTTTATATTGTTACTTTATGAATAATATTATCATAAAGAGCTGAATGCAAAAGACAATTTTATATGAAATTCCTAAAGTTGGAATAATACTTCCACAATAAATCACACTAAAAATAAAGTTTTACCCAACATATGATATCTATTCCTGTTGTATATGTTTAAGTTATGAATATTACATTCCTCAAAAGCATTGAAGTCACAACAAACACAGGAAATGTACCCTCCATAACAAGGAGCCGATGGGTTATCAGCATCAAGGAAAGGAAAATAACAACTAGAAAAGAAAAGTCATCCTGTTTATCATAAATTGGGTATTGAGATTACTATAAACAATTTTATATCAAGGTATAAATAAGAGCACATGCTGATTTGTGTTGTCTGCTTTACTGATCATGATTGCATTTTGTGACAGTCAAAGTCAGAAAACTATTTCTGTGGATATTGGATTCTGTTGATTTGCCAAAGTTTGTATTCAATATAAAAGAAAAAACAAAGGATATGGGGTAGCCATCCATGACACAAAATCAGTACATGCACAGCAAAAAACACATAAAAAGCAAAGGAACAGTGCTTTTATTGCTGTTCTTCATCTCAAAGTCACAGTGAGGCCTTCAACAGCCTATATAAAAAGTATACTTCATTGACAATTTAAATTCATGATTAATCTATATCTATGAAATCTAGGACTAGAGGCTCTCAAGAGCCTGTGTCACTCACCTGTATTGACTGTTGTTTTGGAAATCATGTAAAATAAGGTTAAAATCATAATTAATAGTATTAGATACCCTAAAAATGATTGAGGCCAAGTTTGGTTCAATTTGGCCCAGTAGTTAAATTAAAAGCAGGTCATCCCATTGTAGTCTTACAATAGTTACTGAAGACTCCTTATCATTATTTAAATTAGTTTTCAAGTTGTGACCATTTGAAATTGTTTTTTTTTAACAATTTTCCCTTAGATTTCTATAGTAAACCCCTATGTTCTATTTATAGCCATGGCGGCCATGTTGGTTGGATGACAGGGTCTTTGGATACATCAAACAAGATACCCTATTGAAAATTGTGGTTAAGTTTGATTCTATTTGGCCCAGTAGATTAAGTGTAGAAGACTTATGTAAAAGATTACAAAAATTTACGAAAAATTTACTATAAAGGGCAATAACTCCTTAAGGGTCAATTGAATATTTTGGTCATATTCAGGGACGGATCCAGGATTTTGAAAAGGGGCGTAGTATTGAAATTTCACGAAGTAGCGAGAGAAAAATTTTTGGACCTTTTTGGCTAAAAACATAAAATAAGTGTAAATGCACTTTTAACGGTTCCTGACGTAGGGCATGTATATTTTATAGTTAAAGTGTGAGGGTTGGACTTTTTTTATGCCCTATTCTCCCCATTAATTGTCTATTATAAAATGATTGGATGGATCCAAAGCTATGTACTTATGTATTTGATGTGGGATTTGTCAGTAGAAAATGGACATGGAAAATTCTCGTTTGTTGTATGGTTAGTTAGCATAACTTCACAGATTTCACAAGATATACGGCTATTCAATGAAATTTAAATTACGACCGACACGAAGAAAAACAAACAAGCAATTTTTATCCAAATGTTTGGTTGAAATGTATCACCCAACAAGGGAAGTGAGGGGTTCCAAATCAACCAAAGGCTACGAATGAGTCTGAAATGACAATGAAGTTGTGAATGACGGTCGACAAATGGAGACATAAAGGCCACACCCAGCAAGCAGGTTGTAGTCGGGCCTTGAAAAAAGTATTCAGTATATCAGTTCGGTGAAACAGACATTCCGGTCAGATATGGGATTTACACGCAACCCCCTCCCCGACAAAAAAAAAAAATTACACCCGTGTTTTATTCATCATGTTCATTTAATGCTAAATAATTCTGTTGAAATTTTTTTTCTAATAGCAAAAAAGTGGACAAGATTATTGTTTTCAATCCAGATACGGCCAGAATTTTTATTTAAGGGAAAATCAGGGTCAGAATTTTTTCTCTAAAATATCTCAGACTGCCCCCTCAAATCAAATAGTCCGTACCTTAGACTTTAAATCTATCTAGAGCTTACTGACTGGGGTTCATTATTCAGCAATGTTTTTAATGGGATGGGCGTGTGGGGTTAACATGTTTTCGTAAGTAAATATAATTGCTGTGGAACTTTTTTTTGTGAGAGTGTAATAGAGTATTACTTTCTGTTGGGTGGAATTGTGAAATACATGTAGAAGACTTATTTGTAGGTCGTCACTTTGCTGAACACTTTGCTGTTTACAGTTTATCTCTATCTATAATAATATTTAAGATAAAAACCCAAAACTGTAAATTTACCAATTCAGGGGCAGTAACCCAACAAAGGGTTGTCTGATGTGTCTGAAAATTTCAGGGTAGATAGACCTTGACCTGATTACCATTTTTACCCAAGTCAGATTTGCTCTAAATGCTTTAGTTTCAGAGATATAAGCCAAAAACTGCATTTTACCCCCATGTTCTATTTTTAGCCATGTCGGCCATCTTGGTTGATGACCAGGGTCACCAAATATATTTTTTTAACTAGATACCCTAAGGATGATTTAGGCCAAGTTTGGTTGTATTTGGCCCAGTAGTTTCAGAGGAGAAGATTTTTGTAAAAGTTAACGGACAACGACGGACGACGACAACAACGGATGCCAAGTGATGAGAAAAGTTCACTTGGCCCTTTTGGGCCAGGTGAGCTAAAAATTAGTACCCAACAATTAATAATGAATCCACAGTATCTGAACAGCAGACTTAGTCATCAAAGCTTAACAATGATCAATGAACCTTAAAAATGAGGTCAAAGTCGCCAAAAGCACATGTACAGCTTAAATTTATTCTATAAACCAAATATAGTTGACCTACTATCTATAGTATTAGAGAAACATATTAAATCACAAAAACTTAACATTAACCAATGAACCATGAAAATAAGGTCAATGTCAGATGAACCCTTCCAGACAGACATGTACACCTTACAATCATTCCATACATCAAATATTATTGATCTACTGCCTATAGTATCTGAGAATCAACATAGACAGAAAATTAAACATTGCTCAATGAACCACGAAATTGAAGTCAAGGTCAAATGAACCCTGTCAGATTGATGTGTACACCTTCCAATCATTCCATACACCAAATATTATTAATCTACTGCCTATAGAAGAAGGGCGAAAGATACCAGAGGGACAGTCAAACTCATACATTAAAAATAAACTGACAACGCCATTGCATATATGTTGCACTTTGTAAATACAGCTGTTTCACAAGCTACGCCTCTTTTGGGGAGATATATAATATTCATAGATATTTTGTTTTGTTTACGTACTGGTTCCCAGATATGATCTCTATGTTTAATCTCATATAGAAATAACTTGGGAATGTTACCAGTATAAAAACAGATGGTAGCGGCGATAATTGAATTCTGAGGGACACCCAAAGTGGAGGTAGGGATAGTACAGAATTTTAGTATAAGTTTAAACTCTTAGAAGCTTGGGGCATATAAATGTTGAAAATATGCCGCACAGCCCTATGTTTTGACCTTTGAATAAAAAAGTAGTGCATATCAACTTTCATTTCTAGGATATAATTTTTTACGAAACTTCATAGTAAAAGTGGCACAGCTTTAGCCGCAAAGGGAGTTCCTATGGGAAATTGCATTGTCTATATTTACAGAAGTGCAACCTATAGTATCTGAGAAACAAGTTAATAAAGAAAACTTTACATTGACAAATGAACCATAATGAGGTTATGGTCAGACGAATCCTGCCAGACAGACAAAAAACACCTTATAACCAGCAATATTCATCTCTTTAGTGTTTGAGAAATGGATCAATTCAGTAAAATTTACCTTGCTTACTGATTCTTGAAATGAGGTTAAGGTCATGTGAACCCTATCTGATAGACATGTAAACATATATTGAACATAATTATCCTAAGTTCCTATTACTCAATAAAAAGTGAAAAATTCACACAAAAATGACAAAAAATGTAATTTTTAAGCAGTCTCTGAACCATGAAAATGACAATGAACATCTGACAGACGAAAACCTTATAGCATAGTGCATCTGTATACAAGGTATGAAGCATCCAGGTGTTCTTCCTCGTTTATAACTAGAAACGTTAACATACAAGTCCTTTGGTCTATAGATAGTTGAAAATCATACCACATATCCTTATTTTTTTCCCTGAAGGGTTGTAGGGCAATTCAGAAAGACCGAAACTTCTGTAGTCTGCAGTGGAAAATTTGGAAGATGCAGATACTAAAGGAATTTTATTAGGTTTTTGTTGAGCCTGCTACATTTTGTCACAGAAGCAAGACATAGCGATCCTACATTCAGTCATCAGCTTTTTTATGATCACAGACAGCATCCAATTTTGAAAATACTTTTCTTCATTTTTCAATATTTTACTGATAAATAGACTTGAGTTTTTTTTTGGCAGTTAACATTTAGATGCAGTCTGGGGTTCAAGTTGTTAGACATCAATAACTTTTTCAAACCTAGAATTTTATAAAACTTTGGCACAAGATTTTTCATAATTTAGATGATTGATTGATCCATTTGTTGGTGTTGAATGCCACTTTCAGAACAATTGACTTTACTGTGGAATTTAATTTTTATTGTTGGAGGAAGCCAGCTAGAATGCTCGGAGAGAACCACCGATCTTCGACAGAAAAACTGACAATCCTAGTCAATATAAAGATTGGAATCAAATGCACCTGCCATGTGCAGGGTTTGAACTTACAACCTGAGTGTTGACAAGCTAGTGATACAGCAGATTAACTACTTACACCACTCATCCCCCTAGGCCCCTTATGATTTACAGATAATATCTGAAGTAAACTTATGAAAATATGTTTTTTTTCATTTTTTACTGATAAATGGGACTTTTTTTACATTAATTTACAGTCTAAGGTTATAGTTTTTTAGACATCAAAAACTTTGTCAAACCTTCATAGAACTTTACAAAACTTTGACAAATGCTTCTTCATGATCAGACAGTATCAAGAGTTATATTTGAAAAATATTTATTGTCCATTTTCATTTTTTTACATTAATACCATAATTTTTTCAAACCTTCAAGGAATGCTATGAAACTTGGACAGAAGCTTCTCCAAGATCAAGAAATAGCATCTTCAGAAAAAAAAATTCTGTATGTTACTGATAAATGGACTTATTTTTTTAGCTGTCAACACTAAGCATTTACACTGACAGCAGCAATCACAGGCGAGACACAAAGAACCCTTTTTCATTGCATGTTTTAGTTTTATGATATATAGTCTTGACAGGAAAAATGGAAGGGTAGTGAACACATAAAACATGTTTAACCAAATCACATTTTGTGCCTTAACTAAGTCAGCAGCCTTTAATTCAGTGGTGGTTTTTGTTTATCTGTCATATTGTTTTGTCATAAATCACACTATTGGTTTTCTTGTTTGCTCAATTTTGAAGGCTATATGGTTATCTATATTAGCTTAAATCCATGATATATTGGACTCTGTTGGATAGTAGTCTCATTGTCAATTATACGACATCTCCTTATTTTATGAAGGGTAAACCAGACAATGTGTTCATGATGTTAATTGTCTTAGCTTGTACATTTGTTTTTCAGAGAAGTTGTGATTTTCTTATTTATTATTTATAACAAGAATTTCTTGTTTTTGTTAAAGGCAGTCATTATCTGACCAGTGATGTCATGTTGTCAAGGCTTGCTTGGATTTATCAAGGGGAGATAATAGAACAAAATGCTTGAGTCGGATACACTTGAAAATTCAAATGGAATAATTAGAACACAAAATGAAAAAAGAAGAATTTATTCAGCAACATGAATTTATTGACTAGAATACATTGAAAATTTATTTTATAACAAAAGTTTCCTTATTTTTTCCACCCTCTAACACTGACTTGCAAGGATCTACAATGAAATTGAATTGTATAAAACAAAAACAAAATATTTTTTTTAATTATTTATCTAAATCATTTTTGAAAATTCTAATGTTAGTAATATTCAGTTGCTCTTTTTCTACTTAGCAGAATGAAATAAAATGTTTGTCCTGCACTGTCATGACTTTCACATAAAACAAATAACGAACATTATCAGAAATATGATAAAATAATAGAAAATGTTCTCATATGAAGTATAATATTAATGTAACATTAAAGGCATCAGAAATATTAGGCCATAAATTCTTATTATGTCACACAAGACTGTATATTAATATGAACTACACACATTAATTCCCTCATTGGCCTCTAATCATAAAAATAATCAATATTGTCCTCGGATTTCAATAAAAGACAACCGATGTATAAAAAAATCATAAAAATAAGACGATAAAAAATATTTCATTAAGAGATGATTTTTATTAAATAACAATACCGGCTTATAGTTAAATTTAAATAATTTTGTTCGGAGGCCTATAACTGTTGCTACTTTTTGGACAGAAGCCGGGTCTTCGGTCCACTTTATTTATAGTGGCTCATCTCTCATTTTGTTAATCCAAATATCTAAATAGCTGATTTGATAACCTTAACAATTCTACATCATTTAAGAATTTCTAAGTTGAAAAATAGTCTTTGATGAATGTTTTAATTTTCCCTTTACCTTTTCAAATACTGCTCTTTTTCTATTATTCAATTAATGTTTTAAAAATTAGCATTAATTACCGGTACTATTTTCAAATAAAAATGGATCACATTTTTGAAACCAGGATCACTTATCAAATATATCTGGCAAAATCCTTATTTTGTTTTTTTTTGGCACATATTGTCTGGCTTATAATTAAAGAGCAAAAACATGCATTATGTAAAATGTGAAGACATATATTTTGTTGTTTCTTCAAAAAATCATAACAACAAATATAAACATGACAATAATATATACAAAAAAAAAGATAAAAAAAAAGGTTTCTATTAATAGCTATCTACAGATCTAAACAACGAGACAAATTTGAGTATTCATATTCAAATTGGCAGTGAGAAAGAACATTTTATACATCACAGAAATAAAATAACATTTGAGCATATCAAACTATATTGAACTATTATTTGCAGCATAATTTCAACCTTGAAATAGTAAGGCACATTTGGTTATTGCCATTCACACATAAACTATTTCCCAATCACTCACATATTTAGCCATCATTAATTAATTGTTCACTTAGAAAGACATATTAAACATTTTTGACACAAACTTGACATCTACTGACACGTGTACGGAGATTTCCAGCTTTAAGAGTTGATGGTATAGGACTAGAAAATTGTGAATTTTGATCTATGGTTGTGAGCCAGAAACTGTATTTGTTTGCATAAAAGTGACAATTTCCACCATCACCATTACACTCTATAAATGGAGTAGCTCTGAAATCTTCTAGACAACTGCCAGGGCTTGATAATGACTGTCCTCCTCCGCTAGGTCCTGCTCCAGTGTGCTGCAAATTTAAAAAGCAAAATGTCAATTACATTTATAAGGCATAATTATGTAAATAATAAACAAAGACATGCAAGCTGTTCCAATAAATTGATGTACCAGTCCATTTTCGTTACCTCATTCAAATGTATTGTACTTTCCTTTTATCACAGTGATGAATTTTCAAAGTCTAATTTTTCTTTTCTTTTGTAATTATAAAAAAGTAGGCTTATCTTTCTTACTAAAACAATAGAGTAGTAGTCTTGGATTTCATAAATAGCTAAACCACAAATTTAAGTGTTCAACAAAGTACAAATTTCTAAAAGGCTTGTATGTGGACTTTGGGTAAACCACGAAATGAAGCATTCATAAAAATATATATATTCCTTTCTTCAATCCCCACGAAAATAAATGTAGCAACAGTATTAACAAAAAGGGACCATTTAAGAAATGGTGTTGCTTTTTGGGAAAGTCATATTTTCTGAATGTTCTGATGAGTTAATATATGTAATTGATAAGGATGCTGAAACTGTTCAACATAATTTACCTGGACAGAAACTGACTGTCTGAATTGGTTCAATCCCTCCATTTATACAGTAAAATTAAAAAACATTAAAATTTAAAATAGAAACTTGCCACATCAAAACTTTATACCTATCTACCCATCAAAATCAAAGTTAGACCTTTTTAAAATTTATAAATGGTATGCTTACCATAGCAAAACTGTATCCAATCCACATTCCTGACCAGCCAATGGGACACTCTGGAATCTGTAATGTTTGACTGTGTACAGCAATTACATTAGCTGGGGCATCACATACCACACATCTACTGATGTAACGAGAGATATCGTTATCTGTCACAGGCATCATGGGTAAAGGAGCATTTGTAGCCAACCAATAGGATTTATCGTTTCTGTTGGCATAGTTACACACATTGTTAGTGTTACAGAAAAGGAATGGCATTGTGCTGAATCTTCGAAGACAGGAACCTGCCCAACCTGAAATATCAAAGGTCAAATTTAAATCAGAAATTATTCTATGATACCATATTGTTTACTAAATATTGGTTTTAGGAGATAGTGTGAGGATGTGAGGACCTTTTATTTACTCTTCAATTGAAACATTTCACCTCTAAAAAAACTATACTTAAATGGGTAACATAAAGAGTGGTGATTGAAGTTTGATTCTGTACTAAACCATTGCCATTATCTTATTTACTATAGATGCTGTTTTGAGTTTTCACCTTATATAACCATAGAACTTATTTCTAGTTTTCATTTTACTTAGCCATAATCCTTGTTCTTAGTTTTCATCTTATTTTACCATAGACCTTGTTTTCTATTTAACAATAAGCAAATCTTTCAGTTTTCCACTTATTCAACCATAAGTCTTGTTTTCATCTTTTACAGTCTTGTTTTGAGTTTTCATTTTAATTCAACCATAGGCCTCATTTTTAAATTTCATCTTTTCTAACAACTGTCTAACCATATACCTTGTTTTCAGTTTTTTATTATGATTTATTAACTGTAACTTTTCTATAAGCATTGTTTTGGATTTTAATGTTTTTGAAAATAGGATCTGCTTATAGTTCTCTTACTAATGGTGTCTAAATATATTTTGGCTTTTAGTAAAATCTTGCTTTTAGCATTCCAGATGACAGAAATATTATATACACTTGATTTTATTTGTTTCTGGCAGAAATTTACCTAAATCTTGATGCTGAGATCTTTCATTTCCTTCAATGTACAACAAACTGTATCCATCCCATATTTTGGTAAGTCTTTCTGGACAGGTTGGAATCTCTTGACTCTGACTGTGACGTACTAACAGGAAACCAGAGGGTGGAGTATTTCCTGGCAATCCTGGACGTCCAGGTTCTCCCTCTAAGCCACGTGCACCTTAAATTGAAAATTAAAAACATTACTAAAAATCCAATTATGATTTAGTTCAAATCAAGGAACAACATGTCTTTTACTAATTCTTTTGAGGACATCCAGTCTAACTGACATATACATGCAGATGCTGTGATAAAAGGTTATTCTTACAGGATTTGAGACAAATACTGTAAAATTACTTTTATTTTCGAGTATCCATTTTAATGGTTTGTGTGCAAGCATGTATGGATTTGTGTGCAAGCATGTATGGATTTGTGTGTTTTTAAATTCAATGTTTCAGGATTAACACATTCCTACTCAATGAAAACTAAATATTACATTTGGTACTAAAATTTGTACCTACCATAAACAAGTGAAACATACCTGGAAGTCCATCCTGACCAGGAACACCAGGGAACCCACGCTGTCCTATGTCACCTTTCATACCAGGTAAACCATCCAATCCACGTTTTCCTTTAATACCATCAAATCCAGGTGGTCCTAAACAGAAAATATGAAAATATAATAACCACAAGCAGATAAAAGAAATTGATCAGGACCAATGTTTATATATATAATTATTCATTTTAGTACATGTAGTACTAATTTAACCAAAACATGCTACATTTAAACCATATCAAACACATAATTTCAGTTTTATGTTTACAAAAGTCCCATTTCACCTGACTGCTTATCTGAATATTAACGCTAAGGAGAGAAAGGAATATTTTTCTTTTTATAAACTGCCAACTAATGCAACATGAAAATAAGACTTTTCTCTGAGAAACTTTTACAATCACATCATTATTTTTTTATACCGACTTCATCAGCTCATCCTAGCAGGCTCACTTGATATTCTTGCTAATAAAGTCATGATCAAAAACAAATATTCCAGTATTCTATAAATTTTACCTCTGAGTCCAATTTCTCCTTTTGGTCCATTTAGACCAGGGAAGCCTCTCAATCCAGGTACTCCTGGTTCTCCTTTTGGACCTGGAGGTAATAGTGCAGTATTTACAACACCTGGTAGACCTGTGTCTCCTTTCTCACCAGGTAAGCCACTTAATCCTTGAAAGAAAATAATGCATATAATGAATTGATGTGAATAGACACTAATATTAACAAACTATACATTTTTCTTTAATTTTATGATAACAGAGGTAAATATACATGCATTCAACATTCATTCAAAATTTATTAGTCATGGTACTTTTATTTTGAAAATAAAAGGTTTTCAAAATTTAACAGATTATATATATTAACTAGGAGAAGAAAAAATTTGATGATAAAAACCGAAATTTATTTATAGACAATGATAGATATTTATAACTTTTTGGTGGGATATAAAATTAAAACTCAAAGTACTACTATTTGTTTTCTTGCTATTTAAAAAAATAGTCCAAAGATTAAATATTTACAATATCGATTCTTGTGAATTTATAATTAATAGCATCCTTGCTAGAACATGACAAATATTGAAAAGATCAAGGGAGGTAATATTTTGACACTAGATTTCCCACTGCCGAGGTAGATTTCTTCCTTGTAAAGGAACTTTTCATTCTAATTCTATCTTTATGTTGTCTGGTTGTCAAACAACTAATTCTCTCATTTCAATCTTTCCAATTTTACCTTTTTCTCCGGGAAGTCCATCAAATCCATCTCGTCCACTTTCTCCTTTAGGTCCAGGATTTCCAGGCAATCCATCTAAACCTGTCTGTCCCTTTTGACCTTTAGCTCCAAAGCCACCAGGAATACCTGGTTCACCTGTAAAGGAAAAGTAATTCAAATATAAAATACAGATTTTGTTTAATACTTTCTGTTTGATATAAAATAATACTGTTTTTATTTTATATCTCATCATTAGATTCTGACATCATCTTTATCTTTAATAATCATACATTTTTTCATGTTTGTTTTTTTACCAACCCCTTCCTTAAAAACAATGAAGATAGATACTGTCTAAAGAGCTGCACATACTCTCTTACTGATATATCCCATTTTGGTGCACTTAAATTTATTATTAGATATACAGTCGAACCTCGTTGTGTCGAAGTCGAAGGGACCGGACCAAAGTATTCGACTCATCTGAGGTCGAGTGTGTCGTCAAAATTTGGAATGCAAGAAATACGGTATGAAATTTGTGTAAACTAGATCATTGACTTTGAACAGTGTGCCTTTTTTTCGATATGACACACTTTATAATTGTGTATGCAATCGCCATTGTTGGTCCTTCATAATAATCAAACACACAAGAACAGATACAAATCATGCACAAATAAAATCAATAGTCTACACACATATTTATAAAGGTCAGTCACTATAAATTATGAAATCATTCGCGGAACGAAATAAATATTGAACGGTCTCTGATGAGGGTGTCTGCTGTACATTAAATTATCATGAATTTATGATAATTGTCTTAATCCTTTATTTATTGTAATTAATGAGTTTTGATTCTAACGATTGATTTAATCTCGGCTAGTGTCATTTAAATTCATTTCGTTTTTATCTCATGTAAAATATGTTCAACACACTAAAGTTCCGCTTGAACAATCAACAAAGGTGTTAATTACCGGCAACCATAAACATGTCAATTTAACTGTTATACAAACAAGTATGTTTACTCCGCTTTAATCTCTTTTGAAAATGATTAGGTTACATAAGAAATACATCCGATTTGAGTTTTTATCATTAGGTTTGCATCTTTGGAAAATTCTTACTTTCGAACTTCGAGACATCGGGGTCAATTTACATTAATTTTATATCGACGGGACTATAAAATTTCATCGACATAACCAAGTATTCGAATCAACCGAGTTCGACTCATCAGAGGTAATTATGCATTGATCAAATGGGAATTTTACAGGGACTGAGAAATTACTTCGACTCATCCGAGTTTTCGACACAACCGAGTTTGACACAACGAGGTTCGACTGTATCAACATTGCAACATTTAAAATAAATGGGGAATGTGTCCATGGGACACAGATGATGCCCCGCTTGCATATCATATAAAGTTATAAAGGGACATAACTGAAGAATGGTAAAAGTGACGCTACCCAAATTTGTACTTAATCTGAGTTTTATGGTAATAAGCATTGTGTATAAGTTTCACAACATTTGATTGAGGCAAAATAAAGTTAGAAAACAGAAAAGAAAAATTAAGCAATTTTTCCATTTGAAAAGGGGCATAACTCTAGAACTGTTAAAGTGACGCCACTATATTTCAAACTTTATCTGTGTTCTGTGGTAATAAGCATTGTGTATAAGAATCATAACATTTGGGCGAGGCAAACTAAAGTTAGAGAAAGGAAACCAACTTTGAGACGGACGTATGTACGGACGACAGAGGGACAAGGGTAAAACTTAATGCCCCTCCGCTACGGCGGGGGCATAAAAATCACTTCTATGAGGGTCTTGTATTGCTGTAGTAAATTTTAGGTCATTTTTATCTATTCTGTATATTATTGTCTTTCTTTCTCAATTCTATATATTTTAGCACCCCATTATTCTCTATTCTTTATATTTTTTGGCCTATTTTTCTCTATTCTTTATTTTTTAGACCATTTTTCCATAGATTTGACCCATTATTCTCTATTCTGTAAACCCCATCAAGACCCTGTTCTCTTCAAGGTATTGACCTTTCATTTTATAACTGTGTTTTCAAATCATGTTGTAATGTCTGTTAATGTGAATGTCAGGTTGCCTTAGTTAGATTAATACATATTCTTTATTCTCTTATTCTTATTCAGATAGATGATCTACAGTCTGAGGTCAAAACAATTTTCAAATTGGTACTTATAATTAATTTTTGAAAGAATCAATTATTCAAAATTAAACTTCCTTTTCTTATAGACTAATTTTTCAAGATCTGACCTAGCTACAATATAATGATAAATTGAAATGAATTATGTATGCAAAAAGATTTAAGTATGTATTTCCCTTATTATAATTTTACAAATTGAAAGAAAATAATAATAATGAATAATAATCCAGATAGAAATTTTTTTTAAACATTTTTGAAAAATAATTTCAAATAAAAGGAAGTTCTCCTAGATTAATTTTTTCCAAGGACTATATCATATCTGGATATTAAACTAACCTTTACGACCATCCAATCCGGCGGGACCCTTAGGACCAGGTAAACCATTAAGACCTCTATCTCCTGATTCTCCTTTACGACCATTCACTCCAGGTAATCCATCAAGACCAGATTCTCCACGGGGACCAGGACTACCTAAAATGACAATTTAAGAAAAACTTGAAAAATGACAAAAGTTTACATGATTTTTGTTGAACACATGTAATTGAGTTGGTGTCTCATTGACATTTTATCCCTTGTCACCTTTAAATTTTACATAACAAACAATGGAAGGCTTTCATTTAAAAATAAAATCAGTTATTTCAAATGTGACATACAATTCTGTTATCATTTTTGCAACAGTTTGTCACCAAAGTCACTGCCATCATCAAAAATACAATATTTACATGAAAATTGGGTAAAGATATGAAAATAATAAATTGTCTGATTTTTATCAATATTTTGTTTATATCAATTAATGTAATCAACAGATGAACTACTTCTAATATTAGGTAAATAACATGAATTAAAACCTTTCATTAGTGGCTCAGCAATCACTCATTTGTAAATCTGTAAATAAATTTGTTGTTCAATTACAGGTACGTGTTGTATAAATTTCAAGTTACTCCATTAATAAACAAATACAATGACACGTAATAAACCTGTAAGTTTTGAAAGGATTCTACAGCTGACAAACTACTTGTAAAATAGCTGTAACCTAATTATTACATTACATGTATGTTTCATAAAAATCTGTCCTTTTGATTGGACAACAACATTTGCAAGGCATTACAAATCACATTTTATTTCTAAATAAAATGCAACACTCATGACTGCATGTGCTTCCCATGACAACATCACAAAATGCACAAGAAACAAACAAAAAGTTTGATATTACTTGCTATTTTATGGTTGTAGCAAATTAATATAGTTATGATAATTGAATGCTTCTTTTTTGTAATTCTACATGTATAAGGTTGTTAAAGCATTGAACATATTTTCAGTATGAAGTGCTTCACACAAAATGTGCTTCGATAAACGCTTTGACATCCCAATAATATTACAAAAAAAGCATTGAATTATCAATAAATATATGTAATGTATTGATACATACCTGGTAATCCATCCAATCCACGTGTTCCTTTTTGTCCAATTCCTCCAATTCCAGGCTCTCCTGATTCACCCTTAGCACCTGGGAATCCATCCCTACCAGGGAAACCTAAAAATAACATGTTACAATTATTTGATTAAAGATAAAAGAGAACAATTATCAACTTAAAAGTTTAGATTTTATTTACAAAGTTGTTTATAAGTAAGTAGTACAAGTATTTCTAAATGGACTACTGATACACATTTTTTACCATAGTATACCCGTATAATGGACGAAGTCAGAAATTGTATCACATTAAAGGAAGGTCATTGTGTTTGATGTTTCTGATTGGTCAGAATGTCATTTATGAGGAATCAAAGACTCCACAATGTAATTTATGAGGACATAAACTGAATTTCTGAAACTGTCAATCACTGATTAAGATTTTTCAAATGTAAAGCATGTGTATGTGATTGGGGATTGCTACATATATATGTAGTACTATACATGTGTTATGCTTTTTCATAACTATGAAGACATGTGTTAAACAGGATATTTATTTTTTTCAATTTATCTAAGATTTTGAAAATCACATTTTTTTTTTTGGATGTTTGATGTTTTATATAAATTTTATGAAAAGGTTTTGTAGGATGTATGTTTTGTTTTTGTTATAACATTGATATGACTTTCCATTACAAACTGACATACTGTTCACACACTACCAGAACTTTAATATATATGTCCATTGAATAAAAAAGCAGGTACATGGCCTTAGATATGTATTGAAAAATCATTTAATAAATTTATCAAATGTTTGCAGTAATTTTTTTTGTTATTCATATTGTGGATTCATTATTATTCATGGGATACCAATTTTCGTTGATTTCGTGGTTACAGGTGAACCACGAATTCAAATGTTCAACGAAGTACAAATTTTCTATAGGCTTATATGCAGGCCTTAGTAAAACCATGAAATCAAATGTCCACGAAAATTAATGAATCCACAGTACCTCAAAATTGAATAAAATTCCAACACTAGTTAGAACAACAAGACCAATATCCTATAGAAAAGAGGACCAAGGCTCATGTTAGCCATTTACTATGTGGACATTTTTATAAGGGATTTTAAGGTTGCTTTTTCCTTGGTAAAACAGCAAAAGCAATTTTGATTGTAAGAAATTCTTAATTTTATTCCTGCTTCCAAACAGAATACTTTGGCTGTATGATTGAGGTTCAATCAGACAAAATAAGAACCAGTCAAAGTTTGAATTAGAAATTATTTTGACCCCTTGTAAACAATATACTTACCAACATCTCCTTTCATTCCTGGCAGACCATCTAGCCCTGAACGGCCTGGTAGACCTGGTTCCCCTTTACTTCCCTCTGATGTTCTTCCTGGCTCTCCCTTACTACCATCTCTTCCATTGAAACCTGTTCAAATAAATACATAGTTTTAAAATTAAGATTCTGAAAATATGAATGTATTAAATTGTTAATGAAATAAAGTATGTATATAACAATATCTTCAATAGCATACTCAATATTTAGAGAATAAGAATATAAGTTTTTGTTATTCAAGATAAATTCAGCTTCCTTTTGAAGCAGGTATTTTCTTTTGGCTTATTCATAAAAACTTACTGTTTTATTATCTGAAAAAAAATATATTTAATAAGGACATATCAGTAATCTTATAAATAATTTGACTTTACCTCTTTCTCCTTTTGGTCCAGGCAATCCTGGTTGTCCATCAGGTCCTGGGAATCCAGGATTTCCTTTCTCTCCTAATTAAAAAAAAAATATATACATCAGGCCAACATTTTTTAATTATCTGTTTTACAAACCCGTCGACCGTATATTCTCGAAAATGGAAATGAAAATAAAAGAGAATGCTGTTTAATTAATTTTTTTTATTATCGCCAATTGCCGAAATTTTGCGGTTGTGAAAATAAAATGGCACTTGCTATGGTTATATTGAAATGTAACAATGATAAAAAAGTTATTGTTACATTGGAGACTAATTACCGGAATACAGGGTTTAGGGTAAGGAACCGATCAATTACCAATGTAACAATAATATTTGTGTACACGGTTTCGTTGTGTTATCGTTACGCTAATGCACTTCAATGTATGCTGGGACTAGTAATTTGTATTAAAATAAAACTTGAAAACTTTTATGTGAATTTTACAATATTGCATACAATTTTTAAAATTTTTATTTACAATGGGACTTTTGGTAATAGGTATCACTTCGTCCATTGTTCAAAGTATAATGACAGTCATTAGGGTAGGTGTGCAGCTAAATACATAGAAGTGAACACTTTCCTTCTTAACATCGAGCCACTGAACTATATTTTTTGCTTTGGCACTACTAAACTGTAGTAGTATCTTGAAGAACATTAAACTATTAATACTTAAAACTATTTAAACACTATTTGTTGAATAATGATAATAATATACATTATATTATTACTATCATTATCAAGTACATAATGAAGAATTAAGCAACAAAACTAAAGAAGGTTAAAGTTTAACAAGCATTTTGAGAGTATTGCATGGCAATACATAGTCCCCTACCGGTTAAAAATTAATTGTATTGGAACAAAATGCTACTTTGATCTATAACTTGTCATGGTGTAAACTATATAACAAATATCAGACGAAACCCGCGTCTGGCGTAATAAAATTTTAATCCTGGTATCTATGATGAGTTTATTTATCAAGTCAATATCTTCAAACATGACGAAAAAAAGTGTGGAAATCTGATAATTTAAGTGAATTTTCTAGGTCCAAGGACCATAACTCTGCAAAAAATCATCAAACTGAAACAAAATTCGAACTTGATCTGTAACTTGTCATGATAAAACTATATACCAATTATCAAATCAATATCTTCAAGCATGACGAAAAAAAGTGCAGAAAACTGATTATTTGAGTGAATTTTCTAAGTCCAAGGACCATAACTCTGCACAAAATCATCAGACCGGAACAAAATTCGAACTTGATCTGTAACCTGTCATGATAAAACAATGTACCACTCATTAAATCAATATCTTCAAGAATGACGAAAAAAAGTGCGGAAACTGAATATTTGAGTGAATTTTCTAAGTCCAAGGACCATAACTCTGCACAAAATTATCAGACTGGAACAAAATTCGAACTTGATCTGTAACTTGTCATGATAAAACAATATACCAAATATCAAATCAATATCTTCAAGCATGAAGAAAAAAAGTGTGGAAAACTGATCTGCCGGACTGACAGACGGACAGAGTGCAAACCTAAAGTCCCCTTCGACTTCGTCGGTAGGGGACTAATAAATCTAACGTAACTATCACACACTGTAACCGTAGTAAGGAATATTATTGTTACATTTGTAATTAATCAGTTCCTTACCCAACCCTGCATTCCGGCAATTAGTCTCCAATGTAACAATAACTTTTTTATTATTGTTACATTTCAATGTAACCTTAGCCAGTGCCAAATAAAATATCAACACTTTACCACGCTCTCCTTGCCGGAAGCCAAATCTGGTTTCCGATTTTCCCCCCAGGTAAGTTTGCTCGTGTAGAAATGTGCTGGTTACCAGTCGATAATATTTAGCATGGCTGCTGAGCATAGGCACTTGTTGCTGTCAATGGGGGTTTACTATCCACACTTGTACGGAAGATTTTTCGTACAAGTGTGGATAGTAAACCCCCATTAACAGAAACAAGTGCCTGTGCTCCTGAGGCTGAACACTGCCTGAAGTCCCCAGCTGCTTTTTTTTAAATAAAATCAGTGATTTAATTTGATGAAAAGAGACTATGAGAAAACGAAATTGCAGACTCAGCCGCACAGTGGGTGATATTTGTTCGGATTATGCCGATGAATCAGCAACAGCACTATCCGTTAAAAAAAGCTTTGCCGAGGAGGCAGAAACCGTAACTAACACCCCACTGTGGGTACTTAAAAGAGTTCGGGTAAGAAATATTTGAGTATAAGTAATTTTTTGATGGATTGAAATGACCTGCTGATGACTGCCATGTCCAAATAGGAAACGTATCATGGGATGTGGTTAAAATGCCAATGAGACAGCAACCCTAAACCAACTTTCTGACCTCCAAACCATCTAGAGTGCACTCTTCAGTTTTATATGCTGATAAACTTGTATCCAATGACAAGTTCCTATTGCCCTCAAACATAAAACGTGAACAATTATATACCCCTTTGACTACAATTTTTAATGCTGCCTATCTCAGGTACCCAGTATTAAACCCTAATTTGTTTAAATCCAGATTAGATTTTTGTATGAGTTGTCTTCTTATAAAATGTTTTAATAGAATGGCCAGTAGAATCGGCCTACTTATTAAAATGTATACACATATAATAGATATTAGGATGTGGGGAAGATCCCTAAGAGAACAGGACCCTATTTACCAATGAAGATGGTCCAATCTCTTACGCAGAGCAACATCCGTTAAACAGCATCTTTTTTATTGACCCCTATTTAATAAAAATACAAAACAAAGGTCGAGGGTTCAAACCCGAGCTGGGTCAAACTAAAGACTAAAATTGTTATTTTTTGCTTCTCCCCAGAGCACATGGCATTAAGGAGTTAGAGCAAGAACGGGTCAGCTCAGAGTCAGAATAATGTGTCCGGGTAGGATGATATGTCTTCCTGCAGACTGTTACCTTGTGAACTAGCATGTTAAAAAATCTGGCTCAGAGTATCAGTCTAATGCAAAGGAGGGTTAGTAATCATATTACATTAAAATGTTTACCTGAATATGCATCTGAAGCTGGATGTTAAACATTCATTATCCATATTACCTGTACTCGTATGAAGTTTCAATGTCTAACCGTTTGAATCAGGACAGATTGATTTAAAATTAAAAATCATTGGCCTAAGTACCAAAAAAATTCCATTCATATGAGAGAAAAAAAAAACAACTTTAGGTGACATATAGTTATATACATTAGCCAGTTAACAACTGGATATTAATCATGCTTACATGTTTTTATTTTGTTTTTTTTTTTTTTTTTTATGAAGTGTGATGTAAAGTAAAAAAAACTTTAAAATTAAAAGCCAATGTAATTTTGTTAATTAATTATTAAATTCATTACCTTGTAGGTATAGAATTATTTGGGTCCAGTTAGGAAGAGCATATAAGAAGATAAGTCAAATTTCAAACAAAAATTCAAAAATAAGTAAAATATTAGTAATTTTAGATATGAAATAAAAGCTTAAGGACCTTGAATCAACGTTGAATCCTTGTTGATAGTATATTTGAATAATAAAACAAGTGTTTAAATTTGAAAAAGAAGGGCATATTTGGCCTGTTTCTAAGATCAGAAGTACTTGTTGAATTAAAGGTATGTTGAATTTGTCAGCATTTATAGCCAGGCATTATTTTGACATGAAATGACTATCACTTTATCTAAAATTACTGTTTTAAATAGACTATAAGTGAAATAATGGTCTAAAGAAAAGTATATACCTGATACACCTGGCTGTCCATTGTTTCCAGGGTTTCCTTTAGGTCCAGGTAGACCATCAAATCCAGGCAATCCTGATTCTCCTTTCATTCCAGGAAGTCCAGGCTCACCTATAACACAGTCAAAATTATTGGTCTGAATTGTTAAATTTTTTCAATTTGTTTAATAGTCTTGAAATAATCATTTAGACAGAAGATTTATTTCAGTGTAACATGATGGTTGTGTATTTCATGCAATGTGTTTGCAAGATTGATGCTCAAACACTGTGGTAGTAGATATTCACTTTTATAAGGCAAAAATTCACATTTAATGAATTTCAAAATTATGATTATGATCAATTACAGTTAATCAATATAGTTTGCCAAAGGACATATATCAGTAGAAAATGAAAGGATATGGAGTAAATGTACATGGGACAAAATCGCACACAATACATAGAAAAGGACCATATAGCTCATCATCATCAGAGGCTTACTGTAGATTCATTTATTTTTTGTGGGTACCAATTTTTGTGGATTGAGGGAAGATTGTTTTTTCCTGGATATTTGAATTTGTTGTTTTACCAAAGTCTGCACAAAAGCTTATAGAAAATTTGTATTTCGTTGAACATTTAATTTGTGATTCACTGTAACCCACGAAATCCATGAAAATTTGTATCCAATGAATAATAATGAATCCACTGTATATGAAAGTATGGTCATTCAAAATTGTGAATTTCTGTATTTATCCCTAAACAATTGACTTACCATCTCTTCCAGGTAAGCCAGATGGTCCAGGCTCTCCTCTGGGTCCATCTAAACCTGGGGATCCATTAAGTCCTGGTGGTCCACTTTCTCCTTTGTTACCTGGTCTACCTTCCCCTCCAGGGAATCCTGAATCTCCCTTTGGTCCCCTAATACCTGGTAAGCCATCCAAACCTGATTCACCTACAAACAGAAAATATATCCAATACAATCATTTCCTTGCAATGCTAATGAAACGTACTATGGAGATTTGCTTTTAAACTCAGCCAAGATATACTCAACAGATCCAGCCCGTAAAATAATGATTCTACTATTGGACTTAGTCTCTACACTTTTCTTTCTCTCAATTTTAAGTTATCATAATTGTCATACTAAATACATTCCTTTCTGGGTGCATATAAAAGTGCTGTAACAATTAATCTTCTCTAATCATTAATGTTTTCATACTCTTGGTTGTTTACAGAAAACTTTTAAGAGGAGTGGTAATTAATATCAAACTAGAAATATTTCTCTACAACTAAAATGCAGGATTTGTACTCTGAGCAAAAAAAATTCTAATTCAGGTATGTAGGGGTATCATGAAACAAAATTATTCAGAATGGTTATCAACAGGAAAAATGTAAAGCCAGTATTTATTGTACAGAGAATAGAACATGAATTGATCCAGAATTGTTATAAATTTGTTTGTTGATGAACTTTTGTATGATTGAATTCATTTACTTTTAAAACATTCTATTCTGCCAATGGATTTTTCTTTTTACAAAATCTAGTTCAGTAATTACCTTTCATTCCAGGAAGTCCATCCTGACCTGGCCCTCCAGGACGCCCTGCATCTCCTCTTGGACCCTATATGGTGAAAAATACTTATTCAAATATCATAACTTGTTTTTAAAGAATAAAAAAACAAAAAACAAAAATGAAACAAATTTGTCATGCCTTAAGGAGGCTCATGGGTCTAAATCAACTTTTTTCTTAATATAGGATTTCGCTGTATTTTCTATGGATGAACTTTATCTTATACTTGATAGAAAAATAAAATAAAAATGGGGTCACCGTCCATTTACGCTCACAATCTGCCTTCAAAGAAGCATACATTTTGTAAAAGTACTAATTTTCTGTTGAACTGATAGGAGAAAAGAGGTAATATCGAAATAAAAAAGAACTAAATTACAGAAATCGCTAAAATTTTACTATAGTTTAGTTTAAGTACAGCTTTTGAAAATAATAATAAAAATATAGGTCACCGATGATTTAAAAAGATATTTCAATTTTAATACCAAAAATGGAAATTTTGTACCAAAGGGAGATAATTTGGAGCTTTTCAATGATACATACATTTTAAAAGTCATCTGGGGCCAAAACGAATTGATTTATTTGAATGAGTTTTGTACTTTATGATAAAGTAACAACTAATAAAGTAATAAATAAAATTTGTAATGAAAAAAAAAGTTTAATTTTTTCTGAAATTTTATACCCTCGAGCCTCCTTAAATGAAAGCAGGTATTTGTTGCAGCACCTCTTACATAAATATGAAGTTAATCTTTAATAGGAAATGGAATGTTTACACATATACAAAGTAAAGCTTGCTGTTATGTCTACAGTAAAGATCATTTTCTTATTGTTTAAAATACAACAGACTTTGAAAGGGAATTTTGTATTGGCAGGCTTTATCCTGGGGCTGTTGTCCTGCTCCCAAAATTCGAAACTTCTAAAGTCAGATCAATTTCTTACCCTTTCTCCCTTCATACCAGGGAACCCTGGCACACCTTCATCTCCTTTAGGTCCAATTGGTCCCCTGCCTCCAGGCAGACCTTCTCTGCCTGGTTCTCCAGAGATACCAGCCTCACCTGGGATACCAACTCCTGGAAGTCCATTATCTCCTCTGGGTCCATCTAAACCTGACAAGCCTGCATGTTTAAAATATATTTGTCATTATGGTATAAAATATTCCAAAAACCTACTAAATGATGATGATAATTCTAGTAATAATGAAGAGCTGTGCCATAAGGGCATGATCTGCCTGTCACCCTTTTAGCTTGTCTTTATGCTTTAAATGAATTGATATGATCAAATACAAATACTGTGAGAAATACTCAAATAGACTCCCCCCCCCCTTTTCTAAAAAAAAACTAACAAAAAAACCTGTAAAATCAGAATTTTTTAAAAATTGAAAGGGAACTTATGTCAATACATATAAACAATTCCCCAAAGATTCATGAAAATTGCTTAAGGTCAAGTTACAGTAAATTGCCTATGTCACAGATTTTTGTAAACTTTTGCATACAACTTTGGCTCATTGAACAAGAACTGAAAAATAATGCATTTATCTCTTTTATTTTCTGAAATATCACTGATTTGTGAATTTTTTTAAATTAGGTGAACATTTGTATAGAAAGGAAACAAAATCCGCGAAAATTGTTCTTGAAATCATAAATTCTTCAATTTCAGTTTCAAATATTTTTCTTAAAAAACTCCATGTGGTGGTACATAAATTTTCGTTTAAATGATGTGACTTAACATACTGTTCCCTGACCTTAAAGCATTTTTTCGTTATTGTCCGCAGTGTTGACGATGGACGGACAACGGTAAACCATAATATGTCCTGTCTTAAATTGGGCGTATAAAAACAGAATGATTTTTCAGTCATTACATATATAAATCTTCATTCAAGTCTTCTAGTGAGTGTATTTCATAATAAAACATTCTATTTTTACAGTCTATCACATTTCTACAATATTATCAACACCTTAAAAATAAAAAACAAGAGGATCTCAGAGTTACAGCAAACCGGATTTTCCTGCAGAGGTCGAACCCTGAACAGTTGAGCAAGTGTGGACACAATATTTAAGCTTAAAACAGCTCTGAATTTGGATTGTAATTGAATATTTGACACAGCATAGGTTTGTGACACAAAATGAATGTGGTCAAAGAACTGAAATATTTGAAATTGGACATTTACCTATTATGGTCCAATATCCAAAATACTTATTAATTAATTTCTGTTCAAAGGGAAATAACTCAAATTCAAATAAAAATAAAATGCTCCGCAGGGTGCAGCTTGATACGACCGCAGAGGTCGAACCCTGAACAGTTGGGGCAAGTATGGACACAACATTCAAGCTTGATACAGCTCTGAATTTGGATTGTGATTAAATATTTGACACAGCATAGGTTTCTGACACAGAATGAATGTGGTCTAAGAACTTAAAAATTTTAAATTGGACATTCACCTATTATGGTCCAATATCCAAAATCTAAATACATGGTTAGATTCAGCATATCAAAGAACCCCAAGAGTTTCAATTTTGATGAAATCAAACAAAGTTTAATTTTGGACCCTTTTGACCTCAATGTGGACAAAGTTGATAACAGGGCCCAAAAATCAAAAATCTAAATACATGGTTAGATTCAGCATATCAAAGAACCCCATATATACAATTTTGTTGAAATCAAACAAAGTTTAATTTTGGACCCGATTTGGACCAACTTGAAAACTGGGCCCATAATCAAAAATCTAAATACATAGTTAGATTCAGCATATCAAAGAACCCTAAGAATTCAATTTTTGTTAAAATCAAACTAAGTTTAATTTTGGACCCTTTGGACCTTAATGTAGACCAATTTGAAAACGGGACCAAAAATTAAGAATCTAAATACATGGTTAGATTCAGCATATCAAAGAACCCCATATATTCAATTTTGTTGAAATCGAACAAAGTTTAATTTTGGACCCCGATTTGGACCAACTTGAAAACTGGGCCCATAATCAAAAATCTAAATACATGTTTAGATTCAGCATATCAAAGAACCCTAAAATTCAATTTTGTTAAAATCAAACTTAGTTTAATTTTGGACCCTTTGGACCTTAATGTAGACCAATTTGAAAACGGGACCAAAATTAAGAATCTAAATACACCGTTAGATTCGGCATATCAAAGAACCCCAATAATTCAATTTTGATAAAATCAAACAAAGTTTAATTTTGGACCCTTTGGACCTCAATGTGGACCAATTTAAAACGGGCCCAAAATCCAAAAACTTAATACACGGTTAGATTCAGCATATTAAAGAACCCCAAGAATTTAACAATAAATCCCCATTGAAATTGGTCAAGAAATAAGCAATTTATACAAAGTATCTTCTTTTGCACAATACTGTGCAAGTGAATATTTCTTGTAATTGCGCAATACTGTGCAATTGAATATTTCTTGCTATTGGGCAATATTGTACAATTGACAATTTCTTGCTATTGTGCAATATTGTGCTATTGGATGTTTCTTGCTATTGCGCAATACTGTGCAATTGAAGATTTCTTGCTATTGCGCAATACTGTGCAATTGAAAATTTCTTGCTATTGCACAATACTTATTATATAATAATTTACACATCCTGTTTGGCGTGTATCTCCTGCCATATCATTATCATTTGCTTTTAAATATAAATCAGAAATAACCAATTTAAAATGGAAAATTTTAAAGGAAAAAAAAAGGAAAAAAGGAAACCCCCAATCCCAACCTTCCTTTTGTGGTATTGAACCTTATGGTAAAATTTCTTAGAGATCCATTCACTTAAACTAAAGTTGGAGTGCGAAAACCAACGTCATACCAATATACGACCGCAAAAATTTTTTGCGGTCGTATAAAAATCAATCAATCTACTGAAAGGTCTACAACTCAACATCGAGAACAGCTTAATTGTGAAAATTGAACTTGACCTTCATTTAGTCACAGGAAACAACATATCTAAATTTGAAAAGATTTTGTCAAAGCGTTTTCATGTAAATGAACAGACACTGTTTGGCAACCGCCCGCCGTACAACCCCAAATCAATAACGGATTTTTCCTTTCGAAAATCCGGTTAAAAATCAAATTTTAATTGTTTAAAGTATAGAAGTTAAGATTGCTCCTCTATTTAGGCAATTAATATAAATATCTGAAATTAAGTTTGTATTCAGATCAAAGATACTGACCATCTCTGCCTGGTTCTCCACTGATTCCACGTTGTCCTGGCAATCCTGATTCTCCCTTTGGTCCAGGCAATCCATCTTCTCCTGGGCGACCTTCAAATCCTGGTAGTCCATCCAAACCTCTTTCTCCCTTACTACCTGAAGAAATTTAACAAGCATTCTGTGAGTATTGCATGGCAATACATAGTCCCCTACCGGTTAAAAATTCATTGTATTGGAACAAAATTCTAACAAGATCTATAACTTGTCATGGTGTACAAACTACACAACAAATATCAAGTCAATATCTTCAAGCATGATGAAAAAAAAAGTTGAAAACTGATTATTTAAGTGAATTTTCTAAGTCCAAGGACCATAACTCTGCACAAAATCATCAGACCGGAACAAAATTTGAACTTGATCTGTAACTTGTCATGATAAAACAATACACCAAATATCAAATCAATATCTCTAAGCATGAAGAAAAAAAGTGTGGAAAACTGATTTGCCGGACTGACGGATGGAGTGCAAACCTAATGTCCCCTTTGACTTCGTCGGTAGGGGACTAATAAATTATTATGAATTAATTTGATTATATTGTAGGTTTCAGAAATATTCAGAAAAATAAGGTTTTTTTTGCTCACCAATATTTCACGATGATAAAAACCAATTTTTCATCCCTAAATTCTTGAAAAGTGGAAAGAATAGAGTTATGGTTGATATAAATTTGAATAAGTATAGTCACAATGTTAAGATGAAGAAAAAATTGTAAAAGAGTTGAAGCAGGATTTCCTATTATTTGCAAGCTCAGCATATGTGAGAAAAGTAATTCCTGTCATTTTTCTAAGCAGTTAATTTGCAATAATTAATTTACATATAGATTAAGAGTTTGAAGTATGTCATGAACACTGATTTGTCTATAGATTTAAGAGTTTGAAGTATGTCATGAACACTGATTTGTCTATAGATTAAGAGTTTGAAGTATGTCATGAACACTGATTTGTCTTTGAGGTTTAGATGTCTTTTGGTTTTTATTGCCTTTTTTTGGCTGCTATTCATTTACATATACCTTGTATCTCCTTTTTTCAAAATTGAAATGGCCAAACAAATATTTGAACCTGACATTTTGTTCTACAAATGAATTGCTTACCTGACAATCCTGGGAGACCTGCTGTTCCTGGTACACCATTGAGTCCTCTGTCACCTTTACCACCTTTCAAACCAGGTAATCCAGGCAGACCATCACGCCCAGGTTCTCCTGGGAATCCAAATACACCAGCATCACCTTTCGCTCCTGAAAATAAAATGGTCAAAATTTATCACTTAAGAAATTCATATCATAGTGAAAAAGGTGTTGGTAGATAAAAAATTGAAAAATACAAGACTAGAAGAAAGAAAAATTCTGAAATATAAAGCTGTGCCAGTCAGTATATCAAAAAATTATCACTTCACACATAAAAACAAGAATTTTGCTGATCTGTCATTTTTTAATCTATGTGTTGAGACAAAACAGAAAGAGATATGTACACTGACCTGGTAGTCCATCTTGCCCTGGTAATCCTGGAGGACCCTGTGGCCCATCTAATCCTGGTAATCCTGGTATACCACTTGAACCAGGCTCTCCTGGGATGCCCGGTTCCCCATCAAGACCTCTAACACCTGGTAAACCAGGCTCTCCTTTAGCAGCAAGGTCACCAGGTAATCCAGGTAAGCCATCTGCACCTGGACGTCCAGGTTCTCCAGGTATTCCATTTCTTCCAGGTTCTCCCTTACCACCAGGCTGTCCTGGAATTCCAGATAATCCTGATGGTCCAGGTTCTCCCTTCATACCAGGTAATCCATCCAATCCAGGTACACCTTAAATAAATATGTACATAAATATGTATGTGTACAAGCTTCAACTTCTTTTTTTTGTATGTAAACTTAATATCAAGACAATTGTCAGTAACAGTTAAAAAGTTTCTTTCTTAGAAATGTAAAAGAAGGGATGTGGGGTATTAATTCATGTGTAGCGGGGTTGCTTCCCCTCCTTAGTACAGGTAGAACATATAAAGCCAGTCTAATCAACTGAGCTAGGGAATCGATTCTTTGGCTCAGTGGGTTAGAGCGCTGACTGTCACGCAGGCAACCGGGGTTCGATTCCTGGTGGTGACAATATGATTTTCAGAGTAGATAGATACATGCTCTCCGGTTACATTGGGCGCCCGACTAAAAAATCCATGATGGTTATCTGGAGTATAGCCAGGGTTTGTGTTGTTAAGAGTCATATATAAAGATATGATGACTCTTGTGGTGGGGGAATAGTGTAGCAGGGTTGCTTCCCCTCCTTAGTACTGGTAGAACATATAAAGCCAGTCTTAATCAACTGAGCTAGGGAATTGATTCTTTGGCTCAGTGGGTAAGAGCGCTGACTGTCACGCAGGCGACCGGGGTTCGATTCCCGGTGGTGACAATATAATTTTCAGAATAGATAGATACATGCTCTCCGGTTTCACATGATATAAAATTCCTTCAGGAACTTTTCAAAACACAAACAACTGTGCTTTAATTGCTGTTCTCCATTTCTTCCTCTTTCTCTCTTAGCATCCATCAAGTTTTGCTAAATGAAATAGAACTTTCTTCAGAAAACCTGCTAACTAATAGTTTGCTTCATATTACACTCAACATTTTTGAACAGCAAAGGTTTTTTTTTTTGCAGCAAACCAATATTACTATCAGTTCTTTAACTTAAATAAGTTGGTTTTTTTTACATCTAATCATAGGAAACAAGATATTTTTCTTCAACCAATCTAGTAAATTTCAATAAAATAAAAAGTTTTCCAAAAGCTCTTTACAATGAAAAATTGATATGCTTTCTCGCATATATGAAAAAATTCAATCTACTGTAAGAATTTTTTAAGCATCTCTATCAATCCCTTTAACATTTCAAACACTTGCCATCAGGTCCTAGACAACATGTTAGTTCTCTTTTTAAAGATAATCCATCTAACCCTTTACCACCTCTGCTTTCACCATTCTTGATGACCTGCTTAGTCCTTTTACTTCATGAAACCCATCTAACCTTCTCTCTCTCTCAACACTAACCATCAGATCCTGGACGACCTGTTTAGTCCTCTTACTTCATGAAACCCATCTAACCTTCTCTCACCCTCAACACTAACCATCAGATCCTGGATGATCGTTTAGTCCTCTTACTTCATGAAACCCATCTAACCTTCTCTCTTTCTCAACACTATCAGATCCTGGATGATCTATTCTTTTCTTTTTTCATGGTAGTTTTTTCTTATGCTCCATCTTCCCTAAAACTTACCATTGGATTTTGGAAAACTTACTGATTCTCATGGTAGCCTATCTTACCCTGCCTTTCCCTTACACTTACCATCCTGTCCAGGACGACCTGCTGGTCCTCTTTCTCCAGATAATCCATCCAACCCTCTATCTCCCTTGGCTCCTTCTAACACAGCACCTGGTAAACCAGGCAAACCAGCGTCACCTACAATAAAACAATTTTATTTTATAACATAGTAAAAAACATGACTACATAAAGTATTGATTGCATATGTATAGGTCTCTTAAAAGGAAAGGAATCAAGATTGATGATCTTAATTTTATCAAACATAAAAATGCAATTTTCCTCTGAAAAATTTAGAGTTTCTCCTTCAGTTTCAGCTGGTAACAATGTTTTTCTGCATCAGATACCGGTACGTTTCATATTTCAGCATGCTATAAATATAGTTGTAACTAACAAGTAAAAGAAAAAGAGTATGTTTGTATCAATCTTTTCTGTCATCTTCAACTGCATTATGGTGTGTATATATTGTATAAATAATTTCATTCTTCAGTCAATGAAACTGAATGATCAAATTTTAAACGATGATTGAAGAGAATGCTTAGGTTATAATTTTTACAATGTTTTGGGTTTTGTCATTTTAACTGCCTGAGTTGTATGTTCTGTATCTGTATATTGTTATCTTGTTCTTGTCTGTATATTGTTATCTTGTTCTTGTCTGTATATCATTATCTCGTTCTTGTCTGTATATTGTGATCTTTTTCTTATCTTAAATATGTATAAAATATTTGTTTCTGGGCTTTAAGCAACAATTATCAAATTGTTTGTGAGCAATGGGAGAGTAAAGTATGTTCTCATTGTACACTGTGAACTTCAAATTTATCATTGCATACTATTATATGACTCTATTATGCAAAAAACATATTTAAGCAATATTTTGAATTGCATCTTCTCCCTTTGTCTATAATGTAGGATATATATTGAATATCTGATTATATATTGGTAATAAATTGCTTTATATAGGCATTAATGGGATCTAAGGAGGATCACATCTTTGCACTACATTGTGTGTACTTACAAAAAAGCAAGTAGAAAAGATGGCTGAAATTTAGCTTTTCAGTCTGTAACTATAGGGAACTGATTGCATTTTGTTTGATCTTTACCCCCAAAAATCAAGTTTTTTTTTTTTAAATTTTAACCATATATAATATGAGAGGTAAAGGTAGACTGAAGATTTTTAGCTGACCTTTCATTCCTGGGAAGCCATCACGTCCTGATTCTCCTTTTAGTCCATTAAGTCCTGGTCCTCCAGGGAGTCCTGGGGTTCCTTTATCCCCTCTAGATCCAGGAAGTCCTATACAAAAAAAAAAAAATCAAATGTTGTGTCATGAGGATTAGCAAGACCCAATGGTTCTACCAGTTACTTGTAATAATCAGTAATGTTTCTTACCTTTATAACATTCTTAGATATCATAGTAGAAAAAAATGACCATGAATTAAAAAAATACTGAATCATGAAAAAATTTGATAGAACTCCTGATATAGTTTCTTGTTTGGGATTCAATATCCATTTTATACCCTGCATTCTTTTTTAAAAAATGATCACGATTTTTTAAATTTAGACAATAAAAAAATGCTTGAAAAAAGTGTAGATTCCTCAATAAGTTTCAATGCAAATTAAATTGATTGACCAACTTAAAGCCACATACCTCTTGGTCCGGGAAGTCCGGGAAGTCCATCTTCACCACGGGGACCAGGTTCCCCTGGTCTGCCGTTTATACCTGGTTGTCCATTAAAACCTACAAACATAGTATGTTAAAAAATAATTCATACTCCATTGCATTTGGAGTTTTATCATTCAACCCCCTTACAATAAAACAATTTTATGTGAGAACTTTTACAGTTTCTTTTTCAATATAACAATAATTACAGCAAGTAATAATGAAGGTGACATCATTTAATAAATACAAGTTTTAATACCAAAACTAGTAAGTCTATAAAACATCTGAGATAGAGTATTTTAGGAACTCAATACTAGGATACTCATTATTATTCAAGGGATACCCATTTTCGTGGATTTTGTGGGTATGGGTGAACCTAGTAGGCTTGTGGCAAAATTATTTTGATAAATGATAAAAAAAAAATGGTCTCAAAAGAACAACGAACATCAATTTTTAATAGTTAAAACTTTTTACAGACAAGTCCCTGTCTACTTGAATTTTAAGTTCTTTTGACAGATGATTAACTCCTAGTTATATTTTTTTTTATATTTCAGGCCAATGTTGTGGTAAACTCAGCTCATAGTTTTTGTTTGTTATCTGGATAAAAACATATACATGGGACTTCTTTTTAAAATATATTATGGGAATTTGAAATTAAGAAAAAAAAATCCAAAAGAAATTTGAAAGAATTGAAGGCATAGTAATATATAAATTTATCTCTGAACAAAAATGGTTATCATGATAACTTAAGTGTTAATGTTGTTTTTTTATTTGATTTAACGGCAGTCATACATTTTGAAGGTTTGGTTTGACAAACAGTAATAATCATAGAAATAATACAATCTATCCTAGATAATAATGGTGACTCACCTCTGTCACCTTTCATTCCAGGTAATCCATCTCTTCCTGTGCTACCTGTCAAACCAGGTGCACCTTTGTCACCTTTATTTCCCTTGATGTCTGCTATATTAACTGGAGTGCTCACACCTAAAATGCCATCAGGTGAATTTTTTTTACAGTTCTAATGACAATTGAATGAAAATTATTTAGTTCAATAGGATAAATCACTGAAGAGTGTTGTTGACTCAAAAGTTTGGATAGAGAAGATTGTTATCATTCAAAATGGAATTTAATTAAACAGAAAGAAAGTTAAAGGGGTCTGTAAGATATGGATGCCTAGCCTGCAGAAATAACAAAAATGTATCATTGCATGTAAATGCAAAACTTGTCCATGCAATCATGCGTAAAATGTGGATCATTGAAATCCAAATCTTCCAGAAATATGTTTTACTATGAAATAATAATTGGGCAGTATCGTGAGATATGATCTAATTTCAAAATTAGTATCAGCATTCTTGCTCGAACTGTGGGGAATAGTGGCACAACTTTTGCTTGAAACATTGTTATAGTATGGAAAAAAAAGTAGTACTTATGTTTTCCTAGAAATTGACTTAATGCAAAACCTATGCCATTTTACCATGAAATGTAGGTCACATTGACCAAAGTGTTGCTACAGTGTTGCACTGTACAAAAGGACTGCAGTAGTGGATTATCATTGATTTCTAACAACTTGACCTCTATGTAAGGGTTTATTAAACAAGGATGACTTAGATAAATCTGTATGCCTCAGACATGTTTGTGTCAGGCATAATAAAATTTAACTTTATCATAATAAAACAATTAAGAATTATTATGTATAATGCATATTTCAGGGAAAATTACTAAAAGTAAAAGGAAAATGTCACACATTTATACATAAATGGGGAATGTGTCCATGGGACACAGATGATGCCCCCGCTTGTCTATCATATTAAGTTATAAAGGGACATAACTGAAAAATGGTGATAGTGACGCTACCCAATTTGTACTTGATCTGAGTTTTGTGGTATCAACAATTGTGTATAGGTTTCATAACAACTGGTTGAGGCAAACTTAAGCTAGAGAACGGAAACGAAAAATTCAGCAATTTTTTCATTTGTAAAGGGGCATTACTCTAGAACAATAAGAGTGACACAAAAAAAAACCCATTTGTAAAGGGGCATAACTCTAGAACGGCTAAAGTGACACCACCAAAATTCCGACTTGATCTGTATTTTGTGGTAATAAGCATTGTGTATAAGTTTCATAGCATTTGGTTGAGGCAAACTTAAGTTAGAGAATGGAAACGAAAAATTCAGCAATTTTATCATTTGTATAGTAGTTTAACTCTAGAACAATAAAAGTAACACCCTCAAAATTCAAACTTGATCTGTATTTTGTGGTAATTAGCATTGTGTATACGTTTCATAACATTTGGTAGAGGCAAACTTAAGTTTGAGAACGGAAACAAAAAAAATTCAGCAATTTTTCCATTTGTAAAGGGGCATAACTCTTAAAGTGACGCCACCAAAATTCACACTTGATCTGTATTTTGTGGTAATAATCATTGTGTATAAGATTTATAACATTTGGTTGAGGTAATCTAGAGTTAGAGAACGGAAACCAACTTTGGGACGGACGGACGTATATACAGAGGGACAAGGGTAAAACTTAATGCCCCCTCTGCTATGGCGGGGGCATGAAAATGTATTGGCTGAATGAGATTAATCAAATAAGAAATAGTAATTGATACAAACTGAAAATTGAAAATTGAAGAGATTCTTTTGCTTAAAAGGAGAAGGTCCAGTAAGGGCTAATTTTGGCCTAAAATTTGAAGTACATCTTATGAAAGATTTTTTACACACTTAAGTGTCTACTTCAGTTGATTCAATTAGTTTTTTTGTAAAAGATTTGAACTGATTTGGTCAATAAAGACAACTGATTTGGTCAATAAAGACGCTCCAATTCAAGCTTAAATATAAAAAATTTATAAGGGTTCTGCGGAACCCAGTGTCTCGCCTACTTTTGCTGTTAATCGCAGGCTCAACAAAAATGAGGAAAAAAATCAATAAAAATATTCCTTTAGATACTATCTTTTGATTGTAAGAAGCTTCTGTTAGAATTTGGTATAAATCCAGGATAGTTTATGAATCTAATAAATGTTTTAAAAACTTTAACTGCAGACTGTATTTAATGTTAACTGGAAGAAAAACTAAGTCCATTTATAAGTAAAATACGGATAAACAGGTACAAAGTTTTAATAAAATTTCCTTCTAGATACTAGCTTTTGATCATAAACAAGCTTCTGTCCAAGTTTGGTACAAATCCAGGATAGTTTAAGAAAGTTATTAAAATTTTAAAAACTTTAACCACAGAGTGAATGTAATGTTTCCTGGCAGAAAAACTAAGTCCATTTACAAGTAAAATACGGAAAAACAGGAATTTTATTTTTACAAAATTTACTTCTGGATACTATCTTATGATCATAAACAAGCTTCTGTCCAAGTTTGGTACAAATCCAGGATAGTTTAAGAAAGTTATTAAAATTTTAAAAACTTTAACCACAGAGTGAATGTAATGTTTCCTGGCAGAAAACTAAGTCCATTTACAAGTAAAATACGGAAAAACAGGAATTTTATTTTTACAAAATTTACTTCTGGATACTATCTTATGATCATAAACAAGCTTCTGTCCAAGTTTGGTACAAATCCAGGATAGTTTAAGAAAGTTATTAAAACTTTAAAAACTTTAACCACAGAGTGAATTTAATGTTTCCTGGCAGAAAAATGAAGTCCATTTACAAGTAAAATACGGAATAACAGGAATTTTATTTTTACAAAATTTACTTCTGGATACTATCTTATGATCATAAACAAGCTTCTTTCCAAGTTTGGTACAAATCCAGGATAGTTTAAGAAAGTTATTAAAATTTCAAAAACTTTAACCACAGAGTGAATATTTGTGGATGCCGCCGACGGAATGTAGGATCGCTATGTCTCACTTTTTCGACTAAAAATCTATCAAATATGCCATAAAACGTCACTTTTCAGATGGTTTTTGTCTGAAATGAAAGTGGCCGCAATCGTGTTCAGTCTCAACTTTTATATATGTTATGCAATATCATCAAGTACAACATATATTTAAATATTAAGACTGAACACACATGCGGCCACTTTCATTTTCGACAAAAACCTTCTAAAAATTAGCACAAATGTTCAAATTGTAAAGATTTCAGTAATTTTGCATGAATTAATGATGCTAGTACCTGATGCATGTGCATTATTTTGTCAAAAACAGTCAATATTAATGTATCAAAAGTATTCTACTTTCCAATAAATTGCTAAAAGATTACATTTTAACAAATTTGTAAAAATGCTATATTTTGGGGCCAAAGGGGGTCTTACCAGGCCTACTCCTTTGGATCCATTCAGAACATAGAAGAAGAAAAAGAGATGACAACATGAGCAATAAAGAAAAGCTGCAAACCTGGTTCTCCCTTCAATCCAGTGAAGCCTGATGTTCCAGGAAGTCCATTAGCTCCAGGTTCTCCTCTGATTCCAGGAAGACCTGGAATACCAATTCCAGCATCTCCCTTTTGTCCTGGTTGCCCAGGAAGTCCATTGCTACCAGGAATACCATCTAGTCCTGGACGTCCTGCATCTCCCTACAGTACAAGTTGGAAATAAATGTTTCTGTGTTATAATATATGTTTTCGAATTAAGTCAGTTAGAATCATAAAGATAATTTCCTTCTTGGTTTGCCAATCAGAAAATTGTTAATCATCAATAACACTTAAAGAGTTATTGTTTGCATTTATTTACTCTAGAAACATAAATTAACCCTTTGGTGACCATGTGATTTTGATTTACACCTACATGTCCATGCATTACATTTGTAATGAGAGAACACAATAGTCATTTAAAAGTGTAAAACCATTATTTCAGGATAAAATATATGGTGGAAGAGAATGCAGATTTTAACTGTAAACTTCTTTAGATTAAAAATAGGGGAACATCAATATCTTACTTTTTTTGATGAAAACCAATATCTGAGGACCAAATAGCTATCGTATTCGTGGTATTCAACCAAAACCACATATTTCTAGTATTATATTACCTTATCACCCTTCAGTCCTGGGAATCCAGAACTACCAGGTGGTCCTTGGGGACCTGGTCTTCCTTGGTTACCTTTAGGTCCAGGTAAACCATCCAATCCTTGTCCTCCCTTTTCACCTGTAAGGCAAGTATCATACAAGTGAAAGGATGTACCCTGAGTCCACAAACCTCAGTTGGGGGCCTGTAACATGGTATACACAGAGACCACAAACAAAATGTTCCCTCCAAGAAATTTTGAATTCAACCCCTATTATTTTCTTAAATACTCTCTGTGTCAAGATATATATGTAGGACTCTAAAGTGCAATGGTACTCTAAAGTGCGATGGTGTCAGACACTAAAGAGCGATGGTTGTTTGTTTTTTAGTGCAATCAGATAACACGCTAAAGTGGGGTGGTATGACACGCTAAAGTCCGGTGGGGGTAACGGGAATGTGGTTCAGGCACTGGTTTTCGTTTGTTGCTGAGTTCATATTACTTTTTCGTTTATTGTTTTATTTATACATCAAGCCGTAGTCTTTCTCTTTTGAATGGTTTTACACTGGTCATTGTATAACCTTATATAGCTTGTTATATGAGGCATGGGCCAAAGCTTGACGTTGAAGGCAGTATGATTATAAGTTGCATATATGAACAACATTTTGTGTTGAATGGATAGTTCATACTACATCATCTTATTTTTATCTTAAAGTACAATAGTTATCCAAAAAGTGTAATGGTTACATTGCAGTAGTTAGTTTATCCGGAATTTAGTGGTAGTCATTTGTTTGTATATTTCATATTAATTTTGCTGTTCGTTTGTTGTTTTGTATTTAAATGACGTTGCTTTTTTCTCGTTTGAATTGTTTTACACAGGTTGTTTTTAGGCACTTTGGTCTTAATGGAATACTATGCGATGTAAGCCAAATTTAATGTTCAGTTTTAAAGGTCAAACTATAACCTAAAGTTGCATAAGATAATGACATTAGGTCTTGGATAGAGAGTTGTCTTATTGACAATCATATGATGATACTACACATCTGTCCGTTAGGTTGTTGTCTAAATAACGTATATTCATTATTTTAAAAAAATAACAAACCATTTTGTAATTCTTTTATAGAATTATTCAATTAGAAAGTAAAAATGAAGACTTTGTTTGGCACCCTAGCTGTTTTGATTAAATTTCTTTTTACAATTTTACAAATTAAGTTAACCTCTTCCAGATTGTGATCATTTGTTTCTCTCTTCTTTCTTTTTTTGTGTAATAAAAACCCTTAATCTGGACAAACATTCTCGTCATAATGCTGTTAAACGTTGCTAATGTCGATACTTTTGCGGAAAAACACACTTTAGCGTGTTCAAATGAATAGCACATACCATCACAATTTAGCGTATCAAACCATCGCACTTTAGTGTGACCATCGCATTTTAGCGTCCCCATTGCACTTTAGAGTCCTACATATATATATAGAATTTGACAAGACTTGTGTCAGACAGATAAGTCATAGCTATACACTTTTAAAATATCAAGGAGAAGCAGTATGTAAAATTTATCAAGCAGAATCATGTGTAATGAATTCTTTTAATCAATAACTTTAATTAATTGTCTTTATATCTTAAAAAATATTTTCCTCTTAAAATAAAAGACCAAAACTTTGGAAAGGCAAGCAGAGTTTAAACATCATCTCTAACTTTGAAAACTGCCCTGCTTTTGAATTGATATTGTGAATTATTTTTTTATTTTGTAGAACAGAATTTTCAACAAAATGTAACCATTCTTTGCCAGTATATTAACAACCATTCATACGAGAAAATTTATTCCCTTCAAATCTGTTTTCAAAAGAAAAAAATTAATTTAACTCTTGCAAAATATTTTAACATCACAGAACTTGAAATTAAGCATTTTAGTTAGTACTCTATAAGCACTTACAATTTACTTGATAATCAGGAGGAATAAAGGCAGCTTCTCCCTTGAAACCTCTTAATCCATCCAAGCCAGGTTGTCCAGGAATACCCTACATAAAATACAATGTCATCAGTATAAAATTACTCCATTAATATGCAAAGAAAAATAAATCCTTAATCAGACAAGATATGTGTGAAAGTTTGTTTGTGTGATGTCCACCTGTGTGTGTGTTGTAATGTCTGAGCTTGTCACTCTCGCTTTCAGCATTCATTACTGGCTAGCAGCTTGCTGTCTTACGAATGCATAAGTCTTTCCTGCCAGTTACAGCCTCTCATGCAGTAAGACCTATGTGGCCCAGATATGGGATCCTACCTGAAGTGACTGATGAACACTGGGCACCTTACAGCCTCAGGCAGAACCACAAGGTCCTGGAGAATTTACAAAGCTAGATGCAAGGCATGCTAGGCTCACCTGTCAGTGAACATGTCCTGGCGCCTGCAAACCAAACCCCCAGATATGGGTAAATAGCCCCACTGCCTTGTGGGTGTCTGTGGAAAGCCAATGGCTATACCCAGAAAGAAATTCGGACAGTTGCAATCCGTTAGCATGATAATACAATCATGAGACTACAGGAAGGACTTCCAAGAGAGAAAACCGGCCCACCAGAGTGGAGGTTTGACATTGGGCTAACAACCAAACTCTGTAAAAAAGAGCTTGTTACAGAAACCTGAAATGCTGAAGAAACCCGTGGAGGCCTTATGCGACTTCTGCCAAGAAAATTAAGGTCAGGTTATGGTAAGGGTTGTTATACTAATGTCATACATTTAGCTCACTGAGACAAGCTAAAGTAAGACACCTATATTCTGACATACTAATGTCACACACCTAGCTCTCAGACAAGCTAAAGTAAGACACCTATGTTCTGTCACCTTCATGTCACATGCTTAGCTCTGACAAGCTAAAGTAAGACACCTATGTTCTGTCACCTTTATGTCACATGCTTAGCTCTGACAAGCTAAAGTAAGACACCTATGTTCTTTCACACTAATGTCACATACCTAACCTTCAGACAAGCTAAAATAAGACACCTCTGTTCTGTCACACTAAAGTCATACACCTAGCTCTCATACAAGCTAAAATAAGACACCTATGTTCTGTCACTCTAATGTCACACACCTAGCTCTCAGACAAGCTAAAGTAAGACACCTATGTTCTGTCATACTAATGTCACACACCTAGCTCTCAGACAAGCTAAAGTAAGACACCTATGTTCTGTCATACTAATGTCACACACCTAGCTCTCAGACAAGCTAAAGAAAGAGATCTATGTTCTGTCACACTAATGATAGAAATCTGGTTTTGTCATACTAATGTTAGACATATAGCTCTGTCACACTAATGTCAGACATCAAGCTCTGTCAACTAATATCAAACATTTAACTCTGTCAGATTAATGTCAGACATTGTGTTGTGCGAAATATATCAAAGATATCTAGTTTTGTCAGACATCTAACTATACAATTCATATGTCTTATACCTGCAAACAGTGTCAGAAAACTTTCAACCACTTGTATAAGCTTCTTTAAATTCAACAAGTATTCCTCAAAACATCACCCAGAAACAACAAATTACAATTAATTTTTCATTATTTTCAGTCAATTTATAGCAGCTGTAACCTTGATCTTCAAAATATAAACCCAAAAATCAAAAGGCTTTTCGCCCATTCCTATATCTTTAAACTGTATAAGATCCATTCTTATCAAGCAAGGGATACTCAAGTTATCATCTTAAAACCATTTTTTTTTCAGACACACAGACAGACGGACAAACAAAGCGATGACTATATTCTACAGTTATATTTTTTGGGGAGCACTTAAAATTATGGAAAAATTTGTTACATACAGGCTCTCCAGGTTGTCCCTGAAATCCTGGCTGTCCATCAAGACCTCTTTCTCCTTTGTAACCTTGAGGACCAGGGAGTCCAGGTTCCCCATTCCTTCCTGGGACACCATCAACACCATTTGAACCACGCTCTCCTTTCAGTCCAGGGAGACAATCACTGCAAGATCCTCCTCTGTCACCTTAATAACATTATAATTTAAAACAATTTATTAATCTAAAGATCCAATAAGAAGTCTTTAACATTTGGAGGCACATTTGTCTCTAGTAAATCTGATCACTGTAAGTTCTAAGACCAAGGTTTCTGTTTTTGAGTTACATCATGGAATGTTGATACATTGTACTAATAATAAACAATAACTTGTAATTTGAAGTTTTGTACATAAGAATAGTATATAGTTTTCCTAAGTGTTTTTCCATGACTTTTGTTCTTGCATACATATATATACAAAAAGGAATAAAGTTTTTCCAGTATGTAATCCTAAGTTGGGAATTTGGCTGTTATCAATGGATTTTTTGGAAAATCAAAATTCATGCTAATTTTGAAATCATATTAAGAAAGCTGATATGTTAATTTTTAATAAAACACTTATTCCCTATCTAGTCATTGTTTTAACTATGATACACAGTAATTATGGCCATACAATCCAAATTTGAAATTTAAGCTAGGAACAATGGCCATATTAGGGCTTTATCGAACCTACTCCTTTTGACTGACCTTTAAATCCAGGAATACCAGGTTCACCATCTCGTCCAGGCAATCCACCATAACCTTTTAACCCCTTTTCACCTTTCGGTCCAGGTAACCCAGGTCTGCCTCTTGTTGAATTACCAGACTCACCAGGCACACCATCCCTTCCCCTTTCACCTTTTTCACCTGGGACGCCATCCCTTCCTGAGAATCCTGGAGGGCCTTCAGGACCAGGAATGGACCTGCCTGGTTCACCTGTGAATCCAGGTTCTCCTTTTTCACCTGATAATCCATTCAATCCAGGTAAACCATCTATTCCAGGAAAACCTGCAAAAAAAATTAGTTAAAATACATTGTAATTAAATAACTATGTCAAAAGCATTAACCCAACACTTAGCTGTTGCTACCTACTGTACCATTGTAAATTTCTATCCACTTCATTTATATTCAGTTCTAACAAAATAAAATTTATACTGTGAATATTTTCCAAAAAATTTTAAATATGAAAGTCCTCATTCAATTTAAAGTACTAATAGTACAAATACCAGAGCAAAATAAAAGAGATTTTCATAAAAGAAATTACCAATACCTTATACAAAATGCCACTTCAATATCTTCACCCATGACTTAAAAAAATTTTCTTCAACGATAAGAGAGACATACAAAAGAAACATTTGTTTTCTGTTTTACCAAAAGGAAACTAATTAGGATTATTAAATATTTACAAATATTCATTTAAAACTGGTCATTAAAGGGAAAACTTTCAGAACTATCTTACCTGATGCCCCTTGTTCTCCTTTGTCTCCCTTTATCCCATCTTTTCCTTGTGGTCCCGGTGGTCCTGGTACTCCAGGTCCTCCAGCTGGTCCAGTTTCTCCTTGAGGTCCAGGAAGACCAGGAAATCCATCATTTCCAGGGAAACCTCTTGGACCTGCAGGTCCTCTATCTCCTTTTGGTCCAGTCGGTCCATTACCACCTTTTCCCTATTAACAATTACTTATTTATAAACATGTGTAACACAAATTCTTCATTGAATATCATCAGTTTATGTCTTTTACATCTTTATTCATAATTAGATAAATGTTTCATTGATATATTTTTTTCCATTTCTTATTGCCCTTTTTATATTATTATAGGAAAGAGCAATTGTAAATATATTCTGAATGAAACAAACAAAACACTTTTTTCAGTAATCCTTTTGTAACATGTTCCATGATTTGATTGGATTATAAAAACAATAGTTATTTTTTCCAATTGTTAGTACACAAAGGTAAAATTACATTGATTCCATGGTTAAATTAGAACACAACCAAACTAACTTTGTAGTTCTTTATTGTTTTTTATTTACATTCAAATACATGTAGATATGCTAAAATCTGAATCATCAACTTTCCATACTACATGGAACTAAAATAATAACAATGTCTTACTCCTGCTGGGCCAGGAAGACCCCTTGGTCCTAAATCTCCCTTAGGACCTTCAAACCCTAGGTCACCTTTTTCTCCGGCAAGTCCGTTTAGTCCAGGAAGTCCATCCATTCCACGGTCACCTTTCAATCCAGGCAGTCCTGGTAACCCTGGCAATCCTTGTTTTCCCTGTCAAACATGTCAGAGAAAAAGTTGAAACTTAAAACAGTGCAAGTTAAGACAAACAATATCAAAGTAGAAATGCCTAGAGTCTGAACAAAAAGAAATAATTTTTCACTTATTTTCTGAATAAATCGATAAAATTATGTCAAATGGTTTCATTCAATTGTTTATTCTAATTGTTAAAGTAGCCCGTTGATGTTTTGATACTCATTTGATTCCTGTGTAGAAATTCCAAAAGGGAATATTGTTTACATTTTTGTAGAGTATAAACCATATTTAAGACAGATAGGCTTTGAAATAATTTATAGAGTAGCTTAAAATACAGTTTATACACTATAACAAAATCATTTCAAAATTGTATAATTAAATGATGATTGGATAAAAACGTGGCAGGTAATCTTTGCCTTATTAAATCATGTTAAGAAAATTCTAAATGATTACAAATGATTGGCATACAATACAATTAAGATAAAATGCTTCGCTGAGCACAGCTGGATACAACTGCAGAGGTCCAACCCTGAACAGTTGGGGCAAAAATGGACACAATATTGGCACTTGATACATGTCTGAATTTGGATTGTAATTAAATATTTGACACATAATAGGTTTCTGACACAGAATAACTGTAGTCAAAGAACTTAGAATTGGTTATATGATTTGAATTTATATTCAATTTTTTGCTTTTGTTCAATACACCATGCTGCTCCCCCCCTTTATTTTGCAAAAAAACAAAATATTTGAAGAAATTGCCCCCCCCCCCCAAATTTTTTTTCTCACCAATATATGACTGCAAAATTTTTTGCGGTCGTATAAAAAGAGGGGTGATAACTAAAAAGAAGCAAAAAAAAAAAATATATATATAGAGTTATTTCCTTACCAATATAAATTTTCGTTGAATTTTGTTATTTTTGGCCCTCAAAAAGTTTTAATCAATTATTTTACATCATAACTGCAGGAGTTAATTTATCGAATGAATCATATAATATCTTTTTGAAAAATTAACAATCTATACTTCTGGTTTAAAAAATTTGCTAGATCGCTAATAGTGCACCATCTGTATCAATAACTTGTATATTTTCCCAGAAAAGAGGTCAAGGGTCAATAAAAAAGATACCTAAGAATGAAGACCTAATCTTACAAATCCATGACAATGACGGATGATCACGAAATTTTTTATATCCCCCTCAATTTCTGATTAATTTTTCAAGAAATGTCACAAATTCCTGGTTTTCAGGTTTGGGTTTATAGAGATTTCACTGTAATTTTTGCCTACAAAATCTTACCCTAGGTCCAGCTATTCCAGGAACACCTTTCTCACCAAACATACCAGGCATACCTTTCATTCCCTGAAAATATATGAAAAACTACATTTATCTCATCATAAGGGTACATATCTTCTTGAAAATTTAGGAACTACAATTTTATATGATCTGCATAATTATTATCATTTTCATCATCATCATCATCATCATCATCATCATCATCATCCACAGACCAATAAGATCAAAAATATTTTAAAAATTATCAGTCATATCTGAAAACACAGAATTAAATATTTTCATGATCTATTTGTCTGATTTTTAATTAAAAGTCTGGAAAACTATTGAATTCCTTGATGCCATGTTTGTCTTATTCCTAATCTTGTTATTCTCTTAATAGCATGCAAAACTGTAAAAACTCACACTTGAAATATTAACATGGTAACATGAATAAAAATGGACTCCATATCTTCATCTAAAAATATCCGCTGAGAAAACTGTCAATTTTATTAACTATTCATAATATATACCACTTCTACAAATAAAATTGATAAATAATAAATTGATAAATAAATAAATAAATAAATAAATAAATAAATAAATAAATAAATAAATAAATAAATAAATAAATAACATTTCTGTCTTACATCTCTTCCAGCTTCTCCTTTAAATCCTGTTGGTCCTGTTAGTCCTATGTCTCCCTACAAAAACAACCAGATTAATCATATACTTTGTCTATATTTCAATTTTTCTTAAGAAATTAAAACTTTTACTGTTTCACTGTCATTATTGGCTCAGTATATTAGGAACTCCATATAGACAGGGGCTTAGTAAAGACAAGAGCTCAGTATATTTGGAGTGCAGTTTATTAGGAACTCCATATAGACAGGGGCTTAGTAAAGACAGGAGCTCTATATATTTTGAGCGCAGTTTATAAGGAACTGAATATAGACAGGGGCTCAGTCAAGACAGGAGCTCAGTATATTTTGAGCAGTTTATTAGGAACTCCATATAGACAGGGGCTCAGTCAAGACAGGAGCTCAGTATATTTTGAGTGCATTTTGTAAGGAACTCCATATAGACAGGGGCTCAGTCAAGACAGCTCTATACATTTGGAGCAGTTTATTTGGAACTCCATATAGACAGGGGCTTAGTCAATACAGGAGCTCAGTATATTTGGACTAATTTATCAGGAACTCCATATAGACTGGGCTCAGTCAAGACAGGAGCTCAGTATATTTGGAGCACAGCTTATTAGGAACTTCATATAGAGGCAAAGGTTAAAACATCAGAAAGCTGTATGTTTAATTTGTGTAGTTCATACAACACAGGGTAATATTTTACTTTATTACTGATTTGTTTAAATTCAATTAAAACATAACTCAGATATGGAAAATGTAATTCATTTCATCTGAAACAACCTAAAATTATATATTTATCATAGAAATTCAGTTTAAAAGTAAACAACATACTGTAATTCTTTTAAATATTTCAGAAATTTATTATGTAAATGCTTTGTTAACATTTTTAATCCCATAATTGTTTTTAGCCAGTATTTTAAGTTGAAAATTGATGAAATAGATCAAAATTTTGTAAAATTAGATTTCTAACGTCAAAATATGCTTCAGAGGTGACTTTTGATTTAAATGATGTTTTCACAATTTTTGGTGCGCCCCATAAACTGCAAAGCGACAATGCTCGTGAATTTACAGCTTAGGTTATATCCGAGTTAAACTAAAGTGGCCAGAACTGGTGACTTTATTTAAGGAAGTTGACATTTCAAACTTTAGTTCTTATCCTGTTACTATATACCAAATGTTTTTTTAAGTTTGAATAAATTTCTTTTTATTTACTCACATTTACATTTGAGGCATTAAATTTTTTTAAGTAAGGTTCCTTTCTTGTTTTTTTGTGGGTCTTATTTGATGTCATAATGAATGCTTGTATAAAATACACTTAAATATTGTTTTTAATGGTCATATTTGTATTTATACTTCTTGTATTTTTTTTCTTGGAATTTATAGATAGACAGAAGCTCAGTATACTTGGAAATCATTTCTCAGTAACTATTTTCAGAATATAAATAAAATTACCTTGTCTCCCTGCCTTCCCTGATCTCCTTTAGGTCCAATATATGATCCCTTTGGCCCTTCAAAAGGTCTGCCTTTTTGGTTTCCTGGTGGACCAGGTGGACCAGGAACTCCATTCTCTCCTCTTTCTCCAGGGGGACCTTTTACACTAATGCCATCACTTCCTTTTTCTCCTTTTTGACCAGGAATACCATCAAACCCCTGAAAAAATGAAAACATATGCTAGGTTTTTGATAATATTCTGTATGAGGAACTGTTAGCTGTCTTATTCTGGTTATTCAAAATTACAAATGTTGACCTTTTTATAAATTTCATCCACAAATAAACAGCTGTGCTATAAGCGCATGAAACACACATTGCTTTTTCAAAGATTTAAGTTCAATAACTTCTCAATGTCATATCAGAAATTTATGAAAAACTAAAGGAAGGTTATCTTACTAGATATAAACCAGTCACCAAAGTTTCATGAAAATTGCTCAAAGCACTTTAAATATGTTGTCCGGATACTGGAAAATCCCTCTTTTTTTAATGAATAAAACCCCATAATTCAGAAACATAAAATCTAAAATTTATAAAAATCGAAAGGGAGCTCATGTCAATAGATATAAACAATTCACCAAATTTTCTTGCAAATTGGTGAAAGTGTTTTTCAGTTATTGTCCAAAAACTGAAAAATCCCCTTTTTTTAATGAATAAAACCCCATAACTTGGAAACTTAAAATCTAAAATTTATAAAAAACGAAAGGGAGCTCATGTCAATAGATATAAACAATCCACCATAGTTTCATGCAAATTGGTTAAAGCGTTTTTGAGTTATCCAACATGTTGATGACGGACGGACGGATAGACGGACATAGGTTTACCATAATACATCCCGTAAATGGGCGTATAAAAACCCTATCAAATTCACTACTGAAATGATCAGGGCTGAGTGGATGTTATTTTTTCTTTAATTTTCACTAGGGACATAAATAATAATTAACTTTTCGTGGAATTAATAATATTCATGTAATGAACTCAATTTGGTATTACCATCTCAAAATATTCAAAATCATATGTCTTATAATTATATAATATAAGTTTGATAGTTTAATTACTTTTACAATTAAATAATAAAAACAAAACAAGGGTGGAATAAGTTCCTCTACATTTCTTAAATCAAAATATGTTATCATAGACCCATAATTCTAGAATACTCTCATGCAAATATTTAAAACATGTCTATTTGGCATACATCCCTGCCTGCAATTATCAAATTTAAACTTAAAGGACAAGTTAAAAACAATTAAATTCAGAATAAAAAATTGATTTCAAGATCTAAGTGAAAAAAGACGAATTCTTTTGATAGAACAATATTGATAAATATAAAGACAGATAAATGATCTCTTTAAATGAAGGATTGATAATAAACATACTCTTTCTCCAGTTAATCCTGTATTTCCTTTAGGACCAGGTCCTCCATCTCTACCAGGTGGTCCCTGAAAAAATATTACAAAAGTAACTAAAAAGTCAAAACATAAACAAATGGAAATATAGGGACTGATTGATTGATGGCAAATGAACATTTTTTGTCCTTGTATTTTTTTGTTAGTTTGTAGATTTATATACCCAGTAAATAGAATTTTTCATCGTTTATTTTAGATTAAGCAGTATTAAGATGGTATAACCATAGAAGAAGATGTGTATGAAGCATGTGAGTCAAGTGTACATGAAGTGATGCATTCAGTTCCATCATTTATCATCTTTATTACTTCAGTATGACAGGGTTTTCTTCTTTGTTTAAAATGTCATAGCAAAGTCATTTTTACTTAAAGCAAAAGTAAGAGTGAAGTTTAATGTTCTCTCAACAAAAAAAGTTACTGTTCAAATAAGATTAAATTTGGATAAGAAAAAATCTTTCATTAAAGCTTTTAAATTAATTATTAAAGCCTTTTTACTGAAAATTTTTGTTTGCCATTTTATAAAATAGATAAAGACTTAGCAAACAAGTTAATACTGACCACTTGTCCTGGAAATCCATCTACACCAGGTTCTCCCTAATAAAAAAAAAGCAAAATAATGTTACAAATACATGTATCAAATAAGTAAATAAAATCCTATATAAAAAATCATATACGTGTGAGAATTGGATATCTCTTGTTATCAACTCTCGTTATTTAATCTAAATAGTAATAATAAACTCACCACATACTCGTTTATCATTATATGGAAAAATAAATAACTCAAGTTGATATCAAGCAATATTCAATTCTCACTTGTTATGAAACCTATTTCTCTTATGGTCAACACTCTTGTTATGTTATATTAAAAATACCCGGAATAGTTGATTTAGTCTTTTGCACATTCAAGTATGATGTCATATGTCCTGTTCCGGTGTAAAACTTTAACACTGGACATTTTAAAACATTTTTATATTATAAGCTTCAGAATGTAATAAAATTTGACAAAAAGAAGATTTTCAGGTGAAGAGTGTGAGTTTTTTGCATTTTATTGAGGAAATGGACGAAATGTGCATCATCTTAACCTTTGAAAGTCATCAATGACCTAATGAATAGCCAATGGAGATGTCGTAATATCTTCTCATGATGCTGGATAAGCCAATCAAATTAACTCAGATTTTAGTATCACACTCCATGCAGTGTGATACGACAAATATCTCTTCATGTAAGAAATAGATAACAAGCCACAACCATAAGAGACAAAATTTTACCGTGAGAATATTCAATAATGATTCTCTTTATTGTTTGAACAATTTTCCTGAAAATTTCATTTCTAAATAAAAAATAAAAAAAACTAAAAAAAATGTGAAACTAAATAACCAATTTCAAGGTAAAAAATAAATCTAAGTTACAACATAATAAATATATCTTAAGCAGGACAGTTGAAGTGCTGCGGAAGATTTTCATTGATAGATGATTGATTGTTGGTTGGTTGCTTAATGTCCAGTGGCAAATATTTTATGCATGGCAGGACGAATATGGAGTTTGAATAAAACAACAATGAACAACAATACATTTTGAACATGCAAGCTTGTACAATAGATTCTTGATGATGCCATAGGTTCTAAAAATCTTTTGAACTTAATAAAATTTAAAAAATCAAAATAATTTATTTGAATTAATAATGTTTTAACATTCTTAAAACTCACCTTGGTTCCCTTGATACCAACACCATTTCTAGCAGGTTCTCCCTTTCCTCCTTTGGATCCAGGGAAACCAGGAGGTCCTACAGGTCCAGGAAATCCAGGAGTTCCTGGATTACCAGGTTCTCCCTATAAACATATATAAATCTATATAGTGATTGTCCTTGGTTCATGTCTGTCATATATGTTTTCATAGTTTGTTTTGTTATGAATTGGGCTGTAGGTTTTCTCATTCGAATTGTTTCACATTTTTCATGTCAGGGCCTTTTATAGCCCACTATACAGTATAGGTTTTTATGATTGTTGAAGGCAGTACAGTGGCCTATAATTGCGTACTACCACTTCATTTTAACTCTGGTGGATAGTTGTGTTCTTGGCAATTATACCAAAGCTCCTCATGTTTATATTATCAGATATTCAAAGATTAGCAGGATCTCCCTATAAACATAATAAATCTGTCCATTCCTATTAGAACCACGAAGATTACCACACAAAAATAAAAGATGTGGTATGATCGCCAATGAGACAACTATCCACCAGAGACAAAATGACATAGATACTAGTAATTAGAGGTCACCATACATCCTATAACAATGAGCAAAATCCATATGGCATTGCAAGCTATAAAAACATGACAAATACTGGTACATTCCTATCAGACACTCAAATATCACTAGGCTCCCACTGTTAATATATATAATGAAACATTTATATCTGACACTTTTGATTAAATAAGGATGTAAAGGTCCTAAAAAAATTTATAACTACTGGTAATTTCTATGTAGAAATATTTCCAGTCTTCAGTATTACATGCTTGAAAGAGGGGGTAGGTGGGGCTCTCACGTCGAATTCCTGAGAAAATAAATGGCAAATCCCAAATTCACATGAAAAACATGTGTCTGTTCCTGCATCAGGATATATTAAATCCTGATTTTTCAATTCCCAACTATTTAACCTACTATACCCCAATTCCTGCAAATTAAACAGCTCAATCCCAAATTCCTGAAAAGGTCCTTCCTCTTTAAATTGTATGTTGTACCGTCTTGAAAGGCTTTTATTATAATTTTTTTTCTAGTTCATTTTCTATCATTGCCATCTTAGACTTTTATGATTATCATTTATAATATTATAATGTTTTTAATGGGCGGTGCTTAAAAAAATATAAAAGAAGAGAGTACCAATGTCCCCCGTGTGCACATATTTTATCCATCCAAGGTACAAGAGCAATAACTAAAAAAAGCACTTTTTTTTGTTTCTTTAAAACTTTTTATTAATATCTTAGAAATGAAGGCTTCAGAGCAAATGCAATGTGATTTCCATTATAATTAATATTTCCAAGGGGCAGAACTCATTAAAAATATTTGATTATCACTTTTTCTAAAATGTGTCAAAATATTGCTGATATAAACCTCTGATATAAGTTTCATAAAATTCTGGCAATAATTGTACACATGAAAGCGCTGACAATGCAATTCCTCATATAATCAATATTTCCAAGGGGCATGACTCCTTTACAAATAATTGATCAGCACTGATTTTTGAACTCATCAAAAAGACAATGATGATATAAACCTATAATATAAATTTCATGAAAATCTAGCAGTAACTGTACACATTAGAGCACTCATAAGGCAATTTTCCATATTATTAATATTTACAAGGGGCATAATCCTTTTAAAAAAATTGATCAGCACTGATTTTATAACTCGTCCAAGACATTGCTAATACAAGCCTATGATTTAAGTTTCGTAAAATTCTGGCAAGAATTGTACACATGAGAGCACTAACAATGCAATTTTCCATATGATTAATGTTTCCAACGGACATAACTCTTTTAAATATAATTGATCAGCACTGATTTTCAAACTCATCAAAGACATTGCTGATATAAACCTTTGATATAAGTTTCATAAAAATCTGGCAAGAATTGAACACATGAGAGCGCTAGCAATGCAATTTTCCATATAATTAATGTTTCCAAGGGCATAACTCTTTTTAAAATAATTGATCGGCAATGATTTTCAAACTCATCCAAGACATTGCTAATATAAACCTATGATATAAGTTTCATAAAAATCTGGCAAGAATTGTACAAATGAGATCGCTAACGATGCAATTTTCCATATAATTAATGTTTCCAAGGGGTATAAATCTTTTAAAGATAAATGCAACTGATTTTCGAACTTGTCCAAGACATTGCTAATATAAACCTTTGATATAAGTTTCATAAAAATCTGGCAAGAATTATACATGTGAGAGCGTTAACAAGACCGGACAAACGGACAGACGTCCTGTATTTCTATGTCCCCCGCAACCATTACACAGGGGACAAAAATATGTTATTATAGAACTGACCAAGGGTATAGCCACTAAATTCAAAAAGTAATAGAAAAGAGCAAAAAATCTAACCCAATTCAAATCAAATGAAGCTGCAAGAAAATAACAGCCAAATTGCAGTTCGACCACAATTCAATCATTTCAGCTTTTCTTTTGAGCTAGGGAAATGACTTGCTTTCCTCTGATTGCAGAAATTACTTTCTTGAAAGGGTCATACTCATAAATGATAACCAGTTTATCATTTACTTAAAAAATTGAGTATTAATAAAAGAAAGGAAATTTTATTTGTAAATGCAACTTTCCAATATAACAACAAATTTCTGGTCATGCAATGATTGAGAAAACAAGCAAACCTGTAGGGTTTAGCAACATTATACATGCTGACAGCTCAATTCCATAATCACTGATAAGACCTTCCTAAGGTTATCAGACAACTTGGCAAATACACACAGAATGATGGAATATCTGAGTGCATTTTACTGTTGCAAAGTCTTGAAATGCAGACACCTGTCAATTGTTGAAGACCATGTTTACCTGAAGATGTCTTTTGGGATTTTTTGTCTTTGGATAGCTGTATCATGGATGAATATACCACATCACTATTAATTCATATCTAGACATGTCTTTTTTTAATTTTTTGTTTTCATATACATTTTTTTTGCCTTTTCAAAAGAGTCATCTTTGTTCATATCTTTGGCAAAGAAAAATGAAGAAATTTTGTGGAGGAGACAATAAAACAACAACCATTTATCAATGGCTTTAGTGGGTAATCAGTTATGCACAAATTTAACAGAAATGATAACAGTGAAAAATGTTTCCATAGATACATTTTATGGTATATTAATCATTTTTTTGTATTCCAACCAAACATATGAGTTCCGTTTTATAGAAAATTTTACACTGACAAATCACCAAATTCCACTTTATACCCAATTAACCATTCTCTGAAATATTCCCAGATTAACACATATGTTTCTTATTATATCAGAACAAACAAAAAAACATCCTGTTTTATCTCAAGAGGCTTGGGTAAAACCTGCCTATTTCCAATTTACTCACTCAACATGTGTGTGTTTTCAGTGGTAATTACTTTCAATTTACAGTCTATTAACTACACACTTTACAGATACAGTGTGTCAATAACCTTATCTCTAGAAGTACAGAAAGGCTTTACAAATTAACATTATCTAGTAAGGTCCCATTAGATTAGGGTGTTATATCATAACCCTTTGATAATTCATAAGAAGAATCATATTACTGATTCAGATATTAAGATTATATAATTATTAGATGATTGTATATATCTCCTAGAAACACAGCTTGTGAGAAATACAATTAACAAATCAAAATGCTGTTTTATAACCATTTTTAAATCATATAATTAAAAAAAAAATACTACACAATGTAATTTATTTTTTCAACTGTATCTCTGATATTGTAACAGTCTATTCTTTCAACTTACGATTTTTTATGTCCTGAACTGGGAATGAAATCATTAATCTGAACTTATCAAAATCTACATGCTCAGGTTGTTTGTTCTGAATTTTGAATTATTCCGACTTTCTTACCTGAGTTCCATTGCATCCATCCAAACCAGGTGGGCCTCTTGGTCCAACAGGGCCAGGAATACCCTGAAAAAAAGTATAAATTAAATGTTACTGGTAGTACTTTTTTAAACATTAAGAGTGATAGTTTATATGTCTCTTTTAAGGCTTCTGAAATTTCATTTCAAGTTTGCCACACAAATTGACAATACGTGTTGTTGTAAGGTGTATTTTTTCCAAGAAAAGACAAAAAAGATTTACATTGTAATTGCTATTACTATTCAAATATATCAGGTTATGGACATTTTACACCATGAGAATTACCCCTACAGCACCAACACACATGTATCTTGAAGTGTGTCGACATGCACAATTTACTGTTGAACTGATATAAATATTAACCTTTAAATTGGACAGATCTGTTTCTTATTAAGACTATGCACTTAAACACATTTTCTTTTTACAACAGACATACTAACACAGTTTTAAGCATTAATTATGTTCATTCGTTTTTGAAAAATAAGACCATAGACCGACTTTCCTAAAAAATTGATAATTTCAAAGATCCATGTTTTAAGTGGATTCTTTAGATTTTCAGATGCTTTAATTTGTTTATGTTAGAAATAGAGGCCCAAAGGGATATAGATATTGTATTGTGGTAATGTACTTTTCATAGAAGAGGAAATGACTCTATAGTTAGAGATTTGTCTGATTTCAGAGCAATCTCTGACTATAACCTATCTTGACAGTGTTAAGCATATGAATCTGCTTTTCTAACATTTTAACAAAGTTTTAAAAAGAAAGCAAAATATGGTTTATGTTAGGATAATTACCAAGTTAACTTTTCTCAATGCCTATTTCCATCAACTTTTGGTGGAAATTCCACTCCTATAATTATGTAAACTTCTTAATACTTACAGGAATACCATTCATTCCAGGAAATCCAGGCATACCCATCTTACCCTGAAAATAAACAATGAGAAATTACATACAGACATAACTTATAATCATGTAAAATACATTGTAATTAGTATCACAGACATCACCATAATTTTACTGTTATCAATACTTTATTCTAATTAAATATCGACAACAATTGAACAAAAAAGATCAGTCTTTCAAAGCTTCTCAAACAAAAAAAGACATAGGTAATTGCAATTCCAAAATTCAAGTTTTGAACAAACAACTGCACTATTGTCATGGTTCTCAAGATCAGTTGAAAATTAATTCATTGAGAGATACCAAGAGGACAGTAAAAAAAAAATTGATTTTAGCATGACTGCATTTCTGTATTAATCTCCAAACATTTCAAAATTGAAATTATTGTACATGTCGTAAATACTTTAGAATTTTCCTTCGGTTGCTTAAAAAAATAGAATCAAATTTTTGAGATATTTGTAAGCACAGCTCTCTGGTGACAGTTTAGCACTGTCTTGACCATGCTTTTACTAAGACATGGGCTAAGTACTTACCCTGTTACCCTTTGGGCCATTGACCATGCTTTTCCTATGCCATGGGCTAAGTACTTACCCTGTTACCCTTTGGGCCATTGACCATGCTTTTCCTATGCCATGGGCTAAGTACTTACCCTGTTACCCTTTGGGCCATTGACCATGCTTTTTCTAGGCCATGGGCTAAGTACTTACCCTGTTACCCTTTGGGCCATTGACCATGCTTTTCCTAAGCCATGGGCTAAGTACTTACCCTGTTACCCTTTGGGCCATTGACCATGCTTTTTCTAAGCCATGGGCTAAGTACTTACCCTGTTACCCTTTGGGCCATTGACCATGCTTTTTCTAAGCCATGGGCTAAGTTCTTACCCTGTTACCCTTTGGGCCATTGACCATGCTTTTCCTATGCCATGGGCTAAGTACTTACCCTGTTACCCTTTGGGCCATTGACCATGCTTTTTCTAGGCCAAGGGCTAAGTACTTACCCTGTTACCCTTTGAGCCATTGACCATGCTTTTTCTAGGCCAAGGGCTAAGTACTTACCCTGTTACCCTTTGGGCCATTGACCATGCTTTTTCTAAGCCATGCTAAGTACTTGTTACCCTTTGGGCCATTGGCCATGCTTTTCTAGGCCATGGGCTACTTACCCTGTTACCCTTTGGGCCATTGACCATGCTTTTTCTAGGCCATGGGCTAAGTACTTACCCTGTTACCCTTTGGGCCATTGACCATGCTTTTTCTAAGCCATGGGCTAAGTACTTACCCTGTTACCCTTTGGGCCATTGACCATGCTTTTTCTAGGCCATGGGCTAAGTACTTACCCTGTTACCCTTTGGGCCATTGACCATGCTTTTTCTAGGCCATGGGCTAAGTACTTACCCTGTTACCCTTTGGGCCATTGACCATGCTTTTTAGGCCATGGGCTAAGTACTTACCCTGTTACCCTTTGGGCCATTGACCATGCTTTTTCTAGGCCATGGGCTGAGTACTTACCCTGTTACCCTTTGGGCCATTGACCATGCTTTTTCTAAGACATGGGCTAAGTACTTACCCTGTTACCATTTGGGCCATTGACCATGCTTTTCTAAGCCATGGGCTAAGTTCTTACCCTGTTACCCTTTGGGCCATTGACCATGCTTTTCCTATGCCATGGGCTAAGTACTTACCCTGTTACCCTTTGGGCCATTGACCATGCTTTTTCTAAGCCATGGGCTAAGTACTTACCCTGTTACCCTTTGGGCCATTGACCATGCTTTTCCTATGCCATGGGCTAAGTACTTACCCTGTTACCCTTTGGGCCATTGACCATGCTTTTTCTAAGCCATGGGCTAAGTACTTACCCTGTTACCATTTGGGCCATTGACCATGCTTTTCCTAAGCCATGGGCAAAGTACTTACCCTGTTACCCTTTGGGCCATTGACCATGCTTTTTCTAAGCCATGGGCTAAGTACTTACCCTGTTACCCTTTGGGCCATTGACCATGCTTTTCCTAGGCCATGGGCTAAGTACTTACCCTGTTACCCTTTGGGCCATCAGGTCCTTCAGGTCCATGTTCGCCCTTCATTCCTTTACTTCCCTACAGACCTTCCATACCAGGAAATCCCTGAATACCTTGCTTTTCTAGGCCATGGGCTGAGTACTTTGTTACCCTTTGGCCATTGACCATGCTTTTTCTAAGCCATGGGCTACTTACCCTGTTACCCTTTGGGCCATTGACCATGCTATTTCTAGGCCATGGGCTAAGTACTTACCCTGTTACCCTTTGGGCCATTGACCATGCTTTTTCTAGGCCATGGGCTGAGTACTTATCCTGTTACCCTTTGGGCCATTGACCATGCTTTTTCTAAGCCATGGGCTAAGTACTTACCCTGTTACCCTTTGGGCCATTGACCATGCTTTTTCTAAGCCATGGGCTAAGTACTTACCCTGTTACCATTTGGGCCATTGACCATGCTTTTTCTAAGCCATGGGCTAAGTACTTACCCTGTTACCCTTTGGGCCATTGACCATGCTTTTCCTATGCCATGGGCTGAGTACTTACCCTGTTACCCTTTGGGCCATTGACCATGCTTTTTCTAGGCCAAGGGCTAAGTACTTACCCTGTTACCCTTTGGGCCATTGACCATGCTTTTTCTAGGCCATGGGCTAAGTACTTACCCTGTTACCCTTTGGGCCATTGACCATGCTTTTTCTAAGCCATGGGCTAAGTACTTACCCTGTTACCCTTTGGGCCATTGACCATGCTTTTTCTAGGCCATGGGCTAAGTACTTACCCTGTTACCCTTTGGGCCATTGACCATGCTTTTTCTAAGCCATGGGCTAAGTACTTACCCTGTTACCCTTTGGGCCATTGACCATGCTTTTTCTAGGCCATGGGCTAAGTACTTACCCTGTTACCCTTTGGGCCATTGACCATGCTTTTTCTAGGCCATGGGCTAAGTACTTACCCTGTTACCCTTTGGGCCATTGACCATGCTTTTTCTAGGCCATGGGCTAAGTACTTACCCTGTTACCTTTTAGGCCATCAGGTCCTTCAGGTCCATGTTCGCTCTAAGCCATAGGCTAAGTACTTACCCTGTTACCCTTTGGGCCATCAGGTCCTTCAGGTCCATGTTCGCCCTTCATTCCTTTAGTTCCCTGCAGACCTTCCATACCAGGAAATCCCTGAATACCTTGGGGTCCAGGTGGGCCAATGGGACCAGGTGATCCCTGAAAAAAATTCAAATTATTTTATTGTTAAGATAAGGGACATACTTTTAATATGAAATCAAGTTCAATAGGGCCATACCAAACAGATATGTGTTTTTCTCAGATTTTCTTCATATTAAAGAGAGCTAATGGAATATCTTTTTTTCTTTTATGTGTTATATTTCTTAGCTGAAGAGAACCAACAACATGAACAACAACACAAAACTAATTTTTCATTTTTTAAATTTTTTATAAGCAATAATGATATTTTTGTGTAATTTTTTGCTCGATTAATAGGACAAAGAGTTGTAACAGAAATTGTTTAAGGGATATATATTATATTCACTGAAGTTTAGGATTCATTTGGTAGGGCCTTAAATACCAGTAACTGGTAGATGATTGCATATTATGATGTATGGGTATGATCAGCATTATTTCAGTTACGTTTTATTACAACTACATGTATATATGAGCAATGACAAGGTTATTTTTATTGTCTGACAATAACACAATCTTCTTCATAAATATATCTGAAACCCATTTGTTTGCATTTATTTCTCATATATGCTGCTATTTTTATAAACTTGTACCAACTAAATGTATATCATTAAACACACTTCATTATCTTTTCAACTTGTCTGTTTTCTACAGAAAATATTAATCTAATCATCATAATATTAAAACCCCAGTGGAATCTGACTGTATTTGTTAAAAAAGTAAGGGGCCAGGATAAAGATTTTGTTTAATCATTGATAAACAAAAAATTCAGTCTGGCAATATGCTAGGAAAATCTTTGTGTTTCTTCTTCCATTTTTTTCATTTGCAATATTAAAAGAAAGAACCCTTTACACAATACATTTTTTACTAGCATAAATCTTTTCTTATAAATTACTTAAAACTATAATTTTCCATTAACACTTCCTCTTTTAATAATTCATGACACATGGCAAGAACAGATCACCTCCTGTTGGGCTTCTGTAATGGTTTTATAATTAAGATATGTGGGTCACTGACTGTGGATTATTTAAAAATAAAGGTCATGCTGTTCTCCATCCTTCCATGGATTGTTTGTTCTGTCTTTGAATGGATAAAAGAATAAAAATAATCCATTTTTTTTTTTAACTTGGTTAATATAAAAGTTTAATTTGTTCTGTAAAACATAGAATGAAAACTTCATTATATTTTAAGTAGCATATAAAAGTAGAAATTAAACCATAGCAAAAACTAATAGAAGTTATTTCCAAAAAAGACAAAAAAGAGGGAAGGTTGAGATCACAAAAAAATAGTTTAATCCTAATACAGCCTGTCCAAATTCAGGTACCTTTTCAGTTGTTGTTATTTATTAAACATGTACCAACAATCGTTAATGTTGTTTTGTCATTTAGGAAATTGGATGCTGATGGTAGATCTTTGATGTCTGTTAAATTGTTCACCTTTTTAGACTTGAGATGAAGAAGAACTTGGCATAATTTGTACTCTATGTTAATATGACTTCTAGATGTTTTTTTGGTATTTTGCGTTGTTGGGTTGCTGTTACATTGAAATTGACCCCAACATCATTCTCCAGTCACGAAAATATAAGGATGTCTTACGAAATGGCCAAAAACTTTAATTTGCTGCTTAAAATAGAGAAAAAAAGAGCTTTTACGCAGTTTTAAATGTGAAGGTCTAAATTAAGAAATCCTGACAACAAACAACTTTTTTCTGCAGAAAATGAGAAGCAGGTTGTAAAAATGCAAAATATTTTGATCCCAAAATGTGATACAACAAAAATGCAATTTATATGATGTAAACACATGTGGAAGCCATTGACTTATTTAACAACTCTTCTCACATAAAATGTGTACCTGACATGGAAGTGACAAGCACTCCTACTATAATGTTACTGCACTTTATGTTATTTTATATTAAAATGCTTGTAAGAGCAAGTTAGGTGAGATGTTTTATCAGACTGATCATAGATAAGTCATTCTTCAGTAAAAACAATTCTTACAAATAGATATAAGAAGATGTGGTATGAGTGCCAATGAGACAACTCTCCATCCAAGTCAAAATTTATAAAAGTAAACCATTATAGGTCAAAGTACGGTCTTCAACACGGAGCCTTGGCTCATACTGAACAGCAAGCTATAAAGGGCCCCAAAAATTACTAGTGTAAAACCATTCAAACGGGAAAACCAAGTCTAATCTATATAAAAAACGAAAACCCCAGAAGAATATATCTGCACATAGAAAATTTTAATTCTATAGATTTTGGCATGACCAAAAGTTGTGGAAGAGGGATTTTTCAATTTTCATTTTATTCACAATATATGAGTTATTCATTTCATTTCAATTTCGGTATTAAGAAAATCATAATTCAAAAATTTTCCTATTCATTTTTCTTCAAGTGTGCCAATAAAACCTTTTATCAGTTGATTTTGTAAAATACTTTTTATTAAAAAAAACAAACATTATTTATTAGCTGATTGTGGAAAAAATCAAAGGAATCAAAATACACTTTGCTTGTCCTAAGATCCTTGATTTGAATATTCATCATTAATCAAATCATCATGCTGTAATATTACATATATGTGAATAGAACAAGTTCAAAGACTTTGGGTGTAACTAGTTAAGAATATCACAAAGTTTATATGTTAGCATATATCAAAACTTTAAGGCTTTAGTCATAATCCTACTGAGAATAGCTTTACAGATTCTCTCTAATAAAGTTAATGAGCCTATTAATATACTTTTTACAATCAGAAATGTGAGGTTAAGTACATACCCTAGATCCTTTTTCTCCAACACATTTACATCCATTATGGAATACACAGTTACCACCCTGACATTCTGGGTCATTAGGGTCACGTTGCTGTAAAGAAAACAATGTTTTATTATTATTATTATTATAACTATAATACATGATCTTCCAACTGGAGCTTTTTCCTGCAAAAATTTGATGTCACAAGGCAAATATCTTTACATCACAATGTCCTATGATGTGTTTTCACCCAAATGACCCTAGGTCAACAGGGGCAGTTCATTCATAAATTTTGAAGTTGGAATCTTGTATTGGAAACTGAGTGAATCTAGGGTGAAAAAGGGAGCAAAGATACAAAGAGGGCAATCAATACTGTAAGTCTAAAAAAATCAGATAAAACCATGTCCAAAAGAAAAATACATGTACAAAGAAAAGACAAACAATAGCCCACAAAACACTACACAGAAGAAAAAAAAAAAAGATTGAGAAACATGAACCCCACCAAACATGGGGATAACTCAGATGCTTCACAAGGGTAGGCAGTTTCTGATCTAGGTGTACCTGTAGTGTTGCTCATGGCAAGTAAAATTAGCTATTAACTACACTATAATTGTGGCTAACTAAATTAGACTCAACTCATATATATATCCATTTTGCCGTGCAGACAGACTGGAGCCAACATTTATTCAAATTTTATGTCATCTATAATAAACAGCTGCGCCATGAGCGCATGATACGCTCGTCGCGTTTTCAAAGAATAAAGTTCAATAACTTCTCAACGTCATATCAGAGATTTATGAAAATCGAAAGGGAGCTTACTTCAATAGATATTAACAATTCACCAAAGTTTTATGAGAACTGCTGAAAGCATTTTTGAGTAATTGTCAGAAAACTGGAAAATCCCCCCTTTTTTAATGATAAAACCCCACAACTCGAAAAAGTAAAATCTAAAATTTATAAAAATCGAAAGGAAGCTTATGTCAATAGATATAAACAATTCAACAAAGTTTCATGAGAACTGCTGAAAGCATTTTTGAGTTATTGTCAGAAAACTGGAAAATCCCCCTTTTTCTAATGAATAAAACCCCATAATTTGGAAACGTAAAATCTAAAATTTATAAAAATCGAAAGGGAGCTCATGTCAATAGATATAAACAATTCCCCAAAATTTCTTGCAAATTGGTGAAAGCATTTTTGAGTTATTGTCCGAAAACTGGAAAATCCCCCTTTTTTTAATGAATAAAACCCCATAACTTGGAAATGTAAAATAAAAAATTTATAAAAAACGAAAGGGAGCTCATGTCAATAGATATAAACAATTCACCAAAATTTTATGCAAATTGGTTAAAGCATTTTTGAGTTATTGTCCGACATGTTGACAACGGACGGACAGAGGTATACCATAATATGTCCCATAAACGGGCGTATAAAAACAACCATACAGTAATCTCATAATATGCAAACATCATATATCACAATGATAGTATCTATTCAAAGTTAATTACACACAACTTGATGAACAAAAAAATATACTACCAGCAACAATAGTAGTAAATATCTATATACTTTCGAAAAATTTCTAATGTTACATATAATATTATGAATACCTGTCATAAAAGGACACTTGCTGCCCAGAAAAACCAAATATTTTGGAAACCTGCGTCGCGGAGCAATGCAAGAACTTTTTCTGGGTAATGATGCCAAACCTCATCATGAATGAGGGGCTGGACAGGGGGGTAAGTTTCTCCCTGCTCCCGCCCCTCTTCTCCCTTCTCCCACCCCCTTCTCCCTTCTCCCTCCATTTTCTTTCTCCCTTACCTTTTCCGACATACATTTCATTAAAATCCATAAAACATTCAGGAAAAGTTTCGCTTAGAAGATTAGTAATGCCATATATTAAAGTAACGAGTATCTCCCCTTTAACATTTAGAACTCTCGTGTAAATATTTCATCAATATCCATCCAGTTGTTCAGGAGGAGATGCGCTTAAAAGAGATACATTGATAGACAGATAGGGTGATTCTTATATGTACTTAGTTTCTAAAGAAAAGAGTTCTGTCAACCAGTCATTGAATCAGAAACAACAGTCTTATCACAGACAACAAGCTCTGCTTCAAAGACGTTTTCTATTTCATTTAATTCTTCTTTGACAGAAACATGTTCTGTGTGTCTATGAATGTTCAGTTCATTGAACTTATCATCGTCCATAATGTATACGGCACCAATATCTTGACCAGAAATATTTAAACTTTCCGAAATAAAAGCACACGGAACCGATGAAAGGGAAGGTTCACAATGAAACTCAAGTGGCTGGTCTGGCTCTTTGTATAACAACACTTTGCATGTTTCGGACGCATCTTTTACACTTTCGACAACTTTGTCAATACAGAATACGTCATCTATTGTGAAGGCCAAGACCTCTCCCACATGATGAATGATGATAAAATCATCTGTTGAAGTGATGTTACCGCTATCATGATGATTTAAATTAATTGGTGAACATGGTGGGGGTACATTGTTTTTATATAAAACCAAAGGAAGTGTTCCAGCATTGAATTTAGTGTTGTCGGATCTAACGCTCCTTTGTCTAACCCTTTTGCCAAATTTCTCCCTAAATTCAAGCAGTAGGCGCACATCTTCTTTTGGCAAAGCATGAACCCTTTCACCCTTCGTCCTAACCAAACATTCATCAAAAGAAAAAAATGTTTTTTAACTTCTTCGTAAGTTGATCTGTTCTTGCTGGTGAAGTAATGAAAACCGCACTAGCTTAATCTCTTCAGAAGCTCTAACACACCTCTCATAAAATCTCTCGCGCAATCGAGTACTGAAGGCGTTTCAACTCGTAATCGTAAATTTCCAGTATTGGCTAGTTTTTGCCAATATTGTTAACATAAGATATTTTTTCTTATGAGTGTTTATCTTTTTATATGTTCTGATCTGTTCTATAAGTTATAAAATGAGTTTTCCATGGATGCTCCCTACTATCCCGTCTCCCTCCTCCCCCCCTCTCTCCCTTCTCCCGCCCCCTCTCTCCCCTGCTCCCAATACCCTGTCCAGGCCCTCATGAATATGACAATATTAAAATTGATACGAAAAGAAGTTTTGACTGTACGATGTCTACAGCTAGAATTACCACCTATACGATTTTGTTTTATCAAATTGTTTCTAAAATTTCTCACTGTATTTTTTAAAATAGATTTAAATATAGGGCGATCTGATGTGTGTTGTATATCAGACTGTACCAAAAGTTTTCAAAGAACCTAAGTATTTACTTCTAATTCGATTTGAAGACTCATAGCTCTACATATATATATCAGTGGTTATTTATTATCAATTAGAACTTTTATAATCCGTTGATTCTTATTTGAACAAATGTGTATCATACTTTTAAATTAAGCTTAGACCTTCTAAAACTTCAATTTTTAAATTTGAAATTTTTCTCTATGTAAAAAGAATTAGATTGGCCTAAAAATGTACTTTTATCCTTAACTGCAAGAAATTCAAGAGTAACTCCATTCTGAGATCTTGTGTAGTGTACATTAAATTCTTGAATTTCAACTTATCAACTTAATTTCTATTTTTCAAGATGTGCTTTTACTAAGAAATATCAATTTTATATGCATTTTTCTCAAAAGGTTTTTTTTCAAAATGGTTACAAAAATTATCAAGGACTGAAATTGCTCCATAAAGTAAAATAGTCAATTAATGTACAGAACTTATAAGGAGGCTGAAAATACTTCTCATGTTATATCAGCAAAGATTTAGAACTTTCCAGTATCTTTCAAAAGTTTTGGCAGCAGTTATGCATTTTGATGGAAGTTTGATTGCTTAACAAAAGAGTATGTAATATTTCCAGTTGGGTTTTTTTGCAGATGTTTCATGTATTGAAACTGACCTCTTCCTTCAAAGTACCTTAAGAAAGTTTATGAGATATCAATCAATTTGGTTTCCATATCAACTAGACAGGGTGTGACTTATATCAACATTGTTTATATTTATGTATAAACAATTTTAGCCCTTCACTCTCTAAACAACAGAGAAAGATCATCTTAATGCACGTTATCATGAATGTTGTTATCAGGTTTAATCTTCCAACATTATTACTGCTGTTTTTTCAGCGTAACATACTCAGACAGATTTGTAATTTTTATGTTGAGAAGCATTTACATGTTTATTTTCATGATTTACTCAAATGTGGAATACCAAATAATTAATTAATTTACCTCAACTTCTTTTGTTTTGGTTTAATTTTTATCATAAGGAGATATAAAATCTTAAGTTCCAATTATTTATAGCTAGATGAACTAAAATCTTATAAGTAAGTTCCAATTATTTATAGCTAGATGAACTAGAAAATCCTAAACAAAAATCTGCATTTATAGATAGAACACAATTTTATGCAAACCTTTCATCTCTCTCACTGACAAAAGAGCTTTGAGTTTTTGATTACACCCTTCTTGTAAACTAAAAGGTACTTAAAAACAAATCAACTAGACTATTTGCTCAGCTAAATTCCTTAATCAAAAATACATATTCAGCAGAATTTCAATCAACACTTGTTTTCTGAAGTACTTTCTCAGAATCACAATTCACATGTATAATGTGAGACGAATCCATTTGCAGATGCACATCTAGTTAACCTACTATCTAACATTGCATTAATTTTATATCATGTTTATTCTTTTCTTTTCAAAACTACCACTGATGAATCAGAATTGAGGAAATTTGATCTTCAAATATAAACAAACCAGTTCTAAATAAAACATTGTATATTTTCTTTGAAATTAGTTTACAAGAGTACAGATGTGTTGTCCAGATCACTGCAGTCCAGACATATATCAATTAGAATTCAGCTTACTCAGCAGTTTTTCAATATCCTTGAAGATCATAGATTGGTTATAGATCTATGATCACATCAATGTTATCTCTGAACTAAGAGCATGCATGTTTCTCATACAGTTCACTCTAACATTTACTATTCTTCTTTGTCAAACTTTGATACTTGCAACAATAAAAGTTAAACAAAGGGGAATGATAAGAAAGAGTCCTTAGTATCCTTAATAAAAATCTACCTTATTTTAATGTAATGCATGTTTCCTAGAGCTAAATTTTTTTATTCCAGAAAATGATGATAAAATTTACATGAGATCTTATCTGAAATTTACTAAAAATGCAACATATATGTATTACAGAATTTACAGTTACAAATCCTGTACATAAACTAAATAAATGGAGAATGTGTTCCCATGGACACAGATGATGCTCCTGCTTGCATACAAAATTATAAAGGGACATATTTAACTCAAGAACGATAAAAGTGACACTACCAAAATTTTTACTTGATCTGAGTTTTGTGGTAATAAGTATTGTGTATAGGTTTCATAATGTTTGGTTGGGGCAAACTTAAGTTACAGAACAGTAACAAAAAATTTTGAAATTTTTTTTATCTAAAAAGGGGCATAATCGATGATGGTTAAAGTGACACCACCAAAATTCAACTTGATCAGTGTTTTGTGGTAATTAGCATTATGTATAAGTTTCATAACATTTGGTTGAGGCAAACTTAAGTTAGAGAACGGAAACTAAAAATTTTGCATTTTTTTCCATTTATAAAGGGCACAACTCGAGAATAGTTAAAGTGACACCACCAAAATTCAAACTTGATCTGTATTTTGTGGTTATATGCATTGTGTATAAGTTTCATAACATTTGGTTGAGGCAAACTTAAGTTAGAGAACGGAAACTAAAAATTTAGCAATTTTTCCATTCATAAAGGGGCTTTACTCTAGAACCGTTTTAGTGACGCCATCAAAATTCAAACTTGATCTGTGTTTTGTGGTAACAAGCATTGTGTATAAGTTTCATAACATTTGCTTAAGGCAAACTTAAGTTAGAGAACGGAAACTAAAAATTTTGCAATTTTTCCATTTACAAAGGGGCATAACTCTAGAACAGTTAGAGTGACGCCACCAAAATTCAATCTTGATCTGTATTTAGTGGTAATAAGCATTGTGTATAAGTTTCATAACATTTGGTTGAAGCAAACTTAAATTAGAGAACGGAAACTAAAAATTTTGCAATTTTTCCATTTATAAAGGGCATAACTCTAGAACGGTTAAAGTGACGCCACCAAAATTCGATCTTGATTTGTGTTTTGTGGTAATAAGCATTGTGTATAAGTTCATAACATTTGGTTGAGGCAAACTCAAGTTAGAGAACGGAAACCAATTTTGGGATGTACGGACGTACGTACGTACAGACGGACAAGGGTAAAACTTAATGCCCCCTCTGCTACTGCGGGGGCATGATAAAAACATTACCCGTACATCCCCAAAATCTGTTTCTTTTACTTTTTGAAGTATCAAGCCTAGCTAAATCAGAACAATATTGAGGTCTGCACCAAACTGGGTTCTCATGAAAGGTGAACAATTTCCAGCCCCTATTGATACCTATTGGGTTAATACTGCTACTCCTATAACAAGAGTGGACACACAGAAAAGTCTGGCCTGTCGTGTATTTCTAATTGAAGTTATGTTGAAAGAAAATGTTATCAGACATACATTATAAATTTTAAGCTGTAAATAATGAGATAATGTCACTGCTGCTGATGCCTGTATGAACGCTAAAGCTGCTGCCAGGCCTGCTGAAGACAACTATCATAGTGTCTTCATACTACTAATTGTATAGATAATTATCCACTATATGAAGATATGCTAGATAACTGTGGTTAAGAGTGAAATAACTTAGTGATATACCATTGATATGGATTATTGTGATTAAAGATGGCAGTGAAGAATGAAAAACTAACATTGACCTATGAACCATGAAAATAAGGTCAAGGTCATATAAACCCTGCCAGACAGACAGATAAGCCTTACAATCATTCCATACACCAAATATAGTTGACCTATTGATTAAATTTTCTAAGAAACAAAGTTCAGCATTATAACTTAACACTGACCAATGAGCCATGTAAAAGGGGTTAAGGTCATATGATACCTGGTGGACAGACATAAACACCTAATGAACATTCCATACACCAAATATAGTTGACCTATTGCTTATAGTTGAACATAAACTGTTAACACAGAGATATGTCTCACCTTTTTGTACTTTTGATAATGCAAATGTTGAAATTAAAATAGCAATACTTTAACATGTAAGTTATGCAAATATTCAAAGTCAATGAACCATGACTGAAGGTACACTGCAAAACAATCTCCATGGAAATGAGATATGCCAATGCTAATACAACTGCATACCAAATACCATAGACTTATCATAAGTCGTTCCCTTTTAACAAACCTAAACACAAGCATTGACTTGTAAACTATGTAAAAATTTCAAAGTCAATGAACCATGATGAGGGGGTGGGGCTATATAATCTCCATGGAAACGAGACTTGCAAATGCCAATAAATTTGCATACCAAATATCACTGACTTAACATTATTCTTTATATATTTAACACAAATATTCTCCATGGAAAAGAGATATGCCAATGCTTATACAACTGCATACCAAATATCATTGACTTACCACTAACGGTTCCCCATAAACTGACCTAATCACAAACTAATACATGTAAACTAAGCAAAGTTTCAAAGTCAATAGACCTTGACTGAGGGGGCGGGGCCAAATAATCTCCATGGTAATGAGATGTGCCAATGCTAATACAACTGCATACCAAATATCATTGACCTACCACTACTGGTTCACCATGAACTAGACCTAATCACAAACTAATACATTGTTGACGCCGTCGCTGACGCCGGAAACAGCATACCTATGTCTCGCTTTTTGACTCCGTCAAGGCGAGACAAAAAATAGACCAAAACACCAAATTTTAACACTGAGCAATGAACCGTGAAAATCAGATCAAGGTCAGATAAAACCTGCGAGACAGACATGTACATCCTAAAATATTTCCATACACCAAATATAGTAGATCTATTGCATATAGTATAAGAAAATAGGACCAAAACTAAAAAACTTAACTTTTACCACTGAACAATGAAAATGAGATCAAGGTCAGATGACACCTGCCAGTTGGACATGTACACCTTACAATCATTCCATAATCCAAATAAAGTTGACCTATTGCTGAAAGTATTAGAAAAATAGACCAAAAATAAAAACTTAACATTGAGCAATGAACCGTGAAAATTAGGTCAAGGTCAAATAAAACATGCCAGACTGACATGTACATAGTAAAATATTTTCATACACCAAATATAGTTGAATTTTTATACAGTATAAGAAAAACAGACCAAAACACAAAAACTTAACTTTAACCAATGAACCATGAAAATGAGGTCAAGGTCAGATGACACCTACCAGTTGGACATGTACACCTTACACTCATTCAATACACCAAACATAGTAGACCTATTGTATACAGTACAAGAAAAACAGACCAAAACACAATAAAATGCTCCAGGGCGCAGCTTGATACGACCGCAGAAGTCGAAACCCTGAACAGTTGGGGCAAGTATGGACACAACATTCAAGCTTGATACAGCTCTGAATTTGGATTGTGATTGACTATTTGACACAGCATAGGTTTCTGACACAGAATGAATGTGGTCTAAGAACTTAAAATTTTAAATTGGACATTCACCTATTATGGTCCAATATCCAAAATCTAAATACATGGTTAGATTCAGCATATCAAAGAACCCTAAGAGTTCAATTTTTGATGAAATCAAACTAAGTTTAATTTTGGACCCTTTTGACCTCAATGTGGACAAAGTTGATAACGGGTCCCAAAAATCAAAAATCTAAATACATGGTTAGATTCAGCATATCAAAGAACCCCATATATTCAATTTTTGTTGAATCAAACAAAGTTTAATTTTGGACCCTTTTGACCTCAATGTGGACAAAGTTGATAACGGGGCCCAAAAATCAAAAATCTAAATACATGGTTAGATTCAGCATATCAAAGAACCCCATATATTCAATTTTTGTTGAAATCAAACAAAGTTTAATTTTGGACCCCGATTTGGACCAACTTGAAAACTGGGCCCATAATCAAAAATTTAAAGACATGTTTAGACTCAGCATATCAAAGAACCCTAAGAATTCAATTTTTGTTAAAATCAAATTAAGTTTAATTTTGGACCCTTTGGACCTTAATGTAGACCAATTTGAAAACAGGACCAAAAATTAAGAATCTAAATACATGGTTAGATTCAGCATATCAAAGAACCCCATATATTCAATTTTTGTTGAAATCAAACAATGTTTAATTTATCCACTATTCACCTTTTGTACTTTTGATAATGCAAATGTTGAAATTAAAATAGCAATACTTTAACATGTAAGTTATGCAAATATTCAAAGTCAATGAACCATGACTGAAGGTACACTGCAAAACAATCTCCATGGAAATGAGATATGCCAATGCTAATACAACTGCATACCAAATACCATAGACTTATCATAAGTCGTTCCCTTTAACAAACCTAAACACAAGCATTGACTTGTAAACTATGTAAAATTTCAAAGTCAATGAACCATGATGAGGGTGGGGCTATATAATCTCCATGGAAACGAGACTTGCAAATGTCAATAAATTTGCATACCAAATATCACTGACTTAACATTATTCTTTATATATTTAACACAAATATTCTCCATGGAAAAGAGATATGCCAATGCTTATACAACTGCATACCAAATATCATTGACTTACCACTAACGGTTCCCCATAAACTGACCTAATCACAAACTAATACATGTAAACTAAGCAAAGTTTCAAAGTCAATAGACCTTGACTGAGGGGCCGGGGCCAAATAATCTCCATGGTAATGAGATGTGCCAATGCTAATACAACTGCATACCAAATATCATTGACCTACCACTACTGGTTCACTATGAACTAGACCTAATCACAAACTAATACATTGTTGACGCCGTCGCTGACGCCGGAAACAGCATACCTATGTCTCGCTTTTTGACTCCGTCAAGGCGAGACAAAAAATAGACCAAAACACCAAATTTTAACACTGAGCAATGAACCGTGAAAATCAGATCAAGGTCAGATAAAACCTGCGAGACAGACATGTACATCCTAAAATATTTCCATACACCAAATATAGTAGATCTATTGCATATAGTATAAGAAAATAGGACCAAAACTAAATAAAATGCTCCATGAGGCAGAGCTTGATCGACCGCAGAGGTCGAACCCTGAATAGTTGGGGCAAGTATGGACACAACATTCAAGCTTGATACAGCTCTAAATTTGGATTGTGATTAAATTTTAAATTGGACCAACTTGAAAACTGGGCCCATAATCAAAAATCTAAATACATGATTAGATTCAGCATATCAAAGAACCCTAAGAATTCAATTTTGTTAAAATCAAACTAAGTTTAATTTTGGACCCTTTGGACCTTAATGTATACCAATTTGATAACGGGACCAAAAATTAAGAATCTAAATACATGGTTAGATTCAGCATATCAAAGAACCCCATATATTCAATTTTGTTGAAATCAAACAAAGTTTAATTTTGGACCCTTTTGACCTCAATGTGGACAAAGTTGATAATGGGGCCCAAAATCAAAAATCTAAATACATGGTTAGATTCAGCATATCAAAGAACCCAATATTTTCAATTTTGTTGAAATCAAACAAAGTTTAATTTTGGCCCCGATTTGGACCAACTTGAAAACTGGGCCCATAATCAAGAATTTAAAGACATGTATAGATTCAGCATATCAAAGAACCCTAAGAATTCAATTTTGTTAAAATCAAATTAAGTTTAATTTTGGACCCTTTGGACCTTAATGTAGACCAATTTGAAAACGGGACCAAAATTAAGAATCTAAATAATGGTTAGATTCAGCATATCAAAGAACCCCATATATTCAATTTTGTTGAAATTAAACAAAGTTTAATTTTGGACCCCAATTTGGACCAACTTGAAAACTGGGCCCATAATCAAAAATCTAAATACATGATTAGATTCAGCATATCAAAGAACCCTAAGAATTCAATTTTGTTAAAATCAAACTAAGTTTAATTTTGGACCCTTTGGACCTTAATGTAGACCAATTTGAAAACGGGACCAAAATTAAGAATCTAAATACAGGGTTAGATTCGCATATCAAAGAACCCCAATAATTCAATTTTTGATGAAATCAAACAAAGTTTAATTTTGGACCCTTTGGACCTCAATGTGGACCAATTTGAAAACGGGGCCCAAAATCCAAAAACTTAATACATGGTTAGATTCAGCATATCAAAGAACCCCATATATTCAATTTTTGTTGAAATCAAACAAAGTTTAATTTTGGACCCCAATTTGGACCAACTTGAAAACTGGGCCCATAATCAAAATCTAAATACATAATTAGATTCAGCATATCAAAGAACCCTAAGAATTCAATTTTGTTAAAATCAAACTAAGTTTAATTTTGGACCCTTTGGACCTTAATGTAGACCAATTTGAAAACGGGACCAAAAATTAAGAATCTAAATACACGGTTAGATTCGGCATATCAAAGAACCCCAATAATTCAATTTTTGATGAAATCAAACAAAGTTTAATTTTGGACCCTTTGGACCTCAATGTGGACCAATTTAAAACAGGGCCCAAAATCCAAAAACTTAATACATGGTTAGATTCAGCATATTAAAGAACCCCAAGAATTCAAGAATAAAACCCCATTGAAATTGGTCAAGAAATAAGCAATTTATACAAAATATCTTCTTTGCACAATACTGTGCAATTAAATATTTCTTGCAATTGCGCAATACTGTGCAATTGAATATTTCTTGCTATTGTGCAATACTGTACAATTGACAATTTCTTCCTACTGTGCAATATTGTGCTATTGGATATTTCTTGCTATTGTGCAATACTGTGCAATTGAAGATTTCTTGCTATTATGCAATACTGTGCAATTGAAAATTTCTTGCTATTGCACAATACTTATTATATAATAATTTACACATCCTGTTTGGTGTGTATATCCTGCCATATCATTATTATTTGCTTTTAAATTTAAATCAGAAATAACCAACTTAAAATGGAAAATTTTAAAGAAAAAAAAAGGAAGAAAAAAAAAAAAAAATCCCCCAATTTTGAACCCTCTTATGATTCATCACCCCAAACTCAATCCCAGCCTTCAATGAGGTATGGTACCTTGCAGTACAATTTCAGAGAGATCCATACACTTAAACACAAGTTATTGTCTGGAAACTAGAAAATGCTTATTTTGGCCCCTTTGGCCCCTAATTCCTAAACGTTTAGGCAATTACCCCAAACTCAATTCCAGCTTTCCATTTGTGATATGGAACCTTGTAGTACAATTTCAGAAAGATCCATACACTTACACACAAGTTATTGTCCTGAAACTAGAAAATGCTTATTTTTGCCCTTTTTGGCCCCTAATTCCTAAAATTTTGAGGCAATTACCCCAAAATCAATCCCAGCATTCCCTTTGTGATATGGAACCTTGTGGTACAATGTCAGAGAGATCCATACACTTACACACAAGTTATTGTCTGGAAGTTACAAAATGCTTATTTTGGCCCCTTTTGGCCCCTAATTCCTTAACTGTTGGTACCATAACCCCAAAATCAATCCCAACCTTCCTTTTGTGGTATTGAACCTTATGGTAAAATTTCATAGAGATCCATTCTAGAGATCCATTTACTTAAACTAAAGTTAAAATTTTTTGAGACCACTGAACAATGAAAATGAGATCAAGGTCAGATGACACCTGCCAGTTGGACATGTACACCTTACAATCATTCCATAATCCAAATATAGTTGACCTATTGCTGAAAGTATTAGAAAAATAGACCAAAATAAAAACTTAACATTGAGCAATGAACCGTGAAAATTAGGTCAAGGTCAAATAAAACATGCCAGACTGACATGTACATAGTAAAATATTTTCATACACCAAATATAGTTGAATTAACGTAGTATAAGAAAAACAGACCAAAACACAAAAACTTAACTTTAACCAATGAACCATGATATCAAGGTCGACCACAAAACATTTTTCAATACACCAAACATAGTAGACCTATTGTATACAGTACAAGAAAAACAGACCAAAACACAAAAACTTAACTATAACCACTGAACCATGAAAATTCAGTCAAGGTCAGATGACACTTTCCAGTTGGACACCTTACAATCATTCCATACACCAAATATAGTAGACCTATTGCTTATGTATCTGAGATATGGACTCGACCACCTAAACTTAACCTGGTTCACTGATCCATGAATGAGGTCGAGGTCAAGTGAAAACTGGCTGACGGGCATAAGGACCTTGCAAGGTACGCACATATCAAATATAGTTATCCTATTACTCATGAGAAAAATTAAGAATACTAAAAATCTTAACTTTTTTTTGCAAGTAGTCACTGAACCATGAAAATGAGGTCAAGGTCAATGGACATATGACAGGCTGAAACTTCATAACGTAAGGCATCTATATACAAAGTATGAAGGATCCAGGTATTCTACCTTCTGAAATATTAAGCTTTTAAGAAGTTTAGCTAACGCCGCCGCCGCTGGATCACTATCCCTATCTTGAGCTTTCTGCGACAAAAGTCGCAGGCTCGACAAAAATCTGATGATGTCATAATCAGTGATAGGGCAACATACATTGGAGGATAAGATGTTTCTTGTCCGCATCTTAAACATTATTACAAAGTCATAAACCATTATAATCTGTTTAACAATTATCCATAATATATTTGTTATGTTTTGACATCAATGTTGTATAGGTCAAACAGGTGGCTGCAAGTAACTTTACCTTATATTTATCTGAGTTCTATGTGAATCAAGAAAGAATTGCCCACTTGCAAGAAATTTGTAAATACTTTTGTTTGTAGTGCATAACATTGTTTGCGTTTTGTTGTGTTACATATGTATGAAGAAAAGGGGCAAATATTGTGAATGTAATGTTATAAATATTATGATGTAGTTCTAAAGAATGGTTATGGCAGAAAGGGCAATTACCTTGAACTTTGTTATAAGTTACAAAGTAAGATACAAAATTTTGATTAGTTTTCCTTAATACCTACAAGGTTAAAAACCTTCAGACTCTTATCAAACTGTTACAGAGTTCTTAAAGAAGTAATTAGTTACATAAAGAGGTAATACGACAGAGTGTCAATGACTTACAATGATCAGTGCACATATTCCATAAAATGGAATGCTTTTTCACTAAAGAAATGTAATTACACAACGAATATGTAGACACTTCAAAATGGATTATGTGCTGAATAAAAAAGACATTCTAATTGTAGTTTACTATCCACACTGGTCACTGAATGATGATACATATATATATATATATATAGAAATGTTTTATCTATGACCACTGTTAATAGTAAACTAGCAATACATAGAAAAATATGAAAATAAGGGAAATTAAATGAAAACAAAAAAATAACAGACTTTGTGGAAAAAAGTGGGCAAAAAAATTGTTCAGTCCCCATACATCCGGCCCAGATCCAGGATTTGATGTTAGGGGGTGCTCTATGAGAATTAGGAGTTAGAGGACAATATTTTGACATCATTATGTGGTGTGGGTGCTCACGCCGGGTGCACACCCTTCTTATTACACACCTGTACATGTACCCAGAGACATATATCTGTCTTGGATTTACCTATGGAAATAAAAATTTAAAGACCATTTCATGATGAACAAAAAATAGCTTGTGCATTGTTTTTTCACCAATTTGCACAAAACAACTATGAATAACAAGCCAAAAGCATGAAAACAGGTAAAATTATAATTGCCTGGAAATAGTTCTTATAAAAATTAGGCATAAAAATTACCAACGGGCCTCTATGAAAAATGGCTTTTTCCACTTCTCAGTAACAGAGACATATTCATATATACACATATGTGTACAGTAGTGTTCGGTAATTCCGTCCGTCCGGTAAACTCGCCCACTCCCACTTACTTCCGTAATTGTCACTTCTGTGAATATTTCGTCTGCTATTTTATTCATAGGAACTGTACTTTATCATTACTGCATGTCAAATGTAAAAGAAAAATCCTTTATTACGAAAATATCTAGTGGTATATATTATACAGTTCCTAAAGCTAACGATAATCTATTATTGCTTACAAAACTTGTTTCTGCCTTGAAATTTTTTTTTTTTTTCGATTGTCTGGAATCCCTCTTGTCAGTGGTCTATTGATAGATCACCTTTTCCTTTCATAAATATGTGATCAACTGGCCCTCCTTACATATTTACTGTCCATGGGCGGATTTACCGGACAAACACATTTCCGATAAAAACACGGATGACCCACTTGTTTTGTTGATTTTAAAATCTATTTCAGATATTTTTGGGAAATGAGATAAACTACTCAAAGTTGATTTGTCAGTGAATCGATTTATGTTAAATTTGATAAAATTTGTATATAATTAAGCAGAAATACATACGGTCAAAGCCTTATGTAGGCGGATTTACCGGAATGCATCGTATATATCATATGTCTCTCAGTAATGAATGTTTCTTCTTCAATCTTGCAGTGCTTGGACATAAATAACAATGCAATTACCAGACAGAATCTAAAATAAGATTCATCTTTTGAATTCTATTACTCCTGCAGATGAGTGACCATACTGTAATCGGGGTACCTAAAAAAACAACCCATCTTCCGTTTCAAAAGTTCAGATGTACTTTAAGAAACGTGGATATTCTAAATTCAGTATTTAAATTTCGCATGAAAGCTACATTGTTGTGTAGTGACAAATTGAAAATGTATATTTTATCTCTGAAATAACGTAAAATTTTATATGTTATCAAAAATGTTATTATGTTTTACAGGAATTTATTTTATTTTCATTTGTTATCTAAGCATATATCATTCTGACGTTAACTTGATTTTATCCGGGATTGTAAGACATAATTTTATACTTGTTGCTGTTGCTGGGTTTGTCCTCAAAAACAAATATTCTTCAATACTTTCCTTGTGTTATAGATATTTTGTATCATGTAAATGCAAATGTATTTTATTTATATTTTGTGTGAAACCAGAGACTATGCATATGTAACATGGGATGAAAAAAGAGATGCAAGGTGTTTATGGCTAAGAGATCAGAGACATGTATGTCTCTGCTAAGATTATTTTCATTATACTACTTGGGGTATATATCTAAGGAAAAGACTTTCGTATAACCCCCTCTATTGATTGAATAATTATAGAACATGTATATGTTCTAGGAGAGAACCACAGGGACAGACAAACTGAAGAGATATTTGCAGATTGATCTCTAGGTCTAAGTCAGGGATCACTTTGACCAACTGAGGCCCTTAAAGTATCCCTTCTAGTTTAAACCCTGGTCTGGATACCAGAGATTGGCGTACCCTACTATTAAATGTACTGAAATTTCCAGTAACCCTAACCATCAAACTCTCGGACTTTCGGCACTGTAGCCATCTGTCTTAACCATGAGGCAACATAACCACATAACAATGTTTTTTTGGCTTGCAATTCACCTTAGCCAAATTCTTCTGCTGTTATTACACAAGATATTAAGCAGGTGCATGATGTGGTCTGTCATCAATTGATGCATGCATACACTATATCTGTATATAAGAAGGGTTACTCGGTGTGGACTAAGTCATTGTTCAGAAGAACAAAACACCATGAATAATACTTTGTTTCTACTCACAATCTATAAAAATAAGATTTAATTGAAGTTGACAGGAGTTGGATAAAGAGCACCTACCTTTTAATTAGATGATTCATGATGTATCTAGCAAAAAATGTAGGCAATTCAAAATGACTTCTTCCTTAATACTTTATATTATTAATATTTTGTAGGAGTTAAGGTTGTTGATCTTAATGCTAGTGAAATACAGAAATGTTGAGTCAGCTGAATCATTTTGAACTAACCTAATGATTTCATTATAAAAATGTGGTAATGATGTCATGATTAAAACAGTTTTCTATTATTCAAATTAATTGAAGTTCAGTGATTTGCACTTGTACATTCATTTAATGAATAAATGTGCAAAGATTAGCACTTTATAATGTTTTTTAAAAACCCATAATACATGATTCAGCCCTCTTCCTTGGAAAGTACATGAATGAATATGAATAAAATGAATAAAAAGGGGAAACAATGAGAGTAAGCAGACCATGAAAAACTTTCAAGTTTTATTTTTTTTTTGTTGAGAGAGAAAAAAGAATGCACTTAGCTCAAAATATCCATTGTCCAAAATGACAGTCTAAGACTGGAAAACATGATGCAACAAATGGAAAAACAAACCCAGGCCATTCATTTGGAGGAGTAGCCAGTACCTTTACCCTTCTATGCTACTCAAAAATACTGCCTGAATTTAGGAATTTTTATATAAGGTATTCAAGAAATATATAGAAAAGTACCACCTACAAGTGGAAAGTACCAATTAACATGAAAGATAATGAAACTCCTATCAACTATCAACCTTGGCCTATATGTATTATTTTACATGGGATTGGGTTCCCTTTTTATTCATATCGATCCATGTACTTTCCCAGACAGTGGGTTGAATCATGTGTTATAGCCTGCCAAGCCTCCCACTTGTATTCCAGCGAAAAAAAGTTCCAATTTATCCATGCACTCTTAGATAAAATTGAAAACGTACATTCCACTAGAAGGCATGTTCTGAACTTATACAGTTTCAGGAAAAGTCATTTTCAACTACACCTCAATATAGAATTGAGATCAGGAGTCAAAAGTCATAAAGTGTTAATTAGTTTCCAGAATGACCCCTTAGGAGAAATAATGCAGGAGTTTGTTGTTTGCTCAACATATGCATACATAGATAATATAAAATCACATAACTTTGGTTAAAGACATCAGATTTAAAATTTACCAAGATTCTTTGGCGTCTTAGAGTATAGTGATATTTGAATGATGAATTTCTTGTCATACTGTGTTATGTAGGTTGCTATATAGTTGACACAGTTCCTATTTTTACATTGACTTGTGAACAAAACAGATCACAATATGCTGTTTGTAGGGTTTTTTGAAGGATAGTTACTTGTAACAAAAAAAGCACAAAATTTTCTCTTTTTTTCAGCAAATCAGGGTTATGTCCATTGAAAAGACACAGCTAACTCAGTTTGGGGGAGGTAATAATTCATATTTTACCAAGGCCTTTGATCCTGACATGAAGAATATAATAGACGAAAATATCAGAATATAAATCAAGATGATAACATTATATATATATTTTTAGGTGAGTTTACACTTGTGCATCCACATTTCTTTACATGAAATAAAAGGAATTGACAATTTAAAATATCATTTAGTGGTGTTTCTTTTAAAATACAAACTTGAAACCTATCTACAATGAAACAACAATTATCCAAAAATCACAGATTTAATTTGTTGCTTAAATTTCTTTTTCTGTATCTTTTTCTTTCTTTTTTTGTTTTTGTTTTTTTTTTTTTTTGGGGGTTTATATACAATATATATTATTCTTTTCATAAAGAAATTATTGCTCATTACATTAAATGGTATTTTAACTACAAAAAATACTGTTTCCTATCTTGCTTAGAGCCCATTCAAACTATACTTATTTTCTATCAGATGAATCTTAGTTGGCATGAGAAACAAATAATCAGTATGACATATCCTAATGTTTGCTGCTGTAGTTTGGCAGTAGTCATGTAGATGTAAGAACAGATAAAGTTGCTGACAATTTTCCACAGGTTTGTGAGTCACTGTAGAAACAGACACTTTCTGTCTGATCTGCTTCATAAATACTATGATGTCATATCTTTGATTCTTTAATAATTAAGGCCAAAACAACATAATAACTGTTATATCTATGATTCCTTAATAATGAAGGCCAAAGCAATATAATTACTGTTACTCATTATCATGTTATAATTATTCATTGAAATATTAATTGTTTTTACTTATGATCTTCCAAACATAATTTTATTTTTGTATAGGTATTATAGTTTAAATACTAAACGACTCAGTTTGTTTTAGAAATGTTGTTAGATACTTGTTAAATCAATATGTATCCTATAACGTGAGGGTACCCAAATTGCACCTATTTTGACAGTGTTTTAACCTACGTTTATTTATGCTTCAGACAAAAGTTTTCATTATGTGTTTATTTTGTAGATGTATCATTACTTACTATATGGTTTCACCAATTTAATTTTGAATCCATATGGAATCATAGAAAATTGGTCTGAACTGACCTCCAAACCATCAATGATTCTGTAATGAGGTACCCAATTGCATCCATGCTTAAATTCGCATCGTCAAAAGTCGAATAACAGAGCTTTTGTTTAATTTTTCAAATATTTTGAACAATTGGATATTAGTCCATGCTTACTCTTCATTTTTAAGAAATGGATACTTGTAACATATTGTATTTGCTAATTTTAAAAGATGACGTTTTGATGACGTCGCATGGCGACGTTTCGTACATTTTGCTTTTTCAGTAAACACTTCATCTGTTGATAAATACTGTGAACGTTTTGTGTATATCTAAATATTTTTACCTATGTTGAAAGACGTGCATAGTATCAAATCATAAAAATACAAATTGTTTAGTCTCTAGGAAATCTTGTAAGATTTCGCTGCTATTTTGCTGAATAGGTGCAATTTGGGTACTCCGTGCAATTTGGGTACCGTGACGTTAGGACATCAATCATGGATTTTGCTTCTTTTTATAAGTTGGTAATACATTTTTTAACTTTATAAAAACATTGGTCTGGGAGGTATGATTTATTTTTTAATTGTAATTGACTTTGAACTAGCTTTCAGTAGCTGTGAAAACTCTTAGATCAGTACTTTGTGTCTATAGTCTTTTTGCCAATTGTTAGTTTTTTAGTGCTTTGTGTCTATCTGATGAGTCAAGCCTTTTTCAACTGATTTTTACGGTTTGTTCTTATGTTTTGTAAATAAATCAGGATGATGGTTTTCTCTTTGAATTCATTTACATTTTGTCAATGATGGGACTATACTTTTTAGATTTTGCTTCTCATTTTTAAATTGAGACAAAACTCAGAGAATTTATTATTTTCTTGAAAATGCTCTTGCCTAATAAATTCTGTATCTTATTATTAGGATATGTTTAATTCATTTCTGCAACTATTGACTTCTTCATGAATTACAACTTTTCCTGGGGATACAACTTAGGCGTTAAAATTCAATTGAGGGTAGACAATTTTGCTGGATATTATTGAGAATCAAATTAGTTCTATACTATTTCAAGCAATAGCAATATAACAAAAATTGGCACCACTTTTTTGTTCACAAATTGGGGAAAAAAATCATTTTGTTAGTTCACAATTACTTTATTTACAGTGGCAGAATACTTGGGAAGTTTTAATTGCACAAGAAAATAAAGGGACCTAATGTCTGGTTTTTGAAATGCTTATTATAGTGTTCTATTTTGAGTGTATTGCCTTTTTTTTTATGTTAAATACTAATGGATATTCAATCTTCTTGTTTGTTATTCAATATATGCCATTAACCTTCTGGTAATAAATGTGTATTTGAATAATATTTGGTTTCAAGCACCATTGATGAAAATCAAATTTTTCAAAATTATCATATGGTGCCTGAAACTATCTTTGTCATGTACCATACTATGTCAACATTGTTCAACTTTCCCTTGTAAACATCTAGTGGTTATACCATATTGTGATAGTCCTTTATAAAGAAATGTATTGGGATCCATTGAGAAATGATCAGATGCGGATCCAGGATTTTGAAAAAAAGAGGGGGGGGACCCCAAACTAGACAAAGTTTGGAGTGGAATAGGTAAAAAATCTTGATTAACCATAAATGTAGCTCCGTAAGGGGGCCACCCGCCCCTTCCCCCAACCCCCCATAAATCCGCCTCTGATGATTGTAAATGTTTTCAAAGTGACAAAAGCAAGATGCAAATGTTTTTTGAAAAAATATTACTATTGATATTATTTCAAAGAAGAGATTTTTCAGTATGAAAAACGTAAATATGAGTGTTTTAATTTGTTATCAGGTCCTATTGATAGAGTTGCATAAGTTAAAATATCTTATCATAATATTCTGCAGAATACATTAAACATAAAATGACATCAATGTGTCCTAGCTAAATTACCATGGGCAACTCTAGAAGTAATCAAATGTAATTATTGGTAAATAAGATATTTGATATGATCTTAAGTAAAAGACTGACACATGAAATGTTACCCACAGGATTATGCTAATGTAAGTTTTGACATCTTCTTTATGATTAAACAAACAAACACACCAATAATATATTGCAATGGCCTAACCAGCCCTCCTCTATCTTAATTAACTCATGTCTGTAGAAACTGTCAGAAGGAGTTGTTTGGATGTTCAGCATTGAGGATCATGTTGATTTCATGCTATTTACAAAGCTATAAAATTCTTTTTGAACTGACTGGGTGAAATCAACATCATATGTCAGAGCTTTCAAACTCCAACTCTGAAAGAAGGCAGGGAGCTAAAAGTGTAGGAGGAAAACTAAAACCACATCTTCGGTACAGTTTTTAGTTCCCAGGAAATTATTCCATTTAGATGTTAATTGATTTTACACCAAGGCATTCTTGAAATATTACATAATCAGCCCACACAGGAAAAGACAAAATTATAAAATAGAAAAAACCAAGTTGTGGTAGTTTTAACTAATTCAACAGCCAACTAATTAGTGAAAAAGCTGGTTATGGTAGTTTTAACTAAATGAACAGCCAACTAATTGCCCAAAAGGCCATTTCAGATATTTGCATTGCTTGATTTGAATACACAATTTGACCATTGGTTAAGTTCACTTCAGGAAAAAAGTCCTTACTGCTAGGAGGTCTCCATTTGTCCATCCCTGTTACACCGGTTACAGATTTTTTTGGCTGTATTTACACCATTTTGAAAGCTAATTTACTAGAGTCTTTGAAGGTAGAATTTTTAAAAAATTTTACTGTTTAGCAAAAATTACATACGCAAACATTCATAAACTCATGGAAAATTATCTGTTTCAATGAATATTATTTTCAGAAGAAATCTTTTTTTTAGTCTGGCTTATAATCTGGGTATTAAGGGATAGAATGTAGCAAACAAACACAACACTAACTGGGCTCAGGCAGCTTTCAATAAAGTTAATAAAGTTATAGCAGTAACAACAGTCTTTCTCTTAAGTCCTTAGTTAAAATGTTTTATGTGAACCATTCAAATTGGGATTCATATGCGTTCAAGTTTGATCAATTCTAAGATACTATATTAAAAAAAAAACCTACAGAAGACATCTTGGTTGTATTTTCAGCAATTATAAGAAAAATGCTGCAACAATTAAACTAACTCTTGACAACAAGAATGCTTCTAACTGTATCATGAACAATTTTCATTTCACAAGCCTCTGCTCTTGTTCTGTATCCAAATTTTAGAGAAAGTATACTTCAGATTAAATGTACAAGTATCAACATAACAATAGCACTTGAGTACAAAGTTATTTTAAAAGTACATACACAAGAGGAGCAGAGCATCAACCAGTTATTTAAAAAAAGACTTGATATTTATTGGTGTTAATTTGCTCAAACGAAAATTGTGGATAATATAAGGAAATGCACACGGAATTCTTCATCTTTGTCAGAGACATATAGTACAATATGTATTCAGGGGCGGATCCAGCCATTTTTAAAAGGGGGGTTCCCAACCCAGGATAAAAGGGGGGGGGTTTCCAACTGTATGTCCCCATTCAAATGTATTGATCGTCAAGAAAAAAGGGGGGTTCTAACCCCCGGAACCCCCTCTGGATCCGCCACTGGTATTATATGTCTTAGTGTATCTTTCCAGGGCACCTGGTCAATGGTATTTTACATTAGCTTGTATCGTACTAACTGTAGCGTTGTATTGCCTTTGTTGTGGTTGTCACAAGATTTTTTTCATTGAAATAAATCCCTCCTTGTCCTATCGTGAATGGGGATATATGTTTTGTGAAGTTAGTGTGTCACTGCTGCTACGGGGCGCCGAATGGGACTCTTGTGGTTTTGTACTCGAAATTCAATTTTGTACGGACAAAAGTGAGTTTTGTTCAACAAAAATGAGTTTAGTTTAACAAAATTTGTAGCATACTACAAATTTAAATTTTGTCATAGAAAATTATCTTTCAGTGGACAAAAGTTACTTTTGTCATGACAAAATTCATTTTTTGTAACACAGACTTTACTTTTGTTACCTAATTTGAAAATTGGCGACAAAGTCAATTTTGTATGCAAATTAGTTTAGTTTGGATTCTGTGAACTAATTTGCATACAAAACTGAGATTTTGTCACAAAATTCAATTTTTTGTTTATTTTTGTGTAGACAAAATTGAGTTTTGTTAAACAGAAGTGAAAATTTAACACAAAAGTCAATTTTGTGCCACAAAAGTCAATTTTGTGTCACAAAAGTCATTTTTGTCACAAAAGTCAATTTTGTGTCACAAAAGTCAATTTTGTGTCACAAAAGTCAATTTTGTCTACACAAAAATAAACACAAAATTGAATTTTGTAATGACAAAATTCATTTTGTAGACAAAATTCAATTTTGTGTTTATTTTGTGTTGACAAAATTGACTTTTGAAACAAAATTCATTTTGTGACACAAAATTGAATTTTGTAATGACAAAATTCATTTTGTCATGACAAAATTCAATTTTGTGTTTATTTTGTGTAGACAAAATTGAGTTTTGTTAAACAGAAGTGAAAATTTAACACAAAAGTGATTTTTTGTCACAAAGTCAATTTTGTATGCAAATAAGTTTATATTTGCATACCTATTTTGTCATGACAAAATGAATTTTGTCTACAAAATGAATTTTGTCATGACAAAATGAATTTTGTCTACAAAAATGAATTTTGTCATCACAAAATTGAAGTTCTCATAAAACAAGTCTGTATCACATAGATGCTTGTTCTCCTGAATTTTGTATTTTTTACAAAGTCTGTATAATTTTTATCAGTTTCCATCAGTAAATATTTGCCGTATTTTTGCTCAAATGCATTGAGAAAAAGGGATGTTCTACTTGGAATAATGCCACTATAAAACCAGGACAATGCCCTTCACATCGGAGTTTAATTAGGCTTGTATTATCAAAATTCATAGTTATATGATCTTATATAATTGATATTACGATAAAAAATGTTTACGATATTTTCTTGGGAATATTGCTATGTTTGAAATGCCGTTTTAACTGATTTTTGGAGGGAAAAGATTGATGTGTGTGTTTGTGATATATATCAGCGATGATAAACTTGTCTCATGTTACTTTTATAGCTGATAAGTTCGGTTCTCTAAACTGATTGCAGTAAATAAACATTTCTACAAGAAAACTTCTATGCGAAATTACCAACCAATGCTAAGTGCGTCTGATCAAAGTTACAGAAATGGCTTTTGTAGCACAGGCATTTATGTCAGAAAAAAGTACCTATACCTTGATATCCATTAAGGTGCATCGCTATTTTTTCAGAGACAATAAAGTGTTTGTAATCTGTGCTTACAAAAACATTAACAAAATGAAAATGAAAAGATTTCATGATTTGCTTTTCCACGGTGTAAATTTTACTGCACTAGAGCATGTGAACAGACCCCCCCCCCCCTTTTCCCCCCTAAATGCGTCTACCACTAAAAAAAGTCAACAAATTATCAACAAGTTTGGAACTACGATCAGTGGATGTCTTTCGGTGTCAGTGCATCTGGAACGGAACGTGACTTGACTCTATGTTATCAATTTAATGAATGTGATAATATAATACATGTATAATTTATGAATGGACAGTGGTTGAGAATCTTAGCATAACAAGATGCTGACTAAGACGGTCTAGACACCCCACAAAGTGCTCCAGGCTTACCACAGCTGTTTCTCTCTAGTGTCAATATCCTGTGGAGATTTCCTGTTCTCATCCAAACATAAATAATTTCACACTATTTCATGCATGTAATTGATAAAACGCTTCTTATTCTATTGAAATATTTCTAGTGTAAAACAATATATATTAATCGACCATTGTATTTTATCTACTTGTGTTGAAAAGTTATGAATATGAGTAATGGCTTTATTTGTATTTACGATGCAAAAGCGTTTTGAGAGCGTAGGAGAAATGCTGAAGATATTTTTCTTTATAAATTTATATGGATTATGATTTTTTTTGTACCCAGTTATCAACACCACACACCAATAAAACAATTTGAAAAATTTGCATAACAAGAGTATATATATTTCCAACTAATAATCTTAAATATAAACTATCAAAGGTGGGTGCTCACTCTTTTGTAATTAAAACTAATACTGATGTTGGAGATTGACTTTGGCACGAGTGTTAATTTATCAGCAGAAGTCACCTAAAAATCCCTACTTGTAACTACTGCAGATAAATTTAACGTGGAAAATATCTCAAATAATATACCTTAATTTCATTGTACATTTGATATTGTGACGCATCTGCAGAAATTACTAAGAGTCAAAACTCCTTACTGGTACTTAATTAATGCAGTTCAGTCAAACACACACGATGTATTTTGTGAAAGATAATGTATTATTACTAAAATTTTGGAGACTATAAGACAGTGCTGCAAAATATATTTATAAACTTCTTCATGCTAAAGGAATGATTTCAGGAGCAAGTAATAAATTCTTTCTGAAAAAATTAAATGGAGATTATTTTGCTGGTGTGTGTAATCGCCAGTATTTTCATATACATATAATTATAAAATGCTAATAATATTTAGGGGTCTTCATTATTCATATTCCAATTAACTTGTCATTTTCTTAAATATTGGAAGCATGGTCATGATTTTAATATATTTTGCATTCATTCCTTTATTTTTTATAGGTGTGTGCAACAATTAAGGAAATAATTGACTTCATCCTCCACCTCATCTGAGTGGAACTGGAACATATTTGTATGCATGATAACCAATAGGCGATTTTTGCATGAACCCCTCTTTTTTGAAGATTTTTTTTATTAAATGCTCTTCAATAATTCAATTTATTTATTCTACATTACTAGTATGTCATGTGTTCTTGCTGCTATCAATACAATTTTGCGATAGCTTTAGTTATTACGTGCCCTCTAAGAGTAGATGAGCAGCACGTATAAACCACAGTTACTGCAATACTGTATGAGTATAGCAAGTACTTATGTAATGATGAAAACAAATTTGAATATTAAAGGAAAGCTTGAAAAAGAGATATAAAAAAGGAGGACCCTTGCCTCAATTGTCTGTGTTATAACCACAACAAGTATATTTGTCACAACACGGCGGTGCAATTCAGTTTGGGGATAATGACGGGGTTATCAGTATTTGAAAACCATGTGTAACGGTTTCTACCATACTTCTTTTTTGGAATTCGTGTCGAGTTTAACTGACACATTTACTTCAAATTCTGTACCTTAATCTGATTTTAATTAGCGTTAGTTTTATCAGAACTTGATAAGCTTCTTTAAGTACGGCTTGCAATAAAATTCATAAGAAGGTCCCAACTATAGTAATTTTGTAGATTTTATCATTTGTTTCTCAGAGACATATTTAATATGTACTAGTAGATATGCGTCTGATATTTGAATAAGGTAATTTTTTTTCCGTTGTGACGAAATGGAATAATTACATACAGACTCTTTATAAGTCTGTGTCATTTGTGACGTGAAATAAGATATTTTTCAACCATTTCCTTTCAGTTTTACGTAAAAACTTTTCTCATAATCAGTTGTTAATTTGATGCCAGTGGTCAATAAACTCGGTCAATTGAAAACATGTACGGGTCAGTATACCACAGCTGTAAAACGATAAGAGTGAACTTGGTAAAAGGGATTACTGATATCCCAACATTAATAGCTGATTATGTAAGATAAATAACATATACTTACAGCTAACACGGCATGATAACTACATAATGATATCAGACAGGCAATCTTCAAAAGCCTGAAAATCATGACATTAAAAAATTAATACAATGTTAGAGATTAAATGAAACACTTGATAGCCGCAAAGGCCATCTAAAAGAAAAATCAAGAAACGGTTGTATAAGTTCGTGGAAACTGCTTAACATCTTTGTAGCAGAGAAATATATATATATAAAAAAAGCGTTGTATCAAAGCAAATTAAGAAATGGTTTTGTTTCGTCATTTCATCTTTTCGTATTGATGTTCATAACTTAAGACATAAATAAATATCCATGGAGTTTTCAGTAGTCGTCCGCCATTGTTGCATTTAACTTATTGAAACAGACTATAGGTCGCCCAAAGAAATGCAATACCACCCGCAAAATTTTTAACTAATATTTTTTATTGAAATTTCAAATGTGAGTTGCAAAAATAAAATTTTAATAATAATATAGAAAGCACTTACCATTCATTCATGGCTTTAACTTAACAATGGAAAGAACTACGGTAGAAGTATACGGAATCAGACGGCAAATATTTGTGTGTTTCCTCAGGAAACTCCTAAAACGTCCTCAGACGGCCAGATCTGCCGTTTCCAATCCGCTGAGATAAATCTCAGCCAAATTTCACTTTCCACTTAAAGAATGAGTTTGTTTTTTCAAGAAAGCATTAAAAAGCTAGCCGCTTTCAGAGTACGGTGATCTCCGTTCTTTCTGTGTAATTCGGCTGAAGATAGTGCCACTGCAGTTTACCGATTTGGAAGCGGTGGGCGGCGCTTGCAATTTGTTGGTCGCGCAAAATGTTAAACAGGCAAAAGTTAATAAGTTTTAACTGGACTTTGCGTTACACAATTTATGTCAAAGTCACACATTTTAGTACAACAATAAAATAATATTATCCCTTTACAATTAAGATTTTCTATGAAAAAGCGACACTTGATTGTTTCTATTTAATCCACGTGTTTTGAACCTGTAATGAAATGAACTTTCCTGTGTCTGTTGTATCCAAATATTAATTACCAAAATATTTGTTTCACGTATTTTGGAGATTTTTCTTTTACTGAAAGTGTCCAGCTTTATCTCTGTTGTTACATAAGATACAGAAAAGAACCTTGTATTTGTTAATTTTTATCTATTTGTAACTTAATACAAAGACTTATTATCTTATCAACACTGATTTGCATATGATTGACAGATGCCGAGAGTGTATGTAATTCATGAAGAATTTTGCGTTTATGACAAACATCCGACATAGGAAAAAGTTCTTGAGTACAGAAAGTGGGATTTGTCATGAACGTTTTATCTAGTACTTTTTGATTTTATCCTCATAAGTGTTGTATATATAACATAGGAATTTCCTTCAAAAAGTGTATGTTTGACAACTGTAAGAAAAAAAGTTTTAACTGTTATTTCATGCGCAAGGGCGTAGGAGTTGAGGAAACTGACTGCGCTATAATACATTTGCATTTTTGCACGACAGAAAATGGTGGAAATGTAGTCTGCTACCACGGAAAAGTTTAAAAGAAAATTTAAGATCTGTGGTGCGGATTTTAGGATTTTTCCGCTGTTGAATGTTTGTAGAGAACTAGGATATTTATTTTAGAAATGAATGAACGGACATTTTTATTTGGTCTCTTAGTTTTCACGCTGATTGTAGACATCTCTTTGGGAGCTGTAAGTATAGTCTGTTTCTTATTTGTAAACGGGATCGCGAACACTATAATAGCAATACAGAATTCTGTACCTTTAAGAATAAAAGAACGAATAAAGGTCCATTCAATGTCACATTTTGTGACGCACCATGTTAACTAAGAGAAAAAGGGGAAATACAGTCAAATGGACATCATAAAATACCCTGAAAAAAATTGAGAATGGAAATTGGGAAAGTGTCAAAGAGACAACCCGACCAAAGAGGTATACATCATAGAAATACAAAGAAAAGCAAGATGATACAAAGGCCAACTATAAGGGTCATTTATGTTTTAACCACATTAAATGCACAATTGTTAACCAGGAGACAAAAGGACACAAAAACGAACATATTTAAATTTACATAAGGGTATGTATACAAAACAGAGCAAGAATGTAAAATAATTGTACAAAGGCCAAGTTATTATTATGTTTTATGGTTGACTTGAGCAATTGCATCAGTGTTTTTCCTCTGAATTCTGGAACTTTTGTTCAAAGTAATTTCTGTAAAGGGGGAGTGCTCAAAAAGCCCTATCCTGGAGAAAAGGGAGGGGGAGTACGCCCATTTACTTTCAAAAGTGGAGGGTAAAATAAATTATTTGCTCCCCCCCCCACGCCTTTTTTGGCAAAAGGTTATTGAAAATACAAAATGAAAATGAAAGGGGGGACTTTCTAACAGCAAAACTATTAGATTATAAAAGAAGGTTTTATTGTCTTTGCTTGTTACTTTTAGAAGTTTGTCCCCTTTTTAGTTAACTCCCATCCCACTGCTTAATGAATAAATGGGACTGTTCCCTTTCCCTATTACAAGAAAATGTTACAATCTAATGGAATTGAGCTTATTAAAAATTATAAAATGAAAAAAAGTAAAACCCTGTTGTTTCACATGTTACAGTGAATGATAAAAGCATTTTTGTTTTTGTTGTTGTACTTTCTTGTGGGGATCTGGCATGTATCTTCTTCTAATGGAAAGATATTGGACAAGAGGTCCTCTCAAGTTCCGTAACATCTTTTAAAACTGTAAACAGGTAACTTTTACACCGGTATCGTTATTTCTGATTGCCTTTCTAAAATTTCAAATAATAAGTAGAGACTGAATCATGATATAAAGAGGCCAACCTTTATTTTTAGATTTTTTCTTATATTGATTTTAAATATACATAACCAACACCTTTGCACATGCAAAGTTTTGAGTACTCATTACTGAATTTAATTACTATATCAAAGAAGAAGAAAAGACCTTTACTGTAATAACAGGTACTTGGGCATGGACCCACTTTGTCAATATTTTTTTGTGTGACTTTGTTTTTTTTAAGTTCATTTTCTTTAACTATTTCAATGTGTTTTTCCTAATTTTTGTGTTCTTGAACTAATCCATACAATCTTACACTAACTGTAGTTTATATGTGCTGCCCTGGTCCTTTACTCAAATATTCCCTGAAGATCATAAACACACACTAAAATGAAAAAGGCTGTTGATGCCCCAATTTACTGTTTTAAACATTGCTTTTTAAAAAAAATTTGAAACCCCTTTGCAAGGTTTAGGTTTTGCCACAAGATCTAGGTTTTCAGGACCAGAAAGTAATTAAAGGGTATAAATACTAATACAAGATTTTCTTCCAATAGAAATTTGGTTTTGATTTGTAATTTTCTGGGTAATTGTAAAAATTTGTTAAAATAATTCAAAGTTGCCACATGAGCCACCTATACCATTCATGTTTTGGTTGTATGTTAAGAAAATGTGGTTAATTGAAGTTAAAAGTTGGTTCTGAGATGCTTAGTTAAGTTTTTGTAGGGAGCTTCTACAGGAGATTAGCAGCCTTCAACAAAAAGAAGGTCACACTGACCTACAAATGTACACATGTATATTTCATGCTACATTGTCATACTTGAAGCTTAGTTTTGAATCTGAGATCAATTCACTGATACTAAATTTACTTCAGCTCCAGTCATTTAATTTGTTGCAAAAAATCTATAAAATATTGAGTACTATTGTGTTTTATAAGAAATAGGTTTATTTGACCTTCACCTTCTACTTCACTAATTGCTAACTTCTTTGTCATTTGGTCTCTGGTGGAAGGCTGTTTCATTGGCAATCTTACATCCCTTTTATTTTCTCATCCATTAAATGCCATAAATCATTTGTTTACAACTTTTATAGACTGAAAGATTTAGAGTCTTACATATTGTATAGACATGTACACCTTTCTATTGTTGAAGACCCTATGTTGCCCTCAAAATATATTTTGGTAACTTCTGTTGTTGGGTTGCTATCTTATGACACATAGCCAATAACTCCTTTTATTATAAGTTGCTTTAAAAAAGCATCTAGATAAGGTATAAGAGTTACTTATCTATAGAATGTCTTTCTGGTCATTTTGACCTGTACATATTTGTCTGTACTCAACTAAGTTGTCTCAAGTTTGGATGCTTATGGGTTCAATCCAAACATTTTAAAACTGTTATTTGCTGCTTTTCTTCCATACACACAGAATTAAGGAGTTAATAGCAAAATATGGTGTTATCTTGTGATTAAGCACATTTAATTAAAATATAACAACTGAGGAAATCAGTATAGTACATTGTCCACAGCAGAGTATATTCATATGGTACAAAAAGTATTAATTTTATGTTGAAATATTTGCCACTATACATTTAGCCGGCATCAATTAATCAAAGCTTTCCTTTGTATAGTTATATCATACTCTTACACATTTTTATTCCATTTACAGGTGTGTAAAGGCTGTCACCAGACAACATGTACGTGTGCTGGACAGAAGGGAGTCAAGGTAATGGTTACATTTTGATTTTTCATGAAAATATACCTTGATTTGTCATCCAGATGTATTTAAAGGCAAATTTACAAGGACAATTCTTTTATAATAATAATAAGTATTATTACCCAACTTTTCTAGCTAGCCTTATTTTACCAGAAATTTCCTGTGATTGTACATTTTCTCCTGAGTCTGAAGGCTATTTGGAATTTTTATGCTAGGAAACATTGCTATCCTGGTTCCACAACATCTGCTGCTTAAAATATGAAATATACTGAAATTGTGGAAGCAATTTTTTGGTTATTGAACAACTTAAAATTATGATGGCAGTTTATAAGAAAAGAGTTATTATAAAAAAGCTTATTTATTAAAGACTTCAATCTAGACCTCTAAACAGAAAATTTTGTTGAGTTAATCCGCATTTTTCTGTTGTTGAAATCAAATCTGATTTGCAAAGTTATAAAAAGGGGTTCACTTTCATGATGATTATTGGAAGTTTCTGTTTCAATTATAATTTTTTTTGAGACGAGTTATATTTTTATAGAATAAGGGAGATAACTTAAATATTGATACTATAAGGGAGATAACTCAGATCATTAATTATACCTTTTTACTAGTTATGCAGTCAAAATTCCTTTTCAGCAAGAGATCTTTACTGAACTCTTTTTTATAAAATTATTTTTCACATGTATTTCATAAATAATATAAACGACATCACATTCATGATTTAATTTTTCCTGTGACAGATTATTAATTGAAGGTTTTCAAAATTGTCAGTTACATATGATTCATTATTAAAGGTAGTTGTGTGACACCATTTTGAGCACAAAAATACATTCTTGCAGAAGCCTTGATACCTGGCCTAACCTCTGAGTTGAAAGTTGACAGGATCCCAGTTTAATTTGTTAACAAGTTTCTTAAGTTGCTTCAAGATAAAGTCAAAATATTTTTTTGTTATTTTACCCATAATATTGAAAATAGTTAAATTCAATTGAACAATCCTTATTTGTTGTATTTAAATTGATTGAAATATATTAATGCAGGAGTCCGTCAAATTACTGTCTAACAGTCATGTGAAAATAACATAAGAGTTAAGCATGAATTAAATGGAAACTACAGATAACTGTTCAAATCTTTGACAAGAAAAACAATAATCAAACAACAGCTAGGAAAATGTTTATTTGCTTTGATGCAGTGATATGCAATACTTTGTTCGAGGAGTTAATTGTACTTTATCACTTGATAATAAATATCACAGGATACCTATTGGGGCAATTTTGAAAACAATGATGATAAATGTTTGATTTTAATTGGCTTATCAGTACTCGGTGCCAGAATTGAGGACTTACATTTGATATTAAACTTATTACTGCTCTGACCACAAAAAAGGAAGTAAGTAGATCTTGCACATAAAAAGTTTTTGTAATTAAGGAACACCCACAGCCATTTACAACGTTAACAGAAATTTTAAAACTAGAAGTCACAAAAACATTGATTATATGCCCTTTCTGTAGTAACTGCCCTTCCAGCACTTCTGCTCTTTGATTTAAGTAAGAAGGAGTGAGGAAAATAGAAAAGTGAATAGACTTCTTTAAAAAATATTCTTTTCTTCTCTGAATCAGAAATATTCTGAGATTTGTCAATTGTTTGCAGATATACTATGTTTTTTATATTTTCTTGATTGTAGTTAAATTTTGTTATTTAACAGGGTGTTGGAGGTTTGTCAGGCTTGAGGGGACCTAGAGGATTGCCTGGATTTTTGGGCCCAATGGGTAGAGATGGACCAAACGGATTTTTTGGTGATAGAGGAGAATTTGGAGGCCAGGGACAACAAGGACCTAGGGTCTGTATCATATACTTTGTATTCACACTAAAAGACCAGAGTAAAATTAATTAATGTTTACATTTTTAATGTTTGATAGAATTTTTATTTCCTAGTCAAAAATGAAAAAAAACCTTAGCAATAAAGAGGTATAAGCCTTAATTGAAAATAATTGTAGGACAAACATTTTATAAATAGTTGTGCACTGATAGTATGTTCTAGTCTTACAAATTTCTTGGAATGTTATTCTAAATCATTGCATCATTTCTTTGCTACAGGGTGGAGCTGGTTCCCCAGGTTTTCCAGGAGTCCCTGGTACCCCAGTAAGTATACATGTACTCTCATGGGATTTTTATTGATGAATATTTCCAATTTTAACAATTCATCTTTTAGGGACTATTTGAAAATTGAGCTTACAAATTTGTGGTTTTATATTCTCGATAAAAATATTCACATTTATTATCTTGTTAAATGTGGTATGATGAAACAATTTTGATCATATTTTTTTTTTCTGATTTTGCATAACTTGTATGACAAGATATTGATAAATTGTTATGCCAAAATATGTTAAAAATTAACAGTTTATTAATAAATGATTACAAATAAGACACATCATGTATTTCATCTTTCAGCCAATAAAAGATCAGCATTTATATGATTTTTAAATGGTTAAAAATTTTCTCATTGTTTTAAATAGTTGCTTCAGCAACAAAGGGTTAACTTTTAAAGTATGGTTTTACTTCATGATTGAATAAAAATAAGATGACATGATAGGATTGCCATTGAAGAAACTTTAATGAATATTTACAGGGTACAGAAGGAATAGAAGGTATAGTTGGTCCACCTGGATTTTCTGGCTGTAATGGAACTAAGGTACGTCAGCAGACAATGTATATAATATCAATTGGCCGTTTCAAAATATAATGCATTCTGGATAATATTTTCAAAAGTGTACAGCAAAACATCGTGATTGGTTAAAAACGTCCTAAACAATGGCAAATTCAACCAATGATGTGTGATTATTATACCCCACGCGAGTTGCAGAGGGTATAATGTTTTGACCCGTCCGTCGGTCTGTCAGTCCGTCCTTCCATCAGTCCGTCCGTCTGTCAGTCCGTCCGTCAGTCCTGTTTCTTGTCATCGCAACTCCTCTCAAACCACACAACAGAATTTCACGAAACCTTTTTAGATAATAAGGACATACTATGTAGTTGTGCATATCGACAGGAAATTACGATTCAATTCTTTTTCTAGGAGTTACGCCCCTTTGAACTTATTTACTTTAATGTACTACTGCAACAGTTTGTCATCGCAACTCCTCTGAAACCACACAACAGAATTTCATGAAACCTTTTCAGATAATAAGGACATACTACGTAGATGTGCATATCGACAGGAAATTACGATTCAATTTTTTTTTCCAGGAGTTACACCCCTTTGAACTTATTTGCCCAATATACTACTGCAACCTTTTGTCATCGCAACTCCTCTCAAACCACACAACAGAATTTCATGAAACCTTTTCAGATAATAAGGACATACTACGTAGATGTGCACATCGACAGGAAATTACGATTCAATTTTTTTTCCAGGAGTTAAGCCCCTTTGAACTTATTTGCCCAATATACTACTGCAACCTTTTGTCATCGCAACTCCTCTCAAACCACACAACAGAATTTCATGAAACCTTTTCAGATAATAAGGACATACTACGTAGATTTGCATATCGACAGGAAATTACGATTCAATTTTTTTTTCAGGAGTTAAGCCCTTTGAACTTATTGACCCAATATACTACTGCAACCTTTAGTCATCGCAACTCCTCTCAAACCACACAACAGAATTTCATGAAACCTTTTCAGATAATAAGGACATACTACGTAGATGTGCATATCGACAGGAAATTACGATTCAATTTTTTTCCAGGAGTTACGCCTTTGAACTTATTTGCCCAATATACTACTGCAACCTTTTGTCATCGCAACTCCTCTCAAACCACACAACAGAATTTCATGAAACCTTTTCAGATAATAAGGACATACTACGTAGATGTGCATATCGACAGGAAATTACGATTCAATTTTTTCCAGGAGTTACACCCTTTGAACTTATTTGCCCAATATACTACTGCAACCTTTTGTCATCGCAACTCCTCTCAAACCACACAACAGAATTTCATGAAACCTTTTCAGATAATAAGGACATACTACGTAGATGTGCATATCGACAGGAAATTACGATTCAATTTTTTCCAGGAGTTAAACCCTTTGAACTTATTTGCCCAATATACTACTTCAACCTTTTGTCATCGCAACTCCTCTCAAACCACACAACAGAATTTCATGAAACCTTTTCAGATAATAAGGACATACTACGTAGATGTGCATATCGGCAGGAAATTACGATTCAATTTTTTTCCAGGAGTTCGCCCCTTTGAACTTATTTGCTTCAATGTACTTCTGCAACAGTTTGTCATTGCAACTCCTCTGAAACCACACAACAGAATTTCATGAAACTGTTTAGATAATAAGGACATACTAAGTAGATGTGCATATTGACAGGAAATTATGATTCAATTTTTTTCTGATACAATTTTTTTCTTACACTTATTTTATTTCTTCAATGACAATGTGGGGACGTGGGGTATGTGGTAGCGCTCACTAAGGTTCTTTCATTTTCATATTGGGGTACGAAAAGTAAAATTACCCATAGTCCTTTAGATTCTGAAACTGCCTATTGTTAAATTGGTTTCAATTAAATTTCTAATAAAGTCAAAACCAGATTACATTGTGGTAATTGTCTAAATATTTTATGATATTTTATCATATAGACAAGGATGTTTGTGATTTTTATATGACCGCAAAATTCGTATATTGCTATGACGGCGTCGTCGTCGTTGTTGTCGTCGTCCGAAGACACATTGGTTTTCGCACTATAACTTTAGTTTAAGTGAATGGATCTCTATGAAATTTTACCATAAGGTTCAATACCACAAAAGGAAGGTTGGGATTGATTTTGGGGTTATGTTACCAACAGTTAAGGAATTAGGGGCCAAAAGGGCCAAAAATAAGCATTTAGTAACTTCCAGACAATAACTTGTGTGTTAGTTTATGGATCTCTCTGACATTGTACCACAAGGTTCCTTATCACAAAGGGAAGGTTGGGATTGATTTTGGGGTAATTGCCTCAAAATTTTAGGAATTAGGGGCAACAAAAGGGCAAAAACAGCATTTTCTAGTTTCATGACAATAACTTGTGTGTAAGTGAATTGAACTTTCTGAAATTGTACTGCAAGGTACTATACCACAAAGGAAAGCTGGGATTGAGTTATCGGGTAATTGCCTCAATATTTTAGGAATTAGGGGCCAAAGGGCAAAAACAAGCATTTTCTAGTTTCATGACAATAACTTGTGTGTAAGTGTATGGATCTTTCTGAAATTGTACTACAAGGTTCCATATCACAAAGGAAAGCTAGGTTTGAGTTTGGGGTAATTGCCTTAAAAGTTTAGGAATTTGGGGCCAAAAGGGCCAAAAACAAGCATTTTCTAGTTTCCAGACAATTAACTTGTGTTCAAGTGTATGGATCTCTTTGAAATTGTACTGCAAGGTACCATACCACAAAGGAAGGCTGGGATTGAGGTGATGAATCCCAGGGGTTAAAAAATGGGGAGGGGTATTTTTATTTTTCCTTTTTTCCTTTTTTTTCTTTAAAATTTTCCATTTTAAGTTGGTAATTTCTGATTTATATTTAAAAGCAAATAATAATGATATGGCAGGAGATACACACCAAACAGGATGTGAAAATTATTGTTTTAAGTATTGTGCAATAGCAAGAAATTTTCAATTGCACAGTATTGCTAATAGCAAGAAATCTTCAATTGCACAGTATTGCGCAATAGCAAGAAATCTTCAATTGCACAGTATTGCGCAATAGCAAGAAAAATATCCAATTGCACAGTATTGCGCAATAGCAAGAAATTTTAATTGCACAGTATTGCACAATAGCAAGAAATATTCAATTGCACAGTATTGTCCGTTTTCAAATTGGTCTACATTAAGGTCCAAAGGGTCCAAAATTAAACTTAGTTTGATTTTCACAAAATTAATTCTTGGGGTTCTTTGATTTGCTGAATCTCACCATGTATTTAGATTTTGGATATTGGACCATAATAGGTAAATGTCCAATTTTAAGTTTTTAAGTTCTTAGACCACATTTATTCTGTGTCAGAAACCTATGCTGTGTCAAATATTTAATCACAATCCAAATTCAGAGCTGTATCAAGCTTGAATGTTGTGTCCATACTTGCCCCAACTGTTCAGGGTTCGACCTCTGCGGTCGTATCAAGCTGCGACCTGCGGAGCATTTTATTTTTCTTTATTGAAAATTTTTTTTCTTGTAAAATATATTCTGTAATTCACTCCTCTGACAAGTCAATAATGTTGCATCAAAATGAAGCAAGAATGTCAAGAAAATAATGTAGTTCCTTACTTTTTGTCTAGCCTTGTAAAAGTTGAAAAGCTAGACCTAGGCGTTCTGTTTGCAGCTGTGGTTTCAACAATGTAATAGATTTAGTTAGTGATTAGGTCAGTTAACAGTTTTTTCAACTCAATGGAGATTATTTGGCCCCAGACCCCAGTCATTGTCTATTGACTGAAACTTTTGCCTAAAGTTTGTGATTTTGTAAGTTTAAGGGGAACCGCTTGTAGTAGGTCAATGATATTTGGTATGCAGATGTATTACCATTGGCACATCTCATTTCCATGAGGACTATTTGACCCCACCACCATACCTGTCAACCTATGAAAATGCAGGTCATGACCTGCATTGAACAATAAAATCTCAGGTCATAACGCATACAAACTTTTTATCGACCGCAAAAATTTTTGTGGTCGTATATTAATATAACGTTAGCGTCGTCGTCGTCGTCGTCGTGTCGTCGTCCGAAGACACATTGGTTTCGCACTCTAACTTTAGTTTAAGTAAATGGATCTCTAGGAAATTTTACCATAAGGTTCAATACCACAAAGGAAGGTTGGGATTGATTTTGGGGTTATGGTACCAACAGTTAAGGAATTAGGGGCCAAAAGGGCCCAAAATAAGCATTTTGTAACTTCAGACAATAACTTGTGTGTAAGTGTATGGATCTCTCTGACATTGTACCACAAGGTTCCATATCACAAAGGGAATGCTGGGATTGATTTTGGGGTAATTGCCTCAAAATTTTAGGAATTAGGGGCCAAAAAGGGCAAAAATAAGCATTTTCTAGTTTCAGGACAATAACTTGTGTGTAAGTGTATGGATCTTTCTGAAATTGTACTACAAGGTTCCATATCACAAAGGAAAGCTGGAATTGAGTTTGGGGTAATTGCCTAAACGTTTAGGAATTAGGGGCCAAAAGGGCCAAAAATAAGCATTTTCTAGTTTCAGACAATAACTTGTGTTTAAGTGTATGGATCTCTCTGAAATTGTACTGCAAGGTACCATACCTCATTGAAGGCTGGGATTGAGTTTGGGGTGATGAATCATAAGGGGTTCAAAATTGGGTCAATTTGTTTTAAATTTAATCTTTTACAAAAATAAACATAAATTTATATGATATTTTAAAAGGTGACAAAAAGGGAAATAACTCAAATTTTTTGTGAAACAACTTTGAAATACACAAATCATTATGACCTAAAGCTAAGGTAATTGGTGTTAATTAACAGTGTGTTTGACACCAAAGCTGTCAAGTGAAGCCATGCACTGAAATGAGTCACTTATTTTGAGTTTTCAAAGCAAGTTGAACTTCTTGTCCAGAAAGAATTACGAATTTGCCGGTATAAGATATAGAAAATCACTTATGAAATCAGTCTGAAGGCTTAGGAATCCGGGTGAAAACAAGTCATTTTCAGAATTCCTGGGTTATTTAATGACCCTGCGGGGAATCGCGGTTGACCCCTCAGAGTTGTGAAAATCTCGGGTCACACCAGCAGGATACGGGTCAGTTGACAGGTATGCACCACTTCAGTCATTGTCTATTGACTGAAACTTTTGCATAATTTACATGTTTAAGTTTGTGGAGATCAGTTTAAGATGAACTGCTAATGGTAAGTCAATGATATTTAGTATGCAGTTGTATTAGAAATTGCATATTTCATTTCCATGGAGATTATGTGGGTATGCCCCCTCATCATTGTTGATTGACTTTGAAACGTTTGCATATATTACATGTTAAAAGTTTGTGTTATTGTTAGTTAAAAGGGAACCACTTATGATAAGTCAATGATAATTGGTATGCAGTTGTAAAAACATTTCCACAGAGCTTACTTGTCACTGAACTTTCAGTTATGGTTCATTAACTGTCTCTTTTAAATATTTTATATGTTAAAGTATTGCCATTTTAATTTCAAAATTTGAATTATACTATCAGATTTAAAAAAAGGGGGAGACACATCTCTGTTTCATCAGTTTATTCTACTTTATTTACATTAAAAGTCTATGTTTTAAAAGAATGATTGATCAACAATTTCAAATATGAAGAAATTTCAACTTGTGACCTAAGCACGGTACATGGCTAAGTAACTCAAACACTACATGCATTCGTGAACTTTCATGTTGATCTGATTTTATGCCACCGAACAGAGGGGCATTCAGTTTACCCTTGTCCGTCCGCATCGTAAAGTTGGTTTCCTCAACCAAATGTTATAAAACTTATACACGTTGCTTATTACCACTAAATACAGATCAAGTTTGAATTATGGGTGGCCACTTTTACCATTCTAGAGTTATGCCCCTTACAAATGGAAAATTAATAAATTTTCATTTCCATTCTCTAACTTAAGTTTGCCTCAACCAAATGTTATGAAACTTACACACAATGCTTATTAACACAATATACAGATCAAGTTTGAATTTTTTTTTTTTTATTTGAATTCTTGGATCAATTATTTTACAAATAATTGTAGAGATAAAATATTCGACAGAGAAAATTAACATTTAGCAGTGTAAGTAAATGACACCCAAGCTGTAATGTATCTTACACTTTTGGACTATTTTAATCCACCTTTATGTGCATTACAGGGTTTAAGAGGAGCTGATGGTATCAATGGATTGCCAGGTTTACAAGGTTCTAGAGGAGAATCTGGTCTATGGGTCCAAAGGTAATTTATTTATAAGTGATTACAATGAAATTAAAACAATGCATTTTAACAAATAAAAATAATTTTGATAACTTATAGATGATAAATGAATAACAACATCTAGTCTTCAGTTAAAAAGAAATTGTCATTGAAATTTAAGTATGAAAATTAAGCATAAGGAAATTGGATAAATTATGTATATACTCATGTTCTTTTATAGGGGGAACCTGGAGATCTAGGGTTTCCTGGATTAGGCTTCAAAGGAGAGACAGGAGAACCAGGCCAACCAGGATTAAAGGTCAGTATACAAAATAGTTAGGTACATGTACTATCCTTTGTAATGGTTTGTATCTACAAAATTACAATGGTCATTTAAAGTGAAATCATACATGTACTGTTTTTACAAGTAGTAAATTATAATTAATTTTTATTTAAAAATACTCTTTGCTAAAACCAATATTGTTCAGGACCTTTGAACTGAGCAATACTAGTTTCTTTACCAAAGTATATAAAATTATAATTGAATTGGAATAATATGCTTTTGGTTGTAATGCTGTGAAAAACTATTATTTGTTGGGTGGATTTCCATTTTTGTGGATTGTGTGGTTAAAAAAAACTGTAGACTTTGAATATCCAGTGAAGGGCCAATTTTTTTTTATTGATAGTTATTTTGAATTATGCCCCTTTAGAAATTGAAAAATTGCTGAATTTTTTGTCTGTTCTCTAACTTTAGTTTGCCTCAACCAAATGTTATGAAACTTATATACAATGATTATTACCACAAAACTCAGATTAAGTATGAATTTTGGTAACTTCCCTTTTACCGTTCTTGAGTTATGTCCCTTTATAACGTTAAATGCAAGTGGGGCATCATCTGTGACCCATGGACACATTACCCATTTCTTTTAACTTATTTCTTGATTTTGTCTATTATCTCAAAAAATATAGTAGATAGGTAGAACTATAAACAGTAAAATGTTTACAGTTGAGTGAAACAGGCTCTAAAGAGCCTCTTGCTTTTATAATTTTTTTCTGTAATAGTAATTAAACACATTAAACTTGATTTTCATACAGTTGCAAGTTGTTACTGACCAAATCTTTCAGTTATCACATCTTGTATTGTATTGAATCATATATATGCTTTTATCATACTACAGTTATTTATTCTCATATTCAACAATTTTTACTTTTGTTTTATATAATAAAATACTGAAAATTAAGACATCTGCAATGAACACCATTCTAACCTGGACAAAACAAAGGTTGGTTGATACAGGTTTCACTACAGCTTATAGTAAAAAAGATAGCTGCATTATAGTTATTACCATTCTGTTTGTATTCTGTCATATTTCATCACTTTCTTTAATAATAACTAATAAAGCTTTGAATTATATGCAGGGCTTCCAAGGGAGACCTGGTTATGATGGTGAACCTGGAATCGTAGGAAATAAAGGTATCCAGGTATGTATATGCTTAGTTCTGAATTGTATGTAAAAATCTATTCTGAAGAGTTAATCTTTATATCACTTGTATAATTAATACTTCTCCATCATCAATTTTGTGATATCTATTCAAGGTATGTATAGCAGTTGTTATTTCAATAGCTACATGTATGGATATTGAAAATTGCACTAAAGTTTTGTTAAATGGGTATGGAGCCTTAATTTCTACAGGCATAAAATAAAAGGAGATTTCAATTCTTTTAGGGTTATGGGGCCAACAGTTTAGGAATTAAGGGCCAAAGGGGCCAAAACAAGCATTTTTATACGACCGGAAAAAATTTTTGTGGTCGTATATTGGTATGACGTTAGGCGTCGTCGTCGTCGCTCGTCGTCGTCTGGCGTCGTCGTCGTCGTCGAAGACGCATTGGTTTTCGCACTCTAACTTTAGTTTAAGTGAATGGATCTCTATGAAATTTTACCATAAGGTTCAATATCACAAAAGGAAGGTTGGGATTGATTTTGGGGGTTATGGTACCAACAGTTAAGGAATTAGGGGCCAAAAAGGGGCCAAAAATAAGCATTTTTGTAACTTCCAGACATAACTTGTGTGTTAGTGTATGGATCTCTCTGACATTGTACCACAAGGTTCCATATCACAAAGGGAATGCTGGGATTGATTTTTGGGGGTAATTGCCTCAAAATTTCAGGAATTAGGGGCCAAAAAAGGGGCAAAAAACAAGCATTTTTCTAGTTTCATGACAATAACTTGTGTGTAAGTCTATGGATCTTTCTGAAATTGTAGTACAAGGTTCCATATCACAAAGGGAAAGCTGGAATTGAGTTTGGGGGTAATTGCCTGAAACGTTTAGGAATTAGGGGCCAAAAAGGGGCCAAAATAAGCATTTTCTAGTTTCAGACAATAACTTGTGTTCAAGTGTATGGATCTCTCTGAAATTGTACTGCAAGGTACCATACCTCAAAGGGAAGGCTGGGATTGAGTTTGGGGTGATGAATCATAAGGGGTTCAAAAATTTGGGGAGTTTTCCTTTTTCCTTTTTCCTTTTTTTTTTAAAATTTTCCATATTAAGTTGGTTATTTCTGATTTATATTTAAAAGCAAATAATAATGATATGGAAATACTCAAACAGGATATTGTAAATTATATATAAAGTATTGTGCAATAGCAAGAAATTTTCAATTGCACAGTATTGCAATAGAAAATCTTCAATTGCTAGTATGCTGAAAAATAATTATCAATAGACAATATTCATTTTATTGTGGTTAAAAATTGTCAGATTTGAATACCAGGAAATATTCAATTGCTTATATTGCAATTTGAATATACTTCAATTACATGTATTGTGCAAAGAAGATACTTTGTATAAATTGCTTATTTCTTGACCAATTTCAATGGTTTTATTCTTGAATTTTGGGGTTCTTTAATATGCTGAATCTAACCGTATAAAGTTTTTGGATTTTGGGCTCTTGTTTTCAATTGGTCCACATTGAGGTCAAGGGGTCCAAAATTAAATTTTGTTTGATTTCATCAAAATTGAATTATTAGTTTCTTTGATTGCGAATCTAACTAAAATTTAGATTTAATTTTGGACTAACTTAAAATTGGTTACATTAAGGTCCAAAGGGTCCAAAATTAAACTTAGTTTGATTTTAACAAAATTGATTTTAGGGTTCTTTAATTGAATCTAAACATGTATTTAGATTTTTGATTATGGGCCCATTTAAGTTGGTCCAATGGTCCAAATTAAACTTTGTTTGATTTCAAAAAATTGAAATATGGGTTCTTTGATATGCTGAATCTAACCATGTATTTAGATTCTTAATTTGGTCCTTTTCAAATTGGTCTACATTAAGGTCCAAAGTCCAAAATTAAACTTGTTTGATTTTAACAAAATTGAATTTTAGGTTCTGGTTCGAACTAACATTATTTAGATTTTTGATTATGGTAGTTTTCATTTGTTTGTATTCTGGTCCAAATACTTTTTTAATAACTAATAAAGCTTTGAATTATATGCAGGGCTTCTAGGAACCTGGTTATGATGGTGAACCTGGAATCGTAGGAAATAAAGGTATCCAGGTATGTATATGCTAGTTCTGAATTGTATGTAAAATCTATTCTGAAGAGTTAATCTTTATATCACTTGTATAATTAATACTTCCATCATCAATTTTGTGATATCTATTCAAGGTATGTATAGCAGTTGTTATTTCAATAGCTACATGTATGGATATTGAAAATTGCACTAAAGTTTTGTTAAATGGGTATGGAGCCTTAATTTCTACAGGCATAAAATAAAAGGAGATTTCAGATTTATGTCAAATGTGGTATCTACTTATAGCCAAATTGTCAGTAGACATCTTTTATATAACAATTTTATATGAATTTGGTTAAATATACTTACCATGAAATTACATTTATATTATATAGAATATGTTTGCTTTCAGAACATGTTCTGTCACAATTAACTATTAGGGGCCAAAAGGGGCCAAAATAAGCATTTTCTAGTTTCAGACAATAACTTGTGTTCAAGTGTATGGATCTCTGAAATTGTACTGCAAGGTACCATACCTCAAAGGGAAGGCTGGGATTGAGTTTGGGGTGATGAATCATAAGGGGTTCAAAAATTTGGGGGAGTTTTCCTTTTTCCTTTTTTCCTTTTTTTTCTTTAAAATTTTCCATATTAAGTTGGTTATTTCTGATTTATATTTAAAAGCAAATAATAATGATATGGCAGGAGATACACACCAAACAGGATGTGTAAATTATTATATAATAAGTATTGTGCAATAGCAAGAAATTTTCAATTGCACAGTATTGCGCAATAGCAAGAAATCTTCAATTGCACAGTATTGCGCAATAGCAAGAAATATCCAATAGCACAATATTGCACAATAGCAAGAAATTGTCAATTGTACAGTATTGCATAATAGCAAGAAATATTCAATTGCACAGTATTGCGCAATTGCAAGAAATATTCAATTGCACAGTATTGTGCAAAAGAAGATACTTTGTATAAATTGCTTATTTCTTGACCAATTTCAATGGGGTTTTATTCTTGAATTCTTGGGGTTCTTTAATATGCTGAATCTAACCGTGTATAAAGTTTTTGGATTTTGGGCCCCGTTTTTAAATTGGTCCACATTGAGGTCCAAAGGGTCCAAAATTAAATTTTGTTTGATTTCATCAAAAATTGAATTATTGGGGTTCTTTGATATGCCGAATCTAACCGTGTATTTAGATTCTTAATTTTTGGTCCCGTTTTCAAATTGGTCGACATTAAGGTCCAAAGGGTCCAAAATTAAACTTAGTTTGATTTTAACAAAAATTGAATTCTTAGGGTTCTTTGATATGCTGAATCTAAACATGTATTTAGATTTTTGATTATGGGCCCAGTTTTCAAGTTGGTCCAAATCGGGTCCAAAATTAAACTTTGTTTGATTTCAACAAAATTGAATATATGGGGTTCTTTGATATGCTGAATCTAACCATGTATTTAGATTCTTAATTTTGGTCCCGTTTTCAAATTGGTCTACATTAAGGTCCAAAGGGTCCAAAATTAAACTTAGTTTGATTTTAACAAAAATTGAATTCTTAGGGTTCTTTGATATGCTGAATCTAAACATGTATTTAGATTTTTGATTATGGGCCCAGTTTTCAAGTTGGTCCAAATCGGGGTCCAAAATTAAACTTTGTTTGATTTCAACAAAAATTGAATATATGGGGTTCTTTGATATGCTGAATCTAACCATGTATTTAGATTTTTGATTTTTGGGCCCGTTATCAACTTTGTCCACACTGAGGTCAAAAGGGTCCAAAATTAAACTTTGTTTGATTTCATCAAAATTGAACTCTTGGGGTTCTTTGATATGCTGAATCTAACCATGTATTTAGATTTTGGATATTGGACCACAATAGGTGAATGTCCAATTTAAAATTTTAAGTTCTTAGACCACATTCATTCTGTGTCAGAAACCTATGCTGTGTCAAATATTTAATCACAATCCAAATTCAGAGCTGTATCAAGCTTGAATGTTGTGTCCATACTTGCCCCAACTGTTCAGGGTTCGACCTCTGCGGTCGTATCAAGCTGCGCCCATGGAGCATTTTATTCTAGTTTCCAGACAATAACTTGTGTTTAAGTGTATGGATCTCTCTGACATTGTACCACAAGGTTCCATATCACAAAGGGAAGGCTGGGATTGATTTTGGGGTTAATTGCCAAAAACATGTAGAAATTAGGGGCCAAAAAAGGGCCAAAAACAAGCATTTTTCTAGTTTCCAGACAATAACTTATGTTTAAGTGTATGGATCTCTCTTAAATTGTACTAATGTTCCATACTACAAAGGCAATGCTTTGATTGAGTTTTGGGGTTATTGCTCCAAGGGGTTTCAAAAGTTGGAGGGGATTTTTTTCCACTTTTTAGGGATTCATATTTTTTTTCAAAATTTTCAAATTTGAATTTTGAAAAATTTTAAAGAAGAAATCTTCAATTGCACAGTATTGCGCAATAGATTTGTAAGATCTTTGACCACATTTATTTTGTGTCAGAAACCTATATTATGTCAAAAATTTGATCACAATCCAAATTCAGACAGTATCGAGCTTGAATATTGTGTCCAAATTTGCCCCAACTGTTCAGGGTTCGACCTCTGCGGTCGTATCAGGCTGCGCTCAGCGAAGCATTTTATTTTCTAATTGTACTAAGGTAGAAAAATAATGAAAAGTAATATTGTTATATGTATTTGCATTCAATTTGTTTTAAATTTAATCTTTTTTACAAAAATAAACATAAATTTAAGGCGTATATTTTAAAAGGTGACAAAAAAGGGGAAATAACTCAAATTTTTTGTGAAACAACTTTGAAATACACAAATCATTATGACCTAAAGCTAAGGTAATTGGTGTTAATTAACAGTGTGTTTGACACCAAAGCTGTCAAGTGAAGCCATGCACTGAAATGAGTCACTTATTTTGAGTTTTCAAAGCTAGTTGAACTTCTTGTCCAGAAAGAATTACGAATTTGCCGGTATCAGATATAGAAAATCACTTATGAAATCAGTCTGAAGGCTTAGGAATCCGGGTGAAAACAAGTCATTTTCAGAATTCCTGGGTTATTTAATGACCCTGCGGGTATCGCGGTTGACCCCTCAGAGTTGTGAAAATCTCGGGTCACACCAGCAGGATACGGGTCAGTTGACAGGTATGCACCACTTCAGTCATTGTCTATTGACTGAAACTTTTGCATAATTTACATGTTTAAGTTTGTGGAGATCAGTTTAAGATGAACTGCTAAGGGTAAGTCAATGATATTTAGTATGCAGTTGTATTAGAAATTGCACATTTCATTTCCATGGAGATTATGTGGTATGCCCCTCATCATTGTTGATTGACTTTGAAACGTTTGCATATATTACATGTTAAAAGTTTGTGTTATTGTTAGTTAAAGGGAACCACTTATGATAAGTCAATGATAATTGGTATGCAGTTGTAAAAAATTTCCACAGAGCTTACTTGTCACTGAACTTTCAGTTATGGTTCATTTACTGTCTTTTTGAATATTTTATATGTTAAAGTATTGCCATTTTAATTTCAAAATTTGAATTATACTATCAGATTTAAAAAAAGGGGGAGACACATCTCTGTTTCATCAGTTTATTCTACTTTATTTACATTAAAAGTCTATGTTTTAAAAGAATGATTGATCAACAATTTCAAATATGAAGAAATTTCAACTTGTGACCTAAGAACATTACATGTATAAGTAACTCAAACACTACATGCATTCGTGAACTTTCATGTTGATCTGATTTTTATGCCACCGCCGTAACAGAGGGGGCATTCAGTTTTACCCTTGTCCGTCCGTACGTCCCAAAGTTGGTTTCCTCAACCAAATGTTATAAAACTTATACACAATGCTTATTACCACTAAATACAGATCAAGTTTGAATTATGGTGGCGTCACTTTTACCATTCTAGAGTTATGCCCCTTTACAAATGGAAAAATTAATAAATTTTTCATTTCCGTTCTCTAACTTAAGTTTGCCTCAACCAAATGTTATGAAACTTACACACAATGCTTATTAACACAATATACAGATCAAGTTTGAATTTTTTTTTTTATTTGAATTCTTGGATCAATTATTTTACAAATAATTGTAGAGATAAAATATTCGACAGAGAAAATTAACATTTAGCAGTGTAAGTAAATGACACCCAAGCTGTAATGTATCTTACACTTTTGGACTATTTTAATCCACCTTTATGTGCATTACAGGGTTTAAGAGGAGCTGATGGTATCAATGGATTGCCAGGTTTACAAGGTTCTAGAGGAGAATCTGGTCTAAGGGGTCCAAAGGTAATTTATTTATAAGTGATTACAATGAAATTAAAACAATGCATTTTAACAAATAAAAAATAATTTTGATAACTTATAGATGATAAATGAATAACAACATCTAGTCTTCAGTTAAAAAAGAAATTGTCATTGAAATTTAAGTATGAAAATTAAGCATAAGGAAATTGGATAAATTATGTATATACTCATGTTCTTTTTTAGGGGGAACCTGGAGATCTAGGGTTTCCTGGATTAGGCTTCAAAGGAGAGACAGGAGAACCAGGCCAACCAGGATTAAAGGTCAGTATACAAAATAGTAAGGTACATGTACTATCCTTTGTAATGATTTGTATCTACAAAATTACAATGGTCATTTAAAGTGAAATCATACATGTACTGTTTTACAAGTAGTAAATTATAATTAATTTTATTTAAAATACTCTTTGCTAAAACCAATATTGTTCAGGACCTTTGAACTGAGCAATACTAGTTTCTTTACCAAAGTATATAAAATTATAATTGAATTGGAATGATATGCTTTTTGTTGTAATGCTGTGAAAACTATTATTTGTTGGGTGGATTTCCATTTTGTGGATTGTGTGGTTAAAAAACTAAACTGAATATCCAGTGAAGGGCCAATTTTTTTTTTATTGATAGTTATTTTGAATTATGCCCCTTTAGAAATTGAAAAATTGCTGAATTTTTTGTCTGTTCTCTAACTTTAGTTTGCCTCAACCAAATGTTATGAAACTTATATACAATGATTATTACCACAAAACTCAGATTAAGTATGAATTTTGGTAACTTCCCTTTTACCGTTCTTGAGTTATGTCCCTTTATAACGTTAAATGCAAGTGGGGGCATCATCTGTGACCCATGGACACATTACCCATTTCTTTTAACTTATTTCTTGATTTTGTCTATTATCTCAAAAATATAGTAGATAGATAGAAACTATAAACAGTAAAATGTTTACAGTTGAGTAGTGTTGTTCGATGATCGGAATAAGTCGGAAATCAGTTGGTTGGGCTTGGCGATGTCGATAATCGATTGGAATTTTGTTCAATCGATTGTCGTTATAGTTCGGACTTTTAGCATATCAACTTCCGGTCCGTTTCCGGTTTGTATTTTACATGCGCAATCAAACAAATTGTAAAGAAAAATATCAGTAGATGACAAAACAATGTCAAACATCCTATAATCAAAGACATAACCAATTTCTTTCTGTACAAACATGGTAAAAGCATTGACTTTACAGATTGGTCATATGTTATTTAATATAAATAACTTTTTATGAGATACTTTCTTTCACTTCTGGTACTTGTAACAGGAGAGCGAACTTCAAATCATTCCGATTTTCGATAAAATAAATTTGTTGCTACATTAGAACGTGGTGCAAATTGCCTTTTATTAATGTTTCATCCATTTGTTGCGTTAAAAGCGTCATATTCCTTTTCAAATTGCTTGTCAAACATTGTTCATTTTGTAAATTTTCCGGTTTGTCCGCCATTGAAATATATACGAATCACGGATCAAATACGGACCAACTATGAAAGAATTCCGTATTCTCACAATTATAAGTACAGACGCACGAATGACACAGCTGACATAAGAATAAAGATCACAAAAGTGAAAATACGCATTCCACATGAATTAACAGACATTGGTTGGATCCCTTAGCTAAATGTATATATTTCAATGCATTGTTTTATTTATTGATTAATTTTAAATTGCTCAGAGTTAAATACTATATATATATATATATATATATATATATATCTTTTAATGAGAAGCATTCAAATTTTGATGAAGCTATGTATTTGAAATTATAATGTGAGTAATACCATTGAAATTTAGAAATTTTAGTGTCATTGTTGGTAATAAAAGTTGTAATCATCAGACAAAATATGTTTAATCTGAATCTATATTCTATTCTTGATTCACTGTTTTAATTGCTTGATAAAATATGAAAAGGAAACTAAAGATCAAACATGAACATTTAAGACTCTGCAATGATATGGAATATATGCATTAGACATGTACAATGTGGCTGAATGCATTATTTCATATACAAAAAAGCAAGGTATAATGATGCGATTATAACCGATAGTCGGTTGGTTGCTGTCAACCAATAGTAATAGATAATCGGTTGGTAATTTCAACAGATTATCCAACACTACAGTTGAGTGAAACAGGCTCTAAAGAGCCTCTTGCTTTTATTATTTTTTCCGTAATAGTAATTAAACACATTAAACTTGATTTTCATACAGTTGCAAGTTGTTACTGACCAAATCTTTCAGTTATCACATCTTGTTTTGTATTGAATCATATATATGCTTTTATTTTAAAACAGGATACTGAGAAAAAATATGTCTTAATTGAACATCATACTACAGTTATTTATTCTCATATTCAACAATTTTTACTTTTGTTTTATATAATAAAATACTGAAAATTAAGACATCTGCAATGAACACCATTCTAACCTGGACAAAACAAAGGTTGGTCGATACAGGTTTAACTACAGCTTATAGTAAAAAGATAGCTGCATTATAGTTATTACCATTCTGTTTGTATTCTGTCATATTTCATCACTTTCTTTAATAATAACTAATAAAGCTTTGAATTATATGCAGGGCTTCCAAGGGAGACCTGGTTATGATGGTGAACCTGGAATCGTAGGAAATAAAGGTATCCAGGTATGTATATGCTTAGTTCTGAATTGTATGTAAAAATCTATTCTGAAGAGTTAATCTTTATATCACTTGTATAATTAATACTTCTCCATCATCAATTTTGTGATATCTATTCAAGGTATGTATAGCAGTTGTTATTTCAATAGCTACATGTATGGATATTGAAAATTGCACTAAAGTTTTTTAAATGGGTATGGAGCCTATAACCATTTTTGCAACAACTGAAAAATTGTGACAGATTGGAAAATTTTGGCTTGATGCTCGAGTTTGGGTAACCTTACCCGTTATGTCTTTCCCACCTGTTAATCGAGTACAAATTAGAATTAAGAATATTTTTTATGCCCCCGCCGTGGCGGAGGGGGCATTAAGTTTTACCTTTGTCCGTCTGTACGTTCCAAAATTGGTTTCGGTTCTCTAACTTTAGTTTGCCTCAACGAAATGTTATGAAACTTATACACAATGCTTATTACTACAAAACACAGATCAAGTTTGAATTTTGGTGGTGTCACTTTTACCGTTCTAGAGTTATGCCCCTTTACAAATGGAAAAATTGCAGAATTTTTTGTTTCCTTACTGTTACTTTAGTTTGCCTCAACCAAATGTTATGAAACTTATACACAGTGCTCATTACCACAAAACACAGGTCAAGTATGAATTTTGGTGGCGTCACTTCTACCGTACTAGAGTTATGCCCCTTTACAAATGGAAAAATTGCCGAAATATTCGTTTCTGTTTTCCAACTTAAGTTTGCCTCACCTAAATGTTATGAAACCTATACACAATGCTTATTACCACAAAACTCAGATCTAGTACAAATGTGTGTAGCATCACTTTTACATTTCTTGAGTTTTGTTCCTTTATAACGTTATATGCAAGCGGGGGCATCATCTGTGTCCCATGGACACATTCCCCATTTATTGATGTTTAACTTTGCTGAAATGTTCTGAATTGTTTTAGGGTATACCTGGTATTGATGGTGTAACAGGTGCAAAAGGAGACATGGGAAGACCAGCTGAAATAAGACTTCAAGGAGACAAGGTATGATGAATAAAATGTAGGAAATTCTAAAACACATAATTAACAGCACATGGTGATGATTCATAGTCGGACCAGTTACTTTCCTTCATGAACCTTTTTCATACACAGTATGAGGGATAGCATGCTACTTTAAGCGTTTAATAGTTATCCGTTCTGGATAATTATTTGGTCATAAATGTATCTGTTCTGGATAAAACTATGCTATCAGTTAAAGTTTGTAATAAATGTCCAATGGAATTTTTTTCAGTTAGGGTTAACTTTAAAAATAACTGATGTTACATGTTAAGGTTCACAGGAAAATTAAATAGGTTATAGTATTTCAGTTCACTTGGATCAAAGTCTATGTGATTTATTGTCATCACTTGGCATCCTGCATCCGTCGCAGTCATCCGGCTTTGTCATAAACTTTTAAAAATCTTCTCTGAAACCACTGGACCAATTAAAAGCAAACTTTAACTGAATGATCCTTAGAGTATCTAGTATAAAGTTCATGTTTTTATACGACCGCAAAAATTTTTTGGGGATCGTATAATGGTATGATGTCGTCGTCGTCTGCGTCGTCGTCCGAAGACATATTTGGTTTCCAGACAATAATTTTAGTTTAAGTGAATGCATCTCTATGAAATTTTTTAAGAAGGTTCAATACCATAATAGGGAGGTTGGGATTGATTTTGGGGATGATGGTCCCAGGCGTTTAGGAATTAGGGGCCCAAAAGGGGCCCAAAACAAGCATTTTTCTAGTTTCAGGATAATAACTTGTGTATAAGTATTTTGATTGTTCTGAAATTGTATCACAATGTTTAATACCACAAGTAGAAGGTTGGGATTCATTTTGGAGGTTATGGTGCCAACAGTTTAGGAATAAAGGGACAAAAAAGGGCCAAAAACAAGCATTTTTGTAGTTTCCAGACAATAACTTGTGTTTAAGTGAATGAATCTCTCTGAAATTGTACAACAAGGTTCCATACTTCAAAGGAAAGGCTGGTATTGAGTTTGGAGGTATTTGCTCCAAGGAGGGATTCAAAAATGGTGGGGGTTCCAATTTTTTTAAGGGCTTCATATTTTGTTTTCAAAATTTTTACAAATTTCAAATTTTTGAAAAGTTTCAAGAAGAAAGAAGAAACCTTAAATTGCACAGTATTGCGCAATAGATTTGTAAGATCTTTGACCACATTTATTTTGTGTCAAAAATTTGATCACAATCCATTTTCAGACAGTATCAAGCTTGAATATTGTGTCCAAATTTGCCCCAACTGTTCAGGGTTCGACCTCTGTGTTCGTATCAGGCTGCACTCAGCGAAGCATTTTATTTATTACTGCCAAACAAGCAACTGGCCACCATGGCTAGAAATAGAACTTATAAAGGGTACCATGCGTTTGTTGTCTAATATCTTGAAAACCTAAATACGTTATGTAGATAGAATCTGACTGGGCAAAAATGCTCAGAATGTCTAGATCTACCTTCTTCCATATTCTACCAAGATTGAAATTTTTGCCTATTCTGTTATCCGAACATACAGGCATTTTTTAAATCAGTGGTCCCCCTTTCTTAGTAACGCCAATTTCCGTTGGTAAGGCAGTGAAACATTGTTCGCTTCTCGTGTTAAGAGAATAGTCTTGATTGTTAACTTTTGATAGAGTTTCACCTTGAATGAATTGGTGTGTGCTTTTTTCATGTAAATATCCTGGTATGATGTCATGGATGTAGGATGTAAAAACCATAACTTGCCAGTTAAAAAGATTATAAATCATTTACGCTAAAAATGAGGCCATGCACGTTTTTTCCGACAAAGAATATCACTTTCCTGTGTATAATCTTCAGGAAAATAAATTGAAATTATTCTTATTATTTCATTTAATTTTTTGTCTTTCTACTGAAGTACATACGAAGTTGGCTTGCCACATGAGACCAAAAAAAATCACAAAAAAAATATACAGAATATAAGGTGCGATATTTTAATTTATTATACTTCATGTCAAAATGTCAGATTTTGATTGGTTGATAGGAGGAAACAATTTACTCTATCCCATGACAAATACTCTATTACCCTTCACGGAGAGGCTTGCTCAAGTGTGCGCTTTAATAAATACAGATGATTGTTATGTACAAGACGACATAGTTTATAACTTTGAATTTATTTTGAATTTATTGAACCATAAAATTAATTTTGACTCTTCATTGAATAATCCGCGGCGGGATTATGTAAATGTGAAGAGTCAAAATTTTTATGGTTCAATAAATTTAAATATTGCCATTCATTATAAATAAATTTCTATCAAAAATAAGGCTCAAAGAACTTTTACATTATTTATATTAACAATAACAACGACACATGTTGGCGTATGACTATACAAGGTCAGAGTGGGATGCGCCATAAAAATTGACAACATTGATAATAAAAGTAATACTTTTAACCAATCAGAAGACAGTAAATACACCAAATTTATTTATTAGACAGTAATAACAGAACATTCAGTATAATAAATTAAATAACACAAATCTGAGAGGGTGATAGAGCAGATTGTTACCTCTTGAAAGACATTGTCAACCTTGGCTTTGCCTCAGTTGGCAATGTTTTCTAGGGGTAACAATCTGCTCTATCACTCTCTCAGATATGTGTTATTTAATTTATTATACTGAATGTTCTTTATATATTGATAACAACTGTTTGGCAAATAAATGCAGTGAAAACAAAATACTGAGTGATCCTATGCCTTGTTTGATTTTTCGTAATCTGGGTCATGTGCAAATTAATCTGGGTGATAAAAATGTCGACGTCAAAGAAACATTGAGAAAGGTAAATTAACCTGGTCATCTGGTCATTGTAGATTTTTTGTATCCAGCGGTTATTTCAAGGTGCATACGAAGTTAATAAAAGTGATAATTAAGACTACTAAAATTTGTTTTAACTAAACAATTAACAACAAAGTGTTGATGTTAAGAGCTGGGTTTATATGGCAGATTTCTTAGGACTACAGTTTTTAAGCTTAAACTTTTAAATTATGTACCTGGTGTTAGTACATATACTAAAGATGGGCATCTTGTCAGATGTTTATTTTGTTTGAATGACAGGTTGCTGAATTTTCATTTTGATAATATATTGCGCCAAGTTTTTTTACCTATATTGAGAGTGCATATATATATTCTGAGGATTTTTTTTTTATTGAATAATTTTCCACAAATGACAGAATGTTGAACTTTGTCAATTTAAGTGAAATCTTGCATACAGCATGTACAGTAAATTTGCAAGTTTTGTCCAACTAACTACGCACACAACCCACACATTTACACCATACAGAGTAAACTATATTGAGAATGTGTTTTTTTTTTTTTTTTTATCAAGATGTTAATTTTCTTTATAATTTTCGCAACAACAAATGTAACAGAATGTTTAACCTTTTTAGATGGCTGCATCAAATGTGTCTTCAAATTGTATTGTATCGTCCTGAAAATATATGAAATATTTGCAACTGGACTTTAAGCAACCATCAATCAATCAATTCAAATTGTACTTCAACATCACTGTTTACCAAATCAAATTTTATTTTATTGATGCATGGATACATGTTTGGTAGGGTTGAATTGAAGATTCAGTTTTGAAAAGCTAAAAGAGCACCCAGTTAGGACGAAATAAAATTAACTCAGTAGAATGTTATATAGAATTAATAGGAAATTTAAGACAGGGCAATAAAAATAGAATAACAAACACCATTCAGATCTGTTACATATTTTTTTTTTAATACCTCTGAATAAAAATAACATTATTCTGTATTCAGCAACGTCACACGTTTTCTGTCAAATTCTAAGCGTAACGGTCAACTTTGAAGCAATGTATCTAAAAAAAAAAAGAACAAGGCTGGTGACATATGTGTTTCTATACCTGAATGAATTTAATATACTATCCTGGATATTATGTTAGTCTTTCTCTGTATATAAGCCATCCATTGAAAAATCTAAAAAAAAAATAAGTTAAAAAAAGGCATTTTCCCTATATATCTATGTAAATTTGTTACCAAAATTGATGTTTTCTTATAAAATTACAAAAAAACAAAATGGTAACCCCATTTTTATCCGTCCGAAGACACATTGGTTTTCGTGACTCTAACTTTAGTTTAAGTAAATGGATCTCTAGAAAATTTTACCATAAGGTTCAATACCACAAAAGGAAGGTTGGGATTGATTTTGGGGGTTATGGTACCAACAGTTAAGGAATTAGGGGCCAAAAAGGGGCCAAAAATAAGCATTTTTGTAACTTCCAGACAATAACTTGTGTGTAAGTGTATGGATCTCTCTGACATTGTACCACAAGGTTCCATATCACAAAAGGAATGCTGGGATTGATTTTGGGGGTAATTGCCTCAAAATTTTAGGAATTAGGGGCCAAAAAAGGGGCAAAAAATAAGCATTTTTCTAGTTTCAGGACAATAACTTGTGTGTAAGTGTATGGATCTTTCTGAAATTGTACTACAAGGTTCCATATCACAAAGGAAAGCTGGAATTGAGTTTGGGGTAATTGCCCTAAACGTTTAGGAATTAGGGGCCAAAAGGGCCAAAATAAGCATTTTCTAGTTTCAGACAATAACTTGTGTTTAAGTGTATGGATCTCTGAAATTGTACTGCAAGGTACCATACCTCATTGAAGGCTGGGATTGAGTTTGGGGGTGATGAATCATAAGGGGGTTCAAAAAATTGGGGGGGGGGATTTTTTCCCCTTTTTCTTCCTTGTTTTTCCTTTTTTTTTTCTTTAAAATTTTCCATTTTAAGTTTGTTATTTCTGATTTATATTTAAAAGCAAATAATAATGATATGGCAGGAGATACACACCAAACAGGATGTGTAAATTATTATATAATAAGTATTGTGCAATAGCAAGAAATTTTCAATTACACAGTATTGCAATAGCAAGAAATCTTCAATTGCACAGTATTGCGCAATAGCAAGAAATATCCAATAGCACAGTATTGCACAATAGGAAGAAATTGTCAATTGTACAGTATTGCACAATAGCAAGAAATATTCAATTGCACAGTATTGCGCAATTGCAAGAAATATTTAATTGCACAGTATTGTGCAAAAGAAGATACTTTGTATAAATTGCTTATTTCTTGACCAATTTCAATGGGGTTTTATTCTTGAATTCTTGGGGTTCTTTAATATGCTGAATCTAACCGTGTATTAAGTTTTTGAATTTCAGGCCCCGTTTTTAAATTGGTCCACATTGAGGTCCAAAGGGTCCAAAATTAAACTTTGTTTGATTTCATCAAAAATTGAATTATTGGGGTTCTTTCATATTCCAATGTAACCGTGTATTTAGATTCTTAATTTTTGGTCCCATTTTCAAATTGGTCTTTAAACTTTGTTTGATTTCATCAAAATTGAACTCTTAGGGTTCTTTGATATGCTGAATCAAATCAAAGTACAAGTGTGCAAAAAATTTTAGAAATCGGGAGATATGCCATTTGGTAAAACATCATCATGTCAAATTTTCAAAATCACAAGAAAAGTGATATATTGTTAGTCACTATAGTGACTAGAGTAAAGTATGTATCACCAAAGTAGAGTGATATCTTATTAGTGACAATGTATAATTTGTATAATCTATGTACTTTGACTGCTTATATCACACATTTATAGGATTGTGGGATAATGTTGGGTTTTTGCCGAAGATCTCTAATAATCTACATATAACCCTTATGTTCACTGGCAAATAATATTTCATTACAATGAATAAAAAGATGATAAATCCAAAAACAAATTCTTGTTAAATTATGGTAGTTGAAAATACTCAGCTTTCTAAGAGAGATCTAACATTTATTTGACATTTATGATTTGCTGGTATCTTATAGATTTTATCTACTAATATTTTAGGGACCCAAAGGTATCCCTGGACCCCCAGGTCCACCAGGTTTTATTCCTGAAATTACAGGATCAAATGGAACTGCAGTACCTGGGCTACCAGGAGACAAAGGATATAAAGGAGTCAAAGGAAGTGATGGAAAACGTGGTCTTCCTGGAAGTCGTGGAGACGATGTCAGTATTATGTAGTTGCCTTTTTAGAAAGACTAATAACCACTAATTCATGGCCCCATTGCTTTCTATGTTGAAATCTGCAAGTTTTCAGCATTCATAGGCATTTGGTCTTAAGTTTAAATAATGTGGCAGTCATTTCATGTCAAACAATGCCACAGCCGTGCTTGTGCTGAAAAATTCAACATACTGTAAACCAACTAATATAATTTTCGCAAGCAATTTATTTTGTTGCAAGTAGAAAAACACCGTGAATATATATCATCGTGAAGTTGGATAGAAAGGGCTAAATTCAAAATAAAGTATGCGCCAAAATAAGTTGGTTCACAGTACCTTTACTTGCATATAAGATCAACTGGAATTTAGGACGTGCAAAAGACAGGTACTTTTGATTTTAGATACAGACAAAATATTGCCTTCTATTTCAGTTTCTAAATTTTTGGGTAAAGATTGTCCTGTAATTAGTTGCACATGGATTAAAAGTGGATTTAGGGACTTTCTTATGTTCTAAAGTCATTAAAAAGAGATATTGAACAGTTTAAAGCAGGTGTTGGATTACTAGGATGAACATTTTACCATTTTGAGATTAATATTGGTTGAAAGCATGTCCATTGATTTTTGATTTTTGCCTATGGAGATTTTTTAGATTCTCTTGGCTATTTTCTTTGAAGTTTGCTATCTCTATATTCTATAATTAACAAGATAATTAGCAGATTAGTGAATTTTACATCAATGCAGTGATTATTGTAAGGCAGTTGTTGAACAGGAAATGTAGTTCAAATTGGAAGTATTTGAGAAGACAAATTTAAAAAGTAGAACTTAAAAGTCTCATGAGACTAGAGTACAGGTGAAAACCGGTCATTAATAAATTTCGGTGAACTTGTAAATTCACAGGTTACACCCCTAAAATATGGGTCAGTTGACAGGTATGTGCAGGAAATATTTTGTTAGAAATATGAAATTCTTCTTAATTTGTTCTTCCTGACCAGGTCGAATTTGTGGCTCTATACCATTAAGCATAATCTAGATTGTGACCTCATTTTCATGGTTCAGTGATCTTGCTTAAATTTTTGGTAAATAGTTTGGTGTGAATTAGATGCATATCACAATGTTTTTAAAGTTTTATATTATAGAAAATTGGTTAGAACCAATGTTTTTCTTAAAAATAATTAATTGTCAGGTTGCTTGTCAATACAGCTATTGGTCATCAAACAGCCTTTGACAAGGAGCAAATCCATACTGTCTAGTAAGCTGTAAAAGGCCCTGGGTAATAAAATGTGAAACAATACAACAGAGAATTCTACATTCTACATTTCACAAAAAATCTTAAAAGAAAAAATAATGATGAACATTTCAGTACAAATTAATGTATAACCATTATCAGTTTTTGTCGTATAATTTTTGTGAAAAGATCTCCTGATTTGAGCTGATTAAATAACAATTATAATCGACCAACAATAACTACAGGATTACAGGTTCCTGGCTTTAGACAGGTACACAAAGAATGTGGCAGGACTTTATATGCTAGTCAATATATAACTTCAAATGAAAATTTTTAGCTCTGATTATTAAGGAAGTATATTTTATATGATTGAAAATAAATTTTATGATTTTTGATTACATAAATCACAGTACATGATAAAATAGAAAAAGTCCTACAAATATTCAGATATTATACTAGTACATGAATATTCATAAATATAAATTTACTGTGAATATTCCTATCATTATGAAATACTGTAAATTCAGAACTTATTGCGAGGTTTTTTTTAATGCAAATAATGCGACTGGGTGAGTATCGCAATATTAAGGACTCGCATTCTGATAACTGAAACATTGATCTGTATGCAGATTTTTTCAAAATCGCAATGATTAAACTTGCATTTTTGTCTGTTCTTGGAAAATCTCAATAATAATGCACGCAATGATTTCTTAATTTACAGTAAGGAGATGTGGTATTATTGCCAATGAGACAACTTTTAGCTAGAGACCAGAAGGCATAGCTGTGAGCATATCATGGTCATGTGAATCATTACAATATCATTGTTTAATTATGTTGAACTTAATACTTCAGGGAAGGAAAGGAATGGATGGCGTTAAAGGGCCGTCAGGGGAACAAGGTCCAGAAGGCCGTAGGGTATGTTTGTTTTAACTACAAAATCATTTGATCAGGGTAAATGTTTAAACCTTTAATAACTGTAAAATATAACCCCCCAAAAAAGCAATATATGACAATAATTGTAAGGTATGAATTATTTGTATTTGTGCACGTTTTATTCCTGTATTTTCAATGAAACAAATTTTGTATTTGTAAACATTTTATTCTAGTATATTCAAAGAAAAACATTTTGGAGAGGTATTTTTAAGTAAACTTATGAGAAAAGGTTGCAACAAAAAATGTGAGATCTAAATTATCAATGTATACAACAAAAAACAGGGAACTACATTGAGTGGATATGTATTTTATAATAATATTTTTACATATCAATGTATCTCTACAGGGTAAGAGAGGTAAAGATGGACCGACTGGGTCTTATGGTCCAAAAGGAATGGCTGGCAACAAAGGAAGAGAGGGTAGTGATGGATTTAAAGGAGTTAAGGTAAGCCAAATGTAACCCCATTTATATCAATCCATTATTATTATAGATTATTTTAAGTAAATTTTGTAATTTAGATTTCCTTATGCTAACATGACTGTCACTATAGTTATTAAAGGCAAATTCTAATAATTTAGTGGGGTTCCTGTTGCTCAGTCTTTAGATTTCTATGTTGTGTTTTGTGTACAGTTGTTTGTCTTTTGGTCTTATTCTTTTTTTGCCATGGCGTTGTCAGTTTATTTTCGACTTATGAGTTTGAATGTCCCTTTGGTATCTTTCACTTCTCTTCTACTGTCATTGTAGCTCAGTAATTTAAATGCTCATATAATTGAAGTTAAAACAAAGTTAAAACTATTGTAATGATAAAAATAAGGTAAATTATTGCTATCTTTCTGTGTGATAATTCTTCATCTCGAGCTGCTCGACTGAGTTTGGGTTTATGTTTCTAAATTTTTAGAGAAGTTTCCATCTTCAGATTGTTATTCAGAAAAGACATAAAAAATAATGTGAATTTTTAGCACTGCATTTAGGAGGTCTGGATGGGGTCTACAGAATATAGAATTATGACTAACAAGATAATGAAGAGAGAAAAAATCTGCCAAAAAATAAACAAAAGCCAAGTATGGGGTGTAAACGTATAAAAAATAGCTGGAAAATCCACTCACAAATAGAGGAGTTCTGACCTAACTCTCCATTAATGATTGTTGATTAGAATATTATTGTATTTTTTAGGGGATAAGAGGAGATACTGGAAGGCAGGGAATCAGAGGAGATGAAGGACCAGTTGTATGTTTTTTTTTATGTATTTTGCAATAAACGATGTATGATAAATATGAAGTTTAATTATGTTATTTTGTTATCTTTCTTTAGAATAAAGTTTCTCTTAAACTGAATTGTTGTATTACAATTCAAAAAATATTTGAAAGCAATTAAGTATGTAAAGTAAGCTGATGAAGAGAAATTTGTTTAGATAGCCTCTTATGTCAGTAGAGCATAGTATCTTTTCATCTTTTTGTCTTCATAGGGTTATCCAGGAGATGTCAGAAATGATCTAGATGGTCAGCCAGGGGCGCAGGGACGTCCCGGAGATGTAGGTTTTACAGGGGAGAAAGGATTCTCTGGACGTGATGGTGAAATAGGAATTTCTGGTCCACCTGGCCCCCCAGGTCTGCCTGGACTAGATGGATTGCCTGGACTCCGTGGTGCAACAGGATTTTCTATTCCAGGAGAGCCTGGAGAAAGAGGTAGGTATTCTACTTTGACCGTGTTATCCAAATTTATCAGAGGTGAATTTAGAGGGGGAGGTCAGGGTGCCCAGGCCTCCCCAATATGGAGCTATATATATGGTTACTTTAAACATTGCTTACTTTGGCTGCCCTGGGCTCCCCCTATTTCAAAATCCTGAATCCGGATCTGTTTATAGATTATAGTTCATGCATGAAAGAAAAATATAGAAAATATTGTATAATATTTCTTTTCATATCGCAAGCTGGTAGTACTCTGGATTCATTTAATATTGGTTTTCAAGTCATATGCTTTCCTTTAAACCAAACAGATTGCAGAGATCTAGTGAATCATAAGTCTATTGTAAGTTAAACTGCTGGAAACAATGTTACTAATTAACACATATATTTGATTAATATTTCTAATTATACACAGTGTTTACAATTTCACTGGTAATAAAGTCACATCGATTGCATGTTTGTAGTGTAAATGCAGTGATTCAGATTAGACCGATAGAGATGGTTAGGATTAAAGATAGTGTCAACATTGACTGTTTCTTTTTTTTTTTTTTTTCAGATCAATTCAAATTTAGATATTGATTTAAATTTAGATTGATTAAAAAAATGCAAGTGTGAACAGGGTGTTGATCCTCTGTTACTAAAACTTTGAAAAAAAATTTAATTATATATCAGTATGCAACAGGAGTTATTCCGATATTATAAACTACAATTAGGTCAAATTTTTTCAAAGTTTTTACCTCAATAATTAACTCATCTCTAGAAATGATTTAACCATATAGATTTTTGAAGATGAAAAATTTAGTGCAGGTTCAATAGATTGAGAGTGGAACTTTACTATAATTTATCTGGTTCAATAGATTGAGAGTGGACATTTACTATAACTTATCTGGTTCAATAGATTGAGAGGGGAACTTTACTATAACTTATCTGGTTCAATAGATTGAGAGTGGAACTTTACTATAACTTATCTGGTTCAATAGATTGAGAGTGGAACTTTACTATAACTTATCTGGTTCAATAGATTGAGAGCAGAACTTTACTATAACTTATCTGGTTTAATAGATTGAGAGGGGAACTTTACTATAACTTATCTGGTTCAATAGATTGAGAGCAGAACTTTACTATAACTTATCTGGTTCAATAGATTGAGAGGGGAACTTTACTATAACTTATCTGGTTCAATAGATTGAGAGCAGAACTTTACTGTAACTTATCTAGTTCAATGGATTGAGAGCAGAACTTTACTATAACTTATCTGGTTCAATAGATTGAGAGGGGAACTTTACTATAACTTATCTGGTTCAATAGATTGAGAGCAGAACTTTACTTTAACTTATCTGGTTCAATAGATTGAGAGGGGAACTTTACAAACAAACAAACAAACAAACAAATATTTTATTTGCCAATCACGGCGCCCAAAATGAGCAGAATAATTACAATATAATTTCAAACATAATATAAAAGTAAATTAAAAATAGGTTAAACAAAGTACATAACATGATTAATTTTGATTTAATTGATTAATATATAATATCAAAGTAACTGAAATAAGTAATTTGTTATAATAGATATATAATGTGACCCATTGTTTGTTATTCTGGACCCATTATTGGACAGTACACCTCACAGCATACCAATTATTAATTAAATGTAAATAGTAACTATTGTAAATGCATATATGATCATATATATCTATAACTCTATATAAAGTATTCTAATTTAGTATTGTATTCCTGTTTTTATTTAAAACCTCTAATAATTGACAAATTATTATCAAAATATTTTTATCTTCATTTCCCATTAACCAAATAAACAGAGATTTGTTATCAAGTTTTGAAATATTTTTATTTTTACTAAATATTTTGCTAAGATAGGGATTTCTAACATTAACCAAAGCTTTACATGTTAAAAGAAAATGCATCTCATCTTCTACTTCCTCATTACAGAGTTTGCATATTCTATTTTCTAATTTTATATTAAAGTAACGACCTTTTTCTATTTCAAGTTTGTGAGCTCCAATTCTAAATCTTGTTAAAACACATCTTTGAAGATATGGTAATTTCAATAAGTATGGCTCAAAATTAAAGTTTGGTTTGAATAATCGATAAGTTCGAAGTTTATTTCCAGAGGTCTTATTTTGTCTTTTATCATTGAATAATTCTTTCTTCCATAAGTTACAATATTTTAAATATAATTTCTTTTTCACCATATTCTTAATGTTTGTTTTAGATGAGAGTACTTGATATTCTTGTAAATCAAGCAATTTCAGGATAGCATGAATACAACTAGTCCAAGAATTCTTCCCAGCTTTCGATAATGTATTTGAGAGAGAGTATGCATTTGTTAATAAAATATTATTTGTAATATGAATTCTTTTCCAATATTTGATCATGTTTGTTAAAATATCTAACATTAGAGGATAACGACCTAATTCACCAAATATGGCCAAATTTGTTGCTTGCTTATTCACTCCTAATGTAAATCTGCAGAATTTTAGATGCACTTTCTCGATTTTTAGATCTTTACAAAGTCTATAGAAATAATTTAGTTCTGTGTCATTCTTTAACTTCTTTGAATTAAAACAACCCCATATTTCTGAACCATATAATAATACGGGTTTCACTGTGATATCAAAAATGTGCATTAGAGTGGAGATATTAGATTTATAATATGTAAAATATTTAGTATATTTAAAGAAAGCTTTTAAACCTTTTCTATATAACATATTTTTGGCTTCTGAAAAGCTGCCAGATGCACTAAAAGTTACGCCAAGATAAGTATAATGTTGGGTATTTTGGATGTATGTGTCTTTATATGAAAGCTGTGCATCTTTAATACAGCCAGATGTATTAAAAACTATAGATTTCATTTTTTTTAAATTAACTTCTAAACCCCAATTTTCACATTAGATTTCCAGCTTATTTAATGCAGTCTGTAAGCCTTTTTTAGATTCAGAAAGCAGTACAAGATCATCAGCATAAAGAAGACAATTTAATGAAATATTTGATAGCAATACTGGGTCACAGGTTTCATCTAATAAAGATTTAAAATCATTAATAAATATTTTAAAGGGACTTGGGCTCAGATTATTGCCTTGTCTTACTCCAATACATGATCTAAAGTTACAATAACTTATCTGGTTCAGTAGATTGAGAGCAGAACTTTACTATGACTTATCTGGTTCATTCAGACTTTTGAATATTAGAAAAAATGAAAAAAATATAAGCATATGGATTAAATTTGTAACTAAACATGTTTACTAGTATATTCTGAAGTACATTTCAGTACAGTATATTTGCAAGCTATTCTCAAGATGAATATTGTTATTGTTGTTCTAATGTTTTGCTTTTCGATTTTAGGAGGCTTTGGTAGAAACGGACAGCCAGGTATTCCTGGAGCCACTGGACAGAAGGGTCAAACTGGAGTCCCTGGTAGTCCAGGACGTGATGTAGTAGGTGAACCAGGGTTCAGAGGTCGACCTGGTCGTGATGGTGTTGATGGCATTCCTGGTCGTCCAGGAGACGATGGATTTCCAGGTTTGCCTGGTATTCCTGGAATTGGTCTTGATATCACGGGTCCACAAGGATCGCCTGGATTGTTTGGTGAGCGAGGTGATGGTGGAGATTACGGTCGGGATGGTCTACCTGGAATACCTGGGTTTAAAGGTAATGTATTTAATGTTCATCAGGAGGAAATTGTTATTATTTTTCAGCACCTTTAATTCCTCAATATTTGGCCAATTTTTATACACAGACTATATTGTATGACAGTAGTAGGATAATTGTATAATACCAATGTAATTCAATTTTGACTGAGGTTACCTTTTTTCAGGGGTTAATATCTAGTGTGAAAGATCTTCAAAAATGGGGCTACTGTATTTGAAACATTTCAGCAAGTTTTGATCAGTTCTCATTGGTCAACATAATATCATGATTTCAAATTATCTTGGTTTCCTCTGATTCTGCTATTGTGAGGTCCCAAAAAAAAGACAACCATTCTTGGTGATTTCAACATGAGTTTTATGTAGATCTTTGAAACAGATTGTTTGATTGATTGATTGGTGTTTAAAGCGACTTTCAGAACTATTGTGCTATTTCGTGGCGGTCAGTTTTTGGAAAGTTTGCTATAGCTTGCTATAGCAATATACTTTCCTAAGGCATCGGCCTCAAACCGGAAGTTGGACAGACTTTCTTGCTATAGGATGTGTGTTCTACTCCTAGATAATGTAATACTAGTGTTTGAATACTAATTCTAGGAAGATGCTTTTGAAATTTTGAGTTACTTCTATTTTGATTAGCTTACTGCTTGAATTAAAATGTATTGAATGTTCGTCGATAATTCAAATGAATTCAACTTCATTTTGAAAATGGCTATCACAAACACTACTTCGCTGATCTGCACTGCACGGAAAATAAAATCAATACTTGTCAGCAGTATTTACGTTATGCTTTTATCGGTATTCCCCAGACATGTTTGATATCCATATATGTGTGCCTCCCGACGGTAGTACTATAATCCCGGTTTCAGGGGTTTCCTCCCGTCCTCGGGTTGAAGAGAAAGTAAATACTGTGTTTAAAATAATTCATGAATGAACATTTTTCGACGCTATTTTTACTACGATTTTTACAAATGTTTATTAAAGACGTAAAAGCCTGAGTGTATCGAAAGTATCCTGGTATCTCAACTCAGCCCATAAAAGACTCGAACTGTGACAAACTCGGCCTATTACATAATCGGCCTCACAAAATTGGACTATAACAAATTTCGAATATACTGTTTGTTATTAAATCTCCCAAACAAAGTTTGGAGACTTATTGTTTTTGCTCAGTTCTTATTATTTTACTTCTTGGGGTCTATTTAGGGGTATTTTGAGGGGCCTACAGAAGGGAGGGATTTACTATAGAATCCTATGGGATTTTATTAGTTCCCTACCGAAAAAGTCGAAGGGGACTTTAGGTTTGCACTCTGTCCGTCTGTCTGTCTGTCCGTCTGTCCATCTGTCAGTCCGGCAAATCAGCTTTCCACTTTTTTTCTTCGTTCTTGAAGATATTGATTTGATATTTGGTATATAGTTTTATCATGACAAGTTATAGATCAAGTTCAAATTTTTTTCCGGTCTGATGATTTAGTCCAGAGTTTTCATGGTCCATATCTAATGTTAGAGTACTACATTTTGTATGTTAAATCATATTTCTGTACAAAGAGAGATAACTCATTTTTTAACGACATTCTTTGAAGTGTTTTTTATTTTGTATGAACTAATTTTCTGAATGCTATATATATATAAAAAAAATATGAAGTGAAATCTACTAATTAGATAATAATCTATTTTTATTAAGATATATATTTCATTACATTACATTGTGTATAGATAAAAGTTGTTGACATTTTATAGATAAGTTACAAATCTATATTAGTTTGTGACAAATGAAAGAAAACAATATTTGGAACTATCAATTATATTTGATTATAACTTGAAAATAAATATACATTGTATTACATCATATCTAATTTTAGAGTGTTTTCCACGCTTTTTTTCATCATGCTTGAAGATATTGATTGATAATTGGTATATAGTTTTATCATGACAAGTTACAAATCAAGTTCAATTTTTGTTTCGGTCTTATAATTTTGTGCACAGTTATGGTCCTTGGACTTGAAAAATTCACTCATATAATCAGTTTTCCACATTGGTTTTAGTCATGCTTGAAGATATTGACCATGACAAGTTATAGAACAAGTTAGCATTTTGTTCCAGTATAATGAATTTTTACCCGGTAGGGGACTATGTATTGCCATGCAATACTCTCAGAATGCTTGTTTTTTTTAAATTTCAAATGACTATTACATGAAAACAGTAAGTGATAGACACACACAGTCTTCAGTAATGCTATATAGGGTGAGACCCTGGGGTCACCCCACCCCCCTTCAATTTGAGAATGTGCTTTTATCTTGTAAACGGTCGATCCCCACCCCTAAACCATATATATTCTTGTATGGGACAATAAAACAAATCAAATGATATATTGGGGGAGTCCCCAGGGTTACCCCATCCCCTTCTGTTTGAGAACTTGTAAACGGTTGAGATCCCCACCCCTAAACCATATATATTATATATATTCATGTATGGGTCAAAACAAATCAAATAAAATATAGCGGGAGCCCCTCTGGGTCACCCCCACCCCCTCCTATTTGAGAACTTGTGAACGGTCTAGATCCCCACCCCTAAACCATATATATTCTTGTACGGAACAATAAAACAAATGAAATGAAATATGGGGGGAGCTGCTGGGAGTCCCCCCCACCCCATCCTGTTTGAGAACTTGTGTAAATGGTCGAGATCCCACCCCTAAACCATATATATTCTTGTATGGGACATAAAAATAATCAAATGAAATATAGGGGAAGTCAACGGGCGTGACCCCCACCCCCCTTCTTTTTGAAAACTTGTAAACGGTCAAGATCCCCACCCTGAAACCATATTTATTCTTGAATGGGACAATAAAACAAATCAAATGAAATAAAAGGTGAGTCCCTTGGGGTCACTCCCACCCCCTTCCTGTTTGAGAACTTGTAATCGGTCGAGATCCCCACCCCTTAACCATATATATTCTTATATGGGACAATAAAACAAATCAAATGAAATATAGGGAAAGTCCAATGTCAGACGACCATGGGAATGACTAATTATGGGAGCTTTGTTTGGGAGACTTCGTAACAGCATCCTGTTACAATTATTTCTTGTATTAAGTAAAAAAATTTAAAAGGTCCGAAAAAACCGTTAACCACATGGCACACAATCTACTTATCGTAGTCCGAGTTTGTTCAATATATTTCTGCATATAAATAATGGTAGGCAGAGTAAGTTTGTTCTAGTCCGAGTTTGTTATAGTCCCAGCCGAGTTTCTGATAGTTCGATTTTGTTTTAGTGGAGTTATCCAGAAGCATAATTGACATTACTGAATAAGCAACATGTTTATATTTTGACTAGGCCGGTGTTAACTTGTCATATCCCAAAGTCAGATCAATACGACCTTGACTTTGTCCTTTGATACCTATAGTAAAATCTTGTACAATTCGTGTCTGGGTCATATCTTTTGAACTTTAAAATGCTGTTCCATTTTGGGCTTGGGTGTATCATATACCACTGACCTTTCTCATCTGACCTCTATGATAGTTAAACAGTGTCTGGTTTGTGTTTGGTGCATACGTTTTGAACTGTAGCACTTTAATTGACAAAACTTTGTACGCAGAAGCATCATACTGACCTTGACATTCAATTTCAGAATTTAAAGTATGATCCTCACACTTTGTTCCTGGGTCAGTATGATTCTTTAACCCCTGCTTTGAAAAAGGGGGGTATACTGTTTTACCTCTGTCTGTCCTTCCGTCAGTACATCCATCCGTCAGTCCATCCATCCGTCAGTCCATCCGTCAGTCCGTCCGTCCCATGAATATTTTTGTCGCATTTTTCTCAGGAACTACATGACAAGGATTTCTGAAATTTAGTTTCAGGGTTTATATACGTAAGTTACACCGTGTGATGCGTTTTCAGATTCATCACTCAACAACTTCCTGTTTACCGAACACTTGTATGATTTTACACATGATAGCCAAGTTGAAAATTTTCGTCACATTTTTCTCAGGAACTACTTGACAAGGATTTCTGAAATTTGGTTTCAGGGTTTATATAAGTAAGTTACACCATTTGATGCGTTTTCAGATTCATCACTCAACAACTTCCTGTTTACCGAACACTTGTATTATTTTACACGTGATAGCCAAATTGAAAATTTACGTCACATTTTTCTCAGGAACAACTTGAAAAGGATTTCTGAAATTTGGTTTCAGGGTTTATACAAGTAAGTTACACCGTGTGATGCATTTTCAGATTCATCACTCAACAACTTCCTGTTTACCGAACACTTGTATTATTTTACACATGATAGCCAAATTGAAAATTTACGTCACAATTTTTCTCAGGAACTACTTGACAAGAATTTCTGAAATTTGATTTCAGGGTTTATATAAGTAAGTTACACCGTGTGATGTGTTTTCAGATTCATCACTCAACAACTTCCTGTTGACCGAACACTTGTATGATTTTACACATGATAGCCAAGCTGAAAATTTTCGTCACATTTTTCTCAGGAACTACTTGACAAGGATTTCTGAAATTTGGTTTCAGGGTTTATATAAGTAAGTTACACCATTTGATGCGTTTTCAGATTCATCACTCAACAACTTCCTGTTTACCGAACACTTGTATTATTTTACACGTGATAGCCAAATTGAAAATTTACGTCACATTTTTCTCAGGAACAACTTGAAAAGGATTTCTGAAATTTGGTTTCAGGGTTTATACAAGTAAGTTACACCGTGTGATGCATTTTAAGATTCATCACTCAACAACTTCCTGTTTACCGAACACTTGTATTATTTTACACATGATAACCAAATTGAAAATTTACGTCACAATTTTTCTCAGGAACTTCTTGACAAGGATTTCTGAAATTTGATTTCAGGGTTTATATAAGTAAGTTACACCGTGTGATGTGTTTTCAGATTCATCACTCAACAACTTCCTGTTTACTGAAATATTTCGGCGGGGATATCATCAGTGAGCAGTAGCTCACAGTTTTACTTGTTAACAATGTGTCAACTGAACACAGGGGCAATGATTATATCAAATGGATGGCTGAAAACCAAAAATCTTGAAATGTCATTGCCTTAATGCAGAATTTCACAGCAGCAACTTTAACTCAAATAATTATCTTTTTATACCCCCGCTTTAAAAAAGTGGGGTATACTGTTTTACCTCTGTCTGTCCATCCATCTGTCAGTCCGTCAGTCCGTCTGTCCATCCTTCCGTCCCATGAAAATTTTTCGTTGCATTTTTCTCAGGAACTACAATACAAGGATTTCTGAAATTTGGTTTCAGGGTTTATATAAGTCGGCTATACTGTGTGATGCCTTTTCAGATTGATCACTCAACAACTTCCTGTTTAACAAACACTTTCATCATTTTACACAACACATCCAAGTTGAAAATGTTCGTCACATTTTTCTCAGGAACTACATTACAAGGATTTCTGAAATTTGGTTTCAGTGTTTATATAAGTCAGCTATACAGTGTGATGCGTTTTCAGATTAATCACTCAACAACTTCCTCTTTACTGTCAAATATTTGGGCTGGGGGTATCATCAGTGAGCAGTAGCTCGCAGTTTCACTTGTTACTCCTGTCTACATTTTGCCATTGTTGATTAAAGCCTTTCATATAAATTCACTTTCATTACAGTTGTATTGATGTAAGTTTGCTGTAATATTTAAATAAAGAGCTGGTTTTTTTTTGGCGAATGAACCAGCTATCCAAAATAGTTCAAAGGAAGAAGATATATAAACAATTATAGGTCACCATACGGTCATCAACAGTGAGAAAACTCATAAAAATGTGGAACAATTCAAACAAGAAAACTAACTGCTTAATTAGTAATAATACAATTTACTAAAAACAAATATGAAGGACCTTAATCAATAAAAAATACTTAATCACAGGCCCTTTACACATGTTACATGGGATGGACACAGAAAGAAATTAACAGAGCTTTCTGTATATTTGACTATTTTAAATCTACAGTTTAAGGTTGCAATAGAATTTATCAAAATTTTACATGACATACATATGAAAAAAGTGATTTTTGATAATTGCTGATGAGACAATAGTTTAGGGAAAAACACCAAAGCTGTGATTAAATACATATTTGAAATAATACACATCTACAACCTATTAGAAATAATACACATCTACAACCTATTTCAAGTAATACACATCTACAACCTATTTGAAATAATACACATCTACAACCTATTTGAAATAATACACATCTACCATTGCAAACTTTCCACAGGTGCTATCCAGCACTTTGATTATTGGTGGAAGAAGGCGGAGTGCCTGGAGATAACCACCAACCTTCGGTCATGTCGGTAGACAATCCTAGTCATTTAAGATTGGAGTAGGGCCCACCCCCAACGTGCAAAATTTGAACTCAACACCTCAGTGTTGACAGGCTAGTAATACAATCGATGAATTACATAGGCCACTCAGCTACCTAGGCTTGAAAAAGAGACATAAGGTGTACCTATATATTGTCAGCCATATAAACATATTTAGCCACTGTACTATTGCTGTAGGATATTACTTCAAACTCAACAAATTTTAAATATATAAAACAAGAGGCTTAACTATCTCAAAAGAAGAAATATTGTATCACACTCCATGCAGTTGTAGAATTATAGATCTGTGTAACAGATCAAACTCAAAATGTTTAAATAATGATTTTTTTTTGTATTGAAATGTAATATAGAAAGAGTTTGTAAAATGTGTAATTCCATGCAGTTGTAGAATTATAGATCTGTGTAACAGATCAAACTCAAAATGTTTAAATAATGATTTTTTTTTGTATTGAAATGTAATATAGAAAGAGTTTGTAAAATGTGTAATTCTTTTCCATGCATATGCTTAGAAATCGCCACATGTATACCAGTAGGTTTTTCCATGGCCACATATTTGACCCATCAACAACTAAAGATTGGGATATGGGTACTTAGACTAGGACAAATCACTTTTAGCCCTCTTAATGACCATCCTTCAACATTAGCAATTTTTTTCATTATTGAAAAAAAGTTTGTTGGTTTGTAAATCATTTTTAGATCAATATTATAGAAAGTGTAAACACATGTGTACACAACATGTAGGTAACTTTATATTGGTTATGGTTTACAGGAGGTAGAGGAGATGATTGTGGAATTTGTCCAGGGGGCGCGTGGATTCAAAGGAGAATCTGGATTGCCTGGTCTTCCAGGTAAGATGTTTTTACAAACACAAATCTTTAACATACTATCATATTACTTTGTTTATTTGGATATAACACCTTTGAAATATCTTGATGTAGAAATTGTTACAATTTAGTTTATCAGTATATTTCATTTCCACACTCAAAGTTGTTTGTTGTGACCAGTCTATTTCTTGAACAGGCATCTTTCATTTTTGAGCAGCCATCATTCATTTAGTAAAAACTCTTGGTAAATGACTTTATCAGTAAAAAAACAAGAAAAGAAAGATTGTTTTTTTTTAATGTATGAAAAACTAAAATATCTTATGACAATTTTTTTTACCTACAATTAATTTTAGTCACCTCAAATTTGTTAGTTTACTTAAAAATCTACTTTAAGCAAGTTCAGGACAATAAGTCTCAAAATTTTATTCAGAGATGACAGAAGTTTAATTATGAAACACTATGCAAAAATCTTTTAAACATCTGCTTGTCCAAACATATAGAAAAAACCATCAATATTTTCATGATATATTTAGGACTTGAAGGACTTGATGGTTTACCAGGATTACCTGGACAGAAGGGTGAGTCAGGAGTACCTGGTAATATGGGAAATGCTGGTGCTGATGGAAACCAGGTGAGCTGAATTTATGTTCATTAAGCTATTCAAATCTAATCAATATAAATGATATTTGGAATATGTGTTTCTCTTGAAGATAAATATACTATCTAACATGCTAAATCTGGCTGCAGAATTATTAATGGGCATAGAAGATTACATTGTTTAAAAACATGCTGATCTTTTTATCTCGAGGAGATATGTAGATGTAAAAAAAGGGGGATGTAACGTAAAACATAATAATTAATTGTTTTTTAGCTCACCTGACCCAAAAGGGCCAAGTGAGCTTTTCTAATCACTTGGTGTCCATCATCGTCATCGTTGTCCGTTAACTTTTACAAAAATCTTCTCCTCTGAAACTACTGGGCCAAAAAAAACCAAACTTGGTCAAATCATCCTTAGGGTATCTAGTTTAAAATATGTGTCTGACGACCTTGCCCATCAACCAAGATGGCCACCATGGCTAAAAAAAGAACATGGGGGTAAAATGCAGTTTTTATACGACCGCAAAAAAATTTTTGTGGTCGTATATTGGTATGACGTTGGCGTCGTCGTCGTCGTCCGAAGACGCATTGGTTTTCGCACTCTAACTTTAGTTTAAGTGAATGGATCTCTATGAAATTTTACCATAAGGTTCAATATCACAAAAGGAAGGTTGGGATTGATTTTGGGGGTTATGGTACCAACAGTTAAGGAATTAGGGGCCAAAAAGGGGCCAAAAATAAGCATTTTTGTAACTTCCAGACATAACTTGTGTGTTAGTGTATGGATCTCTCTGACATTGTACCACAAGGTTCCATATCACAAAGGGAATGCTGGGATTGATTTTGGGGGTAATTGCCTCAAAATTTTAGGAATTAGGGGCCAAAAAGGGCAAAAACAAGCATTTTCTAGTTTCATGACAATAACTTGTGTGTAAGTGTATGGATCTTTCTGAAATTGTACTACAAGGTTCCATATCACAAAGGGAAAGCTGGAATTGAGTTTGGGGGTAATTGCCTGAAACGTTTAGGAATTAGGGGCCAAAAGGGGCCAAAATAAGCATTTTTCTAGTTTCCAGACAATAACTTGTGTTCAAGTGTATGGATCTCTCTGAAATTGTACTGCAAGGTACCATACATCAAAGGAAGGCTGGAATTGAGTTTGGGGTGATGAATCATAAGGGGTTAAAAAATTGGGGGTGTTTTTTTTTCCTTTTTTTCTTTAAAATTTTCCATTTTAAGTTGGTTATTTCTGATTTATATTTAAAAGCAAATAATAATGATATGGCAGGAGATACACACCTAACAGGATGTGTAAATTATTATATAATAAGTATTGTGCAATAGCAAGAAATTTTCAATTGCACAGTATTGCGCAATAGCAAGAAATCTTCAATTGCACAGTATTGCGCAATAGCAAGAAATATCCAATAGCACAATATTGCGCAATAGCAAGAAATTGTCAATTGTACAGTATTGCGCAATAGCAAGAAATATTCAATTGCACAGTATTGCGCAATTGTAAGAAATATTCAATTGCACAGTATTGTGCAAAAGAAGATACTTTGTATAAATTGCTTATTTCTTGACCAATTTCAATGGGGTTTTATTCTTGAACTCTTGGGGTTCTTTAATATGCTGAATCTAATCGTGTATTAAGTTTTTGGATTTTGGGCCCCGTTTTTAAATTGGTCCACATTGAGGTCCAAAGGGTCCAAAATTAAACTTTGTTTGATTTCATCAAAAATTGAATTATTGGGGTTCTTTGATATGCTGAATCTAAACATGTATTTAGATTTTTGATTATGGGCCCAGTTTTCAAGTTGGTCCAAATCGGGGTCCAACTTAAACTTTGTTTGATTTCAACAAAAATTGAATATATGGGGTTCTTTGATATGCTGAATCTAACCATGTATTTAGATTTTTGATTTTTGGGCCCCATTATCAATTTTTTCCACATTGAGGTCAAAAGGGTCCAAAATTAAACTTTGTTTGATTTCATCAAAATTGAATTATTGGGGTTCTTTGATATGTCGAATCTAACCGTATTTAGATTCTTAATTTTTGGTCCCGTTTTCAAATTGGTCTACATTAAGGTCCAAAGGGTCCAAAATTAAACTTAGTTTGATTTTAACAAAAATTGAATTCTTAGGGTTCTTTGATATGCTGAATCTAAACATGTATTTAGATTTTTGATTATGGGCCCAGTTTTGAAGTTGGTCCAAATCGGGGTCCAAAATTAAACTTTGTTTGATTTCAACAAAAATTGAATATATGGGGTTCTTTGATATGCTGAATCTAACCATGTATTTAGATTTTTGATTTTTGGGCCCCGTTATTAACTTTGTCCACATTGAGGTCAAAAGGGTCCAAAATTAGACTTTGTTTGATTTCATCAAAAATTGAACTCTTGGGGTTCTTTGATATGCTGAATCTAACCATGTATTTAGATTTTGGATATTGGACCATAATAGGTGAATGTCCAATTTAAAATTTTTAAGTTCTTAGACCATATTCATTCTGTGTCAGAAACCTATGCTGTGTCAAATATTTAATCACAATCCAAATTCAGAGCTGTATCAAGCTTGAATGTTGTGTCCATACTTGCCCCAACTATTCAGGGTTCGACCTCTGCGGTCGTATCAAGCTGTGCCCTGCGGAGCATTTTATTGGCTTATATCTCTGAAACTAAAGCATTGAGAGCAAATCTGACGGGGTAAAAATGTTCATCAGGTCAAGATCTATCTGCCCTGAAATTTTCACATGCATCAGACAACCCGTTGTTGGGTTGCTGCCCCTGAATTGGTAATTTTAAGGAAATTTTGCAGTTTTTGGTTATTATCTTGAATATTATAATAGATAGAGATAAACTGTATACAGCAAAATTGTTCAGCAAAGTAAGATCTACAAATAAGTCAGATGACCCAAATTGTCAATTGACCCCATGAGGAGTAATTGCCCTTTTAAGTCGATTTTTCACAATTTTTCATAAATTTTATAATCTTTTACAAAAATCTTCTCCTCTGAAACTACTGAGACAAATTTAACCAAACTTGGCCACAATCATCCGTAGGGTATCTAGTTTTAAAAAATGTGTCCGATGACCCCGCCTGCCAACCAACATGACCGACATGGCTAAAAATAGAACATAGAGGTAAAATGCAAGTTTTGTCTATTATTTTGAAAACCGTTATGAATAGAGACAACCTGACAGGGCAAAAATGTTCAGAATTTTGAGCTCTACCAACTGTCCATTTACGTCAAAATTGTCAGACGACTTCTTATAGGAGTTATTGCCCTTAAATGACAAATTTTACCATTTTTTTTCATTTTTGCCTATTATCTTGAAAACTATAATAGATACAGAGAAATATTAAATTGCAAAAATGATCAGCAAGACAAGTTCTACAAATAAGTCAAACATTGTCGAAATGGTCAGTCTACTCCTTATGAGAGTTAATGGCCTTTGATGATGATTTTTACAATATTTTGCGTTTTTGCCTTATTTCTTTAAAATTATTATAGATAGATAGAAACTTAAATAGGCAAAAATGATCAGCAAGACAAGATCTAAAATTAAGACAATATAGAGGAAATCATCCGATCTACTAACAAGTCACATTTTGCTGATAAAGGTAGAAGGTAGTCACTCTTTATAGGAGTGATTGCCTAGCCCATTAAATAAGGATTTTGTTTTACCCTCTTTTGTGTTTTGATCAAAAACTAAAGAAGATAGAGAGAAACTAAACAGATGAATGATCAGCAATACAAGATCAACAAAACAGAGATTTTTCTTATGAATTCTATTCTTGTCTTCAATGTTGGAGAGTGTCCTTTGTTGAATATGCACATAGACCAAGGTGAGCGACACAGGCTCTTTAGAGCCTCTAGTTTTTATACGATCGCAAAAAATTTTGCGGTCGTACATTGGTATGACGTTGGCGTCGTCGTCGTCCGAAGACACATTGGTTTTCGCACTCTAACTTTAGTTTAAGTGAATGGATCTCTATGAAATTTTACCATAAGGTTCAATACCACAAAAGGAAGGTTGGGATTGATTTTGGGGGTTATGGTACCAACAGTTAAGGAATTAGGGGCCAAAAAAAAGCATTTTTGTAACTTCCAGACAATAACTTGTGTGTAAGTGTATGGATCTCTCTGACATTGTACCACAAGGTTCCATATCACAAAGGGAAGGCTGGGATTGATTTTGGGGGTAATTGCCTCAAAATTTTAGGAATTAGGGCCAAAAAGGGGCAAAAATAAGCATTTTTCTAGTTTCAGGACAATAACTTGTGTGTAAGTGTATGGATCTTTCTGAAATTGAACTACAAGGTTCCATATCACAAAGGGAAAGCTGGAATTGAGTTTGGGGGTAATTGCCCGAAACGTTTAGGAATTAGGGTCCAAAAAGGGGCCAAAAATAAGCATTTTTGTAACTTCCAGACAATAACTTGTGTGTAAGTGTATGGATCTCTCTGACATTGTACCACAAGGTTCCATATCACAAAGGGAAGGCTGGGATCGATTTTGGGGGTAATTGCCTCAAAATTTTAGGAATTAGGGCCAAAAAGGGCAAAAATAAGCATTTTCTAGTTTCATGACAATAACTTGTGTGTAAGTGTATGGATCTTTCTGAAATTGTACTACAAGGTTTCATATCACAAAGGGAAAGCTTGAATTGAGTTTGGGGGTATTTGCCTGAAACGTTTAGGAATTAGGGGCCTAAAGGGGCCAAAATAAGCATTTTTCTAGTTTCCAGACAATAACTTGTGTTCAAGTGTATGGATCTCTGAAATTGTACTGCAAGGTACCATACCTCAAAGGAAGGCTGGGATTGAGTTTGGGGTGATGAATCATTAGGGGTTCAAAAATTTGGGGGATTTTTATTTTCCTTTTTTTTTCCTTTTTTTCCTTTTTTTTTCTTTAAAATTTTCGATTTTAAGTTGGTAATTTCTGATTTATATTTAAAAGCAAATAATAATGATATGGCAGGAGATACACACCAAACAGGATTTGAAAATTATTGTATTAAGTATTGTGCAATAGCAAGAAATTTTCAATTGCACAGTATTGCGCAATAGCAAGAAATCTTCAATTGCACAGTATTGCGCAATAGCAAGAAATATCAAATAGCACAATATTGCGCAATAGCAAGAAATTGTCAATTGTACAGTATTGCGCAATACCAAGAAATATTCAATTGCACAGTATTGCGCAATTGCAAAAAATATTCAATTGCACAGTATTGTGCAAAAGAAGATACTTTGTATAAATTGCTTATTTCTTGACCAATTTCAATGGGGTTTTATTCTTGAATTCTTGGGGTTCTTTAATATGCTGAATCTAACTGTGTATTAAGTTTTTGGATTTTGGGCCCTGTTTTTAAATTGGTCCACATTGAGGTCCAAAGGGTCCAAAATTAAACTTATTTTGATTTCATCAAAAATTGAATTATTGGGGTTCTTTGATGTGCCGAATCTAACTGTGTATTTAGATTCTTAATTTTTGGTCCCGTTTTAAAATTGGTCTACATTAAGGTCCAAAGGGTCCAAAATTAAACTTAGTTTGATTTTAACAAAAATTGAATTCTTAGGGTTCTTTGATATGCTGAATCTAAACATGTATTTAGATTTTTGATTAAGTGCCCAGTTTTGAAGTTGGTCCAAATCGGGGTCCAAAATTAAACTTTGTTTGATTTCAACAAAAATTGAATATATGGGGTTCTTTGATATGCTGAATCTAACCATGTATTTAGATTTTTGATTTTTGGGCCCTGTTATCAACTTTGTCCACATTGAGCTCAAAAGGGTCCAGAATTAAACTTTGTTTGATTTCATCAAAAATTGAACTCTTGGGGTTCTTTGATATGCTGAATCTAACCATGTATTTAGATTTTGGATATTGGACCGTAATAGGTGAATGTCCAATTTAAAATTTTTAAGTTCTTAGACCACATTCATTCTGTGTCAGAAACCTATGCTGTGTCAAATATTTAATCACAATCCAAATTCAGAGCTGTATCAAGCTTGAATGTTGGTCCATACTTGCCCCAACTGTTCAGGGTTCGACCTCTGCTGTCGTATCAAGCTGTGCCCTGCGGAGCATTTTATTTTAAATTGCTGATGGTTACAGAAAAAAAATATGATGTCAAACTAGTAACGTCATTTCCTTTCTTTTTAATGTCCCAGTAAAATCACACTTTTAGACAACATTTTACATTGTTTAAAATTGTAGTAAAACAATATGGAGACAAACTGTAATGTTCCCATTAAGTGATCTGTAAGAAAAAGTCATCAGGCAATCAGCTAATTGATTATAAAAAAATAATCAACTGGTAAGGGAATGCATAAATTGGCTAAGAATTACAGAAATAATTTTTATATGGACACAAGTCATTGGTTTCTTGATACCATAAATATGTTCATGTTTTCTGTATAGGGCCGACCAGGACGTCCTGGTGAGGAAGGAGCAACAGGACCTAAGGGTTTCCCTGGTGATGTTATAGATCCTAACCCAAACAAAATATATAGAGGCGAGCCAGGAGAGCCAGGAAGATTTGGCTTATCTGGAATGTTGGGAAGTCCAGGTGAAGCAGGTGAAAGAGGAAATATTGGTCTGTCAGGATTACCTGGACAAAAGGTAAGAATTAGGTCAGAGAATCAACAAAATTAGTGGAATTGCATGGACATAAAATAAGAGTGCAGTTTAAAAACAGGTCTCATTGAAGTTTTGTAGAAAATATTAGAATTAGGTATGTGAGAAAATAGATGTCAATGATGAATCCTTTGGTTACAGTAGGGCTTGATTTTTCCACCAAATTTACCGTTGAACCTGGGACTCATGGCACAGTAAGCCACCATTCTACCAACTAAGCTGCAAAGAGAGTCTAGGTAGCTCAGTAAATGATTCTCTACTGTTATGCTTGGATAACATATAACAATGGTGGAAACAGATATTTGTCAGAGTTTTGTATAGGAAGAAAGAATTAAGTTTTTGCAGAATTGCAGAAACTGAGGACTGCCGACATAATTCCTTCTGGAAAAGGTTGCAACGAGGCATAAGGTACATATCAAACTGAGGATGTCAAATGTTTTAGGCATAAGAAGGATGGAATGAAATCAGGGAATGAATAGGAATTCTTTCATGATTCTATATAAACATGTGAACGGTTTCAAAGAGGTTTTACAATGTCTTTCTGTAGAAAATGTAAGAATGAAGTAAGAGACAGTAGTCTACCCTAATTTCTAGGAAAAAAAGTAAAATTTGATCATAGAAGCTGATGGGTTCAGGAAGGAAATTAAGATCTACCAGAATTACCACAGCAAAGAGAGAAAAGAACTGAAGGTTTACAAGGATCTCTAGTACAAATTGCTAGTGATTTTTGAGGGAAAGCTAGGAATACGTTTTGAAGGAAAAGCAGGGGTGCCAGGTTTCTTAGGACAAAAAGAAGAATATGGTCAGAGAAGAAACACAAATCTGACTTTATTTCTCAGACAAAAACAAGATTAAAGGCAGAAAGGAAAACAGGTACACATTGATTCTCTGGAAAAGAAGTATCAATGAACTTGGAGTAATATATAGGTGTGCCTGTATTAAAGGTAGTCAACTTGGAGTAATATATAGGTGTGCCTGTATTAAAGGTAGTCAACTTGGAGTAATATATAGGTGTGCCTGTATTAAAGGTAGTCAACTTGGAGTAATATATAGGTGTGCCTGTATTAAAGGTAGTCAAGAAGCTATGGAAGATATATGGGTGTTTGTGTATTAAAGGTAGGCAAGAAGCTGTGGAAGACATATCGCTGTGCCTTAATTAAAGGTAGGCAAGAAGCTATTGAAGATATATAGGTGTTTGTGTATCAAAGGTAGGCAAGAAGCTATGAATGATATATAGGTGAGCCTGTATTAAAGGTAGACAAGAATCTATGGAAGATATATCGGTGTACCTTAATTAAAGGTAGGCAAGAAGCTATTGAAGATATATAGGTGTGTCTGTATTAAAGGTAGGCAAGAAGCTATGGAAGATAAATTGGTGTGCCTGTATTAAAGGTAGACAAGAATCTATGGAAGATATATCGGTGTACCTGTATTAAAGGTATGCAAGAAGCTGTGAAAGATATTTAGGTGTGTCAGTATTAAAGGTAGGCAAGAAGCTGTGGAAGATATATAGGTATGTCTGGATTAAAATTGTAGGAATGAGTCCAAATATGAATTAGAAATCTCCTTGGATTTCCAATACACTGACAGAAGTTTAAATGTGGTCAGAGTTAACAGGCAAAAGGTATAAATAAGGTCAATGATGAAACAGGTATGCTAGAAATCCCTGATCAATATGGTCAGGGAAGCATATGAGAAAATTGCTTGCATCTAATTTGTGAAATGAAACAAAATGTGAAATTATCTTAACTTGCTATCAAGCATGAAATTGTAAAAAAAATAACTAATATTATTTTTGAAAATAGCACATACCAGTTTTCCACACCCTACTTTTTAATAGACAAAATAATTTTGGTAAAAATTTATTTGCAGGTTGACATTAAATGCCCTACACTCAGTAAAAAACAACCCAGAATAAAAGTTAAAGAATTGAAAAGACCACAGTTAAATGTCATGACTGTTTTGAATTGAAGCGATATACTACAGTGGATTCATTTATTTTCGTGGTTACCAATTTTTGTGGATTGAGAAAAGATTATATTTTCGTGGATACTTGTTTTTATGGATTTACCAAAGTTTGCATGCCAGCCTAATAGGAAATTTGATCTTCATTGAACACTTAAATTCATGGTTCACGTATCACCACAAAATCCATGAATAATAATGAATCCACAGTATAACATTCTGTTTATTTATAAATAAAATTAAAATGATTTTAAAAGTATTGTAGAATTTTACTTTTTTTGCGCTTTCAACGGCCAATTAGGGGTTCTCTTCACCCATGTACCTTCTTCTTTTCAAGAAGAATTGTAAAACTATGACGATGCTCTTTATCTCTTGATATCAGTAAATCTACTAAATAGAATTTGTGATCTGTATAGGGAGACGCTGGTAGTGATGGATTTGATGGATTAGACGGTTTGCCAGGTATTCGTGGAGAACCTGGATTTAAGGGTGAAGTAGGAGATTCATTCCCAGGAACTAATGGATTGCCAGGACCTAAGGGATTAGCAGGATTCAATGGCTCACCTGGTGCAAATGGACGTAAAGGTTGGTCTTTGTTATGGCTAAGAAAATACATTATGAAGGCTATTTAAATTTGAATGCAGTTATTCCTTTTTGACTCCCCTAAATATTTTCCTTTTTTTCTTTTTATTAATTTTTAATGATTCTGAAAATTTCCAAATATTTATTAATAATTAATTGGAAGGAACTTTTCACTAGCTGAAATTTACATTGTGAGGATAAAGACAGAAAGGATGATAAAACAGATTAGTTATCTATTCGAATTTTAATCCCCCAGGTGACACATGGTTGCGGGGGGGCAGAGATGCAAATTAATGCTTTAAAAAGATCAATCTTTTATTTTTCTGTGGATTTTTTTTTCAGCTTATGCACAAAAAAGATCCTCATGTTTTTGCACCTACCATAATCAAGTGTTTTGTGAAAATTTGTCTTTAATATAAAAGTTTACAAATATCTTGAAGCTCTATACATGTACTATAATTCAAGTATAAACATGTATACAAAATGCAAAAAGTCCTCAATTATGCACCTACATTATTTAAACTTTTAAAGCCCATAGAAACAGAAGTAAACAATTCAAATATACCAACTTGGCCATTTTTATACGACCGCAAAAATTTTTGTGGTCGTATATTGGTATGACGTTGATGTTGTCGTCGTCGTCGTCCAAGACGCATTGGTTTTCGCACTCTGACTTTAGTTTAAGTAAATGGATCTCTATGAAATTTTACCATAAGGTTCAATATCACAAAAGGAAGGTTGGGATTGATTTTGGGGTTATGGTACCAACAGTTAAGGAATTAGGGGCCAAAAGGGCCAAAATAAGCATTTTGTAACTTCCAGACATAACTTGTGTGTTAGTGTATGGATCTCTGACATTGTACCACAAGGTTCCATATCACAAAGGGAATGCTGGGATTGATTTTGGGGTAATTGCCTCCAAATTTTAGGAATTAGGGGCCAAAAGGGCAAAAACAAGCATTTTTCTAGTTTCATGACAATAACTTGTGTGTAAGTGTATGGATCTTTCTGAAATTGTACTACAAGGTTCCATATCACAAAGGAAAGCTGGAATTGAGTTTGGGGTAATTGCCTGAAACGTTTAGGAATTAGGGGCCAAAAAGGGCAAAAACATGCATTTTCTAGTTTCATGACAATAACTTGTGTGTAAGTGTATGGATCTTTCTGAAATTGTAATACAAGGTTCCATATCACAAAGGAAAGCCGGAATTGAGTTTGGGGTAATTGCCTGAAACGTTTAGGAATTAGGGGCCAAAAGGGCCAAAATAAGCATTTTCTAGTTTCCAGACAATAACTTGTGTTCAAGTGTATGGATCTCTCTGAAATTGTACTGCAAGGTACCATACCTCAAAGGAAGGCTGGGATTGAGTTTGGGGTGATGAATCATAAGGGGTTCAAAAATTTGGAGGGGGTTCTTTTTTTCCTTTTTTTTTTTTAAAATTTTCCATTTTAAGTTGGTTATTTCTGATTTATATTAAAAGCAAATAATAATGATATGGCAGGAGATACACACCTAACAGGATGTGTAAATTATTATATAATAAGTATTGTGCAATAGCAAGAAATTTTCAATTGCACAGTATTGCGCAATAGCAAGAAATCTTCAATTGCACAGTATAGCGCAATAGCAAGAAATATCCAATAGCACAATATTGCGCAATAGCAAGAAATTGTCAATTGTACAGTATTGCGCAATAGCAAGAAATATTCAATTGCACAGTATTGCACAATTGCAAGAAATATTCAATTGCACAGTATTGTGCAAAAGAAGATACTTTGTATAAATTGCTTATTTCTTGACCAATTTCAATGGGGTTTTATTCTTGAACTCTTGGGGTTCTTTAATATGCTGAATCTAATCGTGTATTAAGTTTTTGGATTTTGGGCCCGTTTTTAATTGGTCCACATTGAGGTCCAAAGGGTCCAAAATTAAACTTTGTTTGATTTCATCAAAATTGAATTATTGGGGTTCTTTGATATGCCGAATCTAACCGTGTATTTAGATTCTTAATTTTTGGTCTCGCTTTCAAATTGGTCTACATTAAGGTCCAAAGGGTCCAAAATTAAACTTAGTTTGATTTTAACAAAATTGAATTCTTAGGGTTCTTTGATATGCTGAATCTAAACATGTATTTAGATTTTTATACGACCGCAAAAAATTTTGTGGTCGTATATTGGTATGACGTTGGCGCTGTCGCCGTCGTCGTCCGCCGTCGTCCAAGACGCATTGGTTTTCGCACTCTAACTTTAGTTTTAGTGAATGGATCTCTATGAAATTTTACCATAAGGTTCAATATCACAAAAGGAAGGTTGGGATTGATTTTGGGGTTATGGTACCAACAGTTAAGGAATTAGGGACAAAAGGGGCCAAAAGTAAGCATTTTGTAACTTCCAGACATAACTTGTGTGTTAGTGTATGGATCTCTGACTTTGTACCACAAGGTTCCATATCACAAAGGGAATGCTGGGATTGATTTTGGGGTAATTGCCTCAAAATTTTAGGAATTAGGGGCCAAAAAGGGCAAAACAAGCATTTTTCTAGTTTCATGACAATAACTTGTGTGTAAGTGTATGGATCTTTCTGAAATTGTACTACAAGGTTCCATATCACAAAGGAAAGCTGGAATTGAGTTTGGGGTAATTGCCTGAAACGTTTAGGAATTAGGGGCCAATAAGGGGCCAAAATAAGCATTTTCTAGTTTCCAGACAATAACTTGTGTTCAAGTGTATGGATCTCTCTGAAATTGTACTGCAAGGTACCATACCTCCAAGGAAGGCTGGGATTGAGTTTGGGGTTGATGAATCATAAGGGGTTCAAAAATTTGGGGGATTTTTTTTTTCCTTTTTTTCCTTTTTTTTTCTTTAAAATTTTCCATTTTAAGTTGGTTATTTCTGATTTATATTTAAAAGCAAATAATAATGATATGGTAGGAGATACACACCAAACAAGATGTGTAAATTATTATATAATAAGTATTGTGCAATAGCAAGAAATTTTCAATTGCACAGTATTGCGCAATAGCAAGAAATCTTCAATTGCACAGTATTGCGCAATAGCAAGAAATATCCAATAGCACAATATTGCGCAATAGCAAGAAATTGTCAATTGTACAGTATTGCGCAATAGCAAGAAATATTCAATTGCACAGTATTGTGCAAAAGAAGATACTTTGTATAAATTGCTTATTTCTTGACCAATTTCAATGGGATTTTATTCTTGAACTCTTGGGGTTCTTTAATATGCTGAATCTAACCGTGTATTAAGTTTTTAGATTTTGGGCCCCGTTTTTAAATTGGGCCACATTGAGGTCCAAAGGGTCCAAAATTAAACTTTGTTTGATTTCATCAAAAATTGAATTATTGGGGTTCTTTGATATGCCGAATCTAACTGTGTATTTAGATTCTTAATTTTGGTCCCGTTTTCAAATTGACTACATTAAGGTCCAAAGGGTCCAAAATTAAACTTAGTTTGATTTTAACAAAACTTGAATTCTTAGGGTTCTTTGATATGCTGAATCTAAACATGTATTTAGATTTTGATTATGGGCCCAGTTTTCAAGTTGGTCCAAATTGGGTCCAAAATTAAACTTTGTTTGATTTCAACAAAATTGAATATATGGGGTTCTTTGATATGCTGAATCTAACCATGTATTTAGATTTTTGATTTTGGGCCCTGTTATCAACTTTGTCCACATTGAGGTCAAAGGGTCCAAAATTAAACTTTGTTTGATTTCATCAAAAGTTGAATTATTGGGGTTCTTTGATATGCCGAATCTAACCGTGTATTTAGATTCTTAATTTTGGTCCTGTTTTCAAATTGGTCTACATTAAGGTCCAAAGGGTCCAAAATTAAATTTAGTTTGATTTTAACAAAATTGAATTTTAGGGTTGTTTGATATGCTGAATCTACACATGTATTTAGATTTTTGATTATGGGCCCAGTTTTCAAGTTGGTCCAAATCGGGTCCAAAATTAAACTTTGTTTGATTTCAACAAAATTGAATATATGGGGTTCTTTGATATGAGGAATCTAACTATGTATTTAGATTTTTGATTTTGGGCCCCATAATCAACTTTGTCCACATTGAGGTCAAAAGGGTCCAAAATTAAACTTTGTTTGATTTCATCAAAATTGAATTATGGGGTTCTTTGATATGCCGAATCTAACTGTGTATTTAGATTCTTAATTTTGGTCCTGTTTTCAAATTGGTTTACATTAAGGTCCAAAGGGTCCAAAATTAAACTTAGTTTGATTTTAACAAAATTGAATTCTTAGGGTTCTTTGATATGCTGAATCTAAACATGTATTTAGATTTTGATTATGGGCCCAGTTTTCAAGTTGGTCCAAATCGGGTCCAAAATAAACTTTGTTTGATTTCAACAAAATTGAATATATGGGGTTCTTTGATATGCTGAATCTAACTATGTATTTAGATTTTTGATTTTTGGGCCCTGTTATCAACTTTGTCCACATTGAGGTCAAAAGGGTCCAAAATTAAACTTTGTTTGATTTCATCAAAAATTGAACTCTTTGGGTTCTTTGATATGCTGAATCTAACCATGTATTTAGATTTTGGATATTGGACCATAATAGGTGAATGTCCAATTTAAAATTTTTAAGTTCTTAGACCACATTCATTCTGTGTCAGAAACCTATGCTGTGTCAAATATTTAATCACAATCCAAATTCAGAGCTGTATCAAGCTTGAATGTTGTGTCCATACTTGCCCCAACTATTCAGGGTTCGACCTCTGCGGTCATATCAAGCTGCGCCCTGGAGCATTTTATTGATTATGGGCCCAGTTTTCAAGTTGGTCCAAATCGGGTCCAAAATTAAACTTTGTTTGATTTCAACAAAATTGAATGTATGGGGTTCTTTGATATGCTGAATCTAACCATGTATTTAGATTTTTGATTTTTGGGCCCCGTTATCAATTTTTTCCACATTGAGGTCAAAAGGGTCCAAAATTAAACTTTGTTTGATTTCATCAAAATTGAATTATTGGGGTTCTTTGATATGCCGAATCTAACCGTGTATATAGATTCTTAATTTTGGTCCCATTTTCAAATTGGTCTACATTAAGGTCCAAAGGGTCCAAAATTAAACTTAGTTTGATTTTAACAAAATTGAATTCATAGGGTTCTTTGATATGCTGAATCTAAACATGTATTTAGATTTTGATTATGGGCCCAGTTTTCAAGTTGGTCCAAATCGGGTCCAAAATTAAACTTTGTTTGATTTCAACAAAATTGAATATATGGGGTTCTTTGATATGCTGAATCTAACCATGTATTTAGATTTTTGATTTTTGGGCCCGTTATTAACTTTGTCCACATTGAGGTCAAAAGGGTCCAAAATTAGACTTTGTTTGATTTCATCAAAATTGAACTCTTGGGGTTCTTTGATATGCTGAATCTAACCATGTATTTAGATTTTGGATATTGGACCATAATAGGTGAATGTCCAATTTAAAATTTTTAAGTTCTTAGACATTCATTCTGTGTCAGAAACCTATGCTGTGTCAAATATTTAATCACAATCCAAATTCAGAGCTGTATCAAGCTTGAATGTTGTGTCCATACTTGCCCCAACTATTCAGGGTTCGACCTCTGCGGTCGTATCAAGCTGCGCCCTGCGGAGCATTTTATTAACTTATCTAATATAGAGTTCCATTTCTTTTGTTTAATTTCAACTGGTTATCAGCCTGAGTTTCACACAGGAATTTCATTAATTTGACTTAAACAATTAATAAGCAGATGAAAAATCCTCTTTCCAGATCCCTTTCTAAAGAATCCAAGGATGAGCCTCTTTTATTGTTCATAATATCAATATTTTCTTTCTTATTTTCAACACAGGCTATTTATAACATCTCCTTTGCTAACTGAGTGGCCAAATAAGAGGAGACTTCCTCCAACTCTAATTAATACCTTCCTATACATACTTACAACATTTTCTATTGAAAATATATTGATGAAAAAGTGAAATCTGTTCTAACCAAATGAATTCTAATTTTCTACAGGTATTAAAGGAGAGCCATCTCAGCCTGTGATTAACCCTAATATAGACATACGTGGAGATAATGGGGAACAAGGAGAACCAGGATTGGACGGTCTTGCAGGATTCCCTGGTCTAAAAGGTAACATTTTTTTTTTTTTTTTTTAAATCTGGATTTTATTCATCATTCTGCCATATAAGTTGCTTACCCGCTAGGCTGATGGGAATGAACAAGATGTTTGCATTTGGTCCATCTATCAGTTCCAAAGGGCCAAATGAGCTATTCTCATCACTTGGCATCGGTCCTCTGTTGTCATCCTTTTACTTTTGCAAAATAATCTCCTCTGAAATAACTGGGCGAATTGAAACCTAATTTAGCCACACTCATCATAGGAGTATCTACTTCAAAAGATGTGTCAGATGATCCTGCCTGCCAACCAACATGGCTGTCACAGGGTAAAGATAGAATCTAGGGATAAAATGCATTTGTTGTCTATTGTCTTGAAAAATCCTTTAGATAGAGAAAATCTGACGGTGGAAAACATGTTCAGAATTTCAAAGCAAACATGATCAGCAAGACATGATCTTAAAATAAGTCAATATTGCCAATATTGTCATAGGAGTTATTGCTCTTAAATGACGATTTTTATTTTTTTTTACTCTTTATTTGTGTTTTGGGCAAAAACTATAAAAGATAGAGAGAAATTGTAAACAGAAAAAAATATTAGGAATACAAGATCATCAAAAAAGAGATTTTAGTCCTGAATTATATTCTAGCCTAAAATGTTGGATAGTGCCCTAATAAAGTTTCTGTTGCACATGTCAGTTATCCTTGTCCTCAATTTTTAAGGTTCAGTGACTTACTGAAATAAACACAAATTTTTATACGACCGCAAAAAAATTTTGCGGTCGTATATTGGTATGACGTTGGTGTCATCGTCGTCAGAAGACACATTGGTTTTCGCACTCTAACTTTAGTTTAAGTGAATGGATCTCTATGAAATTTTACCATAAGGTTCAATACCACAAAAGGAAGGTTGGGATTGATTTTGGGGGTTATGGTACAACAGTTAAGGAATTAGGGGCCAAAAATAAGCATTTTGTAACTTCCAGACATAACTTGTGTGTTAGTGTATGGATCTCTCTGACATTGTACTGCAAGGTTCCATATCACAAAGGGAATGCTGGGATTGATTTTGGGGGTAATTACTTCCAAATTTTAGGAATTAGGGGCCAAAAAAGGGGCAAAAAACAAGCATTTTTCTAGTTTCATGACAATAACTTGTGTGAAAGTGTATGGATCTTTCTGAAATTGTAGTACAAGGTTCCATATCACAAAGGGAAAGCTGGAATTTAGTTTGGGGGTAATTGCCCAAAACGTTTAGGAATAAGGGGCCAAAAAGGGGCCAAAAATAAGCATTTTTCTAGTTTCCAGACAATCACTTGTGTTCAAGTATATGGATCTCTCTGAAATTGTACTCCAAGGTACCATACCACAAAGGGAAGGCTGGGATTGATTTTGGAGGTAATTGCCTCAAAATTTTAGGAATTAGGGGCCAAAAAGGGGCAAAAAAAACAAGCATTTTTCTTGTTTCAGGACAATAACTTGTGTGTAAGTGTATGGATCTTTATGAAATTGTACTACAAGGTTCCATATCACAAAGGGAAAGCTGGGTTTGAGTTTGGGGTAATTGCCTTAAAAGTTTAGGAATTTGGGGCCAAAAACAAGCATTTTCTAGTTTCAGACAATAACTTGTGTTCAAGTGTATGGATCTCTCTGAAATTGTACTGCAAGGTACCATACCACAAAGGGAAGGCTGGGATTGAGTTTGGGGTGATGAATCATTAGGGGTTCAAAAATTGGGGGATTTTTATTTTTTCCTTTTTTATTCTTTAAAATTTTCGATTTTAAGTTGGTAATTTCTGATTTATATTTAAAAGCAAATAATAATGATATGGCAGGAGATACACACCAAACAGGATTTGAAAATTATTGTATTAAGTATTGTGCAATAGCAAGAAATTTTCAATTGCACAGTATTGCGCAATAGCAAGAAATATTCAATTGCACAGTATTGTCCTGTTTTCAAATTGGTGTACATTAAGGTCCAAAAGGTCCAAAATTAAACTTAGTTTGATTTTCACAAAAATTGAATTCTTGGGGTTCTTTGATTTGCTGAATCTAACCATGTATTTAGATTTTGGATATTGGACCATAATAGGTAAATGTCCAATTTAACCACATTCATTCTGTGTCAGAAACCTATGCTGTGTCAAATATTTAATCACAATCCAAATTCAGAGCTGTATCAAGCTTGAATGTTGTGTCCATACTTGCCCCAACTGTTCAGGGTTCGACCTCTGCGGTCATATCAAGCTGCGCCCTGCGGAGCATTTTATTTGAGATTATCAGTAATAAGTTGACTTTATATGGTCAATAGAATAATTGAAAAGTGTACCTGTTCTTCTGACAGGAGTGAATTGACCTTGATCTTCATTTCATGGTTCATTGATCAACATTAAGATTTTATTTTTGGGTCATTTTCTCAATTATTAATAATAAATCATATTTGGTCTCAGGTCTGTAAATTTATTGCAAAGGAAAATCTATGAAAGCTGTCAGGTGAACAGAACAAATGTCAGGTTACCAAACATAACAATGTGTTCCTATAATTTCAGGAGAATCAGGAGAGCCAGGCTTGAAGGGAAGACCTGCTGCTGATGGATTTCCTGGTCCAAAGGGAGAAGCTGGACTTAATGGATTGCCAGGAGCAGGTGGCCCAAATGGACCCAAAGGATATTTTGGAGTCCCTGGTGAACCTGGATTCCCAGGGATTCCAGGAAACTCTGGCCCACCCGGAGAAGATGGACTACCTGGTTTCAAAGGACCACCTGTATGTCACTTTAAAATTTATTTCATGTTTTGTTTTTTGAACAACAAGTAAAAAGAGTATAGAAAACATGGTAGGAAAGAAAGCTATCAAAAATTAAAAACAAATACAAAAACTTCAACAAATATCCTTGAAAAATCTTAAAACCATGTGTCATTGAATAAACCTTTTTTGTAAATGTTTCTGCAAACGAAATACCTGCTAACACAAAACATGTTTAACCCGGCCGCATTTTTGCGCCTGTCCCAAGTCAGGAAGTTGTGGCCTTTGTTAGTCTTGTATGTTTTTTTAATTTTGGTTCATTTATATGTTTTGGAGTTTAGTGTAACGTCCATTTTTCGCTGTTCATACAGTTTTTTTAAGGGACCAGCTGAAGCCTGCCTCTGGGTGCGGGATTTTCTTGCTGTGTTGAAGACCCATTGGTGGACTTCGACTGTTTTCTGCTCTCTGGTCGGGTTGTTGTCTCTTTGACACATTCTCAATTTTATTGATTTGTGCTTTCATAGCATCAACTTGTATGGACCAGAAGTAGGTTGAGATTATGTTGGATGACCATCTTTAATACATGTATAACAAAAATGATTATTCCTTCTTTTTAGGGTTAGAAAATATTGAAAAGGTTTAGTAGTTATTTCATGTACCAATAAGCAATTAGTCCTCTAAGTCCTTTGAAATACTGTGTCAGTGTTGTAAATCTAGGTATGAAATTATATATTAAAAGTAAAAAGTGGCTGCTGCTGCAAAATTGTAAAGAATCTGTCAAACATTTTAGTTTACGATAAGTGTTTAATAATTATTTCACAATTATGCATAGGAGGCCAGTAGGTTTTTATACGACCGCAAAAAATTTTGCGGTCGTATATTGGTATGACGTTGGCGTCGTCGTCGTCGTCGTCGTCCGAAGACGCATTGGTTTTCGCACTCTAACTTTAGTTTAAGTGAATGGATCTCTATGAAATTTTACCATAAGGTTCAATATCACAAAAGGAAGGTTGGGATTGATTTTGGGGGTTATGGTACCAACAGTTAAGGAATTAGGGGACAAAAAGGGGCCAAAAATAAGCATTTTTGTAACTTCCAGACATCACTTGTGTGTTAGTGTATGGATCTCTCTGACTTTGTACCACAAGGTTCCATATCACAAAGGGAATGCTGGGATTGATTTTTGGGGGTAATTGCCTCAAAATTTTAGGAATTAGGGGCCAAAAAAGGGGCAAAAAACAAGCATTTTTCTAGTTTCATGACAATAACTTGTGTGTAAGTGTATGGATCTTTCTGAAATTGTACTACAAGGTTCCATATCACAAAGGAAAGCTGGAATTGAGTTTGGGGTAATTGCCTGAAACGTTTAGGAATTAGGGGCCAAAAGGGGCCAAAGATAAGCATTTTCTAGTTTCCAGACAATAACTTTTGTTCAAGTGTATGGATCTCTCTGAAATTGTACTGCAAGGTACCATACCTCAAAGGGAAGGCTGGGATTGAGTTTGGGGTGATAAATCATAAGGGGTTCAAAAATTTTGGGGAAATTTTTTTCCTTTTTCCTTTTTTTTCTTTTAAATTTTCCATTTTAAGTTGGTTATTTCTGATTTATATTTAAAAGCAAATAATAATGATATGGCAGGAGATACACACCAAACAGGATGTGTAAATTATTATATAATAAGTATTGTGCAATAGCAAGAAATTTTCAATTGCACAGTATTGCACAATAGCAAGAAATCTTCAATTGCACAGTATTGCGCAATAGCAAGAAATATCCAATAGCACAATATTGCGCAATAGCAAGAAATTGTCAATTGTACAGTATTGCGCAATAGCAAGAAATATTCAATTGCACAGTATTGCGCAATTGCAAGAAATATTCAATTACACAGTATTGTGCAAATGAAGATACTTTGTATAAATTGCTTATTTCTTGACCAATTTCAATGGGGTTTTATTCTTGAACTCTTGGGGTTCTTTAATATGCTGAATCTAATCGTGTATTAAGTTTTTGGATTTTGGGCCCGTTTTAAATTGGTCCACATTGAGGTCCAAAGGGTCCAAAATTAAACTTTGTTTGATTTCATCAAAATTGAATTATTAGGGTTCTTTGATATGCCGAATCTAACCATGTATTTAGATTCTTAATTTTGGTCCCATTTTCAAATTGGTCTACATTAAGGTCCAAAGGGTCCAAAATTAAACTTAGTTTGATTTTAACAAAAATTGAATTCTTAGGGTTCTTTGATATGCTGAATCTAAACATGTATTTAGATTTTTGATTATGGGTCCAGTTTTCAAGTTGGTCCAAATCGGGTCCCAAATTAAACTTTGTTTGATTTCAACAAAATTGAATATATGGGGTTCTTTGATATGCTGAATCTAACCATGTATTTAGATTTTTGATTTTTGGGCCCCGTTATCAACTTTGTCCACATTGAGGTCAAAAGGGTCCAAAATTAAACTTTGTTTGATTTCATCAAAAATTGAACTCTTGGGGTTCTTTGATATGCTGAATCTAACCATGTATTTAGATTTTGGATATTGGACCATAATATGTGAATGTCCAATTTAAAATTTTAAAGTTCTTAGACCACATTCATTCTGTGTCAGAAACCTATGCTGTGTCAAATATTTAATCACAATCCAAATTCAGAGCTGTATCATGCTTGAATGTTGTGTCCATACTTGCCCCAACTGTTCAGGGTTCGACCTCTGCGGTCGTATCAAGCTGCGCCCTGCGGAGCATTTTATTTTTTTGAGGAGTAGCTTTTTTACTCCTATTTTACGTAGAAATTTCTGTAGTTGTGAACTTTGAAAATAGTGTTCCTGTGTTTCAGGGAGACAGAGGATTGCCTGGGAGGGTACCAGAAAATTTTGTGCCCGGACCACCTGGTGATAATGGACGACCTGGACGTAATGGAGACAGAGGTATAGATGGAGAACCAGGACGACCTGGATTCCCTGGCAATGATGGAAATAAAGGATTAAGAGGTAGGTTTAATCAATGTTTACATTCTGTTTTGGTAAAGTGGGGTATTGGTCTTATCATCTGTCAGTCTATAGTCTTCTGGTCTCAGCTTGTAAAACAATGAAGATGTTGGTGTTAATAACACAACACCCAAACAGAGATAACTTGATTTGAAAGTAAACATATGGAATTCATGAATGAGCTTAATGGAATTTATGAATGGTAAGCTCTCTTAAGTCCTTGAAAATAAGTGATAAAAACAAGGCCAATAGACTTATGTAAATATAAAAATAAGAAGATGTGGTATGATTGCCAATGAGACAACTCTCCACAAGAGACCAAATGACACAGAAATTAACAACTATAGGTCACGTACAGCCTTCAACAATGAGCAAAGCCCATACCGCAGAGTCATCTATAAAAGGCCCCGGAATGACAAATGTTAAACAATTCAAACGAGACAACCAACGGCCTAATTTATGTACAAAATAATGAACGAAAAACAAATATGTTACACAGCAACAAATGACAACCACTGAATTACAGGCTCCTGACTTGGAACAGGCACATACAGATTGTGGTGGGGTTAAACTCGTTTGAAGCTTTGTAAACTGTAAACAGAGAAAGACGAGGGGAAAATCATTGGACAAATAGATATCTGATTTGGGCAAACATTTAGAATGCAGCAGCGTTAAAGTGGTTAATAAGTGTTTTAAACAAAGTACTGGTATAAGTAATTAAGTGGTACAGGTATTTAGAAATTTTATGCAATTTTGTAAACATTGAAGAAGTTGTTGAAAAAAGATATCAGTAGCATATACACTTTAGAGATACAACCAATGAAATTTTTAATAGATTTATAAATGTAATGAATACATGAAAAAAATGTTATAAAAAACACATTTTTTTTAAATTAACATTGTGATTTTCCATCTCTAAAATTGCTGAAAAAATTTGTGTAAAAAAGTTTGTTTTTCACTATGATCATTTGTTTTAATGATATGAAATTTATTGGGGGTCAACAAATCATTTTTTTTTCCAGTAGAAATAAGTAAGTCTGGATATGTTCAGAAGGACAAAATAAGTATAGGTTTTAAACATTGTGATGGCATCACTCTGAGAAATCTCACAGTTTGATGTTTCATGTTTTATTGCGCACATCACTCAGAGACCATGACCCCTATAAGATTTGTTTCATTATGAAGGAAATGTTCACAGGTTATATGTTCACAGCAATAACCTATCATTTATTAACAAACTTCTTAGGATGAAATTTTGAGAATTATTAGTTAGGAAAAAATGCAATTTTACAGCAATTTTTAAGAACATTCTGTATATTTAAAGATCTGTTTCACAAATTTTGAATTAATTATATCGTTGGAAGTATAAATGCTGATATACAGATGCAGTTTGACAAGTTCTAAATGCATGCAAAATTTCATAAAAATCTGAACTACCACCCAATTGCATAAACATTGCTGTCTTTTACATAGGTAAATGTAACGATAATAATCAATAGAAATCAGCTAAGCAACAGCTATCAGATTATTTCTAAAGACAAAAAAATATATATTGTGAATCAAAATGATAGAGAGTGCTGATGAAAGTAGAAATAACAATATTTTCTTAAGTATTGTCTTTAAAAAAGAATAGCTAGCATATAAAACATCAAAATGTTTAAAAAAAAAAAGAAGAAAGATAGGTCTGTGTGCTTGTCTTTGAGCATTTAAGCTAAATTTGTTCATACATATTATAGAAAAAAAACCTTAGAAATTTCAAAATATTAAGGAAAAATTGAAACATGACAAACAAAGTTCTTTATACAAACAGATAGACGTAGATTTAGCCCATCTACCATATATATGTAAAAGAACACAACATACTTTAAAACAAATTTTGAAAAATTGTAATATAATGATATGAGATTTATGAAAAAATAAATTGCCTGCAGCATCTAGAAGAAATATAAATTTCTTATGATTTGTATTATTTTATATTACAGGTGAACAAGGTCGTGATGGACTGTCAGGTGTGCCAGGATTTAAAGGAGAACAGGGAGAAGACGGACTTCCTGGACTTCCTGGACCTGAGGGTGAACGTGGATTTAATGGACCAAAAGGTTTGATTCTTTCTTTAATATAGCCACATTAGATCTTTTTGGAATATTAAAAATGTTTTAATATTTACATGAGTTATTAATTTTTTCTGATTTTGATAAAGAAATACAATGTTCTCTAATTGTGTTTGCCAATAACCTCTTCTATACATACATATATGACATGGGTGAATTTAACTAACAGTACAGATGACCTCTTCTATACATACATATATGACATGGGTGAATTTAACTAACAGTACAGATAACCTCTTCTATACATAAGTATATGACATGGGTGAATTTAACTAACAGTACAGATAACCTCTTCTATACATACATATTTGACATGGGTGAATTTAACTAACAGTACAGATAACCTCTTCTATGCATACATATATGACATGGGTGAATTTAACTAACAGTACAGATAACCTCTTCTATACATACATATATGACATGGGTGAATTTAACTAACAGTACAGATTTCCTGTAATTTTCATTTTATTTCAATAGGAGAAAGAGGATTTAATGGTATACCTGGTGACCCTGGGTTACCTGGCTTACCTGGTCTGTCAGGTAGGAAAGGTCAGCCTGGATTTGTTGGTCTAGGTGGAACAAATGGAGAGGATGGTAGAACAGGCCCAAGAGGAACACCAGGCCTACCAGGCATTAATGGACTAAAAGGTATGACACCACTTTGGTGAAAGACAAGGAAAAAGATGTACTGTAAATTCAGAAATTATTGCGAGGTTTTCATTATTGCAAATAATGCAACTGGGTAAGGATTGCAATAATAAGAACTCACATTCTGATATCATATATTTATGTCTTTGAGCAGATTTTCTTAAAAATCGCAATAACTAATCTCGTATTTTTGTCCATTCTTCAAAAATCACAATTATAAATGAACGCAATAATTTCTGAATTTACAGTATCTTATAAAATATGCTTCATGTATAATTCTACAGAATGTTGTGAGTAGATATCTTTTGGTTATTTGTGTCAATGAGTTACTGTCTCATTGAAGTATACCTCACGTCTCCTTTTATTCTTATTTTAATGACTATTGTCCAGCTATCAAAATATATCAAATATATATGTCAGAGAAATGAAAATTGTCAGTATTTTTACTGTAAGAATTGTTTTGCTCTCATGCGAACCTGAAGATACATGTGATGTGAGCATGAAAATCATATGATACATTTTCTTTTTATTATGTCTCCCCAACCAGCTTTATGATTGTAGAGGGGCATTATGTTTTCTGGTCTGTATGTCCTTTTGTAAGTCAGTCAGTCAGTTAGACATTCCTTAAAATCTGTAAATGTAAGAAAAATATCTTACTGGATATGGCTGTTTCTGGTGTCTAAATAGTAATGATATGTTAAAACAAAATAATTTTGCATATTTTGCAGTTTTTTCCAAAAATTCACTAGTAGCTAAGTAGACTCAAAGGAAAGTTAAATAAAATTAGCATTTATAAATTACTGATGTCTAACATACAAATGTTGTATGATCTTTCAACTGAAGATTTAAAACAATTTTGTTATATTTGAAATAACGATTGTGTAATTATGCAAATTGAAGAGTTGTTTTTTTGGAAAGTTTGCTATAGCTTGCTATAGCAATAAACTTTCCTAAGGCATCGGCCTCAAACTGGAAGTGACAGACTATCTTACTTTAGGATGTGTGTTCTACTCCTAGATAATGCAGTACTGGTGTTTGAAAACTAATTCTAGGGAGATGCTTAGGAAATTTTGAGTTACTTATATTTTGAATAGCTTACAGCTTGAATTAAAATGTACTGAATGTTCATCGATAATTCGAATAATTCAACTTCATTTTGAAAATGGCTATCACAAACACTACTTCGCGGATCTGCACTGCACGGAAAGTAAAATCAATACACACATGAGACCGCAGTTTCTATGTTATGCTTTTATCGGTATACTCCAGACATGCGTGAGATCCATATATGTGTGCCTCCAAACGGGAGTACTATAATCCCGGTTTTAGGGGTTTCCTCCAGTCCTCTGGTTGAAGAGAAAATTAATACCGTGTTTAAAATATTTCATGAATGAACATTTTTCAACGCTTACTACGATTTTTACAAATGTTTATTAAAGACCTAAAACCCTGAGTGTATCGAAAGTATCTCATCTTGGCCCACAACAAACTCGGGACTATAATAAACTCGGCCTATTACATAATCGGCATCAGAAAATCGGACTATAACAAAATTCGTAATTATACTACTTGCTATTACAAAATGTAAGTTTGGAGACTTATTGTTTTTGCTCAGTTCTTATTATTTTTCTTCTTGGGGTCTATTTAGGGGTATTTTGAGGAGCCAACAGAAGGGAGGGATTTACAATAGAACCCTATGGGATTTATTTTTTTTTTAATTTTCAAATGACTATAGCTTGAAAACAGTAAGTGATAGACACACCCAGTTTTCAGTAATGATCACAGGACCATAAAACAAATCAAATAAAATATAGGTTGAGTCCCTGGGGTCACCCCACCCACCCCATTCTCTTTGAGAACTTGTAAACGGTCAAGATCCCCACCCCTAAACCATATATATTCTTGTATGGGGCAACAAAACAAATCAAATGAAATATAGTGGGAGTCCCTATGGGTCAGCCCCACCCCCTCCTGTTTGAGAACTTGTAAACAGTCAAGATCCCCACCCTGAACCCATATATATTCTTGTACGGAACAATAAAACAAGTCAAATGAAATAAAAGGTGAGTCCCCTGGGGTCACTCCTACCCCCTTTCTGTTTGTAAACGGTCGAGATCCCCACCCATAAACCACATATATTCTTGTATGGGACAATAAAACAAATCAAATGAAATATAGAGGAAGTCCACAGGGGTCACCCCACCCCCCTTGTTTTTGAAAACTTGTAAACGGTCGAGATCCCCACCCTGAAACCATATATATTCTTGTACGGAACAATAAAACAAATTAGATGAAATAAAAGGCGAGTCCCCTAGGGTCACCCCCACCCCCTTCCTGTTTGAGAACTTGTAAACGGTCGAGATCCCCACCCCTAAATCATAAATATTCCTGTTCATGATTTCAAAAAGATTTGAATGACATACAGGGGTAGTCCCTAGGCGTCACTTATGCATATCACTTTACTAGACCAAACCAATTTGTACTGGACTTTGCCCAATGTTAGGCTACTGTGGGAATGACTGATTATGGGAGCTTTATTTGGGAGACTTCGTAACAGCATCAAATTATTTCTTGTATTAAGTAATTTTTTTTCAAGTCAGAAAAAAAGTTAACCATGCAATCTACACATTTACAACCTATTTGAAATATTACAATCTACCGTTGCAAACTTTCCACAGGTGCTATCCAGCACTTTGATTTAAATATTTTCTAAATTCTCATAAGAGAGAGGTGACAGATACCAAAGGGACATTCAAACTCATAAGTTGAAAATAACCTGACAATGCAATGGCTAAAAAAGAAAAAGACCAACAGACAAACAACAGTACACTAAACACAGCATAGTAAGGTCTTAAATGCAAAGATTTAAATATGTGAATGCAAGAGTCAAAAATTTTACAGTAACAATATTTATAATTAAATTGTAGGTTTACAAGGTGACAGAGGTGCAGGGGGTCCCAATGGTAACCCTGGAAGGAATGGAGTGGATGGAGAACCAGGCATAACAGGTATTCAAATAAATATTAATGAACAGTAATTTCAATTTAATATAGATATGTTTGAAGTATTTATTTTACAGAAAATAAAGATAAATATGACTCAAATAGTAAATTAATTTCATTTCAATATGAAATACACATATAGATGGATTTCAAAGTGAAAATGAGGATAAATTGAGAATATGTTTGACTGTAACTGATCAATAACTCAATAGAATTAAAAGTTGATTAATATTTTTGTCTGTCTCATTTGATTCGGTAAATTAACTTATTTAAGCAGATATTTTATTGTGTGTTTAACCCTTTCTAGCAGACTTCACAACATTTATTTTTTTTTTCATGATTTTCTTATTTTCTTTATGTATTTGTATAAGGGGAGATCCAATTTTAACATATTCCTGACGATTCATATTCCTGTTATTTTTCTACTTGCAAATATGAAATAAATCGCTCGTGAAAATGAGTTGGTTTACAGTACTTTAGACACGACCATCCTCATTTATACATGACTGAATTTTCTTTGACCTGCATTTCTGTAATTTTTCTTCATAGGTGAACCTGGGGAAAATGGTAGAGATGGATTACCAGGATCCAGAGGTATAAATGGAGAGAAAGGGGAACCAGGAGAAACAGGATTTCCTGGTACTGCTGGCGCTGATGGACGACCTGGGCAGTCTGGCCTAAAAGGTTTATCTGGAGAAAATGGATTCCCAGGTAAGTAATATTCCTCACTGCAGAAAGCAATAATGTATTTATACAGTAACATTGAATTTGAAATTTGTGAATGATTAGAATAGAATATGCTTTGTGAAAAAAAATTATTCAGTCAGGAAAATGAAAAAGACAGGGTTGATTTAAATGTTTCTTAACTATATTGTATTGTACTGGTGGACATCATCAGTTTTAACATATAGCTGTTTAAGTATTGGCAATATTTGAAAGTCTGTTGCAAATTTACTTTTCGAAAAGCAATTTTTACTATGTGGAGAATTTGAAATTAAATGTTTTTCCTTTACTTTGTTTGTTTTCTGTTGAATACAGGTTGTTGCAAGCAATTGAACCTTCTTATTTTTAACAGGTCAAAAAGGATTTGCTGGTCCAGATGGTCTCCCAGGTGTCCCAGGTCGTAAAGGTGAAAGGGGATTCCCTGGACCATCTATTAAAGGAGAACAGGGTAAGTTTGTGTAGATTTGTAAACAAATTCATATGAAAACTTTTCTAATTTTAAAATTGATTTTTTGGTTAGAGATGACACAAGGCTGCACACACTTTAGTTTTAATTATATGGATTTTAGAGATGCTAAAAATTTGGTTTAAACTAGCAACATTTTGAGGGCTATGGCAAAATATGATAAGAGATTTATATTTTCAAAAGAAAATGTGCAATTCTGCAGTAAACAATCTAAATTATGATGATATCAACTTTATTTGAATAAAGCAGCAATGGACATTTGATTTTACCAAAAACTATAAAATGGCCATTAAAGTTTACTACTTTTGCAAGTTGATGGTCCAAATACTGGCACATATTGTACTTCTTTCGTTAATGTGTGCGAAGCAAAAGAAATAAATTTCTATATTGTTTTGCCACAAAAGCATATATTAACAATTTTGATTTATATGTATTTTTATAACAAGACTGGGCTTGACCTTCGTTGCATGCAAATAGTTGTGATAGTATCCCTGGCAGAAACTATTTAGCATCATTGAGGAACAGACAAAGCCTAGGGACAATGTTTATTCTGTCAATGCGTCTACCAATTTTCTATTTGTATGATCATAGAAAATTAAAAGACCATCCTAAGTGCACGGTGAAGGATCTACTTCTCTATGAGATTGTAATTGTAAAATTCAGAGGTTCAATGCAACATTTGGACAAGAAGTTATAAGAAGCGTGATAGTTTTCCAAAAATGTTGATTTTGCAGCAAATAAGTTGCTTAGAAATAATGAATGTTTGTGAATTGTTCAATTTAGGTCCACCTGGGCGTCCTGGACTAGATGGTTTACCTGGATTACCTGGTCTAGCTGGTGACAAAGGAGAAAGAGGTGGCATGGGACAACCAGGTAAATATCTATTGGGCAGATTTTGTCAAAATCACCAAATAATACTACTGTGCTTAATATTATCATCTTAAAATGCAGTAATATAAACAATAAATAAGGTCATAAGAACTTCATGTAATAACAATCTGTTATATATGCTGTAAAATTTATATAATTATATATCTAGATGTTTGTAAGTCCCCTACCAACGAAGTCGAAGGGGACTTTAGGTTTGCACTCAGTCTGTCTGTCTATCTGTCCATTTGTCTGTCTGTCAGTCTGTCTGTCCATCTGTCAGTCCGGCAAATCAGTTTTCCACACTTTTTTTCTTCATGCTTGAAGATATTGATTTGATATTCAGGGTATTGTTTTATCATGACAAGTTACAGATCAAGTTCAAATTTTGTTCCGGTCTGATTATTTTTTGCAGAGTTATGGTCCTTGGACTTAGAAAATTCACTCAAATAATCTGTTTTCCACACTTTTTTTCGTCATGCTTGAAGATATTGATTTGATAATTGGTATATAGTTTTATCATGACAAGTTACAGATCAAGTTTGAATTTTGTTCCGTTCTGATGATTTTGTGCAGAATTATGGTCCTTGGACTTAGAAAATTCACTCAAATAATCAGTTTTCGGCACTTTTTTTTGTCATGCTTGAAGATATTGATTTGATAATCGTATATAGTTTTATCATGACAAATTACAAATCAAGTTTGAATTTTGTTCCAGTCTGATGATTTTGTGCAGAGTTATGCTCCTTGGACTTAGAAAATTCACTCAAATATTATGTTTTCCGCACTTTTTTCGTCATGCTTGAAGATATTGATTTGATAATTGGGATATAGTTTTATCATGACAAGTTACAGATCAAGTTAGAATTTTGTTCCAGTCTGATGATGTTGTGCAGAGTTATGGTCCTTGGACTTCGAAAATTTACTTAAATAATCAGTTTTCCACACTTTTTTCGTCATGCTTGAAGATATTGACTTGATATTTGTTATATAGTTTACACCATGACAAGTTATAGATCAAGTTAGCATTTTGTTCCAGTACAATGAATTTTTAACCGGTAGGGGACTATGTATTGCTATGCAATACTCTCAGAATGCTTGTTTTTTTACAAATTTTAACATGTATTTGCAGTTACCTCTATTATATGTGCACTTGAGTCAAGTGATTGCTGTTTTAAGACATCTTGAATATTTTCAATGCCTTTGTGAAAAATATCTTTTCTCTAGATTTTATGAAAATTAAGACGTAGTATCCTAAAGTGAAACAGCAACCATTGTTTCTTAGCACATACATCATTGTTGACCAATTGTGCTAGAGCTAATAATTTTAAAAGGATTCAACCATTTAATTCTTTGGGAGGAACTTTGGATCAGAGAATATTTTATAAGGAATTAAAATAAATTGTAAAATAAACAATTAATACATATATTCTAACTTCAATTTACCCTTATAACAGTCATTTACAATTTAGAGAGAGAAAAGTCAAAATAACACATAATTTTATTTCAATGTCCTTGTAAAAAGAATTTCTTAAATATCAAAGCCTTCCTTCTCCAATCTTAATGTTAAATGTACCATCCTTAAGTTAAAACAAAACAAGAATAGAATACCAAAACAGATACTAAGATTAACCTTTAATCAGGAATGATTAATTTGAATGACTTTTTGTCTAACAAAGCAAATTTTTCCAAAAATTAAAATGTTGTCCTTTATAGGTCTCGATGGTTTAACTGGTGACAAAGGAATATCTGGACCAACCGGAGAAATAGGCCAGTATGGATTAGATGGGGTAAAAGGTCCTCCAGGATCAGATGGCCGTCCAGGGTTCCCTGGAGCAAAGGGGCTAATTGTTAGTTTTATTTTTAATATGGTTATATTGAAATATATTCAATGGCATCTCAGCTGTTAAATCGACAATTGTCATATTCATCATTTTGAATAGAAAGTTTGCAATTATGAAATCTCAATTTCATGAGTTGTTTGTTTAACATACTAATGATAAAGCATGGTCAGATTTCTATGATATTTTCACTATAGAAACCAGTAAAAGAGATTTTTATATTCTTATGATTCTGAACTTTTGAATTCCCAAAAAGAAAGAAGGAGGTATGATAAGATCTATATCTGGTTCCAAAATTTAAAAAAAAATTCTTTAATCTTTTCAAAATCATGTTATAGTGCCTAACAAGATTTTATGAGGTAGAAGAAATTGACCTTAAAACGATCATTTGAATTTTGATGTTCAAAAATAAGCAGATCGGACATTTTTTTATTTATTTACTGACTACTTTTGTTTGGGATTAATTGCAATTATGACATTATAGTGACACTGAAAAATGTTTTTTTTTTTGTTAAGATAAACAATAATTTTACCTGGCGTAGCAGTGCGTAAAATGTATTTCGGCATTTCTCTTCGAAAAATGACTTATTAAATGGAATAAAACGTCTGATTTGTAAACTTTCTCTTTTTTTCTCCCGAAATTGGCTATTTAAAAATAATTGATCTACCCTATATATATAAATGTGGAAAATTTTGTGAAAATATAAGAAGTGGCAATTCTTACCTTTCATACCTTTAGTTTCATTGATATAAAATAATATGGACTCGTCCAGTGTCCAGTTAGAAGGTCATTTATTATAAAAGTTACTGTACACATTCATGCATGTTCTGATTTATTCAATATATGTGTATGAAAAAAAAATAAACAGTTTGGAGGTAAACTTATAATAAACTTAATCCAATCAAATTGTGTAAGATTCAATAACAATGACCGGTTCACATCATAATAAGTAATAAGGGTAAACTGGGTAGGGAGAAAATGACAGATATTTTAAATTCATTTTTTGCAATAACGAATAAAAATTTGCTAACCAAAAGTCTTGCTATAATTTCAAAAACATGTCGTTCTGTATTGGTATAGTTTTCGGATTTTTCATTTGCGTATTTAAGGCAATAGAAAGTTTGGGCTACAAAAGTCTACATAATTATTAACTTTATACAGAAATTTGGCTATTTTAAAACATTTAATGTTTCACAAATAATGCATGGATATAAAGTAAAATCATTTCTTAAAACACTGCAAAAAAATTCATTTTGATTGATATAGTGGTATTGTCATAAAGGGCGTTGAAATGAACTGTGGTATAGCAAACATTGAATTCCCTCACAAAATGTTATCACACACTTGGTTCTATTAATAAATGGATAGGATAGTATTATATTTGTACATTCTACATCAGAAATGTTGGTTGAGATGTCATTATGACATCATGAACACATTGAAATTGACATATTTAAATGGTCATTTTACACAGAGTTTTGGGAAAATTTGATATGAGCCACAACCTTCCCCAAAAAGATATTTACCCACATTTACATATTTGTATAAGACAACTTGAAGCAAAATATCTTTTTGGGTAAGGCTTTGGGTCAAAACTAAATATTAATGACAATTTAAGATCTCAAAATGAGGCTATTTATGGTGTTATTTGCAAATTTGCATTTAATATAAGAAGTTTGACTGCCCTGAAGCAAATATGTAAGACACAGTTCAGATGTATAAAATTTGATATCTGACAGAATAGTGTTATATGTTATCGTCTAAAATACAGATCTGATAGATTTATCATACCTTCTACTTAAACTTTGATAATTTGCTGAAAGATATGCTTTGGTGAAATTCAAGAGATAAAAATATTTAATAATGACATCTTTTTAAATCGATGATGTACACATGATGTATAGTACATTGAAATTACGGGAAAATAATTACAGGATGTATAGAGTTTAGAAAACTTTTCATTAAGATCTTATTTAAAAGGCAATATTTTACAGGGAGACTGAGAAAACTTTTCTTCAAGATCTTATTTTAAAAGCAATATTTTATAGGGAGACCGTGGTTTAGATGGATTCCCTGGTTTGGATGGTCAGAGAGGAGAAGCAGGTCTTAATGGTATAATTGGAGAGCCAGGACGTGAAGGTTTCCCAGGATTACCAGGACCTGATGGAAGACCTGGATTTGCAGGATTACCAGGTGCAAAAGGAGGATTAGGAGAAAGAGGAAGGAGTGGTAATCCAGGCACCCAAGGACCTGGTGGAGATGAAGGATTGCCTGGTTTCCCTGGATTGAGGGGTAGTAATGGAGATAATGGTCTAGGTGGATTACCTGGTATAACAGGAGAACCAGGAAGGCCAGGTATGATAGTGTGTAGTCTACACCAAATAGTACAATAAAGAGCTGCTGAACCAATGCCTCCTTTGTTTTGTGCTGGTAGAGTTCCCTTAAGTGGATACCAGATGGTATGCAGGGTTGTCAGATAAAATAAATTAAATACCTCTAAATTGACAACAACACTTAAGAAAACTGCATCTTTACAAATAGTATAATGTATAGAATTTCACAAAGAATATTTATAAAGATAGAATTTAATTTAACTGAAGTTGAGTTTATACATGAAATTCACATTAAATCAATTAATTTCATGTGAAAATTTTCATAATGAATGGTGATGTAATTAGATATAATTTCTTATCACCAGGTCAAAGGTCAAGGTCAAAGTTACCTAAAGGAGACTGAAATTTGTAAAGGGAAATGGTTTCCAGATTCTAAATTAGATACTATATATGGAATTGCAATCTTACGTTTATATATAGATACATTTAATGAGAGGAAGATCCCTATCGATTTTCAAACCACTAGGTTCAAGTCAAGTTTGTGTGTAGTTACTAAAAATAAATTTTAGACGAACAATAATTCTGTTCAAATCATAAAAGAGAATTATAACATAAAGTAAACAGAAAAAAAGTATGCCAGCAGGTCACTATAAGCTCTTCTCCTTTACATAGAGGTGTGTGGGGTGTGTGAACAAATTGTATTTCTTTGAAATTAAAACAAAATGGTTTATCTGTTATAAATAAAATTGTTTTTTGACCATGAAAATTCAAAATATATTCAGAAGGATGTTGTATTTCTTTATATTCAAATTCTTAAAATAATTACTTCTGATGTTGTTGTAGGGACTCTCATGAATATGTTAAATGGTAGAATAATTTGATGTATTTATCAGTATTAATATTAGCTGTTTCTTTTCAGGTGATGATGGTTTCCCAGGGTTACCAGGAGCCCCAGGAGATGATGCACCGTTTGGTAAGTTGTTATTAGTCCCCTGTGGACGAAGTGGAAGGGTACTATAGGTTTGCACTCTGTCCATCTGTCTGTCTGTCTGTCCATTCGTCAGTCGGGCAATTCAGTTTTCCACACTTTTTTCTTTGTGCTAGAAGATATTGATTTGATATTTGGTATTTATTTATCATGACCAGTTACAGATCAAGTTTGAATTTTATTCTGGTCTGATGATCTTGTGCAGTTATGTTCCTTGGACTTCGAAAATTTAGGTAAGTAATCAGTTTTCTACATTTTTTTTTCGTCATGCTTGAAGATATTGATTTGATATTTGGTATACAGTTTAACCATGACAAATTACAGATCAAGTTCAAATTTCATTCGGTTCAAATGATTTTTTTGCAGAATTATGGTCATCGGACTTAAAAAATCATGCAAATAATCAATGTTCCGCACTTTTTTTGTTATGCTTGAAGATACTGATTTGATATTTGGTATAAAGTTTAACCATGACAAGTTACAGACCAAGTTAAAATTTTGTTTGGTTTGGATGATTATTTTGCAGAGTTATGATCCTCGGACCTAGAAAATTCACCCAAATAATCAGTTTTCCACACTTTTTTTCGTCATGCTTGAAGATATTGATTTGATATTTGTGTTATAGATTTCACCATGACAAGTTATAGATCAAGTTAGCATTTTGTTCCAGTACAATGAATTTTTATAACCGGTAGGGGACTATGTTTTGCCATGCAATACTCTCAGAATGCTTGTTTAAATTAAATTGTCACTTGCAGGGAATATGTATTTGAACTAAATAAAAGCCAAGGCTGTTTTACAGTAAGATGCATGATAGATTGGTGGTTAGGACTTGAAGGACTTTCTGAAAAGTAAATGCATGTTTGTTCCTTTTAAATTTGCATCAGGTCAAATCCCTCCAATATTTTTTTCATAAGGGCATTGATGAAAACAAAACCATCTGTTGATAGAATTATAAGAAGTTATCTTCACTAGATCTTTAGTTATTTAAGGAAAATTTCCCAGTTGAGCAATTTCGGCTCTAGGAGCCTCTAGTTTCACGTGTAAAATTTATGCAGGTTATTGTTGGTATAGGTCAAAGAGGGAAGTATAGAAACTTTAAGGTATGGAAAATAATGTATTTGCAATTGCTTATGCTGCCCTTTCTGCTAATGTTAAAGTAATATAAAGTAAGGAGATGTTATATGTTATATACACTTTGTCTACTTTACCCTTAAGGAAAGTTCACAAATGTTTTTGATATTAAATAATTTTATAATAATTTCCATATTATGCATTAATCTATAACATTGAATGTGATTATGTGCTTTTTTTAGATTTCAGAGGAGCCCCAGGTGATCTAGGTTTACCAGGAAATGATGGAAGACCAGGTGTCAAAGGTCCTCGTGGAGAAGAAGGGGCTCCAGGATTAAATGGTCTTCCTGGAATGAAGGGAAATCCAGGACTCCAAGGATTTGGAATCAAAGGAGAGCCTGGAGATAATGGATTCCCAGGAAATCCTGGTAATTCTTATAATGTTTTAAACAAATTGTCATCTAGGGTCAAACCATTAACAGATCTCACCATTCAATGAGACAACATTATGACTTATTTACAGGTCTCACACTACTTCAGAATCATAGTGAGAAGTGACTTTTGAAACTGATAAAGAGAAGTGGTGAGACTTAAAACAGACGTGCTTGTTCCCTCGCGGCGCTACAATGTTTGGTTTTTACAATAATATAAAGGGCCATATGTATCCTTTTTATTTGATCAATTTCTACATCAGTAAAGATATGACTATGTGGGTGTCTTCTAGATAGATGATGTAAATATAGTGAGTATCCTATAAAGATGATCATTCCCAAAAAGTGTAATGATGCTGTAATTGGTGATAATTGCTTTGAAGTATAATTGACCCATATACATATATCAATTGGACAATAAATACAATGTTTTCAACAATTGCAAGTAGAATAGTAATCTGTTTAACAAAAACTGTTATGATGAAAATTTAGAATGGTTTTGTAAGAATATACAATGAATGTTGATTGTAACAACTGTAATATTTCTTTTGTAAAAGTAGTTTAATGCAAAGTTTTATCATTGTTGAAACATTTTTCTTTAGGAAATAGTGGACCCAAAGGTTATCCAGGCAGACCTGGATTGAATGGATTAGATGGACAAAAAGGTGAGCGTGGTTTTAATGGAGTTAATGGGGAGCCAGGTCAAGAGGGAACACCAGGACTTTCAGGATTACCAGTAAGTTTCAAGCTGACATTGCAAATTAAACTTTAATTATCACCTCTGTAGCTGTTTTGTCTATCATGATATTTTTTTATGCCCCACCTACGATAGTAGAGGGGCATTATGTTTTCTGGTCTGTGCGTCCGTCCGTCCATTCGTCCGTCCATCCGTCCGTTCGTCCCGCTTCAGGTTAAAGTTTTTGGTCGAGGTAGTTTTTGATGAAGTTGAAGTCCAATAAACTTGAAACTTAGAATACATGTTCCCTATGATATGATCTTTCTAATTTTAATGCCAAATTAGAGATTTTCCCCCATTTTCACGGTCCACTGAACATAGAAAATGATAGTGCGAATGGGCCATCCGTGTACTATGGACACATTCTTGTTTAGAGATTTTTTCTCTGAGTATATTTGTTCCGCCTAACAGAAGTTCCCCTGGAAACTGTTATAAACAATACCTTATCTGTTCCTGTTAGAACAAATATTCTATAATCTTCATTCCATTTGGAACAAGTACTGTAATATTTTTTCCCGCAGAAAAAGTATTACAGAATATTAAGCAATGTAAAAAATGTATCCATTGTAAAACAGATATAAATGCTTATTGAAATGCTGTCATATGTATAATTCTTGCCAGATTTTTATCAAACTTATATCAAAGGTTTGTATCAGTAATGTCTAGAACAAGTTTGAAAATCAATGCCTATTGAATGTTTGTCCCTAATATTTTATTAACTATGTATCTACTTTCAGGTATCACAGATCAATTTATTCGTTCATAGTGTGTTAATTTACGTTTTGATTGAGTTAAGCCTTCAATTGATGTTTTATCGTGTGTTTTCTATGTTGTGATGTTATACTATTGTTTCAGAAAAGGGAGAAGGTTTGGTACCATTAAAGCGTTTAATCCGCTGCAAATGTTTGCACCTGTCCTAAGTCAGGAATCTGATGTACAGTAGTTGTCGTTTGTTTATGTAATTTATACGTGTTTCTCGTTTCTGTTTTTATATATACTAGACCGTTGGTTTTACCGTTTGAATGGTTTTACACTAGTACTTTTGGGGCCTTTTATAGCTTGTTGTTCGTGTGAGCCAAGGCTCCGTGTTGAAGGCCGTACATTGACCTATAATGGTTTACTTTTATAAATTGTTATTTGGATGGAGAGTTGTCTCATTGGCACTCACACCACATCTTCCTATATCTATTAACTATGTATTAAAGAGTTATGCCCTTGAAATCATTGAATCATTAAATTTCAGGTAAATTGCATTGTAAGCACTCTCAGATGTACAGTTCTTGTCAGATTTTATGAAATTTATATCAGCAATGTCTTGAACAATTTCGAAAATCAGTGCAGATCAACTATTTTTAAAAGATTTCAGGCCCTTGGAAATATTCATTACATGGAGGATTGCATTGTAAGCACTCTCAAGCCTAAATTCTTGACAATATTTATAAAAAGTTTTAAATTATCCCAAAGACATATTTTAGTTAATGCCCTTGGACAGTTAAATATGTGCAATGCAGGGGACATTGGAACTCTTTCTTTTATCATTTAACAAATTTGTATGCTTTAACTTCAAACAAGTTATGTAACTGACAAACTAGTTCTAGAAGTTACCTGACAGTTCATAGGTCTACTTATATATTACAACATAAACCATTGGTATGTTAACTCTTACAAGTGATTATTTCATTTCAGATTGATGTGTAAAAAAAATAGTTTTTTGTTCAAATCAAAGTTGTTTTGACACAAACTAGGTACACGACAAAGTTAACTAATGAAGGAATCGGATACGGATGTAATTGCAAATAATTCTGTATCTCAGGGTTCAAAGCTGAAAGAAAATATGAAAATAAAATTTATCCATTTTATTGACAATAAAAATCTAAAACATTAAAATCACTTTTTAAATAGATTATTTATTTATTACAAATATCACATGAAATAAATGTTATTCATCGTCTCTCTTGCAGTACATGTTCATCTATTGACGATTAAGGATTTAAATTTTAATCCTTATGCCTCTGGCAGTACATATTAATTCATTAAAGAACAAGGATTACAAGGACTGTTGATATTCTAATGATCAAAAACGGGGTCTAATCAGCAATGTCGATAGCCTGACATATTTATGACATGTGTGAATAGAAATTCATATGGTATTGTGTTTTCTTAACAATTTTAGAAAACTGACAATTAAGTTAAAATTATATAGTGTTGGTTTCAAATTATACTCGGTATTTATTTGCAGATTTGGCTATGTATATAATTGTAGGAAATTTACGGAAGATAAAATAGCATAAAATATTTTTCCCAACCATTAACCTTACGATATTGTCATATCGGTACGCGATTTAGGCGTTTCAATTTTTTGTGTTTAATTTTGGCACTTTATTGGAGGCGCCAAATAAACCAAAATAAAACTACAACCAAAATAACCCAATTTATGGTAGTATGTCAGTTACACAACCTTTTTTTTTTTAACAATTATAGTAAAAAACTGAGACAGGTAACAATAAGCATTAGTTACTGATCAATGGATTATAATTTTGTTAGTATAGTTATAAGGATTGTTTTCATGCAAAGTATATACCAATCTTATTCCTTGTCTTTTCAGGCTGAAATGCCTCTACTTGCCACCTTCATTGAAATAGGTTGAAATGCACAGTTAAAATATAAACGTATTTATCATGAAATCAAACTTGAATTAACTTTCCTTAGTGCATGTGTCCCCAATTACATCATACCTTTTAAAAATATGATGAAATAGTATTGATATATTTGTTGTCTTTAGGGTGAAGATGGCATTGCTGCTCTTCCTGGAAATAAAGGAGAACCAGGAGATTTTGGATTTGATGGTAGACCAGGGCCAAAAGGAGAACCTGGCCAACAAGGTCGTAATGGTTTCCGTGGGCCGAGAGGTCAAGATGGTTCACCAGGTAAAGAAACATTGGATTCAGCATTAATGCAGATCATATTTGATATAGCTCTGACAAAATCTTTCTCTTCTTTTCAAGTCCAACATTGATGTTTTTCACAGGTATCCACACCGCATTGAAAATCCTAATTTGACCAAAATCTAGACATGCTGTAAATGTATTCAAAATCAACGACAGAAAATCTTAACAACATTTCTAAAGTGTTATATAAATTTTTCATAGACATTAACAGCTCTTGTCTGACAAAATCTGACTACAATGACATTTACAGCTCTTTTCTGACCAAAGGAACTTCATTGAAATCAACAGCTCTTGTCTGACAAATGACAACATTTACATTTACAATCCTTGGCTGACAAAATATGACACTTGATATTAAAAGTGCTTATCTGACAAAATCTGACTACATTGACATTAAAAGCTCTTGTCTGACAAATGACTACAATGACACTAACAGCTCTTGTTTGACAAAATCTGACACATTGACATTAACCGTTCTTGTCCGACAAAATCTGACTACATTGACATTAACAGTTTTTGTCTGACCAAATTAACTACGTTGACATTTACAGTTCTTATCTGACAAAATCTGACTACATCAACATTAACAGTTGTCCAACAAAATCTGACTGCATTGACATTAAAAGCTCTTGTCTGACAAAATCTGACTATTTTTACATTTACAATCCATGGCTGACACATGACATTAACAGTATTTTTCTGAAAAAAATCTGACTTTATTTACATTCAAAACAGTTTTTGTCAGACCAAATTAACTAGATTGACATTAACAGCTCTTGTTTGACAAAATCTGACACATTGGCATTTACAGTTGTTTTCCAATAAAATCTGACTGCATTGGGATTAAAAGCTCTATCTGACAAATCAGACTACATTTATATCTACAACTTATGACTGACAAAATCTGACTATGTTGACACAAATAGCTCTTGTCTGACAAGATCCAACTACAATTACATTTACAGCTCTTTGTTGTCTGACAAAATTTGAGACATTAACAGTTATTGTCTGAAAAAAATTTGATTACATTCTACATTAGCAGTTCTAGTGTGACAAAATCGGATTACATTTACATTGACAGCTCTAGTGTGACATAATCTGACAACATTAACATTTACAGTGCTAGTGTGACAAAATCAGACCAAATTAACATTAACATCTTTAGTGTGACAAAATCAGACTACATTTACATAACCAGTTATAGTCTGACATCTTAATTCCCAAATGGAAATAAAATTGGTAGAAACTACGACAACAACTGATCTGATTTTTCACTGGGTAAATACTCACAGTCATAAAGTGGCTTGAACTTGTTTTGTAGGTAAATTATCCACAGTTCTTTCCTTTGTTTGGAAAACCAATGAGAGTATTTATACCTCTAAAACATGCAATAGAAATAAGTATTGAAGAGTTAAGAGGAACCTGTTTTTTTTTCGACAATATTGAAATCATTTTAGTAAATTACTTGATTAAATTATGATGTTTATATCCGTGATGTACATGTAATTCTTAGTAAACAATGAAAATAGTAAGGCAACAGAAAATTACCTTGAAAGAAAGGGAGGAAAGGAATACATTATGTTTGTCAAACATTTGGAAATTGTATTATCAAGGTACAGAAAAAACAATGATTTCTTAGAAAAGTCAAAGTTATTTTAAGAAAAAATATATGAAAGTTTCAATGTTGTTTCATTGTTTAAGATTTGCTATGATCATGCAATGCACACAATATTTTAATTTTAAGGAGTTTAAAATATACAAAAGTATTTCACAATAGAAATTCATTATACATTGTAGGACCAAAGGGAATGATGGGACAGACTGGTCCAGCTCCAATTGTAAACCCTGGTGATGGACCAAGAGGACAGAAAGGAGAACCTGGATTCCCTGGTCAAGAAGGAGATACTGGTCTTAAAGGACTTCCTGGTGAAGAAGGTCCTAGAGGTAAATCAGGATTCCCTGGTCAGACAGGAGAGCCAGGTATTCCAGGACCAAAAGGAGAATTAGGTAATCCTGGTCCTGATGGCTTTCCTGGACAGTCTGGTAGAGGAGGATTAGATGGAACACCTGGACCTCCAGGGGCTGATGGAGCTTATGGTAGACAGGGTGTCTCACCAGGAATATACTTTGCCAGGTTTGTGAGATAAAATATGACTGTATTTATTTTGTTAGGCTCTTTAAAATTTTCACTTGTTTTGTTTTTATTGCCTATTAACGTCTTGTCAGCGTAAACCATAGAGTAAGGTATATTTGTTAACCTCCCATAAAACAGAAAGGTTCAGTTTTAATAAAAAAGCATCATTCAATTTTTTTATAAGCTCACCTGACCTCATCACTTGGCGTCTGTCGTCCATGTCTGTCGTCCGTTTACTTTTTACATTTTGAACTTCTTCTAGAGAACCACTGAATGGAATGAAACCAAACATTGCATGAATATTCCTTATGAGGTGCTGACCAAGTGTTGTTACTTCATCATCCAAGATGGCCGCCAGCGGGGGACTTCGTTTAACATAGGACCCTATGGACAATACATACAAATGTCTTCTTTTAGAGAACCACTAAAGGTATGGAAACCAAACATGGCATGAATGTTTCTTATGAGGTGTTGACCAAGTGTTATTACTTTGAAGCTGATCCATCATCCAAGATGGCCGCCAGAGAGGAACTTAGTTTAACATAGGACCCTATGGGAAATACATACAAATGTCTTCTTTTAGAGAACCACTAAATGGAATGAAATAAAACATGGCATGGATGTTCCTTATGAGGTGCTGACCAAGTGTTGTAACTTTGTAGGCGATCAATCATTCAAGATGGCCACTAGCGGGGACTTAGTTTAACATAGGACCCTATTAGAAATACATACAAATGTTTTCTTTTAGAGAACCACTGAATGGAGTGAAACCAAACATGGCATGAATGTTCCTAATGAGGTGCTGACCAAGTGTTGTTACTTTGTAGCCAATCAATCATCCAAGATGGCTGATTTTGACTTATATCACTGAAACTAAAGCATTAACAGAAAATCTGACATTGGGTAAAAATGTAAATCAGGTCAAAATCATCTGCCCTGCAATTTTCAGACTAATGAGACAACCCGTTGTTGGGTTGCTGCCCCTGAATTGGTAATTTTGTGGAAATTTTGCAGTTTTTGGTTATTATCTTGAATATAATAATAGATAGAGAGAAATTGTTATGGTTTATGTACCCTTATTTTGGCCTGTGTATTCATAAATTTTTAAAGTGCGATAATATGAAAATAGACCAAAATACTTGTTAAAAGAGAGTGCCATTTTGTACATATTTCCTAAGGAAATGTCCAAGGTAATATGACCAAGATGTTTAATTGACCCCTTAATGAGTGATTGCCCTTTAACCCTTACCATGCTGCGCCCGTCATATGACGGGAGTACCCAAACCAAGGCTTCCAAAACGGTCATATATTCCGGACATTTGTATAATGTCCGGTAAAAGTCCGGCTGGGCAAAGCACGAAACAGTCATCTACTTTTTAGTTTTCAAGGCTTTCTTAAGAGACGGTCATTTTAACATAATACGCGATCTTTTTGACCCAACCTTTTGCCTTTAACAGCCACACATTTCCGGTCATAAAAGTGACATGATCATTAAGTACTATCAAAACAACCCCTACCTTAATACCTTCTCATTTTAATCAAGGCTAATTAGTTGTCGAACAGCTGAAAGATACCTGTTCAGGTGACAGGTAAACTATTTTGAACCGGACATTGATCGGTCTATTCAAAGTTATTTTCTTACATTTCACTGGTTTGCATCTAATTAATTTAGTCAAAAAGATTTAAATTATCAGAAATACATTTACAAATATGATTTGATGAAAAAATTAAAAAGGTGAAAATGAAAAATCGTCATAACCACGTTGTTTGAACCAGGAACATATATATTGTTCCCAGTTTGAACCAGAGACATGTCTGTTTGAACTAGTACATGTGTGCGAATGTGCGCAGGTGTGAAATTTAATTATGCATCCTAATTTCTTCAAAAAATGCTTAAATTGTCATTGATACCTTTATCTCACGTTTACTTCGAATATTTTGCTTGAAGAAATAACGTAGAATGAGCTACTTGCACTCATTCATGCTTTACACATCTTCTTATATCTATTTGCAAACGTACACGGAATTTACGTATCCGTCTCTGGTCCATGTTTTACCATTGTCAAGATAACATCCGGTATTAGATTTAAAAATGAAAGTAAAGTTTTTGACAACGTTATTTTGCACAAATTAAGAGTCTAAGGCAGATATAAGTTTTTTTTTAATGTCAATCATTGGGATGGCCAACTCGGCAACTGATTACCTTAATTGCCTTTTGTTTATTTAGTCTTAAGGGATTAAAATCGGGATAATATATAAAATGTCTGGCTGGCTAAAAATAATTTTGGAAATCCTGACCCAAACCACTGTTATTTGGCTCCAATGGCTCTCCATACTTATAAAGGTCAACTTTATGATACTTATTTCGAAATTGATGCATGTTCCCTCAACCTGAGGCTATCTATTGTCATGTTTCTCATGTTTAAGTTGCATTATGAGCTTAAATTCGAACTTGGAAAATTGAAATCGGATAAAACTGGTTTTTCTGGAGGGGTGGGCTTCCCTTCGGTGTCTTACACAGGAAGTTCAGAAAAAATAGTGAAAACCCGCAGGCATATATCTACTGAGCATAATTATTATTGAAATACACATGGGAAACCACTACTTCCAGTTTCAGTTCCAGTTGAAGTCAAAAATCGAAAAAAAGTCGTGAAATTCCGGATTTTTTGTCCAAATGACCTTTTTTAGAATGGTGTTCCCAGATCAGTTTCACTCCAACCTAAGAACTGTTGGGGTTAATGTGTTAATTGGGGTCCATGGTACATGCAGACTACTGCTGGATACCTATATCAGCATCACTCGGTCTTCGGGTCAAGAAATAGGACGAAAAATCGTCAAAATTGACGTTTTTTGCACCTGATGACCAAAAAGAAGATCTACACATAAGTCAACATGAGCAAAATTGTCAGTTGACATCTTGTTGGAGTTATTGTCCTTATAAAGTCATTTTCTACAATTTCAATGAATTTATTGGTAATTTCTGTAAACTTTACAAAAGTCTTCTGCTCTTGATTAAATTATGGGGCCAATATGAAACCAAATTTGGCCTCAATCATTATTAGGGTATCTGTTTTGATTTTAATCTATTTTTACATGATTTCCAAAACCAAAGTAGAATCAGGTGAGCAACACATGCTCTTGAGAGCCTCTAGTTTAATTAATGGGGACTATTTTAAGTGATATATTTTCTAAATATTTTAGGGTTTTAAAAAAACAACAAAATATGTTTCAATAAGATTCAGATGCCTTTACTGCATAATATTATCAAATATAATTATTTATATAGAGAGTTAATTTCTCAATCCAGAAGTGTGGTTAAAAAAAAAAGGAAAAGCAATAACGGAATTTGGGAATAATATTTGTTTCTTGTTGTGTTTTGTCCTCTTTAATACATTTTTAGATTTGTCTCATTGGCACTCATGCCACATCTTCCTATATCTATTTGAATATTTTTGGTATAATTTGATTATTTATATGTTTACTATACCTCAATGAGAAAGCAACTCATGGACACAAACAGAAAAAACTGAAAACAATTTATTATATTCTTAATAAACAATGTGAGTGATAATTGTGATCTTACAGGCACAGTCAGACAACATTGGTTCCAGAATGTCCTCGTGGTACCAGTAAAATGTGGGAAGGCTTCTCTCTCAGTTTTATTATGGGTAATGGTAGAGCAGTAGGACAAGATTTAGGTGTGTACTTCTGTGTTTATGTACTACGGTGAATTCATTATTATTTGTGGGATACTAATTATTGTGGATTTTGTGGGTACAGGTGAACCATGAATTTAAATGTTCAACAAAGTACAATTTTCTATAGGCTTGTATGTGGATCTTGGTAAAACCACGAAATCAAATATGAAAATTGATATCCACGAAAATAAATGAATCCACAGTATTAAATCATAAGGATAAAATGAAATGAAATAAACTGGATTTTACAACCTAAATTACATGATAAATATAATGTTTACTTCACCTTACTCTAAAGATACAATTAATCAACTAACTTGACCATCATTCTGTAAATAGGAATAAGGATGAAATGCAAAGAATGATAAATTCAGCATTTATAAGGCCTATTTGGCTTCAAATATCAGTGATTTTGTCTTGTGAATATAGAATGATTTGTACCAGATAAAGATCAGAAATACTTAAAATGAGTCGTCTGCACATCTAAGATGGTCTTGATCATAAAATAACTTACAAGGGGCAATCTGGACACCTCCATTGCTTTCATATATATAGGTTTGAGAGTTGATGATGAAGATGAATCCAGAAAAGCACCTGGGATGCATAAAATTTATATAGTGTTATTTTCATAAGAATATACTTTTTAAAATTGAAAATACTTCCCTCTAAAAGAATCAGTCAGGACAAAAGGTGCTGGATGGTCAATTTTGCCATTCTTGAATAAATAAATTTGAAATACAAATTACTCGAACATTTTCAACACCTTTTGTTCAAAATTGTAATTTTTAGTTTTCAGGAACTAGATCTGCAACTCAGAATTATATGAGGTTATGCACAGTGCCCTCCAAATTCCCTGGGGGGATTTCAGGCTAATGATTGTTGATCTCTACGGGTACTTTTACCTGTGTTCACTCCTATACTGATCAAATTCAGATGATGAACTTCATACCTTCTAATTAATGCTATCTACAAAGAAGATTTTTAAAATTAAAACTGTTAATTTTGTTAAAATGTACACTGAAAATTGTCTCAAATATGCTTTTGTTTACTACATAATATGCAATATAGTAAATACAAGATCAGTTTTATGCCAAATTGCCGTAGTAAAATGATTATCAGTAAATATTAAAAACCCTTTTACAAGTATGAAATTAAAAATATAATAATTTATTGGCTCTGTCATTTTGGAAATCTTAGTACTTTGCCAGTTATGACTAAGCTTCATAGAAAGTTTTAAGATTCCTCATTATGGGATAACCCCTTTATGAACCTTTACATTTTATATCTTTTATTTCCATGGCAACAGGTACTTCAGGAAGTTGTCTGAGAAGATTCAGTACCATGCCATTTATGTTCTGTAACATCAACAACGTTTGTAATGTGGCCAATAGAAATGACTACAGTTACTGGTTATCTACCTTGGAACCCATGACACCAATGATGAATCCAATCTCAGGACGTCCATTACAAAATTACATTAGCAGATGTGCTGTCTGTGAAGCTGTTGGAGAGGTAAGAAAACGTTTATAGGACAAAAGGATCTCAAAATTATAAAAATCTGAGCAATTCTATAAATGTTCTGTTGTCAAGGGCTAAAAGTGTTAAAATGGACGACTTTACAAGTGGAAAAACACTTTAGAATGAACAAAAATTAGCAAAGTGTCCACATGATTCAAGGAAGTATTCAGAATAACTACCTAATCCAGATGGAAATTGGATAAAGATATGTGAGTAAACAAGCAGTGGTATCAACTAATGGTAGTCAATCAATCTTGATATCTCATATCTATAAAATTTCATATTGACCTCTATATTTATAAGTTTGTATATTATGTCACCCTTTGTAGGTAATGGCAGTGCATAGTCAAACATTGAGACTACCAGACTGTCCTGTGGGATTCAGTAGCATGTGGATTGGATATAGTTTCTTGATGGTATGTTCCATAGTCAACCTGTTGAGTTTTAAATAGTACATGCAGTATCGCAAATAAAGATTTTACTTGTGATGTTATGAAGAGACATTTTTAAGTCTGATTTATTGAGTGTGGTCTTTTAGGACTTTTCCAGAATTTGATTGATAATTGTTATTTTTTTTAGTAAAAAATAACTTTTTCAGACACCTGCCAACTGGATCTTTTATATTTTCATAATGCCAGCATTAATCTGAAAATTTGTATAAAAGATATCAAATAAACAAACTGATAAATGGTTTGTAGAAAATGACAAAATAATTCCTTTTGCTTGTTCAGAAAAACACCAGGAAGATTGAAATGCCTTTGGAAATTGTTTTAATAATAATAATAATATCTAATGGTTGATCCATGTAGATAGCTGAAAAACCTTTTAATATTGATCTAATTATTAATTTATTTGCTGCTACTTTATTTTTCTTCCACTATATTTCTGTTTTGCAAGAGTTTGATATTTTAAAGATATATTCTACACTATATTGAACAGTAATGGTGCTTTTTTCACCTTATGAAACAAACACTTTTCCCTGTATGAATTATCTCCCCTTGCACTGTTTTTCTTGTTATTTCATTGTTTATTTATATATACAATTGAATTTTTCAGAACACTGGAGCTGGTGGTCGTGGCTCTGGTCAGAATATGCAGTCCCCTGGATCTTGTCTAGAAGATTTCAGAGCAGCTCCATTTATAGAGTGCCACAGTAGAGGCACATGTAATTATTATGCCACTTCTCTCAGTTACTGGATAGCTACGATAGAACAATTTAATCAATTCCGAAGACCAATAGGTGAAACTCTAAAAGCAGGAAACTTAAGAACAAGAGTTGGTCGTTGTCAAGTTTGTATGAGAGGCTAATTTAATGGTTTGTTTTGACTTTAATCTACACTTGACATGTTGTCTAAAAACTGAATCGATTGATCATACATGTGAATAAATAAAATGTTGATTCGTTTATGTCAAAAATTATTCTATGCTTCTGTAAGATGTATGAATGTGTGAGAAAGTTGTGATTTCTTTGCTCGCTCAAACAATATTGATATGTCCACTTTCATTAGTTTATATGTATAGTATTATTTGTAGAATAAAACACAATGAATGATGCTAGGCAAGATTTTTTTAACAGACAGGAAATTGAACCAAAATATTTTAGATGAAAAAAAAAGTTTTAAATATTGTAATGAAGAGAAAGAAAAACAGAAAACAGGGGAGAAAATAACACAGATGTATCTAGATAAATTCAGTACTGAATCTAAAGCTAGTTGTATGAGGGAATGTTATTTTATGTCTGGATAATGGGGAAAATTTCAACAAAGGACTACATTTTTTAACACACTGTTTAATTAATTATTCATTGGAAATAAGAGATGGCTTAAAAGAAAGGGCTAACTGACCTTGCTTAAATAACATTGCACATTAGAAAGTATAGAATGTTTATGACACAAAGCCACAAGGTGGAGAGAAGATGTTACAGCAGAGTTTGTGTTAAGTATTGAGGAATGCAATCTTAGCCCTCTTTAGATCCATTCAGTACTGGATTTAATTCATATATCATGAAAATGTAGTTTGATTCTCTTTGCAATTTTAGTAAAGATGTATGAATTAAAAGTTTAGGGAGGGATGTCTTAAGATTTAAAGGTTTTTTCTTTCATCATTGCATTAAGCTCAAATTGTATAATAGGTTTTTTTTACTGATTTCATAAGGTGCTATGGTTGTATGTATTGTTTTTGAATTTTCATTGTATACTTATGTTTAGTTTATTTGCTAATGTATGGGGGGGTTATATGATTTTTATCATCATCTTGCAACTTGCATTGATGAAAATGGAGAGAATACTCAATTTATAGGACTTGATATGAACAAAATACATTTTAAACTGTAATATGGTTTCTGAATTTGATACTGTACTCAAAGCTTCTTTTAATGGTTATGAAAAATTATTCGTATTTGAAAGTAATTATTTTATTTTATTAAATTTGAGTTCCCCTTCATGAATCACACTGAAAACAATTATTGTAAAGATTGTTTAATGAAGAAGGAAAAGGTACCACAATGTCTTTCAACAACTTTTTGTTTATTTTTTATTGTGCACAATTATCTGTAATTTTTAATAGTATCATTCTATTATGACTCTGTACAATAATTTGTAATTTTTCAATAATCATACTTCAAAATCTTTGTTTCCTTTTATTTAAAAATTTAATATTCTGTTGGCTGAATGTATTGTCTCAAAAAAACCTTTAGTCAGATATTTTTTGTCTCTAGTCAGTCAATAAATCTTTTTACAACCAATTTTGAATTATTGTTTTGTATCTATTGTAGACATTTATATGTGCACTTTCATTCCTTTAGATTTGGCTTTTTTAAACGATGCAGCCTAACCACCAACTAGACATAATTTTGTTTGTGGATGTTTTTGAACTTAAAAAAGATAGTGCCATCATGGATTGTAAAAGCACATTCGCAATGGAAAATAAATATTAATATACATGTATCTTATTGTGGAGAAAAGATCTACCGGTAGAGAGAATCCATATTAAGCATGGTGTTTTCAGATTGAAGCTGTTCTTTCTTAAGATGAAAAGAGAAGGCATTCACTCAAAATAATGGTTGTTTTAAAAATGGATGTTTGGTTAGTTACTTTTACCCATTTGAGTCCTAAAAGGCATCAAATGCTTATATTGTATTGACATTGAAATGAGTGGTCTGATAGGCTTCTGTTCTTCAAGATTGCTGAAAAAACTTGATGAGGTTCAATATTACAAGGGAAATTAGTTTCCACAAATATGGCTAAAAATCATCATTCAAGAGCAATAACTCATAAAGAGAGTCAACCGACTATTTGGGCATTGTTGACCTACTTGAAGATCTTGTCCTGTTGATTCTGTTTGCTCTTAACAGTTTCTCTCAATATTTTTTTTTTAGTTTGTGCAAAAAAAAAAAAAATACAAAATTCAGTAAACCATTCTAAGGCCATAACTCCAAACAAAAACTAAAGTTTACACTGGTGTTGACTACTTAGTATATCTTGGACTGCCTATCTTTTCTCTCTTTTTACTATAGTTTCTGCAGATAAACAGAAATATGGGTAACAATCTTTATTTAAGGGAAATAACTCCTTTAAAGAGTAGACGGATGATTTCAGCCATGTTGACATCCCACAAATCATTTTTATATGTAGTTTTTATATGTAGTTTCTCTCTTTTAATTTAGTTTGACAAATACAAATATTAGAAAAAGTTCTGATTCAAGTGCAATAACTCCTATAAACAGTAGACTGAGGCTTCTGGCTTTTTGTAGATCTTGTCCTGCTGATCTTTTTAATATTTTGTTCTTTTAATGAAGTTTTTACAAAAAAAGCACAAATATGAGTTATAATTATCATTCAAGAGCAAGAACTCCTTAATAGCTAGAAGATATATACTTCCATATGCAGGCATTGCTAGGATGTTTTAAGGAGTTGGCTGATAATTTTTTGTATTTTGACTAGATTGTAGATCTATGCCTGCTGATCATTTTTTTTTATCGGAAGTTTCTGCAAAAAAAAACAAAAATTTTTTTGCGGTCGTATAAAAAAATGGGTAAAATTGTCATTCAAAGGCAGTAACTCCTTTAAGGAGATGACTGATGATAACAGGTATGGATGGGACTGTTTTGTAGATCTTGTCCTGCTGATTGTCTTGGTGTTTTATTTTTTCTCTTTATCTATTATTGTTTTCAATATGATAGCCATTTTTTTTTTAATTAGTAAAAAGTCTTATAAAGGCAAGAACTATAAGGAGTCACCTGGCAATTAAGAAAATTTGACTTTTTTTGTAGATCTGGAAATAATTTTGTTACTAACTTCAATATAATAGCCAAAATTTGGAAAAAAAATAATAAAATTTCCAAGGACAAAAGGTAGAAATTGACATTCAGGAAATTTCTGCCTCTGTCAAATTTTCTCTATCTGCAACTCTTTATAAGATAACAGACAAAACTTGCGTTTTACTCCAAAGTTCAATTTATAGCCTTGTCAACACACTGTTGAACTAAATACTACAAAGATGATGGTGATAAAGTTTGGTTCCAATTGGTCCAGTAGTTTAGAGTAGCAGATGTTTTGTAAATGTCAACATTTAGCCTTCTACAATAGACCAGTGTCTATATAATATGTCCAGCTCTTAATCCCCCAGTCTAAAAAAATGTGAACACAGTATTAAACAGAAAATTGTATTAAAGTATAAATGTGGGCTGGGTTAAACTATTTATATTTAGATAAAACCTGAACCCTCCCACTCTGGTAATGATCCAGATTCAAGATGTCCTCTATGAAATAAAATGCTGTGCAGGCGCAGCTTGATACCACCGCAAAGGTTGAACCAAGAACAGCTGGGGCAAGTAAGACCTATACATTCAAACTTGAAACAGCTCTGGATTGTAATTAAATATTTGACACAGCATAGGTTTCTGACACAGAATGAATGTGGTCAAAGAACTGAAAAATTTGAAATTGGACTTTTATCAATTATGGTCGAATATCCAAAATCTAAATACAGTTAAATTCAGCATATCCAAGTACACCAAGAATTCTATTTATTTGTTTATTAATGGACAATATTAACTAAGTTTTTAAAAGGGTTTGCTTCATCAAAAATAAAAAAAAAAATTTATATATATAAATATGTATATAAATATAATGGCATTCTGAATATTAATTTATTCAGAATAACAAACCAACCTACCAAGAAGTTCTTTAAAACATTTATAAAAAAAATGAAAAAAAAAAAACAATTTCCATAATATCATTCCTCATTAATACAAGATCTTTAAAAAATCTTTAAAACTTACCTTTAATAATTCTTCAAAATATCTAATAAAGAACAGTAAATTTCAAACTATATTTAAACATAAGTTCTTCTCTAAAATTAGTTTTGGTGCTGTATCTATTTTTTAACTAGAACTCTACTTACAATAACTATTAATTGTGCAATACAGCTCACAATTGGGATTGGGATTAAATATTTGACATAGCATAGTTTCTGACACAGAATGAATGTGGTCTAAGAACTTAAAAATTTGAAATTGGACATTTACCTATTATTGTAAAATATCCCAAATCTAAATACATGGTAAGAATCAGCATATCAAAGAACCCCAAGAATTCAATTTTTGATGAAATCACCCAAAGTTTAATTTTTTGACCAATTGGAAATCAATGTGGATTATTAAAAATCTAAATATGTGGCTAGATTCCGCATATCGTAGACCCTCACTAATTCATTTTGGATGAAATCAACCAAATTTAATTTTGGACCCTTTGGACCTCAATGTGGACCAATTCAAAATGGGATCCAAAATCTAAATACACGGTTAGAGTCAGCATATTAAAGAACCCCAATAATTCAAGACTTTGAATTAAACCACATTGAAATTGATCAAGAAATAAGCAATTTATACAAAGTATTAGAAAAGCATTGTTTTGACCCCTTTTTCTCTAAACAATTAGGGCCATAACCCCCAGAATCAATCCCAACCTTCCTTTTTTGGAATGGAATCTTGTGGTACAATTTCGTAGAGATCCATAGATTTACACTCAAGTTATCGTCCGGAAACCACATTTTCAGACAATGACGACTCTGACAATGTGATAATTCTATACATATGCTTAATAGTTTCTAGTAAACTAACTTGAGCAGAAAACTTAACATTTGTTGACGACAGCAATCGTGTTATCGGAAAAGCATTACCTATGTCTCGCCTTTTGTGACTATTCACAGGCGAGACCAAAAAGAAAAATAAAATGGTAAAATTTGTAATTTATTGCAATAACTCATATAAGAAGTCCGACAGTTCTGATGTAAATGGACAGTAGGTAGATCTCAACATTTCTACCCCATGCCAAATTTTCTCTATGTATTGCTGTTTTTAAAATAAACAAGTTTCCAATATTTTTTTTGCATTAATTAACTGCCGACTACAGACCATATAGCCTAGTGATGAGAATAGCTTAGTGCCAGGTGAACTAAAAACTTAACATTGATTAATGAACCATGAAAACAAGGTCAAGGTCAGATAAATGCTGCTGGAAGGTCTTCTAAGACCACCAAATATATTTAACCTACTGCTGTATTGGAGAAATGAATTTGACCACAATAAAAAAATGAGGTCAAGGTCAATTGAACCTTGTAAGAGGTAAACCTTGTGAGGATGATGATGATGGAGGACTGCTTAACGCCCAGCGGCAAATTAATATGCATATTCAGGACAAGAACATGTTAATGTAATATGAATATTAACCCTGAATTGTACTAGATCGATATGCTGAGCTGGATTTTTAACGTGCCAATTCACAAGGTAACAGTCCCCAGGAAGACATGTCATCTTATCCGTACACATTATTGGGAGTCCGACCTGACCACTCTTTGCTCTTACTCCTTAATGCTGCGTGCTAAGCAGAGAAGCAGCAAATACCAATTTTAAAGTCTTTGGTTTCACCTGGCCAGGGTTCAAACCCACGACCTCCTGCACTCGAGGCAAACAAGCTACCACGAGACAACCGAGACAGTTCCTTGTGAGGATCACATATTTTAAATGTTATCATATTACTCATTACAAGTGAGAAATTCAAATGATGTAAAAATAGTTTTTTGTCTCGCCCGCAACGAAAGTCAGAAAGCAAGACATAGGGATTGCTTTTCCGACAACGGCGACGGTGTTAACGATTGTTAAGTTTTCTGCTTGAGTTAGTTTGATAGGAACTACCTGTGATAGATCACAAGATATTTTGTATGAAGATGCATTACTATCAGTACATATCAGTTTGACAACAATTTTGAGGCCCTGCCCCCTAGGCCATGGTCCAGTGACTTTGAATTAATTAGCCATTTTCAATGTTAAGTTTTCTGCTTAAGTTAGATAGGAACTTCTTGTGATAGATCAATGATATTTTGTATGAAGTTGCATTACTATTAGTACAGTTTTATGACTATTTTGAGGCCCTGGTTCAGTGATTTTCAATTAATTAGCAATTTTCAATAAGTTTTCTGCTTAAGTTAGTTTGATATGAACTGCTTACAATAGATCAATGATATTTTCTATAAAGTTGCATTACTATCAGTACATACATGTAGTTTGACGACTATTTCAAGGCCCTGCCCTCTAGGGCATGGTCCAGCGACTTTCAATCAAATAACAATTTTCAATGTTAAGTTTTCTGATTAAGTTAGTATGATAGGAACTACTTCCAATAGACAATAGTTTCTATAAATTTACATTGCTGTCAGTACATCTCAGTTTTTCAACCATTTTGAGGCCCTACCCAAAAGTTGTTGGTCCAGTGACTTTGAATTAATTAGCAATGTTGCTGTCCATCACATTGTCTTTTTCTGAATTTTATGCTGACAGATGAGACATATCTCTGTGTCAACAGTTTATTTAATAAGAAGCAGCTTAATCATGGAAATGAGGTCAGAGACAATGGACATAGGACACAGAAATTTCAAAACAGAAGGTATATGTTTACAAATTATGAAGTACTTTCTAGCTATCTATATCATCTCTTAAATAATTAGGGAATGTGTCCATGGGACACAGATGATGCCCCCAATTGCATATAACATTATAAAGGGACATAACTCAAGAACTGTAAAAGTGACGCTACCCAAATTTGTACTTGATCTGAGTTTTGTGGAAATAAGCATTGCTTCAAGTTTCATAACATTTTGTTGGGGCAAACTAAAGTTAGAAAACGGAAACGAAAATTCAGCATTTTTTTCATTTGTAAAGGGGCATAATTCTAGAACGGTAAAAGTGACTCCACCAAAATTCTAACTTGATCTGTGTTTTGTGGTAATTAGCATTGTGCATAAGTTTCGTAACATTTGGTTGAGGCAAACTCAAGTTTGAGAACGGAAACAAAAATTCAGCAATTTTTCCATTTGTAAAGGGGCATAACTCTAGAATGGTATAAGTGACGCCACCAAAATTCAAACTTGATCTGTGTTCTGTGGTAATAAGCATTGTGTATAAGTTTCATAACATTTGGTTGCGGCAAACTAAAGTAAGAGAATGGAATCGAAAAATTCAGCAATTTTTTCCATTTGTAAAGGGGCATAACTCTAGAATGGTAAAAGTGATGCCACAAAAATTCAAACTTGACCTGTGTTTTGTATTAATAAGCATTGTGTATAAGTTTCATAACATTTGGTTGAGGCAAACTCAACTTAAGAGAACAGAAACCAATTTTGGGACGTACGGACAGATGTACGTACGTACAGACACGGGTAAAACTTAATACACCCTCCGCTACGGCAGGGGCATAAAAAAGAGGCAGAAGAAAGCCAAGGGGACAATTAAAATAATAAGTCAAAGAAAAAGAGATAATACAATGGTAAAAAAGAAAACAACTAACAACAAACACTACACAGAAAAATTTATTCAGCAAAAGAACCAACGAAAAACCAGAAGTGATCTTGGGTGCTTCTGAAGGGTAGCTTCACTTGTGGCATTGTCATGTTGCTTGACACAAGTCAACTCTGTAATGTCACAATAGAGAAAAGACCACAGGATTATGGCTACAACAATTGGAAAATTATTGTGATACAAATATTATATAACCAAATCATGATGGCATACTAAAAACTTTCAGAGATGATTCACTTTACCACAGGAACCCTTGGATCAAAAGCTTCCTTTTAAGCAGCAACCCTCAATAATGAAAATCACGATAGAAAGCCGGGGCTTGTCAGAATTACACAAAGTCCTATAATTGAACTATGGTAACGTTGCAGCCATAATGCTGTACTGTATGACTTGATTGTAAAGGTTTCATAACTATGATGACGATTTAACATATTTTGTAATCACATATATTTTACTGAGATGCTTCAACAGGGCTGACCAACTGTATCAACTTAGAGATGTATATACTTTATATGCAGGCACTGCTAGAATGTTGCTACATAGAAATAGAAAGTTTACAATTGGAAAGCTGTAATCAACCAAAACTTATTGTCAATTATTACATGTCTATTTGTTCTGTCTCTAAAAGTGTTCATTTAGTTGAATTTTAACTATTTATTGTTTGTTTTGTTTTGTTTTGTTTTGTTTTGTCTTGTTTTTTTTTTTTTTTTTTTTTCTAATTTGATACATGATTTAATTTACTGGTAGAGAAAGGCCTGTAACAAACAAATTTCAAATTCTCTTCTTTTCTTTAATCACATTTTAACTGCTCGCATTAGCACTGACAATACCCATTCTTATAAAGAATAGCAACATAATAATCTCAGTTTGCCAATGTCTTAAGGACATTAACTTACAATTAATGCTTCTGTATGAATGATAATGAATTAATAAATACATGTACAAAATGTCTATACAGCTTACAATGAACTTAATCTGCAATCATCTTTTACAGAGAAATGTTAATGTCAATAGACTGTTCTCTTAGGAATATACATGGTGCTACAGGGTAGCACTTTAAAAAAACAACAGCATTTTGCGAGTTTTCATTTTTAAAAGAAGTATGTGACATAAAATTGTACAAGAGGTTTTAAAGTGTTTCATGTGCTTCATTTTACCTTAAAAGAACAGTCCTGAACAAAAACCACTGTTCACTAAATTCATGTTATGTGAAATCATACAATAAAACATCAACATTATAAAAGCTGTTAATCTGATTAATTATCTTTTTTCTAAAAGTCAAAGAATATTTAATGACTGATTTCTTAAGTAATCTTTATCATAGCTGAACAATTTAAAGGTTCTAAATTTCAAATTAAAAAAAAAAAAAAAAAACAGATAAATTACATTTTTATATAATATATTTTGACACAACATATTTATTTCTTCCAGCACTTCAAAATGGCACATTTAATATTGAAATATATACCACTTTTCTAAAACTTTTTATGTTTAAGTGATTGAAGTGGATGCTATCTTACATATGTATAACAATATTAATAAGAAGCACAGCTCAAATTGTATTTGTGTTAAAATAATTTAAACTGATGAATAAATATTCCAAAAATCAATGGTATTTTACACAATTTAAAATACATTTTAAACATTATGCTACAGAATAAATAAATTGCATTCATTATTCAAGAATAGTACATTAATTGTGACATAATAAAGATAACATTTACATCTATGCATTTTCAATGAGATTGGAAGCACAGAAACATGAACTAGCCCATTTCCAAGAAATATTACAATCTGACCCAATCATTTTATATGTTTACTTTTGTAATAGCAGCCCTAATTTTAGCCATCTATGACATGAACAAATAAAAGTATGACATATGAACATATCTACAAATGATTATTTTTCCCATATTTTCCTTAGAATGAGAAGCCATAGAAATCTATATAAATCATATTACAGGGGAAACAATTTCAGCAAACAAATAATCTGTGAAACTTCAGTGCCGACAAGCTTGATCTAATCCTCTTGATATCCCAATGTATCCCTGTAGAACATCGATCTCTTCCTTACTACTGAACACATACTGTCTTCCTGACTTTATGGTGAAGACATATCACCAAAAACAATGTACGGTCATTTGTAAATAAAATCTAAATCTGAAAAAGAAAGAAAGAAAATTTACTATAAAAAATTAAAGGGGCATTAGCTGTCAAATTCATGTTCACCAATTTGACTCAAATTCTCATATTTGATTTATAAAATACTAAAACGTATATCCAAATTACAAAAAGTCTAAAATAAACAATTAACAATGCATGGACTTGATAATATGTATCAACATTTCTGGTGTATTTTTGTCTAGATGTCATCTAATTAACCATCGAGATGACCTCCGAAGACTGCAAACGGTCATATAACCTGATATAAACATAAATATAAATTTAAACCGATTGTGACCACGTGCAATTGTATTTTCCTTAGTCTGTTTGATTTCATATTGTAGGTTAAAAAGTATGTTTATCATCGTTGTTACCTGTATAAGAATGATTATTTTGTGGATCGAACCAGTCAACCCAATGGTTCATCCTTGTTTCACTTTCAATGTTGACATTCTTTAACTTTAATAGCTGAATGCATGCGTAACCCATGTCCAGCTAAGGGGTTAAATTGAAGGTCACATGAATACGTATTCAATGAGGTCCAATTATTCACTTGCAAGAGAATAATTCATCAGCGATGTTTCTTAGCTTATTTTGACAAAATTGAACCAAATTGGCTACTAAAAGTGAATTATTATTTCACTATTTCACTTTCACTAATGATTGAACAAAAAAAAATAATATTAAGATTTTTTTCATTACTCGTAGCTAATGCCCCTTTAAAAGGTTTAAAGCTTAATGAAATAATGAGCCATTTTGACTGTCAGGCTGGCACCCACTGCTTTATATACTTTTATAATGGCATGCAGATAGTGGCATTATAATTTTTTTATTATATTTGAATAAAAATTTCATTCTCTTTAGAAATCTTCTATGTCATCAAATTAATCGACAAAAGAATTCATCAAACATTGAAAATGAGCATTTAAATTTTAAGTTTCTACTAAGTATGTCAAAACTTCTTTACTAATGTCAGTTCATAAGTTCATACATTATGATTAATTTGTTGTTATTGCTTATTGTCCAGTTGCAAATATTTCATGAATATTCATTCAGGACAAAAGTACTCTATATTGTTGCATATAAATATACTATAATTTCCTTTTTTTCTAGTTTTTAAGTTTGTTGGTTGGATTACCAGTGAGTGAGTATACCTATATATATTGTGCATTTTTTTCCCCAGTGTATCTATATATATATTCATAAAACTGTCTGAAACTTATGTAATAGGTACAAATTTAGTTAACCTTTTAAAATTACACAAAAAAAAAAAAAAAAAAAAAAAAGATTATTGCAGACTTTACTTTTTGTTTTGTTTTTGGCTCCCAAATCTTCTTCTGTCTGATTTTATACAAATTCTATTTATGATGAATTATTTCAAGAATCTCATCCATTTGTTGATATAGGACAATTCATATCTTCATCTTGTCAAAATATATTATGGCTTAACCTTCACAAAACAGTGTCCTGATCAACAGTTTTTAAACCAAAGTATTCAAGAATTTCAATTGTTCAGCTCTGGCCTCAAACTTGAATAAAATCGGCATATCAAAGAACCCCAATAATTCAATTTTGATGAAATCAAACAAAGTTTAATTTTGGACCCTTTTGACCTCAATGTGGAAAAAATTGATAATGGGGCCCAAAAATCAAAAATCTCAATACATGGTTAGATTCAGCATATCAAAGAACCCCATATATTCAATTTTGTTGAAATCAAACAAAGTTTAATTTTGGACCCGATTTGGACCAACTTGAAAACTGGGCCCATAATCAAAAATCTAAATACATGTTTAGATTCAGCATATCAAAGAACCCTAAGAATTCAATTTTTGTTAAAATCAAACTAAGTTTAATTTTGGACCCTTTGGACCTTAATGTAGACCAATTTGAAAACGGGACCAAAAATTAAGAATCTAAATACACGGTTAGATTCGGCATATCAAAGAACCCCAATAATTCAATTTTTGATGAAATCAAACAAAGTTTAATTTTGGACCCTTTGGACCTCAATGTGGACCAATTTAAAAACGGGCCCAAAATCCAAAAACTTAATACACGATTAGATTCAGCATATTAAAGAACCCCAAGAGTTCAAGAATAAAACCCCATTGAAATTGGTCAAGAAATAAGCAATTTATACAAAGTATCTTCTTTTGCACAATACTGTGCAATTGAATATTTCTTGCAATTGCGCAATACTGTGCAATTGAATATTTCTTGCTATTGCGCAATACTGTACAATTGACAATTTCTTGCTATTGCACAATATTGTGCTATTGGATATTTCTTGCTATTGCGCAATACTGTGCAATTGAAGATTTCTTGCTATTGCGCAATACTGTGCAATTGAAAATTTCTTGCTATTGCACAATACTTATTATATAATAATTTACACATCCTGTTTGGTGTGTATCTCCTGCCATATCATTATTATTTGCTTTTAAATATAAATCAGAAATAAAAAACTTAAAATGGAAAATTTTAAAGAAAAAAAAGGAAAAAAAGGAAAAAAAAATCCCCCAAATTTTTGAACCCCTTATGATTCATCACCCCAAACTCAATCCCAGCCTTCCTTTGAGGTATGGTACCTTGCAGTACAATTTCAGAGAGATCCATACACTTGAACACAAGTTATTGTCTGGAAACTAGAAAATGCTTATTTTGGCCCTTTTGGCCCCTAATTCCTAAACGTTTCAGGCAATTACCCCAAACTCAATTCCAGTTTTCCTTTGTGATATGGAACCTTGTAGTACAATTTCAGAAAGATCCATACACTTACACACAAGTTATTGTCATGAAACTAGAAAAATGCTTGTTTTTGCCCTTTTTGGCCCCTAATTCCTAAACGTTTCAGGCAATTACCCCAAACTCAATTCCAGCTTTCCTTTGTCATATGGAACCTTGTAGTACAATTTCAGAAAGATCCATACACTTACACACAAGTTATTGTCATGAAACTAGAAAATGCTTGTTTTTGCCCTTTTTGGCCCCTAATTCCTAAAATTTGGAGGCAATTACCCCAAAATCAATCCCAGCATTCCCACATAATATACTTACATTTAATATACATGTAATATTGTTCCTTCATTGCTCTTCATATGCATAACCAATTAATGTTGTTTCTCTACAAAGTAAATATAGTAACAAAGGTTGAAGAACTTGCTTTTATTGATACTTGTTAACAATAATGACTCACTACTCTTTCTCAAAATAAAGATCAAAACTATATGAAGAACAATCATTTTTTTCTTCTTCCATTTTTAACATTTGAATATTTAGCATTTTCATCTTTAGTGTAAAAAAAATGTTTATCTAAATTCAGGACAATGAAGCTTTTCTGTGTGTACTTCAGCAATTCTGATACTATTTCATATTTCTATACAGTTCATGAAAAGAAAAATGGGGAATGTGTCCATGGGACACAGATGACGCCCCCGCTTGCATATAACTTATAAATGGACATAACTCAAGAACTGTAAAAGTGATGCTACCCAAATTTGTACTTGATGTGAGTTTTTTGGTTATAAGCATTGTGTATAAGTTTCATAACATTTGGTTGAGGCAAACTGAAGTTAGAGAACAGAAATGAAAAATTCAGCAATTTTTCCATTTGTAAAGGGGCATAACTGTAGAACGGTAAAAAAGATGCCACCAAAATTCAAATTTGATCTGTGTTTTGTGGTAATAAGCATTGTGTATAAGTTTCATAAAATTTGGTTGAGGCAAACAAAAGTAAGAGAACGGAAACCAATTTTGGGACATACGTACAGACGGACAGACGGACAAGGGTTAAACTTAATGCTCCCTCCACTATGGCGGGGGCATAAAAATGATTTAGAAGGTTCAATAGAAAAGTCTTTCAAATGCAAATATATTTTATTTCTGATTGCTTTTTTGATTTAGAATCTTGTTACCAAAATTGTCATCAACATTAAGTAAAGCAGGATGTGGATATTTGTACAAATGAGGTAAAATTATTTAGAGTGTATCATTTCGATGAACTTACTGATTAGGCAGTTGGTAAGCAGATGCTTGACTCCTGAAAAAAAAAAATCCAAAGTTATAAAGTCATTTATACTATTTTGCATGATGACAAGATTGGTAAACATTTAGTGAAATATTTCCTTCTAGAAACTAGTTTTTCATTAGACAGTAATCTAAATATGTTCTCCATCTATTCATTACACTTCTCAGTATAAAAAAAATAAGATAATGTGGTATTAAAGCCAAGGAGACAACTATCCACAAGACAGAAAAAGATGAGGGTTTAAACATATATACTTACAATACTAAACCATCATCAAATGTCATTATCTTTTCTGTATTTGAAACAGCACTGTAAACAAAATAAACATGTTTAATCATCTACAATGTCAATTTCTGCATTATTTCACAGGTAGACACAACAATGATATTATGTTAAAAACAAAATACTTAAGATACAACTGTAAATTTACATGTCTTCAACTAAATAAAAGAAATATGTGTCTGAGGACACAAATGCCCATGCTCAAGCTTGCTTATAATATGTGAAAATACTTTTGGGACGGACGGAAGGACAGATGGATGGTCAAGGGTAACACTTGATACCCCTTTTGCCTAGCAAGGGGCATACACAAATATTTGTATGTTGACCTCTAGATTTCTTTGGAATTTTTGTGTTGTTTGGTAGCTGTCTCACCGACACACACCTTGCATCTTTTTTCACTTATATATAAAATGTAAATGAACTGGCCTGTCAATGCTGGGAATATGTTCTTATTGTACTTTGTTTAAACTACTCATTGAAAATAAAAATTTTAAAAAAGACCTCTTTCAAGAAAACTGGTAAAACATGAATGAATTTGGTTTATCATTATTCTAAATGTCTCAGTGTGTATGTGATTTGATATTGGTAGAGGACTCACTTGGCTTTAGCTTGCATTATTGTATGTGACTTAAGGCTTGCTGACTTTCTTTACATTAGCATATAAGTCTGTATCATAGGAGGTTGATTGAGTTCAATAAATTGGATTTAGTATGTCAGTATATCTGACATATTGTTGGTTGACATTAGCAATCAATTGCATATTGACAAAACACGGGTTGAGTTGACTTACTTTGCTTTAGCATGTGTTAGTATATGTGACTTGAGGTTGGTAGACTGTGCAAACTTTTTATTGCAGCCATCAAATGGACAAACATATGGTCTGTCCCCTGTATGTATTCTAACATGTGTCCGTAAGTTGAAGTCCAGTGAAAATCTTTTCCCACAGCCTTCAAATGTACACTGCAAATAAAATGCCAACAATAGTTAGAATCATAACAACTCAGTCTGGTATATATATATATATATGGAGGATTCTCCAGAAATAACTAAACAATCTTTAAGTGAAACGGTTGTTATACCAAAATATCAGAAAAGAGATTAAAATATGAAACATCATGCTTACAGAGCACTTTTTCTCAAGACACTTGATTTTTAAATTACAATTTCAATTGTATGTAATGCAAGTAGTACAAACTGCAGCCAATAATTTCACAAATTTCAATTATTACCGTGTTCTTCCAAAGACTCTTTTACTTTCAGCCTCAGAGTATTCTGACCCTATTGCTTAAATGTCTGACTGTGATCCTATCAGAAATTAGTTCCTTGATGATTTTATTATAAAATTTGTTTTACCCTGGCCTTCTGCTATAAATTTCTGCAACAAGATGCTAATTGAAATTCATGGGAGAAAACTGATCTTTATCACCATTCATATATTTTAAAATTGACAATAATTCTTTTTCACACTTTTAGTAACCAGCAAACAGCTCCTTTATTTATTCAATTTACATGTCATTCTCTAATATTATCTTTGTTGAACTCTGGCATTCTCTGTTGTATTTAGATCCATATTTAGCCTTATCAAAGTATTTGTATATTACCTGAAATGGTTTCTCCCCTGTGTGAACAAGCTGGTGCCGTTTTAACTTGGAACTTTCAACAAAGGCTTTCCCACATTCTGCACAGACATGTACCCTTGGTCCATGCGTATGTAGATGTTTGCGCATGGCTGAGTTATCACGAAACATTTTATTGCAACCCTGTGAAAAAAGTAATGTGTTACTCTAGAAAAAGTTTTTAGCATTCAGGGAATAGAGTATTATAGAAGATTTCATAAAGTTGTAAAAAATTATTCACTTTTCAAGACAATTTAGAAATTGACATAATGCAAATACACTAGTCTATTATCATACAGAATATGATGACCTGTAGATATATTTGGTTTTTGTTTCTTACGTTGCTGTCTCATTTGTATTTACTCCACATACTTTTATCCACCAAAACAAATTTTCATACATATATATGTATTGTAGCTGTTATCTAGTATGATTAATTCATCTTTGACTTTGGTAAAATAAAAGAATGTGTCCGAGGACATGAATTCCACCCCTCAGCTTGCTTATAATATGTGAAAATACTTTTGTGATGGACAGAAATATGGACTGACATACAAGGGTAACACTTAATGCCCCCTTAGCCTAGCGGTAGGGGCATTAAAAACAAAACATGCTTGTCATGTTTGGTAAAAACTGACACAACAGCTTCCTATCAATAAATAAAACAATTTTTTAACTGGTCTCTATAAGGATACACACAACTTTTCCTTCACACTTTTAAAAATAGAACTTATAAATAAAACACCTGTCTACCACCTGTCAAATATTAATTTATTTACTGCAAACATGTATGCTCACCAGCAGTACAATTATTGTTTTTTGTTCACAATATGAGTGAAATATTTCTCATTTATACACATGACATATTAAACATGGAATCCATTTGCTAAAATAAAACACCCAGCATTCTTTAAGGGAAAATGACCAAAACTTTTTGTTTATACCCATGTATCCCATTTCAGTGAAGAAGAAAACATTTTTTATGGGATTATTATGACTAAACTGAAAAAACTGTCAGAAACCAAAATTATGACAGAAATTCTTCATAAATTCCTTATAGAAGTATACCTTATGTGGACAAGGAACTGTTCTTGGCACATCATCTGCAGGTTTTCTTGGCTTTATTCTGAAATAATCAAACATAACTGTTAGTCTTTCTAATTTTTCTTTTCCTATTGAATTAATTTTTTTAGCGCTGCTTGTACATATAGAAACTAAATGTTTGGACAGAGTTGCATTGGATTACAAAGCATGATGAATTAGAAATACAGTTTTTAATATAATGGCACCACAAGCTAAAATTTTATTTATATTTTCTTTTGGCTAAAAAAAGTATGCATCCAAGCTTATTCCCAATGTTGCAGCAAATTATCTTTTCTGGGTCAAATTTTTTACATACAAATGTATACAGTATCCCTAATTTTAATCCATTAACCTAAGGAATAGTAAATTATTTTGAAAAGAAATTATAAACAAAATGATTTATTTGCTCAGATTCACATTACAAAATCACAATGCATTAAAATTTTGTCAATTCATGCATGATGTAATGAGGTTATAAGAATTAAAATGTAGCCAATGAATGATTTTATAGAAGTTACCTTGTCAATGATCAAAAGCAGACAATATGATAGCTAATATTGAAATATTTGGTCCCTTCCCAATCTTGATAAATACCTTGAGTGCTGTAGCAACTGCATGTCTCTTGGCTGGAGACTGAAATTAACAACAAATCCAATTTGTTTATTGAAATGAACATGGATTTTTCTTTATACTCATTATTCTATATTTAAACAAACTAATATTAAAGCAATCAACGTGATCTCTTCTTTAAAAAAAAAAGCCTCAAAACCTAGTAAATAGGAATGCAAAATATGTTGCTATATAAACTACTGGCAGAGGCAATAACTGAAAATGTCAGCTTTTTCATTCAGAATGAATTCTAACCTCCAAGAACTCTAGTTAAGGAGCACATTTGACCAACATTTAGTAAATGAGCATTAACTTGCATGTTTAATTTTCATACCAGATATTGGACAAATCTTATTTGTATAAGAAAAGTACATGTACTCTTTGTATCAAAATGTTCTGTATCATCTTGTATTGACTGTTCCTCAACAATGCAGTTACATGTAACTATCTTAAAACAGTCTGCATTCAAATAGGTACCTAATTGGCACATGAATTATTAAATACTGTACTAGAGCCATGATAATTCCTTTAACTAGTAATTAAAAAAAAATTGAAGTGCAAACTGCAATGTTAGTTAGAAATAAAAAATACTGTTAGAGAAGTAACTTGTTGAGTTACTACAGCACTCAAAAATAATAAAAAAAAAATTGTGTATGAAATAACAATACTAGTATAGTGAACTTCTAATTGTAATATAGTTATAACTTATAACTACAGGCCATGTATTGATTAATTTGAAATATTTGTCAATTTTACTCCAAGTCAGGGAAAGTATGATCTAAATTGCAATGATAAGTATTTTCACCAAATACATACAAGCATCAAATGATAAAACCATGCAATATCTGTTTGAATATGAACATGTAGCAGTAGCATTATTTATTACAAAGGCTAAGCTTTCGCATTTTCATGTACATGTATATCATTTCACTTCTATACAAAATAAGCGCTATTCTTTTGAAGTTAAAGCTGCTAAGTTTCTGTAAACGAACTATGTTATTACAGCAACAACAGGGGTGTCTAAAGACCATGACTACTAAGGCACGATTTTATGCAAACAATAAAATGCTTTGCCATGTGCAGCCTTATTCGACCGCAGAAGTCGAACCCTGAACAGTTGGGGCAAGTTTGGACACAATATTCAGGCTTGATACTGTCTGAATTTGGATCGTGATCAAATTTTTGACATAATAAAAGTTTCTGACACAAAAATAATGTGGCCAAAGATCTTAAAAATTTGAAATGGGACATTTAATTTACATAGTATGGTCTGATCTCCAAAATCTAACAACATTGTTAGATTCAGCATATAAAAAAACACCAAAAATTTCATTTTAGTTGAAATCAAACAAAGTTTAATTTTGGACCCTTCAAACCTTAATATGGACTAATTTGAAAACAGGGCCCAAAAAAAATCTAAATGCACAAGAAGATTCAGCATATCATACGAGCCGCAATAATTCAGTTTTTGATGAAATCAAACAATGTTTAATTTTGGACCCTTTGGACCTCAATGTAGACCAATTTAAAAATGGGCCAAATATCCAAAATAGTAATACAAGGTTAGAACCCCCAAATATTAAAGACTTTAAATTAATCCCACTGAAATTGGTTAAAAGATTTGTATTTATTTTCAACTGAAGATTTCTTACTATTGTGCAATACTGTAAAAATGAAAAAAATTTCGGAAAAAAATAAAAAATTAAAAAAAAATCCCACCAAAAAAATTTCTCCCCCGCAATTACCCCTAAACTCAATCCCAGCCTTCCCTTTGAGGTATGGAACCTTGTAGTACAATTTCAGAGAGACCCATACACTTAAACACAAGTTATTGTCTGGAAACTAGACTAAAAAGCTGCGCCATGAGCGCATGATACCCCCGTCGTCTTGTGTGTGAATTTTTATGCAATAATCATAAATAGATTCTGACATACGGCCTGACATGCGAAAACCCCTTTTTTTGAATCACAAAACTCAATATCTCTAAAATAAAATTTTGAATCAAAACCAAAAAGTATACAGATCTTTAAATTAATATAACTAAGAAGTGTGTAAAATTTTAAGCAATAATCATAAATCGTTTTTGAGATACAGTGCGACATGTGAAAACCCCTTTTTTACAAAATAATCAATATCCCAAAAATAAAATTTTGAATCAAAACCAAAAGTATACAGATCTTTAGATTAATATAACTAAGCAGTGTGTAAAATTTTCAGCAATAATCATAAATCGTTTTTGAGATACAGTGCGACATGTGAAAACCCTCCCCCCTTTTTTAACACAATACTCAATCTCTAAAATAAAATTTTGAACCATCACCAAAAAGTATACAGATCTTAAGATTAATATAACTAAGAAGTGTGCAAAGTTTTAAGCAATAATCATAAATAGTTTTTGAGATACAGCGCGGCAGGTGAAAAAAAAAAACACACATCTGTTTTAGTTACTAAGTCCCGTAACTGAAAAAGTTTTAATCTTATTTTCACCAAAAAGTATACAGATCGTTTGACCATCATAAGAAACAACTATGTTAAGTTTCATGAAATTTGGATAAGTCGTTCTCAAGTAACGGTGCAACATGTTTACGCTGGACAGACAGACGGACAGACGACATTTGTATACCATAATACATCCCATCAAATTTTGACGGGCGTATAAAAATGCTTGTTTTTGGCCCCTTTTTCCCCCTAATTCCTGAATGTTTGGGCAATTACCCCCAAACTCAATCCCAGCCTTCCCTCTGTGGTATGGAATCTTGTAGTACAATTTCAGAGAGATCCATACACTTAAACACAAGTTATTGTCCGGAAACTACAAAAATGCTTGTTTTTGGCCCCTTATTCCTAAACTGTTGGTACCCTCTACGTCCCCCTGAATCTGCTACCGACTACCTATCACAGTCTCGCAAAAACATATTCTTAACAACAGAGAGGTTTAAATAAATAAGATTTGCCAATTCTGTGATCTTGTAAATTCACTTTACAAATTAGTGCAATAAAGTGTGCATAATAACCACCACATGAGGATTGGTTGCCTTAACTTGTGAACATGTAGCTCAGACAAGTTGGAGTCAGGAGGTTTAATGTCCAAAAAGAAGTCATTCATTATATTACAAAATTTTCATTCATTTTATAAATGGTTACAAGGGGGTGTCTATTGCTTGAAAAGTTAAATCCCATCTCATTATAGATAAGGAAAGCTGATGCATGAATCTATGATTAATGCTTTGAATTAGGTGGAACTGTTTTAGTGTTTTAAAAGTTATGTCTCCCTTCATTTATAGAAGTCATTCCAGTAGAGAAAATGTGCAACAATCTTATTCTGAGTTTCTAGTACTGAAAAGGTATAAGTATTGTCATAGCAAATAGTGGCAAATAAGAACATATATATATGTATATTTCAACCGAATCAAATGAATCTACATGAATACCTTGGACTTATCTATTGTAATGTCATGAATGTTAACAAACAGCAGTGTCATCAAGGACATTGTTCAATCATTGCCCGAAGATTGCCAAAAGGCATGAAAGCAATAGTGACATATTATTTCAAAAAAAGTTAAATATTTGATGTCGTTCGCACTTTGAGAATTATGAATTTTGATATGATACATTTATATGTGCACCGTTTTTATTGACTTGTTTATATATGCATATAGATTCTACCATTGTATTGAGTATGATACGATATTTATCCACTTGAGACAGTTAAATTTTCAAATTTAAAACGTGAGGCTCACCAAATGTTTTAAATATTTAAAATTTAACTATCGAGAGTGAATAAATGTCTTATTGCACAAGATTTGATGGTGGAATCTGTTTCTCTAAAGATTTTAAATGATATGCAAGATGTGTACCTTCCATGTGATGTCATCAGGCATGGTCGCCTTTTTCATGATGGCATAATAGGAATTTCAGAGAAAAGCAAGAAAAGTTGACGTCATAATCAAATTTTGACCAATGAAGCACTGAGATCAAATGAACCACACGTTGATTAAAAATAATCAACCGGTCAGGAAAATGAAAAATAGGGTAAAAACAATCATTCGGTGAGTATTGCCGGCAATACATAGTCCCCTACCGGTTAAAAATTCATTGTACTGGAACAAAATGCTAAATTTATCTATAACTTGTCATGGTGTAAACTATATAACAAATATCAAGTCAATATCTTCAAGCATGACAAATATAAATGTGGAAAATTGATTATTTAAGTGAATTTTTTAAGTCCAAGGACCATAACTCTGCACAAAATCATCAGACCGGAACAAAATTCAATTATGATCTGTAACTTATGATAAAACAATATACCAATTATCAAATCAATATCTTCAAGCATGACGAAAAAAAGTGAGGAAAACTGATTATTTGAGTGAATTTTATAAGTCCAAGGACCATAATTCTGCACAAAATCATTAGACTGGAACAAAATTCCATCTTGATCTTTTACTTGTCATGATAAACTTATATACCAACCATCAAATCAATATCTTTAAGCACAAAGAAATAAATTACTTCGCCTAGCGCAGTTAGATACGACCGCAGAGGTCCAACCCTGAACAGTTGGGGCAAAAATGGACACAATATTCGCACTTGATACAGGCCTGAATTTGGATTGTAATTAAATATTTGACACATAATAGGTTTCTGACACAGAATAACTGTCGTCAAAGAACTTGAATTGGTTGTGATTTGAATTTATATTCATTTTTTTGCTTTTCTGCAAATAGACCACAAAAAAAAATTTCAGAGAGACCCATACACTTAACCATGTTAAACACAAGTTATTGTCCTGAAACAAGAAAAATGCTTGTTTTTTGCCCCTTTTTGGCCCCTAATTCCTAAAATTTTGAGGCAATTCCCCCCAAAATCAATCCCAGCCTTCCCTTTGTGGTATGGTACCTTGCAGTACAATTTCAGAGAGATCCATACACTTGAACACAAGTTATTGTCTGGAAACTAGAAAATGCTTATTTTGGCCCTTATTCCTACGAATTACCCCAAACTCAATTCCAGCTTTCCTTTGTGATATTGAACCTTGTAGTACAATTTCAAAAGATCCATACACTTACACACAAGTCATTGTCAAGAAACTAGAAAATGCTTGTTTTTGCCTTTTTGGCCCCTAATTCCTAAAATTTAGAGGCAATTACCCCAAAATCAATCCCAGCATTCCCTTTGTGATATGGAACCTTGTGGTACAATGTCAGAGAGATCCATACACTAACACACAAGTTATGTCTGGAAGTTACAAAAATGCTTATTTCTGGCCCCTTTTTGGCCGCTAATTCCTTAACTGTTGGTACCATAACCCCCAAAATCAATCCCAACCTTCCTTTTGTGGTATTGAACCTTATGGTAAAATTTCATAGAGATCCATACACTTAAACTAAAGTTAGAGTGCGAAAACCAATGTGTCTTCGGATGACGACGACAACGCCAACGTCATACCAATATACGAATGCAAAATTTTTTTGCGGTCGTATATAAAAAGTAACTTCTAATAAACAGCTGCGCCATGAGCGCATGATACGCCCGTCTTGTGTGCGAATTTTTATGCAATAAGCATAAATAGTTTCTGACATACGGCGTGACATGCGAAAACCCCCTTTTTTTTTTACAAAAACTCAATATCCTTAAAATAAAATTTTGAATCAAAACCAAAAAGTATACAGATCCTTAGATTAATATAACTAAGAAGTGTGTAAAATTTTAAGCAATAATCATAAATCGTTTTTGAGATACGGCGCGACATGTGGAAAACCCTCCCCTTTTTTTTTTTTACAAAATACTCAATAACTCAAAAATAAAATTTTGAATCATCACCAAAAAGTATACAGATCTTAAGGTTAATATAACTGAGAAGTGTGCAAGTTTTAAGCAATAATCATAACTGTTTTTGAGATATGGCGCGACATGTGAAAAACCCCTCCCCCTTTTTTAACAAAATACTCAATATCTCTAAAATAAAATTTTGAATCATCACCAAAAAGTATACAGATCATCTACAAGACACCGGACATTTGTATACCATAATACGTCCCGTCAAAATTTGACGGGCGTATAAAAATAAATTGACAGCTAATCACCTAAACAAATTTTATACATAATTTAAAAGCAGTGTAAGGGAGGTAATTCAAAATGTTGTTTGAATTACTTCCCTTACACTGCTTTTAAATTATGTATAAATATTTGTATTGTCTTGAGGTTATTAGCTGTCAATTTATTTATAGAAGTTACTTTTTTTAAAATGTTGTGTTTGAATTATTTCCTTTACACTGCTTTTAAATTATGTTTTGTACTAAAGTAATTGTCCATTAACGAGGACACCCTTGTTTTTCCCCCTTTTTTGCCCCTAATTCCAAAACGAGTTGAGCCATAACCTCCCAAAATCAATTTTTACCATCCCTTTGTGGTATGGAAACTTGTCGAATTTCAGAGAGATCCATACACCATTCCACACAAGTTATTGTCTGGAAACGAGAAAAAAGCTTATTTGGGCCCCTTTTTGGTCCCTAATTCTTAAACTGTTGGGACCATAACCTCCAAAATCAATCCCAACCTTCTTTTTGTGATCATAAACCTTGTTTTAAATTTCTATTAACTTATATTAATGTTAATGTGCGAAAACTAAATAACTTTGGACGACGACGACTTTTTTGCGGTCGTATAAAAAGTGTGGAAAACTGATTTGCGGGACTGACGAATGGACGGAGTGCAAACCTATAGACCCCTTCGACTGTCGGAAGGGACTAATTAGAGAAATATATTTAACCATTCATATGATGGGAAGGGAAATGGCCAACAAGTCCCGGAAACAAAATCTATTAGTTTATTTATAAGTTCTTGCCAAGGAAAATCAATTATTTAACTTTTAAGGTGAGCCCAATTATATGTCAAAAGAGTTCCCAACCTTTCTAGTCCTATAATAAATAAATTATTGTTGTATAATTTATTTATTTTTGTTATTTCAGGAAATCTCCTTTTGTTCTAAAAAAGAAAACTCATTATAATAGCTAAATTGGATCCCTTTTAGGATTTTTAAATTGTTTGCTCCTTGCTAAAAGTTTGTATCCCTAGTATTAATTTGGGTTAAATTTTGACAATTGGTTGTGCTGACTTATCACTAAGGGACTACTAGAATTTTTGTAATACAAATTTTGTAGCAGATTACTTTTGACGTTTCGTAAGTTAGTCCAAGTTAGTGTAAACCCTAATTAAATTAAATAAAATGCTCCGCTGGGTGCAGCTTGATACGACCGCAGAGGTCGAACCCTGAACAGTTGGGGTAAGTATGGACACAACATTCAAGCTTGATACAGCTCTGAATTTGGATTGTGATTAAATAGCATAGGTTTCTGACACAGAATGAATGTGGTCTAAGAACTTAAAATTTTTAATTTACTTATTATGGTCCAATATCAAAATCTAAATACATGGTTAGATTCAGCATATCAAAGAATCCAAAGAATTCAATTTTGATGAAATCAAGCGAAGTTTAATTTTGGACCCTTTTGACCTCAATGTGGACCAATTTGATAACGGGCCCAAAAATCAAAAATCTAAATACATGGTTAGATTCAGCATATCAAAGAACCCCATTTATTCAATTTTGTTGAAATAAAACAAAGTTGTAGTACAATTTCATTAAGATCCGTACACTTATACACAAGTTATTGTCCTGAAACTAGAAAATGCTTGTTTTTTGCCCTTTTGGCCCCTAATTCCTAAAATTTTGAGGCAATTACCCCAAAATCAATCCCAGCCTTCCCTTTGTGGTATGATACCTTGCAGTACAATTTTTAGAGATCCATCCACTTGAACACAAGATATTGTCTGGAAACTAGAAAATGCTTATTTTGGCCCTTTTGGCCCTTAATTCCTAAACGTTTTGGGCGATTACCCCAAACTCAATTCCAGCTTTCCTTTGTGATATGGAACCTTGTAGTACATTTTCAGAAAGATCCATACACTTACACACAAGTTATTGTCATGAAACTAGAAAATGCTTGTTTTGGCCCTTTTGCCCCTAATTCCTAAAATTTTGAGGCAATTACCCCAAAATCAATCCCAGCATTCCTTTGTGATATGGAACCTTGTGGTACAATGTCAGAGAGATCCATACCCTACACACAAGTTATTGTCTGGAAGTTACAAAATGCTTATTTTGGCCCCTAATTCCTTAACTGTTGGTACCATAACCCCAAAATCAATCCCAACCTTCCTTTTGTGGTATTGAACCTTATGGTAAAATTTCATAGAGATCCATTCACTTAAACTGAAGTAATTGTGCGAAAACCAAGGTGTCTTGGGACGACGACAACGCTAACGTCATACCAATATACGACCGCAAATTTTGCGGTCGTATAAAACCTTTGTGAGCACGCTCACCCCACGCCCCACATTGTCACTGGACAAAGACTCATAACTCTTCAAAAGTCAACTGATAAAAATTTTCTTGTGGATATGCACATTTACATATTATGTCCTCATTAACTACAAAGTTTCATGAAATTCTGTAGTGTGGTTTCAGAGGAGTTGCGATGACAAACTGTTGCAGTAGTATATTGAGGCCAATAAGTTCAAAGGGGCATAACTCCTAAAAAAATTGAATCATAATTTCCTGTCAATATGCACATCTACACAGTATGTCCGTATTATCTACAAAGTTTCATGAAATTCTGTTTTGTGGTTTCAGAGGAGTTCAGATGACAAACTGTGGCAATAGTATATTGAGGCCAATAAGTTCAAAGGGGCATAACTCCTAGAAAAAAAAATTGAATCATAATTTCCTGTCAATATGCAGATCTACAAAGTATGTCCTTATTATCTACAAAGTTTCATGAAATTCTGTTGTGGTTTCAGAGAAGTTGTGATGACAAGAACAGGACTGACGGACGGGTCAAAAACATTATACCCTCCGCAACTTCTTTGCGTGGGGTATAAATATATAAACTGTTAGTGCATATTAGTGTTCCAAGCAATGAATTAATGCATGCATGCAAATATTCAATCCTCCATCAAAAATATTCTACATTCTGTAGAAAATGTGAAATGAATGCTAATAAAAACATGAAAAACATGGGGCTATATCGTCAAATTTCACCATCCAACATGAAATACCAAACACACAGAAATGGAGATATATTTTGATAAATAATGTTTTTTTTTTCATAAAATTAAAAAAATTTTTTTAACCCTAAATTATACCTAGTCCCTTTTCCCTAAAATATACCCCTAAGTGGGATAAGGATGTTTATATTTTATTACTTATTATAAACTGTTATCACAGAGATATGTCTCACCTTTTTGTAATTTTGATAATGCATATGTTGAAATTAAAATAGCAATACTTTAACATGTAAGTTATGCAAATATTCAAAGTCGATGAACCATGACTGAAGGTACATGGCTGAACAATCTCCATGGAAATGAGATGTGTCAATGTTAATACGACTGCATACCAAATACCATTGACTTATCATACATGTAAGTCGTTCCCTTTAAACAAACCTAAACACAAACATTAACTTGTAAAAGTTTCAAAGTCAATGAACCATGATGAGGGGGTGGGGCTTTCAAATCTCCATGGAAATAAGACTTGCAAATGCCAATAAATTTTCATACCAAATATCATTGACTTAACATTAGCAGTTCATCTTAAACTGATCTAATTACAAACTAATACATATAAACTAAGCAAATGTTTCAAAGTCAATAGACCATGACTGAGGGGGAGGGGCCAAATATTCTTCATGGAAATGAGATGTGTTAATGCTTATACAACTGAATACCAATTAACATTGGCCTACCACTAATGGTTCCCCTTGAACTGACCTAATCACAAACTAATACATGCAAACTAAGCAAAATTTTCAGTCAATAGACCATGACTAAGGGGGCGGAGCCAAATAATCTCCATGGAAATGAGATATGCCAATGCTTATACAACTGCATACCAAATAGCATTGACCTATAACTAGTGGTTCCCCATAACCTGACCTAATCACGAACTAATACATATAAACTAAGCAAAAGTTTCAGTCAATAGACCATGACTGAGGGGGCAGGGCCAAATAATTTCCATGGTAATGAGATGTGACTTTTTGACTCCAAGGCGAGACAATAATTGATATATTATAGTTGATATAAGTTATCTTAAACACTGTCTTATATACTGATTCTCTTAGCTTTTCCCTTAGCTTGTTACTCTAAAACATGTCATCAATTGACAGCAATTTTGTACTTTGAATAAAGTTATAATTTTAAATTGAAATGTATTAAAACAAGGAAAAATTTGAATCTGGAATAATTTTGAAATCTGGAAAAATGATAAGAATTGCATGATGAAAACTAACCCAATTTAGGAGGGTTTATAGCCATGCATGCATGGCTAAGGGGGTTAGCTAATTCATACTGAAATATCAGTGAAAGTACAATTAACCTAGCCATGTGCGCATGTCTAACCCTTTTAAATATGTTAAATCTAAATTTAAATTTCAAAGTCTTTTTCAAGCATATATCACAGAATTTTCACTGAAATTGAACTGCAGTATAAATTATATCATGAAACTACATCTATTTATTGCTGACTGACTGGGTATCATTTGGACCATTACTTGTGTCATTTCAAATATGACAATATAGCCTACATGCAAAAGATCGTAATTCTTCATTAAAAAAATAAAATGTTTTGCTTACTTTTAAATTATTGCAGGATTATATTTTGTTGAGCATGAAAATGCGAAATTAGTAGTAGGGCAAGTGGTTGCAACATGGTGTTGATGAATTCCAGAGTTATTCCCCTTTGTATATATTAATTATAGATATAGTGAACTAATAACTACGTAACATGAAAGATTCAGTATGAATGCATACATTAGAATGATATCTAAATTAATAGGTTTATTATTACTGTAACACTATATTTACTCCACATAATAATATTTGGGACAAACATTAAAGAGGAAAAGGATCTGCTCTACAGATTTTTCTACTTTTTTCAGGAATTGTTCTCACTTTTGCCATTTGAACAAAAGAAATACAAATCTTGAAAATAAATTGCAAAATACAGGACTTTTTTCCCTAGTACTCTCATTAATGAAGATTGTTAACCATACACTATAAGAAATGTTTATGCTTATCTTACATGTTTTTTCTCATCATACACATTTTCATTCAACTTCCAGTTGAAATGTTGGTAAAAAAATGGATCATGTTTATTCATATAGAATATAAAGAGGACACACTGTGACTTGAAAGAGATTTTTGTTAAATGGCTTGAAATGATTAGGACACAGTAAAAAATTAGGTCAGGTAGCTATATGAATAAGAGTAACACATATTATATTATTTGAATATTTAACAAATCTAGCAATAAAAATAAGGAGATGTGGTACGAGTGCCAAAGAGACAACTACAAATGTACATATACATGACGAAGATAAAATCTAGCCCATATTACTAGATGTATATTATGATGGTTCATGAATCACCCAAAACCCATCTTTTTGTTAAGAGAAAAAAAAACATACATATACATTTTATCAAGAAAATGTTAATAATTTTTTGTCTTCAATTTTCAGTTGACTTTTACCTGGCAAATTCTGCAAGTTGTTTTGGGTCACTTAAATCAAGTCCAGGAATACCACCAGGTGGGAGTTTTTTGCCCGTCATATATTCTGTAAAGTCAGCATCTGTTTCCGATACCTCATCTTCCAGTTTGATTTTGTCATCCCCACCTGGAAATATGAGCTTATATAATTGAAAGTCATATACTATTGCATGATATTATACTACAGTGATACATTCACAGTGACTGAAATTTATCCAATTAACTTAAAGAGAAAAAACTCTTTTGTACAGATTTTTATTGTATATATCTTTTGTTAGTCGACAAACAAAGATTTAAAGATGAGGTTTTATGTGTAAAGGTTGTACCACATCATAGTACATGTACAAATGTATCACATAAATTCAACATTATCAATGATCAATGATGAGGTCAAGGTCAGATAAACCCTGCCAGACAGACTGACATATATACCTTATAATCATTCCATACACCAAATATAGATCCATTTATTGCATTAAAACGTCATATTCCTTTCCAAATAGCTTGTCAAACATCGTTTATTTTGTAAATTTTCTTCGTCCGCCATTAATCGTTTACTAACTACGGATCGGTACCGGACCAGCTAAGACGGAAATCCGTATTTTACAATAATAACTACGGACGCATGAATGGAAAAGGTGACAGAAGAATATTGATCCCAAAAGGAAAATTACGCATTCCACACGCATTAACAGACTTTTGGTTAGATCTAATTGATTAATGTATATAATTCCATATAATTTATATGGATTGTTTCAAAATATTGATTAAAGCTGCTTAACTACTAATTTCAATATATTATGGCCCAGCTTAACTTTGTATATCTTTTGATGAGAAACACTGAATTTCATAACATGATAAACAAGATAGTTTTAATTGAATTGTAATTCATATATTATAATTTCTTTACCTTTTGACCTAAAAAATTCTTTTAGTGCTAGATATTTAGTTGGTAGTTTTTAAACTTTTGCTTATAGTATTCAAGAAACAGGCCAAACCATAAAAACTTAACATTGGCCAATCAACTATGAAAATATGGTCAAGGTCAAATGATACATGCCAGACAGTCATGTACAAAATGTACACCTTACAATTATTCCATGTACCAAACTATCCCTTAGTCTTAAAGTATTTATGAATAAGAATCAGACTTAATCGGGAATACTTAACATTGACCAATAAACCATAAAAATTAGGTCATGGTCAAACTGATATATACATGTAGGTTACCCCTTACAACCATTCCATACACCACCATAGTTGACCTATGGCTTATACATGTAAATTTTAATTTTTTTTGTAGTTTCTGAAAGTGGACCAAACAAGTGTAACATCAAATTGACCAATGAATGATGACAATGCAGGGTTCGACATTAACTTTTATACCAACTTGTCCAGTTGGGCAAGTGCCCTACTACTTTTACTTGTCCAAAAGTGAAATCTACATGTCCAAACTTTTACATGCTATTTTTGTGGTTGTAATGTAGTACATGCAGATAAAATACAGTTATCATGTATTTGAGGAATTCCACTGAAAAACTTAGATTTTCGAAACGACCCAGGACTAATACTGTCAACGATCAAATTAATAAATACAACGGCGACTTTGAACATCCTTGGATATAACTTTCAAAACTATTCAAACAGAAAACTGACCGTCTGTTTAAGTTATCATTTTACGATGATTTTCATCTGAGGATGTTGCGTAATCACTCAGCTGATTTGTTTTATTTTTATAACTTACACGAGTCGATCAATTTTACTATTCGGTAGGTAAAAAGTGGGAATTAGGGGTAGATTTATTATATTGATTGAATAAAAATTGAAATATAAAAGGTAGAAAGACTGCTGATGGATAATGTGATTGCAAACGTACGACACTCTACCCGGTTGTGATCAGCAGTGGATTGTTTTCTCACGACCATTTCGTTGATATGGATGATATTTTTAAAAAAATGATAGAAATTAGCTCTTTGTCGGATAATTAATATGCGATTGAAAGATATTTTCATTTATGGACTTGCAATCTTCAACGATAATCTCAATTTACAACTAACATAATGTCCTGGACATTCATGATTCAATACTGTTTTACAAAATAATGACAAGTGGCGATCTAAATTAAATTCCCAGTCATGTGAAATTCATCAGGTAAATTGGGAGTTATATTTTTTCTGGACTTAAAATAAATTGAGGCAGATGCACATGAATTTAATGCATCATAATCATGATATTACTAGGCTACTCCCTCATGTCCCAATCAACAAATTTTATTTAGAACACAATGGTACCAATAAATAAATAACAGCTATATATTGTCTAAACCTTTTTATTTAGAACTTTCTTTATATACATTGTGTACAAAAACACATGAAAAAACTGCAAGTATATCTTTTATTGAATATATATAAAACAATTTCCTTAGTGATAAGCATGAAAACACGATGCAACCGAAACGGTAATGGAATCTCACTTCTCCAAGAAATTGACCACTTCTCCCTTCTCTCTCTTGGAAGGAGAAGTCACTTCTCCTCTTCAAAATCCTAGATTAGGCCCTGAAACTTGCCAGGGTTGATTGTTGTGCCATGATGGCAGCAACTAGACTTGATCACTGAGATACTATGAGGCATATATGAGCCGAGGAGGGAGGAAAAAGATTCATGAATATACGGGGTTGGATCATTTACATAGAGATACTTATTTCATAATAATTTATCTAAGAAATGCCATTTCAAAAACCCTTCTTGATAAACTGACAAATTTGTTAAAGTTTAATTTCATTTTCTCTTTCAAGCTTTTACGTTTTCCATCTTAGGAAATACACATCCGATGTCAATTCTAAAGTTAGAACAACAAAATAGACCTCCGCTTTCCATTGGTGGGTGGGAATAACACGTGTCGGCCGATTGATAACGATAATGATGAATCACCGCCGGTCGCCTGATTGGCCAATATTTTTGAACATGATCTATTTTAGGTAAAATATGAATTCAGTGCTGAACAAATGACGAAATATACGCATTGAAGGGGTTAAGACCACTTTACTCAACCGTGTGGTGTTATCACTGAGTAATCTATGGACAAAACAGACTATTGAATTTGTGAAATTTTAATCATATAACACTTTTTCCACTTGCCTGATCGGACAACCAAGATGATGTTTTACTTGTCCGAATATGGCATTAACTCCCCGGCAATCAGACAACCATAAGTGTCGGATCCTGCAATGAGGTGAAGTACAGAGGATACATGCCAGACAGACATGTTCACCGTACAAGCATTCTTTACACAAAATAAAGTTAACATACATGTAGATCTATTGCTTACAGTATTTGAAAAGCAGACTGACCAAAACACAATAACTTAACATTGACAAATGAACCATGAAAATGAGGTCAAGGACTGATGAAAAAATGACAGACTGATACATTCACCTTACAATCAATGAATCATTTCATACACAACATATCAACAGTTTTTAGTGGACCTACTGCTCATACAAGTACATGTACTATCTGAGTAACAAATATAATCACATTACTTAAACCAGGCCATAATCTTGCCGGCGAAATGACGATTTAAGTCGCCAAAGAATTTTGAAAATCGCTAAATCTCGCCAGCCGACTAACTTCATAGCGAAGTCAAATCGCTATCAAAATCGGTAAAAGGGAGACAACTTGTGATTGACAAGTCTCACAGGTAAAAAAAATGGCGGCTGACACGGAAAAATCGAGATTTTCGAAACGACCCAGGACTAATACTGTCAACGATCAAATTAATAAATACAACGGCGACTTTGAACATCCTTGGATATAACTTTCAAAACTATTCAAACAGAAAACTGACCGTCTGTTTAAGTTATCATTTTACGATGATTTTCATCTGAGGATGTTGCGTAATCACTCAGCTGATTTGTTTTATTTTTATAACTTACACGAGTCGATCAATTTTACTATTCGGTAGGTAAAAAGTGGGAATTAGGGGTAGATTTATTATATTGATTGAATAAAAATTGAAATATAAAAGGTAGAAAGACTGCTGATGGATAATGTGATTGCAAACGTACGACACTCTACCCGGTTGTGATCAGCAGTGGATTGTTTTCTCACGACCATTTCGTTGATATGGATGATATTTTAAAAATGATAGAAATTAGCTCTTTGTCGGATAATTAATATGCGATTGAAAGATATTTTCATTTATGGACTTGCAATCTTCAACGATAATCTCAATTTACAACTAACATAATGTCCTGGACATTCATGATTCAATACTGTTTTACAAAATAATGACAAGTGGCGATCTAAATTAAATTCCCAGTCATGTGAAATTCATCAGGTAAATTGGGAGTTATATTTTTTCTGGACTTTTAAAAATAAATTGAGGCAGATGCACATGAATTTAATGCATCATAATCACTTGCCAGGGTTGATTGTTGTGCCATGATGGCAGCAACTAGACTTGATCACTGAGATACTATGAGGCATATATGAGCCGAGGAGGGAGGGAAAAGATTGATGAATATACGGGAATTGGATCATTTACATAGAGATACTTATTTCATAATAATTTATCTAAGAAATGCCATTTCAAAAAACCCTTCTTGATAAACTGACAACAACTGACAAATTTGTTAGAGTTTAATTTCATTTTCTCTTTCAAGCTTTTACGTTTTTCCATCTTAGGGAAATACACATCCGATGTCAATTCTAAAGTTAGAACAACAAAAATAGACCTCCGCTTTCCATTGGTGGGTGGGAATAACACGTGCGTCGGCCGATTGATAACGATAATGATGAATCACTGCCGCGGCCGCCTGATTGGCCAATATTTTTGAACATGATCTATTTTAGGTAAAATATGGAATTCAGTACGAACAAATGACGAAATATACGCATTGAAGGGGGGTTAAGACCACTTTACTCAACCGTGTGGTGTTATCACTGAGTAATCTATGGACAAAACAACAGACTATTGAATTTGTGAAATTTTAATCATATAACACTTTTTTTTCACTTGCCTGATCGGACAACCAAGATGATGTTTTTACTTGTCCGAATATGGCATTAACTTGCCCCGGCAATCAGACAACCGTAAGTGTCGGATCCTGCAATGAGGTGAAGTACAGAGGATACATGCCAGACAGACATGTTCACCGTACAAGCATTCTTTACACAAAATAAAGTTAACATACATGTAGATCTATTGCTTACAGTATTTGAAAAGCAGACTGACCAAAACACAATAACTTAACATTGACAAATGAACCATGAAAATGAGGTCAAGGACAGATGAAAAAATGACAGACTGATACATTCACCTTACAATCAATGAATCATTTCATACACAACATATCAACAGTTTTTAGTGGACCTACTGCTCATACAAGTAGTATCTGAGTAACAAATATAATCACATTACTGAAACCTTGATCTCTGATCCATGAAATGAGCCAGCATCAAATTAATATACATATTCAGGACGAGAACACGTTGAATGATGTAATATGAATATTCACCATGCTTTGTACTAGAATGACCAGATTTTAAGTGCTAGTTCACAAGGTAAGTCCCCAGGAAGATATGTCACCTTACCCGGCGGACACATTATTCTGACTTCGTGCTGACCAGTCTTTGCTATTACTGCTTAGTGCTACGAGCTTAGCGGAGAAGCAGCAAATACCAATTTTAAAGTCTTTGGTTTGACTTGGCCGAGGTTTGAACCCACGATCTCCTTCACTGGAGGCGAACACGCTACCATGAGACCACTGAGGCAGTGACCTAACAAGGACCCCATGTACCAAATATAGTTATCCTATTACAATATACTCATTACAAGAAAAATTTAATTCACATGACAAAAATACTGTACATTTTTTAAGCAGTTGCTAAACCATGAACATGAGGTCAGGAAAAATGGACATGCGACAGATGGTAACATAGAGGCATGAAACATCCAGGTCTTCCCCTTTATACAAATGTTTCAAAAGCTGCCGCATAGTAATCCCTGTCTGTCTCACATTCTGCAGCTTTCATAGCAGGCAAGACAAATAGTCATTAGTGATTGTTAAGATTTTGTTAAGGAATAGCAATAACGCCCTTTCAAAATGTCTGAAAAATTAATATTGTTAACTATCAACCCAGCCACATAAGGGTTTTAATTAAATGAAGGCCACTTTGATGTGAAGATATTTTCTGAAAGGCACTTATTTGAAGATTGTGTATCGAAAATGCATTGATTTCAAAATATCCTGCAATTGACCTTTCTACTATACAAACAGTTTGACAGATAACATGAAGCGATAAAAGCATAAGGTACCACACGAATCCGGGTCTGTTCGCCCTGGGTCCGTTCGCCCTAATTCCTGTTCGCACTGAGTCCGTTCGCCCTGATTTCTATTTTATTTTGTTTTCTTGTATAATATAAATTATTTGAATGAATTATGTTAAAGTTTGTTGAAAATTCCGCCGAAATATTTATGTTGTATTGATGCTACGAGATGATTATTTTTCTTTTAATTTGCATTGAATATTCTTGCCAGAATATTCATCATGTTGAATGTGGACAGTATTTTGAAGAAGAAGTATTCAGGAACTGGAGACCAAGTTATCTGTATGAATTTATCTTTTTTGAAACCTTGAAACAATTTCAAAACAATCGAAACAGTTATAACAAGACCGAACTTACTCAACACCTTGATATGAAAGAAGCCAAGAGGCGAAAACAATTTCCCTTTTATGTCTTACAATTTTTACATCATTGTTTTAACTCATTCCAAGCTGACTTGTTTATTTAAAAAAACAACTTCATTATTAATCCATCAAAAACAATTACAACAATCAGTGGGATCAAAGACATCGTTATCCGACATATCTAATCAGCATTCTAAATTTCAAAACTTTGAATTTTCGGAATACTAAGGCTTCTCCACCTCAGAAATATGTTACCTTAGCTGTATTTGGCAAAACTTTTGGGAATTTTGGGTCCTCAATGCTCTTCAACTTCTTACTTTATTTGGCCTTATTAACTTTTTTGATTCGAGCGTCACTGGTGAGTCTTTTGTTGACGAAACGTGTGTCTGGCGTACAAAATTTCAATCTTGGTATCTATGATGAGTTTATTTACAATCAACAGTCATTAAAAGTAATTCTTAATAAAAACAAATGTAACAATGAAGCCAATTAGCCTGATTAATGCTCCAAAACAAAAACCTTTTTTTTTAATTTCAATGTTTATTCATGAATTGGAGATATACATTTTTAATATTTACCATTTAGATATCTTAATAAGATTACAAAACTTTAAATTAAACCATTAATATTATTTTTTCATGTAAAAAATAGGGCGAACGGACTCTATGGGCGAACGGACCCGATACCGTACCACACAATGTACATTCATGACCTCCTGTACATGTAATGGTTTAAGCGTATCAGTAAGTTACTTCTGTTGCAAGCACACGGTTATGTTCAAATAATTTTTTACATGGCAGCTCAATTACAGGTTCTCATAGACATCACGGTCCACATTTGAGTCATGTTGATTTCATATACACATGTACAAGCAAATTCAATATAAATATTTTTGTACTCTATGAAAAAAAAAAGCTAGCCTCGCTTTTCTCTGAGTTTCTAAAGCTGGTCAAATAAATTTATACTTTCCTATACTGACTACTGTACATGCTGTACAAATATTGTTAATTTATTTTAGTTTTGTCTAAAACATGATCTACTTACAAAACAAAAATGTATTTTCATCTAAAAAAAATCCCGAAATTTCAAACTTAAGCTTATTAATCTTTTAAGATTCGTCCAGATCGTCTGATCCACAATGAATGGCACTCTAAAACACAAAATATCAACCTATATAAACTCCTCCTCTTTCAAACAAAAAGAATCTGACCTTCACCTAACCAAAAATTTCTAAATACAGAAATCACGTGATTAATTCCATGGTCGAATGCAAACAAAGGAGCCATCTTGTCCATTTCCAAGGTCATATTAATTTTTCAATAAAATATTTTTAGTTTCAACAAGTATGAGTGAAATTAATTCACAATCATCTCCAACATCATTTCCTCAATCAAAATTTACGCTTAAACCATTACATGACTCCAGTGCATACGACTAACAGGCTAATATTCGAGGTCATCTTTCTGCAAATGGCCGCGGTCCGCCATTGCAAATTTACACCCGCCATGTTCTTGCAATGGCTGAAATAATATGGCGGCGCCCATGAATTCACTATGGCCGACAGCTAAATCAAAACAAACATATTGACTTGACTTGAAAAACATTGTCAGCCCACCAATTGAATGAAAAAAGGGTAAAAATACGTTGGGTGTGTCTCCTCTAACTTCCATAAAAAGACAATGACGTCATTTCTTACTATCCTGTCTGTACGAACAGTGAACAAGTTTTCTTTGAATATCTTAACTTATTTTCGCTATATTGCCACAACAATACATCAACGCTTATGCCATACTGTTTAAATTTAAAGAATAAGATCTGTACTGACCCGTAGCCCACATTGTTACTGAAAACTCTCCTTCCAAAGTTTTTATTTGAACCTGTTTTTGTTCCCATTTCTTCGATGATGAAGGCGAATCAAAGTTCAATTCTCCAAGTGTTCCAGCACTAACGTAATTTTTTGAACGACTTCCTTTCTTTTTACTCCCTTTGCCTTTTCTGTAGGTACAAATTTCTTCTGTAGATACTTCTATTTCAGGCGCAGGAACAGGTATACTGTCAACATACACGAGGTTTGGATCACCGACGACTTCTTCACGAGTTTGTAAAATTATTTCTTCCTGTCCATCTGGCAAGGGTTGTAAAGCTATCATAGGTTGCACTTCAATTGTTTCATCGGTCGTTTCAACTGTCTCTATCGGCACTTCAACAGGGATTGATTCAACCTCTACTTCTTGAATTTCAACTTCCGACCCAATGATGGACGCCATGTTGGTAATGGCGGCCAGCAAGTTTTGTTCGCTGGGGGTCGTAGTTAACTCATTTGTCACGTGACAAAAATCATTCATGTGTATCTGAAAGTCGGAAGATCATTTAAGTTTAAAGTTAAATGGTCTGATGTTGAGGAACAATCGTGTTATAAGGAGCAAACAGCTGATTATTTATTGAAAGTATGGGCGCTCAAGTTTCTCAAACGGACTATGAATGGGTGTATACGGAGGAACCACATGCAACACGAAGAAAAGAAATATTGGGTAAGATTTAGAATAAATGTCAAATGATTAGTGAGACCTGAGACACCGGTATCTCCACACCCATTTATCAGTCAAAGGGTATAACTTAAATAAGTTATTAGAAAAAAATAACATACATGTTGTTATTATGGGCTAAAATATAAAAAAAACTGATAAGCATGATCATATGTAATTTATATAATTTTGATAAATTTAGATAATTTAATGAACTGTTCAGAGACTGATGTTCTCAACAGATTTCTTTTATATATTTATAGATTATCGTCTGATTGTTGGTCATCTCAACAAGATTGATTTTCTCGCTTGAGCCGGTACGGCAAAAGTGAGAACAGCAATCGAGTTGAGATGACCAATGAGAATTTGTTTATCGCTATTTTACCTATGAGGACGTTGTAAATTTCATTGACAACGGCACGTGTGCCCTTAGTTTCTAGCGATAATTTTTCATATCACTGTACTGTGCTGAGAAAGGAAATTATCAGTCAGTAAGATCAAAGGAAAATTTTGTAAAATAGCAATAAAGACAAATGTATCATGATTAGAAATTCATCCATGGGAATAATTGCATAATATTGATGTGGGTGTTTTGTCTATTGTTTGTTATATGCCACACTTTTGCTGTTTCTTTTTTGTTTTATTTTTTCTATGTTTTCATGTATTTCAGCGATGATCCTTTTGTACTGGATTTTATACCGAATAAAATTAGTTAGTTTGTTTGTTTGTTATATTGAGAAATCAAATCTCAATCAGACTGCAACAAATTACACGTTACAAGAATATCTAAACGCTGCAGCAAAGTCGGAAGCAGATTGGTTTAAGGCTTTCCACCCAGATAAATGTACTAATTTTCACTGAACTAGTACACAATTTTATTTAAGGGCCAGCTGAGGACCACCTCCGGGTGCGGATTTTCTCGCTGTGTTGAAGACCCATTGTTGGTCTTCTGCTCTTTGGTCGGGTTGTTGTCTCTTTGACATATTCCCCATTTCCATTCTCAATTTTAAACTCTCATTTTCACACAAAAAGAAACCATATTTACATGATTACATCCTTCATAACCACATTCTTGAATCCGTTTCATCTGCTAAATATCTGGGCATTATTCTACAATCAAATCTAAAATGGAACCTACGTTATGACAACATCATCTCAAACGGCAATAAATCTTTAGGATTCCTTAAAAGAAATTAAAAAGATATCAAACACAGACATTAAATCAAGAGCATATCAAGCAATAGACAGACCTAAATTAGAGTACAGCTGTAGTTTATGGGACCCTCACACCAAAGATGCTACCCAAAAAAATAGAAATGGTTCAAAGACTAGCAACTAGGTACATTTGTAACAACTACCATAACACCAGTAGCGTTACTAATATGATGAATAATTTAAAACTACCTACATTAGCTGAACGCCATCTTAAAACATGTCTTATTATATTTTATAAAGTAATCCACGGCCTTATTGCCATACCATCTGAAATTTTAATACCAACAGACAGTAGAACAAGACAAAACCATCCTAATACCTATAGACACATACGAACCACAAAGGAAACATATAAATGGTCATTTTTCCCACACACCATCATACAATGGAACATGCTACCTATGGCCACAGTACAGTCAACCACAGTTGACAGTTTCAGAGCACACCTTACACAAGGTGATCTCTGTCAACTGATTTAGCCCTTTAATCACTTGTTTTTTGTAATATTCATGCACAAATTGTCAAATTTGTATATATTTTTCTTTGGCACTTACAAGAAAAATTAAATTTTACCACCCATGTGCAACAACAAGTATCCTGAAGTTTTGTTGTATAACTGAAGAAGAAGTATGCTACATGTTTCAAAGTGGCAATATACATCCTTTGTTTTGTTAAATTGTATTATACAAGTTCTATTGATATTATTATTGTCTCTATGTATACTAACTTTAGAAAGATATAATAGTTCATAGTTTGCCAATCATGCATAGTACACCTATGTTATTACAGAAAAAATATGCTTGTAATAACTAAAGGGTGTTGTTACAGCTTCTCTATATAACTTCAAAGCCTTTGCTCAGACATATATCATGCTTAATCACAATGTATTTTAATTTATTGTAAGAAATAATGATCAGACCATGTAATGAGGTTCTGCAAGCTTCCAAGTAATTACCAAGTGTCTCATATAATACATGTAATAAGTTAAATACCTTTAATAACTAAGCCTTGTTATTACAGCTAAGTTTAATCGCTTGAGATCAAACATATTTTACTACAGATGAAGAAAATTTTAGAAACAAAGAGTAGACAACTCATGAAATTATCTGTTATAACAACATGTATGTTATTTCCTCTGGTAACTTATTTAAGTTATACCCTTGACTGTTTATAAATACGTTAATGTTGTATAACTTGTAAATGTTTACATACAGCAAGGATTTGTATAGTAAGTTTCACTTATAGTGAAGAGGAACGTTAGGGATCCTGTATATAGGTACTGGAAATCAACTCTAAGTAACTCTTTAGTAAGTATGTAACTATAAATTTCAGTGGATACAACCTTGGCTATAAAAATAAAAATTTATTTATTTTCTATTTATTATTTTCCTCATACTTTAGGTACTTGGGGACAGTACAATTTTTTTTAGCCCTCCCTCTTTTTTTCTAAAGTCCGTTATTTTTTGTTTTCTATTAATTACAATTATTTTTCACATTTATATATATTATATGAACATGAATATACTAGAAATAACTTGTATTTGCTATTTACCAGTACTATCAATTCTAAGATTTACTATCCACAGCGGTCACTGATACATTATATAGAGAGAACGTCTCTAATATTAATTATCATTAAAATGATTTAATTTGAATAAGGTATTTTGCATTGCACTTTGATATTTTCCTACTTTTTGTCATTTTGTTGCAAATCGAAACATAGTCTAAGAGATCCTACAATCAGTCTGCGGCATCAACATGTAGGTTCAGTTTGTAAGATTATTTATAAGAAATCTCAATGGAAGTTAAAGAAACTTTCAGAACAGAAGCTTTTTTTTTTCCCATTGGATACTGATGAAACTTTACACATTGGTAGACAGTGGTTTTGTTAGCCCAAAATAGAAGGGCGCCGCGCCCTGGGTGCCCTCAGCCGCGCCCTGTGTGCCCTCATCTGCGCCCTTCTGCCCTGACGCCTTTTCCCAAAAAACCCTTGTGCCGTTTTGGCAATGTACTGGTAAAATTGCTTTTTGTCTCATCAATTTCTAATCACAAAATTACATATATGACACCTGGTGATTGCCCCCAGGTTAATCATGTCATTAAAATCAATTACAGTTGATTAGATTTTAAAGGTGTTAATAACTAGGTAATTTAATTAAGACAATGTACCTTGTCAAATTGAATATAAATTGATGAATGTGTCAGCGAGTGTTTTAGGCTTGGGTCGGCATTTTCGATCTCCAAGTCCCAATGGAAGAGTGTAAAAATGAAGACTTTCATGACTTTAGGATCCTTTAGTATAGAATTTAAGTCATCAAAATACAACTATGCCTTCACAGAAACGCCGTCCATCTCAACTTCATCGTAAACGTGTTGGAAATTAATTTTGGAGTTACTTCCCCTGTTTTAGCTTATTACAAATTTGTGCTCCTAAAATATTATCTATCTTTGAAAATAGGAATAAAGTACCAATTAAATACAAAATTATATAAGAATGTTACCTTAAAGATTAAAACTGTCTTTGAACATACCAAAAAAAATATATTGCAATTCATTTTTGATAATCATACTTTTATCAATCCATGTTCTATCTAGAGATTGTCAATTTAGATTATAGTTATAGCTGGTGAAAGTTGTTAAGCTGTAATCCTACAAAAATCGAGTTAGGACTAGCTAATCTATCATGACAAGTTAATTGGATGAAGTTATACTAAATAATTCATTGACAGGAACAATGAAAAAAGTTGAGAGGGCCAAACTCTAGCTGAAAATTTTAAATGAGACAACTCTAAAATATGAGATGTTTAGTTTATGCTGTTTTTTTTTTTTTTTTTTTGAGGGGTTATAGTTATAGTTATTTTGACTCTTTTGGTTAATAGTGATGTGATGTATGAACGTGTATTGCCATGTATTATGAACATGTAGTATGAATGACTTTTCTAATGCAAATTTTATAGAATAAATAATCAAAACAACAACTTATTATCTTTATTGTCAACATATACAGTAAAAAAACAATGTGAACTCGTGACACACACAGAAACGTAGACAAAAAAATGAGCAGTGCCTTTTCCTATCATAAAAAAAGTGCCCTGCCCTCCACTGGCACCCTGCCCCTTTCAATTTCTAGCTGGAGCACTGGTAGAACACTATCTGATGGTGTGCTTAAAGGACTATAAAATTGAGAATGAAAATGGGGAATATGTCAAAGAGACAACAACCCGACCAAAGAGCAGACAACAGCCGAAGGCTACCAATGGGTCTTCAACGCAGCGAGAAAATCCCGCACCCAGAGGTGGTGCTCAGCTGGCCCCTAATTAAAATTGTGTACTAGTTCAGTGAAAATGGACGTCATACTAAACTCCAAAACATATAAAGGAACTAAAATTAAAAAACATACAAGACTAACAAAGGCCAGAGGCTCCTGACTTGGGACAGACGCAAAAATGCGGCGGGGTTAAACATGTTTTGTGAGATCTCAACCCTCCCCCTATACCTCTAGCCAATGTAGAATAAAGAAACACATAGCAATACGCACAGTAAAACTCAGTTTAAAAGAAGTCCGAGTCCGATGTCAGAATAGATAACAAAAGAAACTAAGCAAAATGACAATGATACATAAATTAATAAAGGACTACTAGCAGTTACTGACATGCCAGCTCCAGACCTCAATTAAACTGATTAAAATATTATGTCTTCATCATATGAAAATCAAGTACAATCCCTCCCGTTAGGGGTTTAGTATCACACAATCATAAAATATATGAGAAGAACATAACTCGTATCATGCCAGCAACTGGTTTTAGAATAATAGTGTTTATTTCCAATGCAAAGACCCTATGAGTGTATAATGCAGGTAAACTATGTTAAAGGGGAGATAATTGAATTTACTTACTTGAACTTCAATATAACAATTGTTCATGCAGAGCATGCGATGAATAAAGGAATTATGCACAGTGGGAATCAGATCCAGATTTAAACTACCCACTGTTACAAACTTTTCATTAATTGCTCCTCGGGATTTGTATCCCTCCGTGGATTTCTGGTCCGGATACCGGATGTGAAAACATTATTACATGTATATACCTAAGTATGAAATAAATCAGATCTCCTAAACTTTTTTATAATTTTATGGAGAGAATTTCAAAAGAATGAACTCTGTGATATAGTTTTATTATTTCAAATCTCACTGATGACCTCTGTTAGAACCAAATGTCCTTACTGGTGCATATGAAATTAAATATTGTTCACGATAACAAGCAAGTTTTCTTTAAACTTCACGAAATACATTACTTTATACAATTGATATCCCCTTGGTCTAACTCTTACTTCATTGAACATGTCAATTTAGTATGTTATGTTTGTGAAGGCCTTTAAATAAGAGACAGTACCTGGTACTGTTTCAATAATCATTTTAAACTAATCAGCTAGTTGTAATAATGTCTGAATTCAGGAAATTACTAAAAAGGTATACATGAAATATACATAAAAGTACCTCCTACAAATTGAAAAGTACCCTTCCACATAGAAAATAATGGAAACCCTGTCGTGTTAGAATTTTTTTTAATTGTATCCGGTTAAAAGTTGGATATTTTTTACTGGCAATCATCCCCCTGCATACAGTACTACAATAGATTTGTCTGCATTGTGCTTATTCAACTAATTTGATGATATCTTTGTTGCAACTGATGTGTAGAACATACATTTGTATTGATATTTTTCCTTATGAATAGTAACATTTTTTATTTAATTTATTAAATTTAATTGTGAAGCAGACACAATATATGGTAAAACTGCATTTTCATTTATGAAATCACACCATTGATGTTTAGTATTCAGTATTGTTCCCAAATTGAAATAGAAAATTAATTTTAACAGGAGTTCACAATTTATACCCTGACCAAACACCACCACCTTTTTTTCAAGCTAGAACTTTTATATTCACATGCAGTGTAATATTACATATATTTGTAGGACTCTGAACCGCGATGGTCACGCTGATGTGCGATGGTTTAATGCTGAAGTGCGTTTTTGTTCAAGCTGAAGTGTGATGGTGTCATTGTGATGCTATCTTGTTGATAGATACACAGAAGTGCGATGGATTATATAAATCATATTTTCAATGTTTTTCTTGTCCACATGCATGTCGATGTATATGTAAATTTTTTTGTTAGAAGAATCTTTTGGGTTTTTTTTTTAAGTGTAAAATATCGAAAGTATAAGCCGTTTAATTCAAAACAGACGTCATGCTAAAAAGTCATTGCATGTTCAGTCCTCACTGTAACAATGTAGTGTACATTATACTTTGTAAGAGCTTGAAAAAATAAAAAAAGCAGTTATTCATACAATCTTTCAAAAATTGATGCTACATACAAAAGCTATTTTCCTTTAAAACCAATTCCAATTGCAATGACTGAAAACATGTGGTAGAACTGTTGTTTGAGATGCAAATACTTCTTGGTTAGTCAGACAAAATAAGCAAAAAATCTATACGGCTGCTGTGAATCAAAACAAGGAATAAGATAGATCAACAATGTTTTTTTCTGCAACGAGAACATATTGAACGTTTGGTATTTATATACTAACTTATAAAAAATTCAAGCTCTCATAATAATTGGACATCTGTAAATTTTAAACTAGCCAATACGCATCTTATAGATCATCGCACATCAGAGAAAGGACCATCGCACTTTGGGGAAGACTATCACGCTTTGATGTGACCATCGCACTCCAGTGTTACCATTGCACTCCAGCGTCTCCATCTCATCTCAGAGTCCTACATATTTAAAACAGTTTCATGTTGTCAGGACTTTTATTTTCTTTAAATTTTCCACTAATGACTGAATATTTTTTAACTTTCTTTGGCAGGGTCATCAAAAAACCAATCACAAGTTGTATTTCAACATTACTGTTTACTTAATCCATTGTTTGTGGCACTATATTTATACATTACAACAGAGCATCATGTTTGTTTGGCTTTTTTTTTTTTTAGGTTAAAAACATATCAATTATAAATTCATAGAAATATTCAAGATAAATTAAATATCATATTTACCTACAAAATGAAGTTGGAAAAGTGTGTTTAAACCAGTGCTATTCAAATGCTTAGAGGTAACAATTAAGGGAACTACAATTTATAGATATGGATATTATAATTCAATGCATGTCAAATGCAATTGACAAAAATTATATGCTCCTGGGGGTATATAATGACCAATAGGTTGCTTAGGTAAAATTTGTTTCAATTGGAATATGATTAAATAATCTATGAATTGAGAATTGATTTATGACAGTATGCACCATTAATCTTCAATTGTATGTGTGGTTTATACAGTTTAAAGATAAGATCAGATAAATAATAGTTTATTTAATTGTAGCATATTGATCTAAAATAAAATTATAAAACAACATCATAAAAAAAGAGACAGTAGTGGCTGGGACTGTTACCTCATTATGTTTGATAAACAAAAAAAAAAATCAACTTTTTTTAATAATTAATTTAATGAGTTCCTTATACATTTGAATAGCCTTGAAATGTATTAACTTTAAATTAGGTGTAGGTTTAGGTTTATGTAAAATGTTCAATACATTATCCTAATAAAATTTCTCAACCAAAACATTAAATATTTTGAACTCAGTATTCCATGCATGTATATTGCATAAACATATCACAGTGAAATGGACATACATGTAGTGTTCACATTGATAACACATGTTATTCAAGCAACATATGTGTGATTTTTGTCAACACATTCAGTTGAGCACAGAAAACAAAATTGGGCCCGATTTCACTACTTTTAAACAACAGACTGAAATTTTTATTTAGAAGCTAAAGTTGATTAATTGATTTTGAAAATATGTTAACTTTTCAAATTTCATATGTTTCATTTTGAGAATGAAATTAAATGATGAAAAGTTGAGAATTGAAAACCAACAAAAGACATTTTTATTCTATTGAGGTGTTTTTAATTTCTATTTGGACTTGTATAATACATATGTAGCCTGCATAAAGACATGTCTACAAACCCATCAAAGGACACGGTTATGTACAAATGTATATACACCAATGACTCAATTTAAATATATCTTCATTTATGCTATGTATCTGTGTACACTGTATGGATTAAACTTGCATGTCAACATTGTAATGCGTGTTTTACAAATAGTACTTAATCTTTGTATGAATGGATAAGGTTTTTAAACAGGTATCACAAAGTATATTGTAAGAAATCGATAAAGGTTTTAAATATATTTATGCCTGCATTTTAATTTTGTGTGGCTGTGTTCTTTCAGCTAAATAATTCTTCATGTATATTATAAGAAGATGTTGTATAATTGCCAATGAGACAACTACATATATATGTTGCATTGGCTGTATTGATTGAATGAAAATAACAGGTGTGGATCAATGACCTTGACCAAAAAAGGGGGCCCTGGCAAGACAATGTTAGGAGTGACTTGTATAGCCTATACATTTACCATATATATGAAGCTCTATAAAAGGGGAGGAGGGCTAAATCCGCCTCTGAATAACAAAAAGTACTACGTAGATCATTTAAAACGCACAAAAATCAGGGAAATGACTAGAAAAGGGGATAGCTATAGTCAGTGATAACTAGAATAACATGGAACAGACCATAAATAATTTCTTTCCATAAATTTTAAGACATTGAACTTCTGTTTCAGTGCATTACTGCAGGTTAAAAAATAAGTATCCTTGTTATGTCTAGTTTAAACACCATAAGAAAATTGAACTGAAGGGACGAAAGTCACGAAACACTCTCAGTCTGGATAAAAAAAACTGAGATTACTACAAACAAGGTAATAAACTCAGAAAAATAAGGTATAATAACAACTATCAAAATCGAAAGACAATGTGCAATCTTTATTCTGAAAAGGAAAAGATTTGAGTATCATTCAACAGCCTGAATAATTCCTTATACACTTTTTTACTAACCCAAATAATTCAGTTGTTATATTCAATGTTCTTCTATGGCTCCTTGCAAGTAGGAGAGATCGATTACATGGAGGGACTGCATTATTCCGGTTACTATTAAGTATTTTACTTGTTATGTGTTATTTATATACTGATTTCCTGTAATGATGTTTTTCAATTATTTTTTTTCCAGCTAAATATCCAGAAGTAAAAAAGCTGATGGGACATGAACCTCGAACAAAATACATTGTGGCAGCTGTGGTGTTATTCCAGATTCTCAGTTTATATTTGATAAAGGATGCATCGTGGGTAACAGTGGTCATATTAGCATACTGTCTTGGTGGGACAATAAATCACTCTTTAACCCTTGCGATTCATGAAATATCGCACAATTTAGCATTTGGTCATAGCTATCCTTTGGCCAACCGAATTTTAGGATATATTGCCAATTTGCCACTAGGAGTGCCAATGTCAGTATCATTCAAGAAATACCACCTTGAGCATCATCGTTACCAAGGTGATGTGGAAAGAGATGTAGATATTCCAACAGAACTAGAAGGAAAATTGTTCACTCGTACATGGTCAAAACTAGTATATTGTTTGCTAATGCCCTACTTCTACACTATTCGACCACTGTTTATACGACCAAAACCTCTCACAGTTTTAGAAATTATTAACATAATTATCCAAGTAGTATTTGACATTTGTATTTATAACTTGTGGGGTATTAAACCTGTATTTTACATGATAGCAGGAACATTAATGGGAACTGGATTACACCCATTGTCTGGACATTTTATAGCAGAGCACTACATGTTCATCAAAGGCTGTGAGACTTATTCATATTATGGACCATTGAATTACCTAACCTTCAACGTAGGCTATCACAATGAACACCATGATTTCCCATATATACCAGGATCAAGACTTTATAAGGTTGGTACATTATCAGTTACCATGTAGTTTTTGTCTTAAACATTTCTAAAAAGTGATTACAGGCAGAGTCAAGAACTTTCATACTATCATTTGTTTACATGTACAATGATGCAGCTGGTTTTTTTGTGTGTGGTATTTTTTTTATGCCTTACAGCAGAATTTGCTTTGTACATTGTTTTTTTCATTTTTTCTTGCTGTCACTTTTTCTGGTAATTTGTATGCTTTGTCAGCAGGGTTCTCACTAAGGATTTTTGAAGGCGAGTCCAGGGACTCGTCATTTTTGGCCATGGTGAGTCCAACGGTAAGAAGACATTTTATTGCAATATGATTTATTATTTTAGTCTCCATGTTCTAATAGAGCAATGAAATGACATTAAATTCAGATTACTTTTAAACTTTTGCTATAAAATGATGATATCTGTGTTCAGTTTATACAGAATTTTACAATCTTGATGCATCTTTGGACTCACCAGTTTTGATAATGGTGAGTCAAGACAGATTTTCATGAGTCCAGGACTCATGGACTCGCCTTAGTGAGAACCCTGGTCAGTGGAAAGGCTAAATTTGCATTAGTCATGTTGAGATGATGTAGATTCTCTTGCTAAACAAAAATGCATATATACAAGCCATTCCACTGTACTTGCTGATTATACAATGTACCAGTATTATTTGTGAAGTAACATGAAATTAAAATAATCTAAAAACATCAAAGGCTGATTTTACACATTCAAGGAAAATATTCTTTATTTAGCACTTTCATCAAGGGTTGAACAAGTGGTTTATGGGGAAAACGTCAAATGACAACAAATAATGCATTTGGTTTTGTAAGGACACCTTACAGGGTTAAAAAGTAGAATGAAAACTACAATTCACTCCAGACATGCTCAAACCTTATTGGTTAAAGTATTCTGGCATTACTGTAATTAGGTCTTAATGAATTTAATGTCATTTTAAATTACATGGATGATGCTGAAAAAGTTACATCAAGAATTTTTGGTTGACAGCAAATCTTTTTGTCTGTAAAATTTATTCATATGTTGTTTAGGTTCAGGAGATTTAGTGCTTGACATTTTACATGTATATATAAACACTTTTCTATAGACGACTTTCAAATACGTACACTTTCCCGTATATTTCCTACGTCACAATGTTTATGTTATTACGTCACAGTAAGAACCAATTGTTGGATGCATTGTTTACACTGATTGACCCCGCCCCGGGTCAACCGGTGTAACTCATTCATAAAAAACAACTCGAGATTGGTGTATTGTTGAGGATAAAATGTTGACTGAACTCTAAGAACTTTTTGCTGTCTTGTTGGATTGTTATCTCATTGAACATATATACCACTACATTCTTAATCAAAGAAACAAAATTCTGTTGAATATTCATTTTGCACAAATTGTTCATCAGAAAAACATTTTGGAAATCTATTCACATTTGATTTCTTGTTTCTGCTACAAAGAAAACATACTTTTGTTACGGATAAAGCTCTGATCGATCCATACATCTAGATGCCTCTTGGTTTTCTCTTGTGTCAAATGGATTAGGTCTGTATTGGCATACATTAGTCTTGGACACTTGATTTTTTATTAGGTGTTATTGGCTTTCAACTAACTTTTAGTAACTGCAAGTACTCTCAGATCTGTACTTTGTGTCTTGTGTGTCTTTGTTAGGGTTGTTATGTGCTTTGTATCAATCTGATGAGTAAAGCCCTTTTCAACTGATTTTTATACGACCGCAAAAGTCGTATATTGGTATGACGTTGGCGTCGTCGTCCGAAGACACATTGGTTTTCACACAATAACTTAAGTTTAAGTGAATGGATCTCTATGAAATTTTATCATAAGGTTAATACCACAAAAGGAAGGTTGGGATTGATTTTGGGGGTTATGGTACCAACAGTTAAGGAATTAGGGGCCAAAAATAAGCATTTTTGTAACTTCCAGACAATTACTTGTGTGTTAGTTTATGGATCTCTCTGACATTGTACTACAAGGTTCCATATCACAAAGGGAATGCTGGGCTTGATTTTGGGGGTAATTGCCTCAAAATTTTAGGAATTAGGGGCCAAAAAAAGGGCCAAAAACAAGCATTTTTCTAGTTTCATGACAATAACTTGTGTGTAAGTGTATGGATCTTTCTGAAATTGTACTACAAGGCTCCATATCACAAAGGGAAATCTGGAATTGAGTTTGGGGGTAATTGCCCAAAACGTTCAGGAATAAGGGGCCAAGAATAAGCATTTTTCTAGTTTCCAGACAATAACTTGTGTTCAAGTGTATGGATCTCTCTGAAATTGTACTGCAAGGTACCATACCACAAAGGGAAGGCTGGGATTGATTTTGGGGGGAATTGCCTCAAAATTTTAGGAATTAGGGGCAAAAAACAAGCATTTTTCTAGTTTAAGGACAATAACTTGTGTGTAGGTGTATGGATCTTTATGAAATTTTACAACAACTTTGTTTGATTTCAACAAAAATTGAATATATGGGGTTCTTTGATATGCTGAATCTAACCATGTATTTAGATTTTTGATTTTTGGGCCCCGTTATCAAATTGGTCGACATTGAGGTCAAAAGGGTCCAAAATTAAACTTTGTTTGATTTCATCAAAAATTGAATTCTTTGATATGCTGAATCTAACCATGTATTTAGATTTTGGATATTGGACCATTATAGGTAAATTAAAAAATTTTAAGTTCTTAGACCACATTCATTCTGTGTCAGAAACCTATGCTGTGTCAAATATTTAATCACAATCCAAATTCAGAGCTGTATCAAGCTTGAATGTTGTGTCCATTCTTGCCCCAACTGTTCAGGGTTCGACCTCTGCGGTCGTATCAAGCTGCATCCAGCGGAGCATTTTATTATTGTTTGTTCTTATGTTGTACTGATACATCACTGTCCCAGGTTAGGGGGAGGGTTTGGTGCCAGCAAACATGTTTAACCCTGCCACATTCTTTATGTGCCTGTCCCAAGTCAGGAGCCTGTAATTTAGTGGTTGTTTGTTGCTATATATGCTAGACTCAGATCGATGTCTGGTCTCTAATCGACGTCCGTTCCTCAAATCGACGTCCAAATCTGCCGTCACGTTCTTAAATCTGTGTCCAATATGTCAATGTTAACCCTCTTATCGACGTCCAATGTGACATAATGAATCACAAAAACGATTCAGAGACTCTCATCGCGATGTCTAATTTCATTTAATCATTTAATTTTAAATTGATCTTTGCTAATATTATCTGTATCGTTTTGTCTTTTTGTGAAGTAGCTTACAGAAACTATAACTGTTTTCTTATATTGTTATCTAAATAAAAGAACAAACATTAGATAATGACAATAAGACAATCACCAACATCATATTACTTTTACATGTACATGCATATCAGTGGCGGATCCAGGGGGGGAGGGAGTCTGGGGGGAACCCCCCTTTTTTTGACGATCAATGCTTTTGAATGGGGACATATGGTAGGACACACACACCCCCCCCCACCCCCTTTTATCCTGGGTTGGAACCCCCTTTTAAAAATGGCTGGATCCGCCTCTCCATATTAATATTTTGGTGAAAGACGTTCATATTTTCGACCTACGTTGTTGTTTTCCTTTTTTTTTCGTATAAATAAATGACATGTGGGTATACATTGTATGACAATGAGACAACAACCCAAAATCAAAGATAATCAAAAGACATCTAGAGGGCAGTATACAGACTCAAGCAATAGAAAGAATAATAATGTACAGTCAGTTATTGAGAAGAATTATGGACTTATATTTTTCAACAATTTTTTAAGATTTAGGTTCAACCCATCCTTTAATAAAATTTGGATATCACTGCGACAAGTCCATAAAACGGACGTCGATTAGAGAAGCCAAAAATTGGACGTTGATTTGAGAACAACAAAAAAGACGTCAATTAGAGGGGCATAAAATTGGCCGTTGATTTGGAATGTTATTTTATTGTGATGTCAGATTTGGACGTCGATTTGAGGAACGGACGTCAATTAGAGACGTCGATTTGAGTATGTAAAAATCTTTAGGCCAAATTTTCATACAATATTGTTATAGACGTCAATTAGAGACCAGTTAACGAAAACCTCAATCTGAGTCTTACATATATATCAAACTTGTTTTTCATTTATTGTTTTATGTATGTAAAAATCTTTAGGCCAAATTTTCATACAATATTGTTATAGATAATATAGAAAATCTATTATAGTTTTTCATTTATTTTGCACCAGTTATTTGCACAGAAAACCTCAGTAAATCTATATATTTCGACGGGTTTATCTGTAATTGACCTAGAAAACATGGGCGCATCCATTAACCTCTCACGTGACCGATCCGCCATTACAACCGTGAAAAATAACGCACGTGTATTGATCAAAACATTATCGATTTTCTGTTTACATTTGTATTTCTTTCATTTTCTGATTTATTTTACTATGGATGCTGCCGAAAGTTACAAAAACATGGAAGAATTTCTTGTCAGTTAATAGTTGTACAAATAATCGTAAAAACTTCAGGTGTGGAAAAATTTAATATGCGAATTACACAACGAGTTGCACTGTGATGCCTTCAGACGAGCCAACAAACCTGAGTGGATCAAAGCCGTATAAGAATAAAAAACTTTGCATAAACAGGTTTTGTATGGTCCGGACATTTTTTTTTTTTGGATGATGCGCCACTGCACACAATCGGTTTTTTTTTTTTTAAATAAAACTTGTTATAAAAGTAAAATAACACTGGCCGACTAATGTTTACACGATGTAAAACGACTGTTAAAACTTAAATTACTCTATAAAGTTTAATCCGACGACTACAGTGCATCTGCCTCATTTTGTATAGAAGATCCACCGCGACATCAGATACGGATCCAGGAATTTGAAAAAAGGGGAGGCGCGTGCCCCAAGCTTTTGTAGTGGAAGCGGTAAAATGTCTGGATTAACCATAAATGAAGCTAATAACAATGAAACCTACCCGAGGCTATATGTAGTTATAATTGCAAACAAATCAACCCAGTGTGAATTAAGAGACGAAACTTTTTCATTCATGATGACTTCTATAGTATCTTTATGCTGCAAAATGGACAGACATTCCGACAATATTAACTCAGACAAAATATTATTAACAGAGGAGTAATTAAAGGAGTTCAAAATTAAATAAAGAAGGGTAGAAAAAAGTGTTTGTAAACATTACATTAATTTCTGGACCAAGACCGGTCTAGCTATGAAAATCGGAGAGTCAAACAGAAAATAGCCCATAAAACATGTAAAAATAATCTTGATGTTCTTATAAACCATCTTTGAAGGCTAAATTAGTACTCAGCTGTCTAAAATGAATTTTATTACACAATAACTTTCATATTTGAAAAATCCACGGGGCCAATATGCGAAACTAAACTCCTAACTGTGTATTGCTACCTTAATAGTAAATATTTTTTAAATGCTCCTTTTAACTTATTTTCTGTGTTCTGCTAGCTAAAACGAGTAAAATGGCCTTTTATTTTTGAAAATTGGTTGAGTAATGAATATTTTATGAAGGTTAGCAGTTGACACTGAAACGCGACAAAACTGATTTAAAGAAAGGTGCCAAGTCAAAGTGTAAAATCTTGTTTCTAACTCAATTTTGGCAAAATCTTAAAACTATACCTCTTTTGTCAGTGTTTTAATGTTGAAAATCTTAATAAGATCTCTGATAATGCAAAATTGTACAAAATTTAGCAATTTCAAGCATGAAAATGGTAATCTTTATGTTTATTGTATACCAAAGACTTGATTAAAAACTTGGTAATAGGGAATCAATTTCTTACAGCTGAATCAACTGTACATTTAATATATGTCAAAATATAACATGAAATTTTGATAAAATAATAATTTGATATATTCGCAAGAAAAATACAAAGCGTTCAATACTTAGGCTACTACATACAGAGAAATCCTTCAGAAGCAAGGGTTAAGCCAATAGAGTACAAATATAAGCCTTTTGTCAAAATGTCTCAATTTTGGTTGCTAAGGACTGTAAACAATAAAATTGACATGTATTGTCATTCTTAAACACTTAATCCTCAGAAGTTGATATAGAATCTAAATATCAATAGATTTGTGGTATGAAAAGTCTTAAATTATACAATTCTGAGCTTGGTAAGTATGCCATAAGGTAGCAATAAACAGTTAGGAAAAATATCAAAATTTTCCTCATAAATTTTACCATCCCTTTTCATTGCTTTCTTGCAATATTAAGCTTACTGGTTGTGTCATATATGTGCATATGTATGTAATCAGAATCTTCCATAGATTTTATATCTAGTATATAAAATGGTAAAATATATTTATTTTGTGGTGTATCCATGGCAACAATCTGCATTTTTGTTATAAAATATTGCAAAAGGGGAAAAGATGTCACATATTTCCCAAAATTTGGTCAAAAGTAGAATTTCAATCACTTCAAGTAATACCTTTTCTGAAACTGTTTACATATATCTTCCATTAAATCCAATGAAATTCATATGTCTTTCGTCTCATTTTTTGTAAAATTGCGTCAAAACTTTGTGTAGAAAAAGTGTTTGTAAACATTACATTAATTTCTGGACCAAGACCGGTCTAGCTATGAAAATACGGAGAGTCAAACAGAAAATAGCCCATAAAACATGTAAAAATAATCTTGATGTTCTGACCTCGTCAGCCGTTTAAGAAATATTATGAATGACAGTGACGCCTTATTGTATACTTATGTAATTAAGTTTTCTTTACTTTAGTGGAATTACTACACAATTTAATTTTCAGCTACGATATTGCAGATCAGCTGTTGCTCGATCGTACTGATGAGGTTAACACTTAGTTTGATATTTGGTTATTTGGGACGGCACTTTAATATATATATATGTGTGTAGGTCTGTGTGCTTAAAGTATATATTCACTTTATTTTCTTTATAAGACGTATACAGTTACTTCTGTTGATTTGAACTTTCCTCAGTAGATTCTTCTGTGCATGAATTTTAAAATTTTATACATTAGAAAGGATTTTCAAAGGTCTAACTCTTTGTAATCAAATAGTTTACTAGAACCTCTGAAAGCGTAGCTATAATCCGACAACCCGAAATTCCGACAGTTCAGTTGTCCGACGGTCCGATATACACCCTAATGTTATATTGTAATACTGTATTTCACTGTATTATATACACCGGGACTTATATAAGAGTTTAATACGGATTAAGGATGAAAATCTACGAGACCTCTGTTTTGGAGTGGTTGGGAGAGGAGTTGGCAAAACACTAAATGACGCTTCAAAACATAACTAATCGCTTTGAATTTACATGTTGGAGTCTTTGGTGGTTTAATGGCATTCGTTTATATTAAGCACGGGCTGGATCATGATGTTATATACTATACATACTATAGTAGTTGTATGCCGAGTAATTTTCTGCAAAAGAAATTGGAATCGAACACATAATAACTATAGGAATACATGGGCCGTGAAAGTTCAAAACTTCTTAAGCCCATATTCTAATCGCAGTTATATCTGCATATGGCCCGACGCATCGGTAGCATAAAGCGCAATTCATGCGGACACCAAAGTAATACGAAAATGCCACTCAGTTTTGAGCATTATATACGTGAGTCAAGCAAAAGCACGAAACTCTCGTCTCTGTAGGACCGTCTGATTAATGGATTTTTAAATTTTAGGACTGTCTCATTATAGGTCTGAACACAGAAATTTCTATGATTTGATAAAATTGTACCCTGGTTTTTCTGATATATCACATTCGACCGGTCAAGACTATTTATTTTTATTTATGTATGCGTTATAATAATATTATGATTACCAAATGATTATAATCGACATGATTTTTATAGTTCGTTCTTATGTTGTACTGTTATATCACTGTCCCAGGTTAGGGGGAGGGTTGGGATCCCGCTAACATGTTTAACCCCGCCACATTATGTATGTATGTGCCTGTCCCAAGTCAGGAGCCTGTAGTTCAGTGGTTGTCGTTTGTTTATGTGTTACATATTTGTTTTTCGTTCATTTTTGTACATAAATAAGGCCGTTAGTTTTCTCGTTTGAATTGTTTTACATTGTCATTTCGGGCCTTTTATAGCTGACTATGCGGTATGGGCTTTGCTCATTGTTGAAGGCCGTCGGTGACCTATAGTTGTTAATTTCTGTGTCATTTTGGTCTCTTGTGGACAGTTGTCTCATTGGCAATCATACCACATCTTCTTTTATATGTAACCTGGGATTAGTATTCAGATAAAATTTATTATGTCCCGTGTAACATATCAAATACAGTTATATTTTAAGGACACGACACCTGGCCTGCAATACACTTAGAATCCTTATCTAATTACTTTATTATTTATAGCACATATAATTTTGCCGAGGTCAAGTACGACGGTCAGGGCATATAGATCTATATCTTGTTTATATATTTTCACGGTTGTAATGGCGATCGTACTACGACGACGCTTAGAGTCGCGTCACAAACTAAGGCAGATAATCGGAAAACCTGTCTATACCTGTAGCCTTTAATATGTCGATTACAAAACAAAAAGTGATTTGATTGGTGTTAGGCTAAATGGCATGCACCCAAAACGGTCAGAATGTAGAATGAAAACTGTTATATAGTGTATAACACTCATGTTTATGTAAGGCATTATGTTTTCCTTTCAAATGTTTTATAAACTTTAATTATAAAGTGTCAGAAGAAAAAACAGATCAATCACTTAATACAATGTACACACATGTACATTTATGAATTTCTATGTTTGATACAAACAAAATTATATCATCATGTATATAGGGCTAAAATCATTTTATCAAACACCCTAAAGACATGAAAGAGTTAAAAAGAGAGAGTTGATATGTTAGTCATTACAAAGTATAATTGTATGTCTCAAATAAAATCATAGAAAATAGGGATTTAATGGACAATATTTAAATCAATATTTTGACTTTAGATAAAGTTTGATTTGATGATAATCCTTCTGAATAAGAACAAATATTTGACTTTTTGAATAATGTTTGGGTTCTGTGTTGATTCAAACTTGTAAAATTAAATCTATACATGTAGAAGTAACAATCTGGTTGTCTAATCAAACCTGTATATTATAAATATAAAGATCACCCTTTGGACCAGAGAAAACTGACCTTATAAGGCGGATGACATTTGAATTCAGGTTCAAAATTCATAGGTACATGTACCATTGCAGTTGGACCAGAAGAGAGTAACCTGAAAAGACAGTTTTTTGCTAGTGTTGAGTCTGTTGACCTTTATAGATCGTTGACTTATTATACTGGAAAAGTTCTACATTCTGTTCGTTTTAAATTCGACTGACTATCAGGAAGTATTTACTTTAATAATTTTTAAGTAAATTTGTACTATGCAATTTACCCTCTTGGGAGTATTTAAACAAGAAAACTAATAAAAGTACATGCTCATATAACAAAGTCAATGATATCGTATTTATAAGGCAAATAAATATCTTATAATTTCAGGTGAAAGAAATTGCCCCAGAGTATTATGATAATTTACCCCAGCATTCATCTTGGTGTAGAGTGATCTTCAATTTTATAACTGATCCATCCATAGGACCATTCTCTCGTGTCCGTAGAAGAATGAAAACAGACTATGAGGAGAAACATACAAAAGATGTCCAAACACAAAATGGAAAGACACATGCAGATTAGAAGAAGTTGTATTCGTCATCTTGTAATTATAAATTTTCACCATTGCTTTTTGTCGTTATTGTATATAAGGTAATGAAAGAAAGATTTGGATACGATAACAAATAAAATGGTAGTAAATAAATATTAACAGTCTTAAGGACAACAATCCAGTAAGCATGGTAAGACAAGCGAAATATTTTGATTTAAGCATGTCTGACAAGAATTAGCAAGAAAATTGTTTAAACATGTATTTAACTTGTACAGATTATTAAACCTTCTTAAACTTTAATATTTTAAGAAGGACACTTTTGAATAATGTAATAATTCTGGTTTAAGATTGTATAATCAATTAGTGCAAATTAATCACATTAAGTTTACATTCAAAATAACATGCATGATGTTTATTAATATGCCATGCCTGCATTAGAAACATGGTACTGTGGGTTTGTTATTATTCATGTGATACCGAATTTCATGGATTTTGTGGGAAAAGATGAAGAACAAATTTTAATGTTTAACAATGAAGACATTTTCTTTATGCTTGTATGTAGACTTTGGCAAACCCTAAAATCAAATACCCACGGAAATACAATTTTCCTTCAATCCATGTAAATTGGTACCCACGAAAATAAATGAATCCAGAGTGTTTCAATACACCTTATCGCTATTCCCAGCTGACCCGAGAATCTGTCCTGCTTGAACTTTTGACGTCATACAACAATCACTTTTCCATTGTGGCGTCAGATATTTTGTATTTTGACGTCTGAATTTTACGGGAACCTGTGTGATGTCCAGTAATGGCGGACAAATAGCGATAAGGTGTATAAGAAACTTCCTTTAGTAAATACCTTACTATGTCACTATTCATTATTACAATATTTGATGTTGATATAGATAGTTACTGACATGTTTACTCTGGTAGACAAATTTTTTTTAAAGTTTGATTTATAATAAATATTTAAGAAAATATAATGAACTGGTGTAACTGTATATTTTTAAAGTTTTTATTTTAGTTGAATATTATATGACCTTAAGTGATTAAAGTTTCATCACTTTTTGTTCAAATTTAGTTGCATAATCATGACCAATTTTAAAAAGGAGAACAAACTAGTGAAAAATACCAAAAAGGAACTTGAAAATGGGCTTACTAAATTTAGAAATGAAACTTTTTATAATGTTAAGTAAAACCTCTTAGACATTGGATTAAAATCCAACCAACTTGGAATTTTCTTACATGTATTCTAAGAAATTTGTAGTCAAAAAGTTTCTCAGTAAGATTTTGATTGCTTAAAAGTTTAACTTGAAATGTCTAATTAAGAGTTAAAGGTTTAAAAAACAGTACTGTGATGTATAGTATGTATTGGAAATTTTTTTTAAGCAGTGGGCTTCATATATTCAGAACGTTAACTTAGGACATGTAAAATCAGTACTTTTAATCTTTAGATTTGCTATGTTTTTACATTTGTATTTGTATATATTTTCCAGGATAAAGTGCTTGTGCATATTAAAAAAAGGACTTATCCTGCAAGAAAATAATAGTTAAATAAATAAATAAGTATAATCTACCTGTATTTCCCTGAGTTTACCTGTAAAAAAATGTGCGCAAACGTAATAATTTTTTGCACGCAGATGTAATGCACCGTGATTATGAGCTTTTTACTTGAACACCAGCTTATAATGGTATTTGCTTGTCAACATATATGTTGCTATTTTGTTTTATAATTCTGTTTTTGTCTTTTGCCATCCTATGGCAAGATGGTTTTCAGATTTGGTTATATTCTCTTTGTAAAAGAAAAATATCTCTTAGCCTTCCTGAATTTTGGCTTTTCAACACTAGTCTGTTATTTCACAGTATTAATCTTTCACTTGTCCATGAGGCAAGTGGCCATAACATTATTATTCACACATAACAATTTACAGACATCTAAATTGTTAATAGGCACAATTTTGAAGTTCTATCAATCTTTATGTTGGGCTTTTTCATGAATAAATGAGATGCAAATGAAAAATAAAGGGGGAGGCAATTATATATATATATTTTTATTGTAAACTCATTCTTGTTTTTGAATTATTTTATTTCAATTTGTTTTTAACTAGATCTGAGAGCATACAGCTATCTGTTTTCCATTATGTTCCATTAAAAAAAATATCAATAACCTGATCTCTGTAGAATTTAAACCATGTGTTTAGTGCATAATGTTATTTTAGAGGGAGTGTAAGGTAGTAACAAACACATTATTGGAGGAATTATATGATAATGAAAGTATTTTTTTTCATTTTTGATTCATTTGTTTCTTCTTTTTTCCAGTTGGTTTTTTTTTTACTTGAAGGATTATTAAGGCCAGGTAAATGTCTTTTGGTTTGTTGCCAGTAAAAGCTCATAACCAAAATATTCTGTCTGCATGTTGTTTTTTTTTTTTAGTTTCAATCTATAACAGTTAGTACCTGGTTTTCCATTAACTTAACTTTTCCTAATGCAGAATGAAATGATTGTATTTAGATGGCTCAAATTTATTTACACTTTGATGCTATAATCTCTGCATTGTTTTTTTTTTTTGTGAAAATATCTTAGAGACTGTTGATTCTTTTTGTGTAAACATTTATTTGGGAAACATCGTTATGTTATGATACACATACAATGTACATGTAGTATTCAAGAATCTATGATGTTTGTAAGTTAGCAGTACAGAGTCTTTCCCCCTATTTTATCATGCCCTTTCAAAGATTGACAGTCAACTTATATTTTATCAAATTTTATCTATCATTACCACAACATTTACTATTTACAAATATCTTCAACTGCTACTGCTAGAAAAACAAAATGTGCCTTGTCTTTTTTCTTTGTAATCTGAAACTATGCAGTATTTTTCTAAACTCCTGATAGTATACCCTTTTGTATTTATCTTTATGTCTTTGTTAGGTTATTTCTTAAATAAATAAGTAAGCTATCTCACCAGAGGTAAGTCAATTCATAAGGTCACAGTTCCAGAACAGGAAAAATGGCTATATGTATAATGAAGGGTCTGAACAAAAATACAATTATAATTTTAGAATATGATAGAACAAGAAATCAATTAGGCATGTATTCAATGATGGTGATGTGGAAATACCATGCCCAGTTTGTCCCAAAATTTCAGTAAGGACAAGTTAAAACTTTCCAGGCCAGTAGGTTATTGTAAAGGGCTACCCAGTAGTCCTTGGACAAGTGAAGAAGTTTGTTATTTCCTCATTCCTGAATGATTTAGTTATCATGCCAGGTCTGTGTCTGAAAATTTTAATGTTTATTTGTCATTGATAGATGTGATTACTTTATTATTTTATATGGTGCGTTTTTGTCACTATTCAGTGTTCCAGCTAGGATTTCAAAAGGGCAGGTGCCAATCCTGAAAAGGGCATTTAACGTGATATGATTATATGAAAAGGGCATGTTTTAATAAAGATATTAATCAAACATTGTCTTTATTCATTGAATCAATGGTTAATAATACAAGTACAACATGATTAGCCCAGATAAAACTCTATCTGTCTTATTGAAAAACTTGTCATTGATTTTCAAGGCATGCTTGATTAGCTTTATATGCAGTATGTTTTGCAGGGTTTCCTGCTTCATTCTGTTTCTATGGTCTACAAGTTATACCAGGAAAGACCCTTTCTGTCTCTGCTGTGCTTAATGGCAATACAGCAGCTGTGCTCAGTAAATGCACAATGTTAGGATATAGTGAACAGTGAAAATTTGTATTAAAAAAGAATACAGAAAAAGATGACCAAGGCACCCTACCCACCCTGCTGCAAACACCCTCTTTAACTTTTCCCATAATTCAAAAGACCTAAACATATAAATTATAAAGCCAGAAGTATGTAGACATATCTTAGAATATCTTAAGTAGGTAACTCAATGCTAGGAAAAAATAAAAATGAGTTATCTTTCTTTATTCAGGTGTGCTCCTTCTTTGGAGGATTATACACAGTACATAGAAGAAGTGAATACGATAAACAATGGCGGCCGGTTTTGTTATTTTTGTATCAAAAGTGAGGGCAGGCAAAGACAAATACTTCTGAATTTGCTAAAAATTTTACGGAAAACAAGTAAAACGAAGTTTTTTAACAAGTTGATTATGGTTTTCGACTTTCTGTCAATTACGTTTTCTCCATGAAACTACGGTAAACATCCCAAATTGTGTAGTCGTATAAACATTTCTTCATGCCGACTGACCGATTCTATTTGAATGAATTAATGTTGATGATCATTAATGACCCATCCGATAAACGGATTACCTGTAACAACAGATTATGACACCTGTTGTAACCGTTGATTAGCTTGGGGTCGTAAACAAAATCATAAACTTGCCGCAAGGTAAAATTTCGTAATGGCGGATCATAATATTTATAAAGAACAAAATAAAATACAATCGATCTTCAAAAAGGCAGGGCGCCCTGGAAACTGCAAAAAAGGCACAGGGCGGCACTCGGGAAAGGGCGGGCGGACCGCCCTGTGAAAACGGCCTAGCTGGAACACTGCTATTTATTGATTATTCTTGTACTTGTAGTTATCATATCATTCAATCAATTTACTGTTTAAGAATCTGATGTATTCTGAGTTTTATTTTTAGAAGTGTACAACAAAATATTGTGACTGGTGAAAAATGTCCTTTAAAATGAACATTCAACCAGTGAAGTAATCTTAGTTTTTTCCCAGATGCAAACAATGAAATGACCCTTACTGCTTTAAGATTCTGGAAGGGCAATCAATGAAAGACATATTTTAATTTACTTGCCCCTATTGTAAAAACATATTTACAGATGATGTATTAATATTACATTTTTAGTTAACAAAAGCATTGATTAAAAATCACGTGCAATTATGACAATCATTTCATACTACATTGTACTATACGCATGTAGTTCACTCACTGTAGGGGTGGAATTCCACTGGTTCTTGGCTATATTTGGTACAGATAGATGAAATTCCGGACCATGTAAATGTTTTTTTTACGATGAAATAATTTTACTTTTGCCATACTGAAATAATGGTCAGACTTTGAAATTCATGACTCATTTTTAAAATATCCATAATATTGTCAGTGTTATGTTTGATTTTTTTCTGTACATTTTATTCTAATTCAAGAGCAATTTTTCTCATTTATTTTTATACCTTCAAAATTTTTATCTTAAGTCTACTCATGAGGAGGAGCTGATTACTGTAATTACACTTGCTATAACAAGTGGTTGTTTGTTGGTTATGCATAAAAGTTGTTTTTGAATTACTAATAAAGATTTGAATTCGATTGTATTATTATTTAATCATAATGAGCACAGTAACACTACATTAACTAAAAGGTAACTTGATTGAGATTCTTCATTCTGATGTTTGTTTAAACCACGAATAGCATATATTAAAAGTAGATAAGAAATTTCATTTCCATGGATTCTAACCCGATTAAAATCAAGACATGAGTGACAAACAAATCTAACAAAGCAAAAAGAAAGACCATATTACTAGTACATGTATATAGATTGCTTCGATAAGTTTATATTGTGACGGGGCATAAGATATCTATTTTTGGTGAGCTTGTGTTGTTTGATTGCTGTTTAAATGATGTGTATTTCTTTTTTTATCAACATATCTATTTTGTGATTCCCTTATGGGGTTGCAACCTAACTGAAGTTTATTTCGTACCACCGTTTAGTTTGATCATCATATACTGAGGATTTATTATTAGTCATGGGGTACCGATTTACATGGGTATAGCTGAACCACAAATTTAAATGTTTAACAAAGTTAACATTTTCTATTGGCTTGCATGCAAAACCACGAAATCTTATATCCACGAAAATGCATTTTTCCCTCTATCCACTAAAATTAATATCCATGAAGATAAATAAATTCACAATACACTGTGTAAATGAAGATTGATGGCAAATGAATCTCAACCCCTTTGATAGTCTTGTTGTGGAAGGGTTGCTAGAGGTTGTTGAAATGACCGCTGGCTAGGTCAAGTGAAGACTTGAATTAATATTTGATGCTTTTTGGCTATGCACACAACACTTTTTGAGGTAAAAGCAAAAAAGGTCAGCTTTGAGTTGGAATAATATGTCCAGGTAGGGTTACATGTATTCCTGTGGACTGCTACCTTGTGAACTAGCTTATTATAATAATCCAGCTTAGTATATCAGTCTAGTACAAAGCAGAGTTCACATTCATATCACATTAACATTTTCTTGTCCTAATATTCATACAATATTTTGCCACTGGACATTAAGCTCTTATCCATCTGTCATAAGAATCCCTTGCATATAAGTTGCATCATTAAGTCTCGCACACAAATTTTTGATAGAGACTTGTTTTTGCTCAGTTCTCCTTATTTGCATCTGATGTTGTGCAAGCTAGTTCTTAGAAACCACTCCCACCTTGCTAGTTTCCAGAAACCTAAAGTTAGATGAAGAGTTAAAACAATTTGTTAGGCTTATATGTTTAGTTGTGCATAAAAGAATCTTGTGTGAACATGGTGGTCTATTAAGTGGAAATTTTGAGGGACCAAAAGAAGGATGGGGTTAACATAGAAACTTATCAAGAAAATGCTTACTATCTTGTTTGAATTGTTTTAACTTGAGAACAGTAAATGATAAACATGGAGTTTTCATTAATATACTGTTATATTGTCCCATATACTGAATGGATATACATATAGCTGTTATAAGAGTTCATGAGACTATAAATATATCTATGATTAGAGTTTAAAAGACAACAACCTAATAACACCAAAGCTCTATTCATTCAGTACATGGTACAATATAACATATTTAATGGTAAAACAATCATGTTTACTATGACCTTGACCTTTGCCATTTCCCCTTTTATCAAATTTATACAAACACGACAATAAAATTATTTTTTTTTAAATTACACATGACCAGACAAATCAAATGATACACTTTATGTATATATATATATATATATATAACAAGTCTAAATTGAAAACAACTTTCAAACCTATGATTGTGTTGGAAAAAAAAACGCAATTTTTATACGTGTGCATGCAAAACAAATTTCTTGGTAAAGGGGTCTTAATAAAGCACAAACAACATTTTCCAAAAGACCAAAAAAGGTGAAAAAGTATATTTTAACAAAACGCATTTGACTAGTAGGTCAAACAACAGATGTTCTTAAATCCTGCTGACTGCCATGGCGATTGCCAAATAAACGGATCATACATGGCTGTGTACATTCGGTATATACAACTCGTCTAAACATCAGCCCAACAATGTTAGATCTGTAAATTTGCTTTCGCAAGTTTTTTGTTCTTCCCTCGCCGGGATTCGAACTCATGCTACTGAGATATCGTGACACCAAATTGCCTGCACTGTAACCGACGCGCTAGACCACACGACCACCTAGGCTTCACAATGATAAAGTTTTCGGTGGCCGGGTGTTACCTTTCCTCGTCAGTTTTAATCTAGCGTCGTAATACAGTACATGATATATAAGATATGAAGATGGAATTGTTACAGATCAACTGAAATAACTATTGTAAAGGATCCTACAAATTAATGCAAGATACAGTCACAGAAATAATTATATTTATAAGTACGTCTGAACCATTGACAACTCTACAACAGATTTATCCATCGGATCACCAGCAGTGATGGTGATACATGGCTGTGTACATTCTGTATATACAACTCGTCTAAACATCAGCCCAACAATGTTAGATCTGTAAATTTGCTTTCGCAAATTTTTTGTTCTTCCCTCGCCGGGATTCGAACTCATGCTACTGAGATATCGTGACACCAAATCGCCTGCACTGTATCCGACGCGCTATATATATATATAGAAGTCTATAAAAAGGACCAACCAGCAAATTTAATATGTACCGGATCGTCTAGAATAGACGATACTGCGCAGATAAGGAAAAAAATATATAAGTCTAAAGATTTGCAGGCTGTAACCGTGGGTGTTATTGGGTTGTTGTCTCGTAAACCTGGGACTATTATAGCCTAAACTCTAATCATAGATATATTTATAGTCTCATGAACTCTTATAGCTATATTTATATTCATTCAGTATTACCAAAATATGGGTCACTGAGTTCAACAAAGCCAGGTAAGACTTAATTTTGCATACAGTAATATACCTTCAGAATCCGAGGGGTGTCATTCAATTCCAGCAGTCATTTTATTAGCTTCAAGGTCCTAAAGGAAATCGAGCAAAAAAAAAAAACAACTGCATGGAGTTAGCAAGAATTATAATAGTAAAATTTTAATTAAAATTCTTAGCGTCAGTCGTTCGTGAATGTGCATAATTTCATCTTGTTCTTTGAAACCACTCTATTGTCCCGTATTTTCACTGTACCTATGGTTAATTCATCAATCACGATTATACAGATTTACTCATATAACATATGTTTTACCCCTTCAGATGTTAATGTGCTTGTTAGTAAAGTAAGTTAGTAAAACTTTATTTTGATTCGGCATATTGACAAACAATTTAAACGTACGCTCTGATGAGCTTTTCGCGGAATATAAAAACATATACTAAAACAAATAAAACAAGGCATGCATGCTGCAAAGAAATGGTAAAAACTTGTATCTATAGTGAGGAATTTTTCAGCATAAATTTGTCCTTTGTTTTGTTGCCTTTTTTCGAAATGTAAAACTTTTAATTTTCGTGGCTGTTTTCAACTAGATTAACAAAAAATCTACAGAAAATATTTATCCGGTATGGTCCGGTATGTTAATTGTTCATAAATTGAAACATATACCATTGTTTATGTAAAACTTTTTTTGTAATTTCATTTAACTAGGAAGTAACACATAAACTTAGCAAAAATATATAGTGTCTAACTACCGGTATTTACTTTTGATTTGTTTGAGGTTTGAAATAAAAGTTCTTTCGATTATATCGTCAAAGTTGAAGTGTAGTCGTATCAATAACTTAAGTAGATATTCAACCGGTCGAGACGGTCTCAAGTCAGTACACGAGACACAACATGGTATCGTGTTACTCTATATTAGACATTTGCGGAAACTGTCATACACCTACGATTAGGATTACAATTACAGAGAAAAAAGTAGTATAACATTTTCTCGGCTTTAGGTTGGCCTTTTGTGTACCCAAGGCAGGTGAAGGAATTAAAGTCAACTACAGTGTGTATATTAACTATATAAATTTTGAAACCCATTGAAATATTTTCTTGAGAATTATTAGAAAAGACGTCCAAATTTTCATTAATTTGATGTAAAGTGACGGTGGGCATGGATACCATAAACAAGCTCCGTTGGAAGATGGTCATATGATACTATTTGACTTCAATTTCTAAAACTGAATAATAAAGTACTAATACCACACATATAACTGTTTTTTTTTCAGGTTTTTATTTTAAAAAGCGGTAATTTTAGAAAGTTTTAGTATTGTCGTCTATGGAAGAATAGATACTACCGTTTTCCCTACACTTACAGGTAGCATTTAAATCTTGGGTCTTTGCACAGTGTTAATATAAACCGTCAGTTCAAAACAAAGACTAACTCCTATGATGTTTTTCTATAATTGAACAACGGGATTTCAAAGAAATATCGGTAAAAAATGGCATCTTGGCAGCTTGTAGGTGGAATCAGGACAACCCGGACCAAATGCAAATCGGACTAAGACAACTCGGGTCAATTTAAATACAACTCGGACCACTTTTAAAGACAGCTCGAATCAGTTTGAAAGACAACTCGGACCAGTTTGAAACACTTTTCAAATCAGTGACTCTACGTTGCTTTGTACGTTTAATATGATTTTTGTTTGTTTTTGTCTATATTTTCTTCTTCTCAGTTTCCCCTAAATGACCATCTTAGCTTTCAATAAATTTTGTTACTAGGAAGAAAGATAAGAAGTTAGCAATGTCCTTTAACTTTACGTTCCGCTATATAGATGATGTTCTCTCACTAAATAATACAAAATTTGGTGACTATGTTGAACGAATCTATCCCATCGAACTAGAGATAAAGGATACTACAGATACAGTTAAGTCTGCCTCATATCTTGACTTACATCTAGAAATTGAGAATGAGGGTCGGTTGAAAACAAAACTTTACGACAAAAGAGATGATTTCAGCTTCCCAATTGTGAACGTTCCAATTCTATGTAACAACATTCCAGCAGCACCTACATACGGAGTATATATCTCCCAATTGATACGATATTCCCGGGCTTGTATTTCCTATCATGATTTCCTTGATGGAGGATTGCTGCTCACAAGGAAGCTAATAAACCAAGAGTTCCAAATGGTGAAGTTGAAATCATCCCTTCGTAAATTTTACGGACGACATCACGAGTTGGTTGACCGTTATGGAATAACCGTTTCACAGATGATATCGGATATGTTCGTTATGTCGTAACTACAATACCCTTCCCTTTTCACGAACGTGACCTACCGAATAAGACTATTTACCGGATTTGTAATAACATAAGCAACACGACGGTTGCCACATGTGGAGCAGGATCTGCTTACCCTTCCGGAGCACCTAAGATCACCCCCAGTTTTTGGTGGGGTTCGTGAGTTTTCTATGTTGTGTCTTCTGTACTGTTGTTTGTCTGTTTGTCTTTTTATTTTTAGCCATAGCGTTGTCGGTTTGTTTTCGATCTGTGAATTTGACTATCCCTCTGGTGTCTTTCGTCCCTCTTTTACTATAAATTGATTTGTGACGGCCTTATTACGAGATCAATCAGAAAAAAATAAAACAACAAATATCTTTCAATGCAATGAAAATATAAAGCAGATATATTCATCTTTACATATACGGGCACGTGTTGTAATAAGTGATCCTAGAAATCTTTCAAGATGGTTGAAATACCTTTTTCCGTCAGTCGCCAAATGGTAATTTTCGACTATCGTGAGCGTCTTCTTGATTCAATTTATATTGTGGTTTGTCATATTATCCTTATTTGTCAGAGGTCTCAATTATTTAAAAGTTACCGTTATTACTGGAATTCATATACCATGATTCGTCAAAATCAGCTGATTTTTTTTATTGTCATGGAAATATGAACTCTATGTTTCTTTTGGAGTTTTATGGACTTTTGTTTGTATTTTCGTCGTTTTTCTTTTGACCATGGTTTAGTCTTTTTTTGAACTTATGGGTTCTAAATGCCCTTTGCATCGTTTCCTCGTTTAAAAAAATAAAGGAACTTAAGTTGCATTAAACATATACATGCATTACATTTTTAATTAAATGAAGCATTTCAAAGTATAGACCCCCAGTAATTTCGTTTAGATATTCTTAAAGCAATCGCCGGGTTGTCTTTTAAAGTACACGGATGTCTGTAAACCCATTTTTAGATTTAATGCAAGTCAAACGATTTTTTAAACGATGATTTTTTTATATATTTCTTTAGAAATAAAATAGTTATATGTTATCAAATAAAGTTATATTGCATGATTTTTGACTTAAATGCTCGTTGCTTGTATAAATATTTGAATGCACACGAATATTAATTGGATCCGAATAGTAATCAAACACATGACACATCATTTATAACGAGATATTTTCATATTTCATAAGGTATAAAATATAAGCTGATATCTAAAATTTAAAACATATTGCCAACGCAATATTTACTACATGTATCGTTATGTCAAAAACAGGAGAAAATACCGTTTACATTATTTGGCAAGATTTTAACGTTATTGATAAAGATGAACGACTCCACTTTTAATTACTATATACCGCCCGCTTTTGTAAAGCGAGTGGAACTATTAATACGGAAAAATGAATAAATGGTAAGTGTATTTCGTGCATTTATTTTATTTCCCCCCGATATGAAGAACACAGATTAACCATTTCAGCATTACCTCCCCTGATGCAGACTCCACCAGATGTTATGGTACACATTTCATTCCAATCTTTTACAATCAGGGAAATATTATAGGCATGTACACTTTTGGAATGGGAGAGATGTGTTCACTTGTTTTGCGAACGATATTCCTTTTACAGGTGAAACTCCTGAAACGTTACTTCAAATTGTAGCCAATGTTAATGATCTCTTCAGACAGACAACCGGTCGGGATCATAAGCTTTCCCCGGGAAACAGAATTCTTCTTTTATATCATGGTTACAATCGTACCCGTCTTATCATATGATTTCTGAAATAGTTGACGTTAGTGTTTCGACTGCCAAAGATGAAACACATACATGTATACCTATTACAAGAAACATATAACCGTCATATTTTCGGCCTTTGGATGATTGGCATGCAGAACTTACAAGATGGGTAGCCAAAACTTCCGTTTGCAGTAGGGCTATCGACGGAAAGTTTGTGGCCGATAACGGAACCACAGGAACAGTATTTCTCAGGACAGACATTGTCACTGTATTCACACTCAAGTTGTAATTTTGAACGAAGACAGGATATGTTATGTTGAGTGCGGATATCTTTGGAGTCAGCAATATATGTTGATGAGAAATATAGGACAAGAATGACCTTTCCTGTTTGAGCTGATTTTTCTGGGCGACAAAATGTATCCGAACAGATATCCAGTATTTACACCTTACATAAGACAAACCCATAAATATGCAGAGGAAGTGTAGAGTAGAGGTTGACCACGCCATCGGAGAATTAGAAAAAAAACCACAAAGTTATGGGTACTTTATGGCGATTCACATCTGTTTTGACCATAAGTTTCTGCATTTGTGTGTCGTCGAAAAGACGTATTTACATGATAACAAACATATCATTTCATTTTACTGTGTATCTTAATTGGATTTTTTTTTGTGAGACGACCCTTGATTTTCGTCAACTGTAATCGTAGGTATAGACCTAGTTTCCGCAAATGTCTTATAAACACCCTGTGTTCAAAATTCTCAACATTATAATCATATGATCCTTTTTAATTAACCCCCAAGATAAGATGCATATATTTGGTATACTTGAATGAGTTGTATTATGAAACAAGTGTACATATATACTTTCCTTAAAAAACCTTTATTTTATCAAAATCTTCAAAAATGTACTGCTATTGAATTAATGTCTTCCCTCATTTTAATTCGCTGACAGCTTTTCCGAATACAGTGATCTTTACCATGACACCTATCGCCAATCACACAGCACAAGTACGAAGGAAAAAACTGTGATGGAGGAAAAGTAAACAAACGTGGAAGGACGATAGTATCAACCAATTTTGAAAGAAAAAAATGCATACACGATATCATGAAACAACTGTTATGAAAAAGCTTGCTCCATGATTTCATGATTCTTTAACAAAGTCGCGACACTCAGCAATTGGAATAATTTTTATCGATTATTTATTATGGAATCAAAAGTAAATGTGTAAAAAAAACTTACACAGATGACATAGAACATTGTATATATACATGCATTGGTTTAATAGTTTCTTTTACATAATAATTACCAGAATCTCGTTTCATATGACTATAATCCAAAATACACAAACTAATAAAATTCCTTTATTTCTCAATGATTCAGCGTCTCCGTGTCGAGATTAAAAACTAGGTCTTCAAAAAGGTAATATGGGAATATAAACCAAAAATGGCAGAATTTGTCAATACTTTGCCAACATTTAGTTTATATCATGTTATGTTAAAAATGTAATTAACACATTGTGAAAGGATTTTATATGCAGCAGGGACGGATCCAGCCATTTTCAAAAGGGGTTGGGGTGCTTCATGTCCGTATTTAATTTTTTAGGCCATTTTTCTCTATTCTTTGTACTTTTTTCCCATTATTCTCTATTCTTTATATTTTAGCACCTCATTATTCTCTATTCTATTTTTTTGTCATTTTTTCTCTATTCTTTATATTTTTTTACCATTATTCTCAGTTCTGTAAACCCACACCCTTTGACAGAGCGGTTATGGAATGTTTTAAAGATTGTTTTGCCTCAGTCGTAATTGGCACAAATTTTCGGAATTTCTGGTTTGAAATGTCCTTCAAGTTTGTATTTGTATTTGATTTGGCCATCAAGCTGGTTTGTTTCGAGCGTCACTGACGAGTCTTATGAAGACAAAACACATGTCTGCCATTCCAAATTATAAGCCTGGTATCTTTGACGAGTTTTTGAATAATATCAAAATGTCTACAAGATTTTAATTTAACTGAAAGGAATACCGTAGTCATCAACAACTTCTTTTCCTCTTACTGCAGGTTGCAGAACAAGAAAAAAAGATAAGTAAAACCATATGAAAATGGGAATCGTGATGAGATCGCGTTTAACATTGAGCATATTTATATTTTGCAATATATATAGATGTATTGGCGATAAAAGAGAGTTCACAACAAATTATTCCTTTTGAAATTCTGACTTACTGGTGGATATCAATTTTCGTGGATTTCGCGGATAAAGGTTTACCACGAATTTAAATGTACAACGAAGTACTAATTTTCTATAGACTTCTATGCAAACTCTTGCAAAACCACAAAATCAAATATCCACGAAAATACAAGTTTTCCTCAAAAACGAAAATTGATAACCTCGAAAATAAATGTATCCTCAAGTCTAAGAACATATATGTTTGTACTTAGTTCGTTTTAAAAATATAATTTAAAATATTCTTTGAATATGAATACTCCTAATGATTTATATGGGTCAACTATATATTATATTAAAAAAGCTCTTTAGATTTTGAATAGCTTCATTATAATTCTGTTTAGTTCAAGGGCGGTATATTATCTAAACGTATTAAATGTTATGAAACCAGTTTAGCAACTCGCTGACGTTGATTCTGTCCTTCCATGGTATTGAATTTTACAAAATATTTTAATCGCGCTTTTGATGTCATGCTCTGACACAGCGATATTTGCATTTAATCAAACCTGGGACGAAAACATTCATATGTTGGTCCCAGATCAAGCATACTTTCTTTCAACCGCTAATCAACTGTAATTCAACTAATGAATTTATTTTTTTCAGTACTTTTCAAAAACATACGAAGTGAAATGATAACTTACAATCCAGAAATGTTCCTTAAAAAGTGCATGTACTTTCCAAATGGTGTTACTTTGAACTTAAAGACGAGTAAAATATGGCTTAATGGCGTACATTGATCGAATGTTCTAAGATTTTCCTATCAAAGCCTATGAACCATTCAGACAAAACTTGACAGGGAAGATACTTTCAAAAATAAAACAAGAGGCTCCTAAGAGGCTGAACCCTCATTCCGTAAAAATATGTCATTTTGATATTTTTTCTATATTACAATCAGTCATGTTTGCTTATTGTGGCAGATTTGTAGGTCTTGTACTGATGATTATATTTTACTGTTTACAGTTTATACCTATCTTTTAAAGTTTTTAAAATGAAAAAAAGCCATTTAATAGCAGTAAATCATATAACTACATGTAGTGTGATAATTTGGCCAAGTTGACTTTCTTGCAGATCTTATTTTGCTGATCCTTTTTGCTTTTTAAAGGTTAACTCTTAATCACCAGACTTATATTTTTTTTGACCAAAATGGATAAAAGAGAGGCGAGAGATACCAGAGGGACATTCAAACTCATGAGTCGAAAATAAACTGACAACGCCATGGCTAAATAAGAAAAAAAAACCGCCAAAATGAGTTCAATTAATCTTTTAATAACTCCTACAAGGGATCAATTGACGATTCATTGACTTATTTGCAGATCCTATTTGTTGAACATTTTTACTATCAAACAATTCTCTATTTCAACTAAAATCAAAAGGAAAAAAATAAACATTGAAAGGCAATAACTCCTAAAAGGGTTCAATTGAAGATTTCCACCAAGTTGACTCATTTGTGGATCTTATTGTTCTCGTCATTTTACTGTTCCAAATTTCTCTCTATCTGTTATATTTTTCAAGATGAATACCCAAATTGTAAAATTTGCAAAACATTGATATTTCGGGTGCATTCACTACAGATTGGGTCATCCAATTGTTCTTTAAAAACACAGGAGATAAACTTTCACCTGCTGATCCTTAAAAACAGTATCAGATGTGCTCTAACTTCTTTAGTTTTTCAGATATAAGCCAAAAACTTGGAAATTTTCTACAAAAAAATAATTTCAGGGACAATAACTCCATAATTCACAAAATGAAACCCTAATTGCTGATCATGTTTATCCAGTCAGATTTGCTATGACTGCTTTAGATTTTGAGATATAATCAAATACTGCATTTTACCTCCATGCTCTATTTTTACCCGTGGCGGTCATGTTTCTGATGGACAGGAATAAAAACACCAACAAAATACTAGATACCCTAAAAACCATTCCTACCAAGTTTAGTTGAAATTGGTCCAGATGTTTCAGAGAGGAAGATTTTTGAAAAAGTTTACACTGGACAACGGACACAAAGGAATGGCAAAAGCTCAATTGGCCATTAAGGCTAGGGGAGCTAAAAATGCTGCCAGTAACTGTCCCAGTTTACATTTAAATGCTATGTGAAATTAGTTTTTTTTCTATTTCAGAGCATAATTGAAAACAAACAATACAGAAATGTTCTTTAGGTACTTACCATGTTTTCCTTAGGTTCTGACAAATACCTAGTTTTTATATTTTGGCAAATTAAATCCAGGTTACTAATTCAGGCTCCTGGGAGACTTTAGTTTGCTTTTTGTTTTAAATGATTGAAATTTTTTTTTTTCTTATAGATCAGCTCTTTTCAAAAGTCTCATTCAATACATGGTAAAGCTGAATGCCCTGTGATGATAACTGCACACTTGGTTTTAATAGCATAGATGTAGCTAATTCCTTATAAAATGCAATAATTGAAAACACTAATTTCGCTTTTTAAATTCTGTAATTCTTTAGAGATAACAATCCATTTACATATATAAATATAAACAATAGATGGTATGTCTCACAAAATAAATCCTTTGTTAATTGATGTATCATTGTCATTTTGCTTAGTTTCTTCTGTTACCTATTCTGACATCGGACTCGGACTTCTTTTAAACTGAGTTTTACTGTGCGTATTGCTGTGTGTTTGTTTATTCTACACTGGCTAGAGGTATAGGGGGGAGGGTTGAGATCTCACAAAACATGTTTAACACCGCCGCAGTTTTGCGCTTGTCCCAAGTCAGGAGCCTCTGGCCTTTGTTAGTCTTGTATGTTATTTTAATTTTATATGTTTCCGTGTTTAGTGTGACGTCCATTTTCACTGAACTAGTACAATTTTTGTTTAGGTGCCAGCTGAAGCCCGCCTCTGGGTGCGAGATTTTCTCGCTATCTTGAAGACCCATTGGTGACCTTGGGCTGTTTTCTGCTCTTTGGTCGGGTTGTTGTCTTTTTGACACATTCACCTTTTTCATTCTCAATTTTATTAGCAAAAACTAGCATACAAAACAATATCAATCAGGACAAATTATGAGTTAATTTCATTACCTCATTTTCTGGCATTTCTTTTTTATCAAATTTTGTGATTCTGTAATGTTATACAACATAGTAGTTTTAATATGAGTAATAAACTTTTACATTTTAAATTATATTTAGTAAAAGTTATAGATAAAGATATAGATATAGGTGATCTGTATATCTGAATATACATAAGTTTGAGAGTGAAAAAAATAAATGCAAGATTAAAATTGTAATCATTAGATGATCTACACCTTGTTCTATGTTCCTCAAAACTAACTACATATTTCCAAACAAGTTATTTGTTTTAAAATTGACATTATGATTTTTTATTACTATCAGGAATTACAAAATTAGTCGTAATTTAATTTTATGATCTTATTTCATTATGCTTTATAAAAATAATCAAATAGTATGTTAAAGAAAAACAATAACGGTGTTTTTGTTGCACTTCAGTGTTCCTGTTGTTCCTTTGTTTTCCTCTTATAGTTGACGTGTTTCCCTCGGTTTTAGTTTGTAACCCGGATTTGTGTTTTCTCTCAATCGATTTATGACTTTTGAACACCGGTATACTACTGTTGCCTTTATTTGTTATGAATAAAGGGAAATGCCTAAATTCAGTAATTTAGAATATGACATGTATTCTACTAAATTTCTAAACACTATTAAAAGGGAGATTTGTTATGATTGCCAATGAGACAAATATCCATCAAAAACCAAATGACAAAGAGGTTACAACAACTGGTCACTGTATCGCCTTCGACAATAAATAAAATCCATATAAAAGCCCCTTGGCTATTAAAATGTGAAACAATACAAAGATAACGCCAACAGCCTTTTTCAAACTGATAGCATTTATCGAAAATCAGTTATGGCAATTGACAACTAACATCAGCTTCTGGATTACAAGCTCCATCTGATAAAGTTAGAAATCTCAGAGGAACAGATAAATAAAAGAAGTCAAAGACAAGATTTAAAATGGTAGAAAGATCCATTAATGGATATTTAAATACAAAATGAAGGTCATATAATATTAACGTCCCTGACATTACTGCCAATTTTGTTGAGAAAAATTAGGAAAACTGTTGTTGTATTTTCAAGCAGATTGATATTTTTCTCAGTTTAAAAAAAAAATATACATGTATATACATCTATATTATCATACTTGTTTTTTGTAAGAAAAAATCTTAAGGCAAAATTTTCATACAGTTGTTGTCATTTGTTGATATATATCATACTTGTTTTTTTTTTTTATGTAAGACAAAATCTTTAGGCAAAATTTTCATATAGTAATGACCGTTTAATATTTTTAAATGGATAATGTAGAAAATCTATTATAGTATTTATTTTGCACCAGTTATTTGCTGAAAATAATTGTACATCTATACTTGTATGCTTTAATATGTCGATTACAAAACAAAAAAGTTATTTGATTGGTGTTAGGCTAAATGGCATACACTGAAAACGGTCAGAATGTAGAATGAAAACTTTTATTTACTGTATAGCACTCATGTTTATGAAATAGTTATCAAAGGTACCAGGATTATAATTTAGTACGCCAGACGCGCGTTTCGTCTACATATGACTCATCAGGTACGCTCATATCAAAATATTAATAAAGCCAAACAAGTACAAAGTTGAAGAGCATTGAGAATCCAAAATTCCAAAAAGTTGTGCCAAATACGGCTAAGGTAATCTATGCCTGGGATAAGAAAATCCTTAGTTTTTCGAAAAATTCAAGTTTTGTAAACAGGAAATTTATAAAAATGACCACATTATTGATATTCATGTCAACACCAAAGTGTTGACTACTGGGTTGGTGATACCCTCGGGGACGAAACGTCCACCAGCAGTGGCATCGACACCAGTGGTGTAAATAGTTATCAAAGGTACCATATTTTCCTTTCAAACATTTTATAATCTTCAATTCTAAAGTGTCCGAAGAAAAAGATGACCAAATCACTTAATTCAATGTAAATACTTGCACAATTAAGAATTTCTGTGCCTGATACAGAAAAATTATATAGCATTTAATAAAACACTGTAACGTAACAGTAAAAGTTAGAGTATTGATTTGTTAATCAGTATAAAGTATTATTGTATGTCTCAAATAAATCATAGAATAATGAATGAAATTACTTTAAAATTCCTGGACTGGTTCCTGCATTTCTGTTTTCGGGGCGTGTGTTAGAGTTCATATTTCTGGTGTATACTATTGTTCTACAGACAAATCCTTATAAAATAGTTATGATTCTTGCTTTCAGAATCTATTAGAATTATGTTGAAGTTTTAAACCAAGTGAAATATTAAAAGGAAGACGAGTAAAATTTTGACAAGTATGTAATTAACATGTCTCAATTACAAAGCAATACATTTACAAGGAATTTTAAAACTAATTTATAACAAAAAGTGCTTGAATATTTATTAAAGTGACAAGATTATAGTATTTTTGAAGGATTTAATAGTCAATATTTAAATCAATATTTTGACTTTAGATGAACTTTGATTGGATGATAATCCTTCTGAATAAGAACAAATATTTGACTTTTTAAATAATGTTTGGGTTCGGTATTGATTCAATCTTGTAAAATTAAATCTTTACACGTAGAAGTAACAATCTGGTTGTATAATCAAACCTGTATATAAAGATCACCCTTTGGACAAGAGAAACTTACCGTATTAGGGAGATGACCTTTGAATTAAGGTTCAAAATTCATAGGTATTTATTAAAGCTGTGAAAGAAGAAGGTTCCCTGAAAAGACCTTTTTTGCTTAATAGTGTTGACCTTTATAACAGGTTGACTTTAACTAAACTAGGAAAGTTCTACATTCAACTGACTGTATCAGGAAGTATTTACTTTAATAATTTACCCTCTTGGAAGTATTTAATCTCCTCATATAACAAAGTCAATATTAATTTGTTTACAAGGCAGATATCCTACAATTTCAGGTGAAAGAAATTACCCCAGAGTATTATGTTAGTTTTTCCCAGCATTCATCTTGGTATAGAGTGATTTCCAACTTTATAACTGATCCATCCATAGAACCATTCTCTCGTGTCCGTAGAAGAATGAAAACAGACCATGAAGAGAAACATACAAAATAAAGGCAACAGTAGTATACCGCTGTTCGAAACTCATAAATCGATAGAGATAAAAACAAATCCGGGTTACAAACTAAAACTGAGGGAAACGCATCAAATATAAGAGGAGACAAAAGACGTCAAATCACAAAATGGAAAGACACATGTAGATTAGAAGAAGCAGTATTTGTCATCTTGTAATCATAAATCTTCATCATTGCTTTTTGTCATTATTGTTTATAAGGTAATGAAAGAAAGATTTGGATACGATAACAAATAAAAAAGCAGTACATGTATTAAAAGTCTTTAGGAACAACAATCCAGTAAGACAAGCGTTTCAAGGAGGACTTTTTGGAAAAACAATGTAATAATTCTGGTTTAAGATTGATTAAAAATCAATTAGTGCAAAGGAATCACATTAAGTATACATTCACAATAACATGCATTATGTTATTTAATATTAGAAAGTTGGTATTTTAATATGAAACTCCCATTAGTAAATACCTTAGAGAATATCTTACAGTGTATGCAATATATATATAGGTTTGAACGTTGTTTTCAATTTAGACTGTTTATATTTTTTAATTTGGGCTTGTATTATATTTGCCTTCGGGTTTATTGATCCGTTCATCCTATTTCGACTCTTCAAAATTCAAGAGTCTATCCTAAATTGAGGTAAATTATATGGCCTTCCAAATACCGTTTCGATTCCTAACATCACTGAAGAGACATTTATTTGGAAAATATCATTATGTTATGATACACATACATGAGATATCCAAGAATCTATGATGTTTGTAAGTTAGCAGTACAGAGTCCTTCCCTCTATTTTATCATGTGCTTTCAAAGATTGACAGTCAACTTATATTTTATCAAATGTATCTATCATTACCACAAAATTTACTATATACAAATATATTGCACTGCTACACTGCTTGAAAAACAAAATGTGCCTGGTCTATTACCTTTTTTATCTGATTCTTTACCAGCATTATATATAACATACCTTTTTATATATTTTTATGCCTTTGTTTGGTCATTTTTAAATATCTCACCAGAGGGTAGTCAGTTTATTAGGTCATTCGAGTACAGGAAGAATGGCTATATGTATGAGAAAGGGTCGGAACAAAAATACAATTGTAACATGATAGAACAAGAAATAAAAAAGGATGTATTCAATGACAGTGATGTTGAAATACCATGCCCAGTTTGTCACAAAATTTCAGTAGAGACAAACAAAATTTCCAGGCCAGTAGGTTTTTGTAAAGGGTAGTCCTTGGACAAGTGGAGAATTTTGATATTTCAACACCTCTGAATGATTTAGTTACCTTGCCAGGTATGTGTCTGAAAAGTTTTATGTTTATTTGTCATTGATAGATGTGATTTTTATTATTTACATGGTTCGTTTTTTTTCACTATTTATTGTTCATTCTTGTACTTGTAGTTATCATATCATTCGATCAATTTACTTTTCAGAATCTAATGTATTCTTATTTATATTTCATACTCCAAAATATTGTGACTGGTGAAAAATGTCCTTTAATATTCAACCAGTGAAGTAATCTTAGTTTTCCACCGAACAATGAAATGACCCTTACTCCTTTTAGATTCTGAAAGAGCAATCAATGAAATGACCCTTATTCCTTTTAGATTCTGAAGGGCAATCAATGAAATGATCCTTACTCCTTTTAGATTCTGAAAGGGCAATCAATGAAATGACCCTTACTTCTTTAAATTCTGAAAAGACAATCAATGAAATAACCCTTACTCCTTTTAGATTCTGAAAGGGCAATCAATAAAATTTACTTGTCGCTTTTGTACAAATGATATATACATATTACGTGTTCAATAAACAAAAGCATCGAGTAAAAATCACTGCTGTCACGAAATAGAAGTTCCTTCATAATACAAGTTCCAAATGGAAAAAAATATTCTGGAATTTTACAGTTTATGTTCCTTACGGAATAAATGGTATAGAATATTTGTTCCAACAGGAACAGATATTATGACATTTTTCATTACAAAGTTTCCAGTGGAAATTCTGTTTGGTGGAACACATATACGTTGACAGTGCACTTATGACAGTGCGCTCACCGTATTGGGAAAATCTCATGTTTGGGAAAATTAATGTACTTTTTCTAAAAACCAAAATATTTCATGAAATTCATGACTCATATAAAAATATCCATAATACTGTCAGTGTTATGCTTGATTTTTTTTCTGTGCATTTCATTCTAATTCAAGAGCATGTTTTCTCATATATTTTTATAGCTTCAATATTTCTTTGTTAAGCATACTTATGAGGAGGAGCTGATTACTGTTATTACACTTGCTATAAAAAGTGGTTGTGTGTTGGTTATGCATAAAAGTTGTTTTGAATTATTAATAAAGATTTGAATTCGATTGTATTATTATTTAATCATAATGAGTATAGTAACAATACATTAATTAAAAGGTAACTTGATTGAGATTAATTATTCTGATGTATTGTAAAAACAATGAGTAGCATACTGGAGATTAAGGAAAAATTGGGGTTTTTTCAGATATATTTTATTTCCTGGTGATTCCAAAATCTGCATACAAGTCTATAGAAAATGTGTACTCCTTTGAACATTTAAATTTGTGAATCACCTGTATCCACGAAAATTGGTATCCCACGAATAATACAGAATCCAAAGTATATTAAAAGAAGAAAAGAAATTTCATTTTGATTCCAATCTGATTAAAATCAGACACAAGCGACAAACAAATCTAACTAAGTAAAGAGAAAGAGACGATTTGACATGTATTTAGATTGCTTAGATAAGTTTATATGGTGACTTATAATAAGATATCTAGTTTTCGCAAGCTTGTGTTGTTTGATTGCCGTCTAAATGATGTGGATCTCAAATCTCTTTTTATCATCACATCTATTTTGTGATTCCCTTATTGGATTGCTAGCTAACTGATGTTTATTTCATACCAACTTTTAGTTTCATCATCACATACACTGTAAATGAATATTGTTGGAAAATGAGTCTCAACTCCTTTGGTAGTCTTGTTGTGGTAGGGTGTTGGAGGTTGATGGATTGACCCCTTGCTGGCTTAAATGAAGACTTTAATTGATATTTGATGCTATGCACATAGCACTTTGTAAGGTAAAAGCAAAGATCTTCAGCTTGAAATTGGAATAATATGTCCAGGTAGGGTTACATGTATTCCTGTGGACTGATACCTTGTGAACTAGCTTAATAATAATCCAGCTTAGTATGCCAGACTAATACAAAGGCAGAGTTCATATCTATATCACATTTAACATTTTCTTTTCCTGATATTCATGTAATATTTGCCACTGGACATTAAGCTCTAATCCATCTGTCAAAAGAATCCCTTATAGTAAGTTGCATCACTGAGTCTCCCATACAAAGTTTGGAGACTTGTTTTTGCTCAGTTCTCCTTACTTGCATCTGATGTTGTGCAAGTTGTTCTTAGAGACCACTGCCACCTTGCTAGTTTCCAGAAACAACAAGTTAGATGAAGAGTTAAACAATTTGTAAGGCTTATATGTTTAGTTGTGCATAAAAGAATCTCGTGTGAATATGGTGGTTTATTAAGTGGTATTTTGAGGGACCAAAAAGGTTGGGGTTTACATAGAAACCTTTTCCATTGACCTTTGCCCTTTTCCCCTATTATCAAATTTATACAAACAATTAACATATTAAGAGATTGTTTTTTTAAAGTTACACATGACCAAACAAATCAAATGATAATATGTAGATATATAAGTCTAAATTGAAAACAACGATTATATATATATATAGAGAGAGAGAGAGAGAGAGAGAGAGATCCTAGTTATCATCTCTGTCCCCATCATTGAAAATGGTTGGCATTCCGACCTTAACCATATATATTTGTTTGATTATTATTTCAAGATAAATAAAGGTGTATATAAGCTGAGTTCCCATGGGGTCCCCTCTACACACACACACACTTTGAGAACGTTCCCATAATTTGAAAGTGGTTGAGATTGCCCACCCTAAATCATACCCTTTCTTTCTCCTGTCAAGAAGAGTCGAATGGTATATGGAGTAGCGTCTGAATAGATCATTCCAGTCCCTACCTTTTTGAGAAATATCTTAAAAAGAGTTGAGATACCCCATCCAAAACTTTTATTGTAAGTTCTGAGGAAATCTCATTTGCATTCATTTCAAGCATTTAAAATCATAATCATCACTTGTCATATATGTACCATTTTAAAGCCTATAAAGTGATATGGTAAGCTTGGGTGTTATTGGGTTGTTGTCTCGTAAACCTGGGATTATTATACTATTTAGTATAATAATCCCAGCCTAAACTCTAATCATAGATATATTTATAGTTTCATGAACTCTTATAGCTATATTTATATTCATTCAGTATTACCAGAATATGGGTCACTGAGTTCAACAAAGCCAGGAAAGACTTAATTGTTGTGCATACATTAATAAGTGCTTCTTAGTAAAGTAAGTTAGTAAAACTTTATTTTGATTCGGCATATTGACAAACAATTTAAACGTACGCTCTGATGAGCTTTTCGCCGAATATAAAAACGTAGACTATAACCAATAAAACAAGGCATGCATTTTGCAATGTGGAGCAGGATCTGCTTACCCTTCCGGAGCACCTGAGATCACCCCCAGTTTTTGGTGGGGTTCGTGTTGCTTAGTCTTTAGTTTGTTTTCTATGTTGTGTCATCTGTACTATTATATGTCTGTTTGTCTTTTTATTTTTGGCCATGGCGTTGTCAGTTTGTTTTCGATCTATGAGTTTGACTGTCTCTCTGGTATATTTCGTCCCTCTATTGCAAAGAAATAGTAAAAGCTCGTATCTAGAATGAGGAATTTTTCAACATTGTCTTTTGTTTTGTTGCTTTTTTTTAATGTAAAACTTTTGATTTTCGTGGCTGTTTTTAAATAGATTAGCAAAACATCTTCAGAAAATGCTATTCGGTATGTGGTTCATAAATTGAAAAATAATCCAGTTGTTTATGTAAAGCTTTCTTCTGTAATATTTCATGAAACTGGGAAGTAACACAGAAACACATCAAACAAATATTGTGTCTAACTATATCCATAGATTTGTTTGAGGTTTGAATTAAAAGTTCTTTCGATCATATCTTCAAAGTTGAAGTGCAGTCGTATCAATAAGTTAAGTAGATATTCAACCTGTCGAGACGGTCTCAAGTCAGTACACGAGACACAACATGGTATCGTGTTCATCTATATTAAACACCCTGTGTTCAAAATTCTCAACATTATAATCATATGATCCTTTTCAATAAACCCCCAAGATAAGATGCATATATTTTGTATACTTGAATGAGTTGTATTATGAAACAAGTGTACATATATACTTTCTTTAAAAAACCTTTATTTTATCCAAATCTTCAAAAATGTACTGCTATTGAATTAATGTCTTCCTCATTTTAATTCGCCGACAGCTTTTCCGAATACAGTGACCTTTACCATGACACCTATCGCCAATCACACAGCACAAGTACGAAGGAAAAAACTGTGATGGAGGAAAAGTAAACAAACGTGGAAGGAAGATAGTATCAACCAATTTTGAAAGAAAAAATGCATACACGATATCATGAAACAACTGTTATGAAAAAGCTTGCTCCATGATTTCATGATTGTTTAACAAAGTCGCGACACTCAGCAATTGGAATAATTTTTATCGATTATTCATTATGGAATCGAAAGTAAATGTGTAAAAACTTACACAGATGACTTAGAACATTGTATATATACATGCATTGGTTTAATAGTTTCTTTTACATAATAATTACAAGAATCTCGTTTCATATGACTATAATCCAAAATACACAAACTAATAAAATTCCTTTATTTCTCAATGATTCAGCGTCTCCGTGTCGAGATTAAAAACTAGGTCTTCAAAAAGGTAATATGGGAATATAAACCAAAAATGGCAGAATTTGTCAATACTTTGCCAACATTTAGTTTATATCATGTTATGTTAAAAATGTAATTAACACATTGTGAAAGGATTATATATGCAGCAGGGACGGATCCAGCCATTTTCAAAAGGGGTAGGGGGGTTCCCAACCCAGGATAAAGGGGAGGGGGGGTTCCAACCATATGTCCCCATTCAAATGCATTGATCGTCCCACACCTCTCTGTTGTTTATTTTCCATAATAAAGGGTCAAAATTCATTAACTACTGTTATTGTAATATCCTAGGCATAAGAGCAAGAATAGTGTAGGTACATCCAGGAAGCGCTCAGTCGCACCAAATTTATATAAAGTGCTCTTTCCGATTTCTTTGAAATGCACTGTGACCATTAGATGTTTTAGATACGAGCCTTGTGGCCATCCATTAGATGTTTTAGATACGAGCCTTGTGGCCATGTTTTGACAGAAAACCTTAATATTGTCCGAGACAGGAGGGTCTTCAATGATGGGGAACCTTCTTGTCCGTATTTAATTTTTTAGGCCATTTTTCTCTATTCTTTGCACTTTTTGCCCATTATTCTCTATTCTTTATATTTTAGCACCTCATTATTCTCTATTCTATTTTTTTGTCATTTTTTCTCTATTCTTTATATTTGTTTACCATTATTCTCAATTCTGTAAACCCACATCCTTTGACAGAGCGGTTATGGAATGTTTTAAAGATTGTTTTGCCTCAGTCGTAATTGGCACAAATTTTCGGAATATTCGGTTTGAAATGTCCTTCAAGTTTGTATTTGTATTTGATTTGGCCATCAAGCTGGTTTGTTTCGAGCGTCACTGACGAGTCTTATGAAGACAAAACACATGTCTGCCATTCCAAATTATAAGCCTGGTATCTTTGACGAGTTTTTGAATAATACCAAAATGTCTACAAGATTTTAATTTAACTGAAAGGAATACCGTAGTCATCAACAACTTCTTTTCCTCTTACTGCAGGTTGCAGAACAAGAAAAAGATAAGTAAAACCATTTGAAAAATGGGAATCGTGATGAGATCGTGTTTAACATTGAGCATATTTATATTTTGCAATATATATAGATGTATTGGCGATAAAAGAGAGTTCACAACAAATTATTCCTTTTGAAATTCTGACTTACTGGTGGATATCAATTTTCGTGGATTTCGCGGATAAAGGTTTACCACGAATTTAAATGTACAACAAAGTACTAATTTTCTATAGACTTCTATGCAAACTCTTGCAAAACCACAAAATCAAATATCCACGAAAATACAATTTTTCCTCAAAAACGAAAATTGATAACCTCGAAAATAAATGTATCCTCAAGTCTAAGAACATATATGTTTGTACTTAGTTCGTTTTAAAATATAATTTAAAATATTCTTTGTATATGAATACTCCTAATGATTTATATGGGTCAACTATATATTATATTGAAAAAGCTCTTTAGATTTTGAATAGGTTCATTATAATTCTGTTTAGTTCAAGGGCGGTATATTATCTAAACGTATTAAATGTTATGAAACCAGTTTAGCAACTCGCTGACGTTGTTTCTGTCCTTCCATGGTATTGAATTTTACAAAATATTTTAATCGCGCTTTTGATATCATGCTCTGACACAGCGATATTTGCATTTAATCAAACCTGGGACGAAAACATTCATATGTTGGTCCCAGATCAAGCATACTTTCTTTCAACCGCTAATCAACTGTAATTCAACTAATGAATTTATTTTTTTCAGTACTTTTCAAAAACATACGAAGTGAAATAATAACTTACAATCCAGAAATGTTCCTTAAAAAGTACATGTACTTTCCAAATGGTGTTACTTTGAACCTAAAGACGAGATTTTCCTCTCAAAGCCTATAAACCATTAAGACAAAACTTGACAGGGAAGATACTTTCAAAAATGAAACAAGAGGCTCCCAAGAGGCTGAACCCTCATCCCGTAAAAATATGTCAATTTGATATTTTTTCTATATTACAATCAGTCATGTTTGCTTATTGTGGCAGATTTGTAGGTCTTGTACTGATGATTATATTTTACTGTTTACAGTTTATACCTATGTATTGAAGTTTTGAAAATGAAAAAAAAAAAAGCCATTTAATAGCAATAAACCCTATAACTACATGTAGTGTGATAAGTTGACCAAGTTGACTTTCTTGCAGATCTTATTTTGCTGATCCTTTTCTGCTTTTTTTAAAGTTTCTCTCTTAGACACCAGACCTATATTTTTTTGACAAAATTGGATAAAAATCATCATTCAGGGGAAATCACTTATATAAGAAGTTGGTTGACAATTTCTGACATGTCAGATGACTGATTTGTAGATCCAATTGTGGTGAACTTTTTTCTACATACTATTTCTCTCTATCTATCTTTGTTTTAGACAAAATCCATAAAATTGCTCATTCAAGGGCATTATAGCTCCTAAAAGGAGTCAGTTGACAATTTCGGCCATTTGTGACTTATTTGTAGATCTTATTTTTAAAACACTTTTGCATTTTACAATTTCTTTTTATCTATTATAGTATCTGCAATAAACGTGAAAAATTAGTTTAATTAAACTTTCAAGGGCAATAACTCATTAAAGAGGTCAATTGAAAATTCATTGACTTATTTGTAGATCCTATTTTGTTGAACATTTTGACTATCAAACGATTCTCTATTTCAGGTGTAATACCACCATTGTTTTTCCCGTATTAGTCTTTGTTAAATTTGCACTTTTCAAAAAATGTGCAGAATTTATCTTCGTTTCAAATAAAGAAATACTTGGCATGAGTAAAGTTTTATCCTGTCCAGGACTATAGACAAAATTTCACATAACATTTCATTGCATATAAGAAAATAAATGGGGAATGTGTCCATAGGGACACAGATGATGCCCCCGCTATATATATAACGCTATAAAGGTACATAACTCAAGAACTGTTAAAGTGACGCTTTCATAAATTGAACTTAAACTGAGTTTTGTGGTAAAAAGCATTATATATATATATATATATATATATCATTACATTTAGTTGAGACAAACTCAAGTTAGAGAACGGATTTTCATTTGTCAAGGGGCATAATCCTAGAACGGTAATCAAAGTGCTTGTAAGCACTGAATGGTAAAGATTGCTGTAATTTATCAGTAGGAAGTAAAATTTAATATTGCATTGTATAAAGCATTGGTTGTAATTGATTCAACTACCGTTCTGGACAAAGAAAGATAACTCCAATTTTCAAAGCAGACTTTAAAATATCTTTATAAATGAAGGGTAAAAATTGCTTTAATTTATCAGTGGAAGGCAAAATTAAATATTGAATTGTATGGAGCATTGATTGTAGTTGATTCAACTATAATCATGGACAAAGGAGGATAACTCCAATTTTAAAAATATCTTGATTAATATTTTTAGAAAAAAATGAAAAATTTAGCAATTTTTCCATTTGTAAAAAGCATAACTCTAGAACAGTAAAAGTGACGACACTAAAATTCAAACTTGATCTGTATATTGTAATAATAAGCATTGTGTATAAGTTTCATAACATTTGGTTGAGGCAGACTTAAGTTAGAGAACGGAAACGAAAAAATTAGCATTTTTCCCATTTGTAAAGGGGCATAACTCTAGAACGGTAAAAGTGACGCCATAAAAATTCAAACTTGATCTGTATTTAGTGGTAATAAGCATTGTGTATAAGTTTCATAATATTTGGTTGAGGCAAACTAAAGTTAGAGAACGGTAACCAACTTTGGGACGTACGGACGGACGTACGGACTTACGTACAGGCGGACAAGGGTAAAACTTAATGCCCCCTCCGCTACGGCGGGGGCATAATAACCATCACTGGAAGTTAACCAATCAAATTTTCACCCTTTCTTTCCTGTGTATAAGCTTTAGTAATCATGTAAAAAGTAAAATCACAAAAATACCGAACTCCGAGGGAAATTCAAAAGGAAAGTCCCTAATCAAATGGCAAAATCTAAAGCTCAAACACATCAAACAAATGGATAACAACTGTCATATTCCTGACTTGGTACAGGAATTTTCTTATGTAGAAAATGGTGGATTGAACATGGTTTTATAGCTAGCTAAACCTCTCACTTGTATGACAGTCGCATCAAATTCCATTATATTTACAACGATGCGTGAACAAAACAAACAGACACAATAGGTAAAAATGTCAAAAATAGGGGTACAGCAGTCAACATTGTGTTATCATCTTAATCACTATAAAAACAAACAAATCTATCAAAGAAGCACAAAAGGTCATACATCAAACTTAACAACCTCATTTTGCTTTTTATTATACGATTTTATTTATATATGTAAAATCCACCCATAAAGGATTGAAAGATTTTAAGTACTGGGACTGAATCCTTACCCTGACAGACACATGGTTAGATTAACATTTACTTTGACGTAGAATCGCGCGTTTGACGTCACACAGGTAGAAATAAAATAACTTTGTCGTTCAATGTATGACGGGATGCATAAGTACAGAGTCACGTCAAATGGATATCACAAAAACAGACTTAACAGTAAAAGTAAAAAGGCATACATCGAATTTAACAACCCCATTTTGCTTTTTTATTATACGATTATATTTATATATGTAGCCTCGAGTTTCCAAAATATTCTATAGAAACACCAAATAAAAAAAAAATAATGGTGGTTTGAAACAACCAAGATATATGTTTATGACATTTTTTTACAGAAATGAAATGTAGGATTTATTTCCTACAACTGTCAAATTCAAGGGAATATTTTTTTCTACCCTTTTTCGTATGCAACCGGATGTGACGTGCTATGATTTGGTGGTATTACACCTTCAACTAAAGTTTATCCTAAAAATTGCAAAAAGAGCAAAATCAACATTGAAAGACAATAACTTCTATAAAGGGTCATTTGACGATTTCCACCAAATTGACTTATTTGGAGATATCATTGTTCTGGTCATTTTACTGTTCCAAATTCCTCTATCTGTTATATTTTCAAGATAACTACCCAAAACAGTGAAATTTGCAAAACATTGATATTTCAGGGGCATTAACTCCAGATTTGGTCATCAATTATTCTATAAATAAATGGAGAATGTGTCTATAGGCCACAGATGCCCCCGCTTGTAAATATGCATGAGTCAACTTCCACATACAGATGCAGGATTCACGTTATTAAGACCGGTTTTGTGATTATAAGCATTGTGTATAAGTTTCATAACATTTGGTTGAGGCAAACTAAAGTTAGAGAACGGAAACGACAGATTTAACAATTTTTCCATTTATAAAGGGGCATAACTCAAGCACGGTAAAAGTGACGCCACCCAATTTTAAAATTGATCTGTGTTTTGTGGTTATAAGCATTATGTATTAGTTTTATAACATTTGGTCGAGGCAAACTAAAGTTAGAGAACGGAAACCAATTTTGGAACGTATGGGACAGACAGGATACGGATGGACAAGGGTAACACTTTATGCCTCCGACGTCTAGCGGTTGGGGCATAAAAGCAACAGGAGAATCCTTGACCTGCTGATCATTAATAACGGTATCAGATGTGCTTTAACTACTTTAGTTTTGAGACTTGTAAATTTTCTAAAAAATCACATTTCAGGTGCAATAACTCCAAAATTTAGTGAAAAACCCTGACTGGCTGATCATTTTGACCCAGTCAGATTTGCTATACCTGCTTTAGTCTTTGAGTTATAAACCAAAAACTGCATTTAACTTCTATGTTCTTTTTACCCAGAGCTGTCATGTTTCTTGATTGGCAAGAATTAAAACACCGACTAAATACTAGATACCCTAAAAACCATTCCACCCAAGTTTGGTTAAAATTGGTCCAGTGTTTTCAGAGAAGAAGATCGTTTAAAAAGTTTACACTTGACGATGAACACAAAGGAATGGCAAAAACTGAAATGGACTTTAAGGCTAGGTGAGCTAGAAAGGCTGACAGCAACGGTCCAAGTTTACATTTAAATGCTATGGGAATTTAGTTTTTTATTTTTATTTAAGGGATAATTGAAAACCAACCATACAGAAATGTTTTTAGAAGGTACTTACCATGTTTTCCTTTTGGTTCTGATAAATAACTAGTTTTTTTATATATTTGGGCAAAATAAATCCAGGTCACTGATTCAGGCTCCAAGGAGACTTTAGTTTGATTTTAATTTTAAAATGAAAAAATGAATGAAGTTATAAAAAAAAATCCATAAAAAAATCTGCACTTTCAAAAGCCTCTCATTCAATAGATGGTAAAGTTGAATGCCCTGTGATGATAACTGTACACCTGGTTTTAATAGCATAGATTTACAATGTAGCTAATTCCTAATAGAATGCAATAAATGAAAACACTAATTTTGCTTTTTAAATTCTGTATTTCTTAAAGATAACAATCCATTTACATATATAAATATAAACAATATATGGTATTTCTCACAAACACAAACACTACCATACCAAACAATATAAATCAGGACTGATTATGAGGTAATTTCATTACCTTATTTTCCGGCATTTGTTTTATGAAATTTTGTGATTCTTTAATGTTTTACAACACAGTTGTTTTAATATGAGTTATTAACGTTTACATATTTAAATTATATTTAGTAAAAGTTACAGATAAAAAAAGGTATAGGTTATCTGTATATCTTAATATACATAAGTCTGAGTGAAGAAAAAAAATATATAAATTCAAGGTTAAAATTGTAATCATTAGATGATCTACACCTTGTTTTATGTTTCTCAAAATTACTACATATTTCCAAACAACAAATTATTTGTTTGAAAATTGGCATTATGAATTTTTAACTATCTGGAATTACAAAATTAGTCGTAATTTATTTTTATGATCTTATTTCATTATGCTTTATAAAACAATTTAAATAGTTGTTAAAGAAAAACAATAACAGTGTTTGTTATGAATAAAGGGACATAAATCTATATTCAGTAATTTAGAATGTAACATGTATTTCTACTAAATTTCTAAACACTTTTAAAAAGTGAGTTTTGTTATGATTGCCAGTGAGACAAATATCCATCAAAAACCAAATGACAAAGAGGTTACAACAACTGGTCACTGTACCGCCTTCGACAATGAATAAAATCCATATAAAAGGCCCTTGGCTTATAAAATGTGAAACAATACAAAGATAAAACCAACAGCCTATTTCAGACTGATAGCAATTATCGAAAATCAATTATGGCAATTGACAACTAACATCAGCTTCTGGATTACAAGCTCCATCTGATAAAGTTAGAAATCTCAGAGGAACAGATAAATAAAAGAAGTGCAAGACAAGATTTGAAATGGCAGAAAGATCCATAAATGGATATTTAAATACAAAATGAAGGTCATATAATATTAATTACCCTGAAATTACTGCCAAATTTGATAAATATAAATCATATTTAATCTGCATGCCCTGTTTCATTTTAGAATAAATTGCTTCGCCAGGTGCAGCTGGATACGGCCGCAGAGGTCCAACCCTGAACAGTTGGGGCAAAAATGGACACAATATTTGCACTTGATACAGGTCTGACTTTGGATTGTAATTAAATATTTGACACATAATAGGTTTCTGACACAGAATAACTGTAGTCAAAAGAACTTAGAATTGGTTATATGATTTGAATTTATATTCAATTTTTTGCTTTTGTGCAATACACTGTGCCTGTGCAAATTGACCCCCCCCCCAAAAAAAAACAAATAAAAATTAACCCATTTTTTTTGGCTTTTGTGCAATACACTATGCTGTTGCGTATTGAACCCCCCTCCCCAACAAAACAAAAATCCCCTCCCCACCCTTTTTTGCAAAAAAAAATAAATGTGAAGAATTTTGTTTAATTTGTGAAATCTGAAAAAGGGAGGTAATCCAACATTGTACAATTTCGTTTTTGGATTACCTCCCTTATACTGCTTTTAAATTGTCCATTAACCAGGAAACCCTTGTTTTTCCCCCTTTCTTGCCCCTAATTCTTAAACGGTTTGAGCCATAACCCCCCAAAGTCAATCCTAACCATCCCTTTGTGGTATGGAAACTTGTGGTATAATTTCAGAGAGATCCATACACTTAAACACAAGTTATTGTCTGGAAACTAGAAAAATGCCTTTTTTGGCCTCTTTTTGGCCCCTAATTCCTACACTGTTAGGACCATAACCCCCAAAATCAATCCCAATCTTCCTTTTGTGGTATTAATTTTTTGCGGTCGTATAAAAATTAAGGAAAACTGTAAGCAGAATGATATTTTTCTCAAGTTTTAAAAAATAATGTACATGTATATACATCATAGCAACATATGACCATCTGATTTTTTTAAGGTTTGGTACCTGATTGGTAATGCCACATTTTACCAAATTATGCAAAGTATTTTAGTTCAGGTTAAGGATATTGCTAGTGACTTTTAAGCAATGAAATTTTATTTAACAAAATCAAGCTAAAATTAAACTATCAAATTATGCAATATTTACAGCAAAAATTTAAATTATACAAACATACTTTTTATAAGATCCCATTGTCCAACAAAAGTCATCAGGATAAAGGAAGTTTAGATGTATTCCAATAATGGAAACACATTTCATTCCAATGTAATGACAATCCAGTTGGTAAGGAATAGAATAGGTTTAGAGTGTATCAAAATTATAACTGCCTATTAAAGCAGAATCATTATTCTTTAATAGAATTATTTATACACCACAATGTAGCAAACTCTTAATGAAGTTTTCAAATAAGATGACCAAAACAATGTAAATTAAAGAATTAAATTTATGAAAAAAATCTCGTTCTCTATTATATAGGAACAAAATCCCAAGAATGAAGTTATCTAACACAAGAGACACAAAAATAATCAGAAAAGGATTGCACATCCAAAATATCTGGCTTGCTTAATCTGAGATACAGACTGGCTTCAACATGAAAACTAAACATTTACCAATGAACTATTAAAAAATAGGTCAAGGTTAAATGTACCCTGCCAAATGACATGTACATCTTACAATCTTTTCATAGACAAAGTATAGTTATCCTATTGCTTACATAAATAGGAAAACTTAATATTGATCACTGACCCATGAAATGAGGTCAAGGTTTGGTGAACCCTGTCTGACAGGCATGCTGACCTTGCAATGATTATATATACCAAATCTAGTTATCCCATAAATCATAATAGTGAGAAAAACATTAGATAAACAAACTTATTTTTTCAAGCAGTCACTAAACCATGAAATTGAGGTCAAGGACAATGGACATATGCCAAACAGAAACTTAAGAACATAAGGCATCCTATATACATGATATGAAGTATCCCGATCTTCCTTCTGAAATATAAAGATTTATACAAATAGTTTACCATTGCCACCAGATTAGCATCTTTATGTCTCAGACTGTCATCGCAGACAAGACAAAAAACATAAAATAAAAAATTAATCATCCTCACCATCATAATAAAGATAAAACTAATCTGAAAATTGAAACAACTGCAAAATAATACCCGTTTTCACTTTTTGTTCTTGGAATGTTAGCAGCCCTGTGTTTTTGTATTATGCTTAAAAATTATTAAAAAGAATTTAAATTAAGATACAATTTATACAAAGTAAAATATGCAGTAAATGCAGAAACATTTCAAATTCCAGCAGGAATAATAGACCAAACACTAAATATGCTTGCATGAAAAATAATTCACATTCTAATCATAATACATTTTATTGCAAATACAGAAATACATACTCGTTTTATTTCTATATATTATTTGATAAATAGATAGATCATAGTTCCAAAGTCCAATACTGTCCTACAACCTTCTAGAATTGTAAACATTTAATTAACAAATAACTCCAATGTGACATAAAAAAGATTTTTATTGCCTTCAGCGCTCTAATTTCATTTACATACTTTCACAAAGAAATAATTGTTTTGCAGCTTATTTCTTTCATTGTCTAAGGATTAGTTTAATTTATGCATATGATGTATATAAATATCTATGAGGCAGCAAATCATAAAATAGTTTTACCATTTTTGCTGTGGGTGTGAGCCACTAGTGGCATAAATTAGCTCCCACAATGCCATGTTCTCTGTGGAAATATTGTGAATATTTTTGGTTACTGAAAGTGAAAGAATGTTGACAAAATGGAGGGATGATAAAAAAAAGCTTCTGTTTGTAGCACTAGAAAAAGAGAGTCATTGAAAGTGTATTTATTTATAGTAAAAAAATTGACAAGAAAAAATCTGGCATATGCATAATATGATTTAGAATAGAACAGCAATAATTGCACAATAGAAATGTGTTGTCTAAAGTTTGGAAAGGCAGATTACATGTGTTTGAAATAATGAGCTTTCTTACATCCCATTTTATAGCCATTCTCAAAACAAGCCATCTGACAATATAGGAATCTGTAACTCAACCCATTACTGGTGAGGGTATCTCATATCAGCTTCAGCTTTGTCACATATAAAATATTAACAATTAAATACTAACAAATACAATATTGTAAGAACAAAATGAGAAATACTTGATATTACTGATAAGGCATATGACTCTTTCAACATTTTCATGAAAGAAACATTCTACAACTTATTAAAATTAACACACTTTAATCTGAATTAGCTATTAAAACCTGAATAAAATTAAGTACATTATATATTAAAATAATAATAATAACCTGTCTAAAAATTCTTGATATGTATTAAATTATTTAGTAAAACAACCATACATTAAAACTTGATATAAAATAAAGTATTAATAAACAATCATTCAAAAAAGGTAAATAGATAATGTTAAAATACAATAATAAAAGTTTGACATTTTAAACTTTAAAAAATCAGTATATAATTAAATCTGTCCATGTATAACTAAAGAAAAAGACCATTTTTACATAACATTCTCACTTTGAATTTTAACCAAATATTCTCACTAACACAATACTGATCCCTGAACACAAGCGATATACTGTAAACTAAATTATTTTTGCGGATACTTACTTTAGGTTTAGCCCTTTCTAGCCCTTTTAATGGTTATTTAATTTCGTGATTTTCAAATTTACTTGATGAAGTTAAAAAATAACACAAATTCACTACGATTTATATTCACCTTATTTTTCTAATTGCGAAAATAAATCGCCTGCAAAAATGAGTTGGTTTACAGTATGTAATGTTAAATCTCAAACTGGAAGACTGATCTTATAACTATTTAATACAGTAGCACCTTTATGGTTAAACTAACTTAAAGCAGACCATAAATACTACAGGACTAGATTTTCTTTTGGTTGTGGTATTTAATACAGTAGCACCTTTATGGTTAAACTAACTTTAAGCAGACCATAAATACTACAGGACTAGATTTTCTTTTGGTTGTGGTATTTAATCCAATAATTCATCACAAATAATTGTTATTTTCTATTTTTTTCAATAAATCTTTTTAACTATGTATAATGTAAAACAATATTTCTCCACTCAAGGAGATAAATATTTAAGTTTTAATTGATGAGTGTGGAGAAATATTGTATCACACGTAATGTAGTAGTGGAATCTATTTCTTTAACAGTTTTTTCTATATGTTCATAAACTTCAACCTTTTTTTCGCTTCTCTCTAAAATTGTTAGATGTCATCTTTTTAGTTGAATTCACAATACTAAAATAAGAGGAAGGCTGGAAAATATTTTTTTTAAATGAAAAAATTGTTTAATTAAAATTAATTGTGTAAAGAAATTTAGAAGATTAAGACTAAACATAAGCAGTTATACAGAAAGAAGAATATATAAATCCAACAGGACCTGTTTATTTAAAAATCTGTTTATAATACATTTTCAACTTATATTTAACTCTCTTTTTACAAAATTAATTTTAATTCAACGATTCAAGTAAAATGTGTTCAACATATCCATATTTAAACATATGACTTGTATATCTATAAAAACATAAGGGTTTGGTTTAATTGGCCATTTTTTAAAAATAAATTTATTTTCAATATTATCAATACCAATTGATCGAAACATAAAACATGTTTTTAACATTAAACATACTAGTTTGACAATACAAGCCTATTACTGACTGGAAAACAGCATTTTACTCTTCATTTTGGATAAGTCAAATCTTTATGTCAGGTCCCTTTGACTTATTGAATTTCAATTCAACTGTAGCACCTTACAATTTTAGCATAATACCATGACAACAATTATTTTTCAGCTTAAAGATTTCTAGTTTGCATCATATAAAAAAAATTATGACACGAATATCTTAATTAAAATATGCACCTTAAAATATACACACTGTTACAGTAGTAAAATTTGACATATTTTCTACATTAAATCTTTTGTGTAAAATATCTGAAATCAAAATTTTTAAAAAATTAAAAATTTTATGCATCCATAATAACTTCAACCTTTACTCTACTGTCAGAATTATAGTCAACATTAGTGACAAAAGATAACAAACAGGAAGGTACAAATTTCTCCTTATTTTATCAAGGTGTATTTTAGTCTTTTAATTTGCACAACACTTTATTTTTATCTCTAAAATAAACAAATAAACAGTTGCCTATAGCATTAACAGGAATATGTTTTGTGTCCCTAATATTCAGTATTCTTTCAGTAAAAAGATATACAGCAAAACACACAATGTCAACATCCCAAACTCTGAAATATGTGCAAAAATATTGCATCTTTATTATGTAAACGTTGTTGTGTAGTTTGGTGTCACAAAATTCATATTCAAAAAATGTAATTCATAACAACAAGACCTTTTCTTCCTGGTGATAGGAGAACCATATTCTCCAAAGGGGTTTAATCTATAATTAAATTGTCTGAAATTATAATCTTCTAACTTTTTTATTGTATGGTACATAAAAAGAAAATCATCTTTTCCTGAATTGAATTTTACATCTTTGATCTTCTTAAAATGCTGATAAAATTCATTTGTATGGATTTCAAAACCAATCTGTTTTACATTCTTAAACGACTTCTCTCTCAGTAGATTTTCTAGTACAGCCCATTCCATGTATTCAATGTCGAACTTCAGGTAGTCAATCACAGTCTACAAAAAGTCATTTAAAGTATTCAAATTAGATGTGTCAATTACATGTACTGTATATGTAAGTAAGTAAAATTGGTAAAAATTTTCATTCAAGGGCTCTAACTCCTATATAGATTTGACCAACAGTTTCAGCAACATTGACTTATTTGAAGATTTTAGATATTTTGCCTTGTGGATAATTTTGCTATTTAAAGTTTCTCTCTATCCATTATAGTTTCAAAATAACAAAAACTTGTTAAAAAATCACAAAATGAACGATAGGAAGATCTGAACATTTCTGCTGCTGCCAAGTTCTAGCCCTATGAGCCAGGCAAAGTAATAATAACAATACTTATAAATGGTACTTTTTTGTACATTTGATATCACAATAAAGAGTCCTTTCTAGCAACACAAGTTTTTACTTAAAAAAGTAAATATTGATGCAGAGAGTTACTTTCATAACTTGATTACTGAAGATATATGTTTCCTTGTAGTTGCTGATTTCCATGTCAATAATATAGAACACAAAACATTCTCCTTCTTGAGGCAGATAAATCAAGTTTTCCAGCAATTAAAAAATAAGTAAATAAATGGGGAATGTGTCCATGGGACACAGATGATGCCCCCGCTTCCATATAACGTTATAAAGGGACATAACTCAAGAACTGTAAAAGTGACGTGACCCAAATTTGTACTTGATCTGTGTTTTGTGGTAATAAGCATTGTGTATAAGTTTCATTGAGGCAAGCTTAAGTAAGAGAATGGAAACAAATTTTTTTTCCATTTGTAAAGGGGCATAAATCTAGCATGGTTAAAGTGATGCCACCCAAATTCAAACTTGGTCTGTGTTTTGTGGTAATAAACATTATGTATAAATTTCATAATATTTGGTTGCTGCAAACTAAAGTTAAAGAATGGAAACCAATTTCAGGACGTTCAGACAGACAAGGGTAAACTTAAACCCCCTTTCGCTACAGCAGGAGCTTAATAAAAATCAGAATAACATTTGGTAAATTTACAATACAAGATATTCTTTATCGTTGATCAGTGTATGTCACTGGTAAAAAAAACTCTTTGCTTTTGTTCATGTAAGCAAAAATATGTAATTATAGGGACTAAAGTATAATAACATATATATATATTTTGAAGATAAAAAGACAAAGTTTACAAATAATCTATTATAAATAGGCATGTTACTTACTTCAGAATGACCATGTTCTCTTAGTATAGTTGAAAATGTCTTTAATCCTTTAGCATTTCTTCCTGCAATTCCAACTTGTTCAAAGTGTATTCTGGGATGTATTTTCTCAGTAGGTACTGGTATACTGCAAAAATATTTGTACAAATACTCCTCATATGGTCAATATTGGTATGAGTTTTATATTGTACTTCTATAAGATAACATTGATTTTATTTCAAACAAAATAAAATGCTTAGCTGAACGCAGCCTGATACGACTGTAGCCTGGGATCCTGGTTCACTGCTCGACAGTAGAGCCAGGCCGAATACAACGACATGTTTTCGTCAATTGGATGTTAGAATGATGCATCGTGGGATAGCGTCATTTCTTGACACATGGCGGAAATATTTATATTGTCACGAATTTATTGAAAATTATTTTTCATTTCATATGAAATGCAAATTTCGAAAAATTTAGCATATATAATTCAAACGTTATTGATTTACATCGTGAATCAACTGTTAATTAACGATCCGATCGATATATTCCTCGTTTATAGAACATGCACATGCGCAGTAATTCAATCCTGTTCAGCGCTGATAGTTGGTCACGTGGATTGTATTACGCCTGGCCCTATCGACGAAGTATCAGATTGGGTCAGGATGCCAGGCTAGATACGACCGCAGAGGTCGAACCATGAACAGTTGGGGCAAGTTTGGACACAATATTCAAGCTTGATACTGTCTGAATTTGGATTGTGATCAAATTTTTGACATAATATAGGTTTCTGACACAAAATAAATGTGGTCAAAGATCTTAAAAATTTGAATTGGGACATTTAATTTACCTAGAATGGTCTGATATCCAAAATCTAACAATATGGTTAGATTCAGCATATAAAAAAACACCAAAAATTTCATTTTAGTTGAAATCAAACAAAGTTTAATTTTGGACCCTTCAAACCTTAGTTGGACTAATTTGAAAACAGGGCCCAAAATAAAAAATCTAAATGCACAATAAGATTCAGCATATCATACAGCCGCAATAATTCAGTTTTAGATGAAATCAAACAAAGTTTAATTTTGGAACCCTTTGACCTCGACGTAAACCAATTTAAAATGGAGCCCAATATTCCAAAAAGTAATACAAGGTTAGAACCCCCAAAAATTAAAGACTTTAATTAATCTCATTGAAAATGGTTAAAAGATTTGTATTTATTTTCAATTGAAGATTTCTTGCTATTGCGCAATACTGTGCAATTGAAGATTTTTTGCTATTGCGCAATACTGTGCTGTTGTGCAATACTGTGCTTTTGCGCAATACTGTGCTGTTGTGCAATTGAAGATTTCTTGCAATTGCGCAATACTGTGCACTTGAAGAAAAAAAATATGAAGCCCCAAAAAAAATTGGAAAAATAAAATCCCCCCAAACTTTTGAACCCCCCTCCTTGGAGTAATTACCCCAAAACTCAATCCCAGCCTTCCCTTTGTGGTATGGAACCTTGTAGTACAATTTTAGAGAGATCCCTACACTTAAACACAAGTTATTGTTGGGAAACTAGAAAAATGCTTGTTTTTGGCCCCTTTTTTGCTCCTAATTCCTGAACGTTTGGGGCAATTACCCCCAAACTCAATCCCAGCCTTCCCTTTGTGATATGGAACCTTGTGGTACAATTTCAGAGAGATCAATACACTTACACACAAGTTATTGTCCGGAAACTACAAAAATGCTTGTTTTTGGCCCCTAATTCCTATACTGTTGGTACCATAACCCCCAAAATCCATCACAACCTTCCTTTTGTGGTATTGAACCTTCTGGTAAAATTACATAGAGATCCATTTACTTAAATTAAAGTTATTGTCCGGAAACCAAATGTGTCTTCGGACGCCGACGCTGACGACATCATAGCATTATTTTTTTAAATTTTTTGCGGTCGTATAAAAAAGTCAGTTGCAAGGATTAAGGGTCATTTTCAATTTTTATTTTAAAAACTTAACAATTATAATCTTTTAACAAGTCAAATATTCAAAGTTTCATGGTACAGTACAGACAAATTCAGGACTTTACAGAATTTTATAACGTATACTCAGCAAGTATTGATATATAGGTAATCTGGAAATAACAAACAGTTGTCTTACCTAGGATCAAATGAATACACTGTACAATTATATATTCTGGCTGATACTCTGTCAAATCTCCAATCATTACCTATTCTATAAATATATCATTTTAAACATTAATTAATATGCAAGTTTCTTCAATACTTCAATCCCATAAAGAGGGACATTTGTTTTAATAAATATTGTTTTTCCAAAATTTTATGTGTATTCTTTACAAATGTACATTTATTTTTAAAATAATCATTCAATGATATTCAAGAAAAATAAAACGGTAAACATCTTTTTCTATTTTCACCTACTGGTTGTATGCAAAATAAATAAATATAAAATATATCAGCTGAAATTTTCAATTCAAGTTCAACATGCCAAAGTTGGAAATCTAATCTTATATATAAATATATCACATTTACTGTAACCTTGACAAGATACCACTGTTACAATGTATATGAATTTGTTGGAGGTACCGGTATACAATGAGATATTGTCGAAATATATTTTATATAGTCTCATAAATTTGGAAAATCAAATCTAAAAAATCAGAAATAATAATTCAACAGTGTTTAATTGATGTTAATTGATCCAAGCATACTTTAGCATGTTTGTGACATGTGAAAAATTTAACAGTTTAAGTCCAATAATAATGTCCTACTTTCCTTGTATGTAATTAATCACTTGTCAGTACATTTGGACATGTCCTTTCCACCTTAATATTTTATCAAGATACTAAAATATGTCATGACATATGCCACCAGTGCAGTGGGAACTGTCTAATATCTGAGTATCGGTGTTCTGGTTTTTCAGTGGGATTTGTGTTATTAATATTTTGTTTCCCATGTATTGTTCTGTTGACTTTTTGATAAATGTGTTGTTTATCCTTATATGACTCATTATTTTTCACTGCATTCTTGCCTTCTTTCTATTTTCTCAAATAGTCATCTCATATAATTTAAAGAGAATTGATGATTTGGATGAAAAGTAAACCAACTTGATAAGGATTCCTAACAATGCAAGTTTCTACATTGTAATTATATTGATTTGTATGGTTAAAACATACATGTATTTCTCCATAGTAGTAAATAGTGGTCTATTTTTGTTGAACCACATCTAACGGTATTCATTCATATAATACAAACATTATGTCACTTGGGTCATTACAGTTCATCTCAAATTTGTTGATTTTTAAATTAAAAAAAAAAACATGAAATTTAAAAAAAAAATAAGCCCTATTTGTATCCATCTGATGAGTTAAGCCTTTTTCAACTGATTTTTATAGTTTGTTCTCATGTTGTACTGTTACACCACTGTCCCAGGTGGGGGGAGGGTTGGGATCCCGCTCACATGTTTGACCCCGCCACATTCTGTATGTATGTGCCTGTCCCAAGTCAGGAGCCTGTAATTCAGTGGTTGTTGTTTGTTGCTGTGTTACATATTTGTTTTTCGTTAATTTTTTTGTACATTAATTAGGCCATTAGTTTTCTCGTTTGAATTGTTTTACATTTGTCATTTCGGGCCTTTTATAGCTGACTATGTGGTATGGACTTTGCTCATTGTTGAAGGCCTTACGGTGACCTATAGTTGTTAATTTCTGTGTCATTTGGTCTCTTGTGAAGAGTTGTCTCATTGGCAATCATACCACATCTTCTTTTTTATATACATGTCAGATGCACATGGTATAAACAATAGATAAATAATTACCCAAAAGAGTACACAATACATGGTTCATGAAATCCAAAAGGAGGAGACATACAAACGTTCCATCCACCATCATGTTGAAACCCTACTCTCTCATCATTTTTACATATTACATCTTTTGTTTCCAAGTATCTGAAACAGAAACAATATACCACAGTCCAAATTTTTCCTTTGTAATCTTTGAACTTAGAAAATATTTATAGAAAAATCTATCAGTTAACATGTCAATTATGTGCTCTTTATAATAATACCAACAACTTGATGTGTTCTTTAAAAAGTCATATTTGGTTTGGCTTTATTTTGTTTGCAAAGAAAGTCAAATTTGGTTTTAACAACTGCTGATAAACTTATAGTCTTGGTCAATACTTCAAAATTTCCAGTCAATATCATTCTTATTGAAGAAGCAAAACTAATTCCAATATTAGAGAATAGTAGGCCTGTAGCTCTTACTTAAAAAAATTCTCTTCTACCATACCATCCGACATATTCTTTGTGAGAAATATTGGAGGATTTTTCATCAACATCAATTCTGGCTTAAATTGTGGTTTAGGTGTTGTGGTAGCTTTCTGAAACATAAAATAGAAATAAAATTCAGTGCACATGTATATATATCTTAGTTACAACTCTTCACAAATAACTATGAAGATAAAATTTACACTGATTTGTACATGACCTTTTGATGGGAAATGGTGATTATATCATACTAATGTATATATATGTTTGTCATTGTCTATCTTAAAAATCTGGGTGCAAGATTTTCTTGCCGTGATGAAGACCCATTGGTGGCTTTGGGCTGTTTTCTGCTCTTCTGTCAGGTTGTTGTCTCTTTGACATATTCCCAATTTCCATTTTCAATTTTACATTAATAAAAATCTAGTTACTCAGTCTTCACCAAAAACTTTCAGATGCAAAAAAACATGTACAAGCCTGAAAATCAGTCATTCATAAAATTTCATTAAATTTTCATGACGTGTGATGCCTCTTTTTAGGAAAATTTTACTTGCCGACACCAATTTTAATAGGCCATAGGGCTTAATTCTTTTTGATGGGGAAGACCAGTACATGTAAGTGAGGTTACTCAAGATTAAATTTAAATTATTTGTGTTTTTTTGCTGTGCATTCAAACTTCATAGATTGTATGCTGATTTCAAAAGTAAAAATGTATTTGTTACTTATCCATTCTAAGAGGGGTATCATTTCTTAATTTACTTCTTTTGTCATTTCAAATGCTAATTTCATCTTAAAGGAATTAAAAATAGCTGTGTTCCAATGTCCCCAACAACATATGATTTCTTTAGTCTGGCTGTCACTCTTAGCTTCAAGCCATTATTCTGCAATCATTATATTTTTCACCTGTCACAAAAACACCAATAAAAGCGCTCTAAAGTTCCCAAATGTCTTGGTAAAATGATGTCTACAAACAATGTTTGCTGTAGGAAATGATAAAATTGTCCTTCTTCTACTTCAAATCATCTGGCCTAACATGGAACTGCAGAACATCCTTGGCTTGGAATACAAACTAGTTTAACCCTGCCACATTCTGAAGGTGCCTGTCCAAAAGTCAGGAGCCTGCAATTCAGTGGTTGTCGTTCGTTGCTGAGTAACATATTTGTTTTTCATTCATTATTTTGTACTGTAATTAGACTTAGTTTTCTCATCTGAATTGCATTACATTTGTCATTTCAGGGCCTTTTATAGATGACTATGTGGTATGGGCTTTGTTCATTGTTGAAAGCCTTGTAATATAATAAATTACTCCAAAATTATTTATAGGCAAATAAATAAGACAAGGCACAGTTAAGATCCCTTGTTTCAGTCACCTTTTTATTGTGTTCCATGTTTTCTATAAAATTTAGGCCAAGTTCTGGTATATTCAATTTTCCTTCCTTCAGCATGTTCCTGTGCTTTTTTTCTTCATCAGTCAAATCGGCATCATCAAAATTTTCTTCAACAAACATAGACTCTACATCGGTTTTACGCGTGTTTTGTTTACTTCCAGTTTGGGATAAAAGAAAAATTCCAACAAATGCTATAATTGTAATAAAAAATACGAGCTTCCTATATCGACCCATTTTAAAATATTCTATAATTGAAGTCATAATCAGATTTCACCAAAAGTTATATATTCATTGTTTAAAAGTTTAAATGACTAAAATGCCAGCATGTTTTTAACAGTTGAAATGTTTTGTTTTGTTTATTCCGGAAGTGTAAATGAAAATTAATATAGCATAAAACCAAATACTATTGACCTATAACCCAAAACAAAAAGAATTTGAACGGGCATAAAATAGTTAATATTTGTCCCTGTGAAGGGGTCGTAACCCTTAGCTAGCAAAGATGCTAACTAGGAGCCTGGGTTGCACGATGCAAATTGTTCAAAAGATTACTACACTCAAGATAATACACTTTTATTATATAATGTTATATAACTCAGTTTACATATTTATATTTACCATGTTTAAAGTTACCATATTTTTAATCTAAATTTTTAACTTTTAGATAGGTAAAACATGCTTTACGTCATTTTAAATTTGCTGCTAAATTTTATTGCATGCTATGTATATAATAATAATAATAATAATAATAATAATAATAATAATAATAATAATAATTTTTTTTTTTTTTATTTAAGTAGGGTAACTCAATTAGCACTAGTCTAATTTTCATTGAGGCCCTCAACCAAAATACATGTATACAGCTAACATTCATACATTAAATACAATATATATATATATACAATTCAATCATTCAATCATTCAAACATTCAAATGACAACAATTTCTTAAGTTTTCATATTCTAACCATAAAGGAAAATTATTCCACTTGCATAAAATTTCACAATGTTTCTTGAATAAATCCCCATTACGACATTTTTTTTTATTGTGTATGTAAATAAGTATGGTAAATAAATCCATATCTTGGTTGCAGAATAATACAAAGATTTTTTATAAAAATTTGTATTTGGTCTTGGAACAAATAGATCATTATTAGAGACAGATCGTAAGTTGAAGTGTTGAACATCATTACTATTTAGCATTGCTAAGTAATCAGACATTAGAATTGATTGTTGGTATTTTATTCTTTTTGTAAAAGATAGCCATTTTAAAGAAGAAAATATAAAATTAGATGGAAGAGAAATATCACATTCAAGTATAATTCTTGCTACTCTTTTTTGAAGTTTTATGGTTCTATCTGAATCTTTTGTAATAAATTTCCCCAAACTGAACAACAATAGTCTATATGTGGTAGAATATATGCATTATAAAATAGTTGTCTTATGTGTATAGGCAAATATTCTTTAAGTTTATACAATAGTGATATTTTAGATGAGATAATCTTACATATACGATCAACATGTTCTTCAGTCCCATCTTAAATTTTCATCAATGTCAATCCCAAGTAATTTGAAAGAATGGACATTCTCAATACAGATTTCGTTGATGGTAATACATAATTATGATATGTGTGAGATTCAACTTTGTATTATAGGTTGTTTATATCTTAGACTGTTTTTATGATATGTATATGTTTTTATATTCGATCAAAAGCTCCTCATGCCAAATCATAATAAATTTTTCTTATCTTATCTTTACATTGTCTTGAATAATACAATCGCGGCAATGCAGCAATGCAATAGCATTTTAAATTTACCATCTATTGGCATATTCACCTAACATTATGATATAGCCTCGTATGTGCTATTTTACCGGCTCCGGCAAAATATCCTCCTTAGTGCTATTTTGCCGGAGCCGGTAAAATAGCAACTTACATAGAGTTTTGCTATTTCGCCGGTCTTAATTTAGATTTTTCAGTATATTAATTACGAAAAGAAAGAATTGTAGAGACATACACTCTAACATGTTAATGAGAAATCTCTATAAAATATAACTTCTTTAAAAACGTTTATATAAGCAAAAATGCATACTAAAATTGATATTCTAATAAAAATATCCTACAAGTTTTGAAATTAAAAAGTTACTTTACATACAAAAACTATGTCTTTTTAAAATATAATATTTGAGCAAAACATGCATTTAAAAATTTAAAATTTAAAAAGAATAGTTTGTTTACGATTTGTTGTTTAGCGAGAATAACACATTTATGTTTTATTTGTTATTTTAGGTTTGTAATATTATGCATTACACTATATACTTTAGCTCTTCAGATGAGTCGAATATAGCATTTATTTCAAGTTTTTTTTTTACAAAGAAGTGTAGTCTTCCATTTTCAAACGTCAATGAAAAATTAATTTCGTTTAGTCTGAAAAAAAATCTGAAATAAGACCGTCAAAATAGCAAAACTCTTATTTTTGTTTGTTTTTTTTCATCCGGTCGATCTAAAACTTGAAATATTGTATTTAAGATTACAATTTGTTTATTTATTGAAGATCATTTAATAATTTCTAGATATTTGATATGTTTAAATGTTATGTGGTTTAGGGCTCATTGGCGTATAATCAACACCATTCTTCTGAAATCAGCTGTCCATAGATAACAATATTTAGTGGATCTTACATTTTTGCTTTGCCTTTTTCGGATAAAATCTGGGTAAAATTACATGTACTTGTATTTTTACCTGACACATATTTTAATGTGACAAAAACTTTTCTTTCGTATAAACTACCATTGGATCGGTAATACTAATGTTGCCGCTGAGAGAATTATCCGTTTTGTAAAGACTACACTTTTATATCATGACAATCCCAACGAGAGAATGTCCATGGCATTGAACTGATTTGTTTTCACTGAACCAATAGGTAAAACAAAGCGAGTCATACCACACCTTCGCCTCTGTGAGTACATGTAATGACTTTTCTTTGGGTTCAAAACCGGTCTTCGACTTTGCAAGAACATGATATTTATTTATCTATAATCTCATACTAATATTTCAAAAAGTACATCCTTTTGGATGCAGAAAAGAAAAACACGGGTTTTGAAAGGTAGAAAATAACTGAAATATATTGAAAAAACTAGTATATTACAAATTAGAAAATAATGTTGTCATATGTTGCTGAAAAATGATAAGTAATTGGAAAGTCAATCAATGTGAAAAGTACACGGCCACTACATTTTCCGTTTCATAAATCGAAAGAAATCAATAAGATCAACATTATTGCCATTTTGAAATGGCGACTCTTCCTACAAACTTGTCGTTTTGGCATCTTTTGGTGGGTGGGGTATGTATATGTATTTATGAAAATAGGGTTCGAAGTCTTGGTCCATTAGAACGCTATTTTTCCTTTCTCGAAGTACGACTATGAGATGATTGTAACCTTTTTCATCAGTCTTAATACGCGCCATTCTAAATGCATGTTTTCGTTCCTCAGGATGGTCAACTGTAAATGATTTCCTCCTTTCTTTTATTTCTTTTGTTGTTCAGACAGGTCATCTAAAGATGAAGGTTTTTGTTTTGTTGATGCTCCATTAAATACTTGTTGTATTCCCGTTTCGACAATGATATAGTAAGATGCCACAAAAATAGTATTCTTGCCTTATCTACACATGTTTCAACACAACCAAACACAAAAGTTCCAGGGCGAATTTAATCAACAGAAATTATCTTAAACTTTCCAATTTCTCTTAATTTTTTTTATCAATTTGTTTTCAGGATAATCTCGGTCTTTATCAAAATAGCTAACAAATACATCAACACTGCTTTCTGCATCACCAACAATGTATGTATGAAATAACCTACCTCTAGTTTTCGATCCTAACTCAAAATTATTTGTTCTTTGTTATCATACATAGTAAAACATGACCTGAAATACGAATCTTTTCAGAATCTTGCAATGAATTTGATCGCAGTTCTATCCGTCTAAAGTCTTGATAATCAGGTATTGTTGTGTGATAAATCATCAAATAATAATTCTCTTCATTTTCAAACAAAACAGGTTTCAATAGTGAGTTACTCTTTGTCTCCTCCGAGTAAAAATAAAATCAGTTCAGGGTTTTCTATACTACAATTAGTAACAGAAAAAATGTTAATTTACGAAATTTGTTGTGTATATAGGTAGTATATACTGTTCCACTTCTACATATAGACAAGAAGAATTCCCTCATCTCAGGAAATGTAGTTTGAAAGCTTAGTAGATGCCCTAAAGTTTCCTGAATATTTTCTATAAAATCAAAAATCAAAAGACCTTTCAATTTATAAAAAGCGAAAGTCAAATGGGTCTGAATTGCCATGTTCAAATTTGGAATCGTGTTGTTCTGGAGAAACAAATATCTAGCATTTGTTATCTCCAGCAAAACATTTATTTGACGTTCATCAAACGTACAATTCACTATATAAACACTACCAGAAATATTACCAGGAACAATTATTTCAGAAGGGTAGGTAAAATGTATCCTAGCTATAAAACCAGGTTAAATCTATCATTTTCTACATAAGAAAATGCCTGTACCAAGTCAGGAATATGACAGTTGTTATCCATTCGTTTGATGTGTATGAGCTTTTGATTTTGCCATTTGATTAAGGATTTTCCGTTTTGAGTTTTCCGGAGTTGTGTATTTTTGTTATTTTACATTTTACCAAAACAGTAAAATGTCAATGTTACACATTGGAAAAAATTCTGTTTTATATACTCAACCGTCATGCCCTTAGGATTTAAAATACATTCTATATAAGATGGACAAACAAGTACTGAAATAAAATCCATACGTCCAACATTCAATACTCTGAATCAGGTTTTTAACTTAAAGTAGTCACATGTTAAATAACTTCCCGACTCCACGAAAACGGAGAGGGTAATTGTTGTGATCAATATCGTGATATTGTGTTTCATTCTTCCTATTTACCTGGAAAAAGATAAAAGCGTACATTAAGACGTGGTTTGGTTTTTAATAGTTTGGCTGCTGTCTTATTTTTATAAACAACATTGCCATAGTTGCAACGGTTACCCACCATGATAGTACAGGGATGGTTAAAACAAAAAATCTTTACAGCTCGAAACACTTTAAGTTGACGAAATACAGCCTTCAATGATCATTTGTCAGATTAAAATACTGAAATCCTGTCTTTTGCCAGAACATGCCAGAATGTATTCATTCGCTTCAAAAGAATATGTATATTCAACATTAAAGTATGATGTCATGTGAATAACATATAAAAGAATGTCATAATTAAACAATCGAGAATGTATTCACAAGTTAACAATTTTTTAAAAACCTTTAACTTTTCCAAATCGTGACATTTTGACTGAGTTTTGATTCGCATGACAGGTCCATGCAAAACAGAAGAAGCTAAACCTGACGAAGCAACTGGTTTAGAATCTTTTGGAATCCATGCAATTTCCGAAGTTGTTTCACACGGTCTGTATATTCAAAGTGGATCTACGATATTTGAACATCGGTAAACAACTGATGCTTTGTATTTGCCACTGTTAACGATTCTCTTAACTGCCATACGGTCTTAAATATGACAAAAACTCATACCGTAAAGTTAGTTATTTTATTTTATCCTCCTGAATTTTGTACGTTTTTTGCCCTATTTGCTTTATTTCATCGAGTGAGATGGTCGGAATTATTCCAAAAACACGTTTACGCAGAGAAGTCATACCATACATTTTTTTGTTTTATATTGTTGGAAGTTACGTATTGCCCTGATTTGCCATAAAATAAAATGGTTTTGGTTGAACTAATAAAATTCTATGGTGACATTCAGCAATGTCTCTGTCATATATCCTGGATGTTTAAATGACATTGTAATTGTGTTTTTATCTCCTGGTTTTGACACCTAAAAAGAAAAAATAACAAAAATACCGATCTCCGAGAAAATTCTAAACGGAAAGTCCTTAAGAAAATGGCAAAATCAAAAGCTCAAACACATCAAACGAATGGATAACGACTGTCATATTCCTGACGTGGTACAGGCATTTTCTTATGTAGAAAATGGTGGATTGAACCTGGTTTTATAGCTAGCTAAACCTCTCACTTGTATGACAGTCGCATAAAATTCCGTCATATTGTCAACGATGTGTGAACAAAACAAACAGACATAATAGGTAAAAATGTCAAAAATAGGGGTACAGCAGTCAACATCGTATTATTATCTTAATCACTATAAAACAAACAAATATGTCAACAAAGAAAAACAAAAAGGCATATAGACAAAGTACATTATGAATTATGAATGTGACTACTGAAATGCTTACCCTGCCAAAATTTATGCCATTTTATTTATTTTGGCTTGCAATCATTGTCTATTTTATTTCAACTTTGATGAGCGTTTACTATAGTATCAAAATTTGTTCTATTGGTATAAATTCTTTATATATTTTAAAAAGACAAACAAGTCCACGAAACACTACATAAAAACTATAAACTGAGCAAAACGAATCTAACCAAAAACACAAATCATCTTATGTGCTCCCGACGGACAAGCAGATCCTGCTCCACAAATGGCACCCATCCTGTCGCTCATAGTAAGTATAATATCTCATTTTTTTAATTTCACAATCGCGGAAAATATTGCGGTTACGACAATTGGAACATAATAATCTATAACTCAAATATTTTATAACCGTCAAGCAATCAGAAAAGGCGTCTGTAAAACAACAAAAGGCCTTTTGATGTAATGGTTGTAAAACCTTATCCAAAATTAGCTTATTTTATATATTTTGTAACTGATACTCAATCAAGTGGAAGATGACTTCCGTGTTTAAATTAGATATACTGAAAGTGAAAATGATAAAGTATTAAATTTGGTGTTCTTGTTATGTTATTTTATTATTTCTGAAGTATTATGTTAATATTAACAATTAATGATACAGAATTGAACAATTTTTAATGAAAGCCGTTTTATTTCTAGGATTTAAAATACTATTACGTTTGGATTGACAAATAAACACGTACTGTTATTGCTAATGTTTCACTTGCATAAATATTCTAGAATTCATAGTGGGATACAATCCCGAAACC